>CM062810.1:596099503-596699503 GCA_031772625.1 Pinus tabuliformis | reverse complement strand
TGTTTTCAAAGAATTGGGTTGTATCATTAGGGTTACAGAGTGTTTTACATTTGATTTCTTTTCTACATTAATATCATATTTTTCAACATTAATGATTGTGCAAGATAGGCCAATTGTCAAGTTGTGTTTACAAGTCTAAGAAGAATTTGATAAAAGTGATTATTTGCATTTATGCTCACAATAATTTCTCATACAGTTCATGCATTTGAATCATTTGGGTTGTTCGCACTAGAGATGAATTCAAATCATGCTTTCATTTATTTGATTTTTTACAGAGTGGAGTGGAGTTTGAACCTAGTGCAAGAACTTGAATAGAGATTTTATTTTGATTTAAGATTCTTGTTTGGCATTAGTAGAGCTTGGATTGCTTAAGATTTAGATAGTCTTCATATTTTCTTGGTTGATGCTCATGTTTCCATATTGATTCATAGTTAGGGTTTGTTCCTTTATTTTTATTAGTTTGCCTTTGCTCACAATTATTGATAGATTGCAAGATTGGTGTTCATGTTTTCTTAAGTTTCCTTTGAGAGTGGGTTTTGAATTAATTGTTGTTTGTGTGAATCTACAAAGGGATTGATGCACAAGTTAGACTAGAATTTGATTTGAAAGTTGCTAGGAGCTCTCTCTAGCATTTCCAGTGTTGTGCCTTGAAATTGATGAACTCTATGCCCTATATTGCACCCAACACTTTGACAGTTATGTCGGGCAAGTGCTTAGGGGAATGTCTTTGGTGACCTACTGCAGTTTGGTTTTCTTTTCACCTAGTTTCTCTTGCAAGCTTCTGTTCTTTGAACTTATTTCTTTCCTACATATCTTGTTTATTTGAAGGTTTTTTATTTCTCAGGTGCTATAAGAACCGACCTTATATATATATATATATATATATATATACATTATTCCTGTGCTGATAGAATATACCAGTTGGCTTGTTGAGAACATGAAAATGGTATTTTGAGGAATATTCTAATGAGGAGTTTTGATGTTGCTACAGAGATATACAAATCATCCAATGATGAACTCATAAGCAAAAAACTTATTATTTTTCTTGAACATAAAGATAATATTATTAAATATTTGATTTCAAAATTGGATGATTTTCAGGAAGAACAAAAGAAGGATGAAGAACCACAGTTGATCTTTTGCACGAACTGTAGAAAGAAATAATTCCTTGGAAAGTGTCCACTTATTAGCCTGAAAGTTTCTAGAATTTGTGAAGAGGCTTATGCAACAGAACATTTCCCATCACTACCAGGATTACTAAAGGTACTCGGGAATGAGGTAAGGAATCAAATCAACTTCCAGGTACAAATCAAAACTTATCATCATTCAATACTTGGATTAACATTTATTCTGCTGAGTAGGTTCCTCAACATGTTTATGATCCTGTAGTTTCATGGAAAAAAATTAGTCCTCCTCCAATTGAATACCCTACTTCATTTTTGTAGTGACCCTCTCCCTGGACCTCATCCTCGAGCCAGATATCCCCATGGCCTCAGGAATGGTTTGGAGCCCCTTCCCTAGGGCATTATTTCATGAAAAATCAACAACAACAACCATAATTTTTTCCCAATGCACAACCAAGGTATCCTCCTCCATGGTCACAACTACATGTGCAACCTTACGCTAATCCATATCCTAGCCCTTATCCTAACTTGTGCCTTAGCCCTAATTCAAACTATAATCCATACTCTAATCCAAACCCTAGACCTAACCCACTCCATAACCTAATACAAACCCTAGACCTAAGACTATTCCAAATCCTAAACCAAATCCTAATTGAAATCAAAATCCTAGTCCACACCTTAACCCAAACCCTAGCCTAAACCATATCCCAAACCCTAATCCAAACCAACAAGTTGCATGAAAATTTAAAACACCTATTCTTCCTGTTGATTCCCCTATTGAGTATAATGATTTATATTGAAGGTTGGGGGAAGAGGTGAGTTTGGAAACATATCCTATTGCTATAGAACATTCACCTTAGGAAGAAACTATGTTCTGAAAGTGTTGTTGAAACTCAAAACCCTAGAATTTTTTTTAACTATTCTTGTCAATATGAAAAGAAGATATTTGAGCCTGAACTTGAGAGATTTTTATTTTGTCTTTCACCATATCCTTCATGCATCCAAGGGAGTGATTATCAAGTCGTGGAAGATTTGCACGAGTTGGAGAATCATAAATATGTGGATCTCATTGAATCTTGGTTTCAATTAGTCATCAACACACCTTATTCCCTCATAATTCAACAACTCTTGGTACCATATCAATTAAAGCAATTGGTTGCTCATACTCTGGTATGGCTTGAAGTTTATTCATTAAAACTGAGTGTGAGTACATTTAGCATTCTATTGCACACATGGCTATGTTGGAAGCACTCCTACACTTGAAGGATATCTTCCCCTCTCTAAATTAGGTTAGGGTAGTATAAGAGAAATGAATAAAAATGTCATTTGAATTAAAATTGTATAGAAACACTCTTGGAATTGCAATTCTTAAGGCACAACTATTGGAATTTCTATCATTAAGCACTCTTGTGGTAAGACTTGTCAGAATCAATTCACTCTTAATGCCTCATGTTCTATAAAGTGACTTTGATTCTTGGTTTATATTACTATTTGGGTTAGTTAGGGGGATTTGTATTGCTATACCTTTCATTCATAAGCTTAAGAACCTACTTATAGCCTATTAATTCTAACACGTTGTCATCCAAGAAACCTTTTCAAGTTTCTCTTCAAAGGTATTAACGAAAAGCATCCTATGTTGGACCATTCCTATAAAACCCTATCAAGCTTTCATGAGAACCCTTGCATGATCAACTCGAGGAATCTTTTAGTCATTATATAAGATGATTTCTTTAAAAATGAGTCTTTAGGGTAGAAAGGACAAACCAATAAACATTAGTAATTAAAAACGTTTCATGCCATGTCATACTCTTAATGAGAAGATTTGTCTCCCCACTTATTATGTAACATATTTAAGGTTAATTATAATCAGATTTTATTTTAAAATGATTAACTGAGGGCTAGGAGGTTTCATTATGAGTTGACCTACCATGCTCATGGGTCCTAACGAGAATGACATTACCGCTACTAGTCACCAAGCCAGGGTAATGGCTTTCAGCTGAAAAGTTGGAAGACACGACATCTGAGCATGAGCTGGCTTGTTCATTCTTGTTAGTTCTTGTGAATGGCACTGTTGTTAGCTAGTTACCAAGCCAGGACAATGGCCATCAATTAACTTCTAAAAAAATGTAAATTCTTTCAATTAACTCTGAATTTATATCTAATAGATGGGACACATGTATTTCAAGGGGTTAAAAGGCATCCCTGTCGAGGCTATAGATGTTTGTTGGTAGCAGGGCCATGCTTGTGGTATTAAAGTTAATTTTACACTATGATTTATGTGGTTGTTTTTGTCTTTCCCTAAACTCATTATCATATCTCTCTGAGAATGGCTTTAATATCCTTTCCATAATGTGCTTTGGACTTCTTTCTTTCAAAAATATGAAGGTTTTTATTGATGTGGGACCCTTAGTGTAGGCAATTCACTTTTCTTGAACAAGAGGAGCTTCAACTATATGCTTGGGTAATGGTAAGATGGACATCCTGGGAAGGTATCATTTTGTCATATTTCTTTTTCCCTATTTCCATCTATTTTAATGCCTTGGCCTCCAAATAATGTCACTTCTATATATAATAATGAGGCTATTAAAAGTGAAGGCTTTCTGATTTGGATTGCTCCTGAGATGCTTATGGAAATTTTGATGGTTGGTTATTTTATGATGACACTATCTTTGCAGTGAAAACATTGTTAGCATTCCTTTGGTACTCCTATCGTTAGTTACTCTTTTCGAAATAATGAAGATCGGTCTTGACATAATTGAATCTATGGTAGCAGTTATTCCTTATCTTATTTGATGCAAAGGGAGTCAACATCATATGGCACTTAACTACATTAGCCCTATAGTGTAAGTCAATGTAGAATGACTCTAATAGAGAAACCATAGCCCTACAGTCTTAATTAACTTTGGTCTTTGTCAGAGGTTTTGATTGCATGAGGACATGGCAGATGATCAGCATGGGGGGATGTTAGGCCTCAAAATCATCATGTTTAATTCACATTCTCACCATCTGCTTACTCATTGTTTTCATTTTTATTACTGTCATTTTTCACAATTGTTGGAACTTGGAGCTTGATGACGTGAGTGTTCATTATTTAACCTATCTCATTTATTTTAATAATATTTGCATCAAAATGATTATTGATGATGGAGTTTTTTTTGTTTCAGGAAGTCATAATAAATCATGATCAAAGATACACATCCATCAACAATTAACCGCACCTAGTTTTTTTCCTACACCAACACTCCTACACTAGCATTCCTGCACCGATTTGGGGCTTTCATACATGGCCACATTTTTGGGAAAATACAAGAAAGGTTTTTGTTCAAAATGATATTATAACACATTCCAATGAGTTTTATTGCACCTTGTCACACGTGTGGGTCTATAGAAGCAAACCAACAAATCTGCTCAAAATCTACACAATTTCCAAACTGCCCAGTTTGACCTCTATTTGCGTGAAGATGGAGGAGAATCTTGGAAATATGATCATATGGGTTTTTTACTAGTATACCAAATAATCTAGAACAAAATAAATTTCCAAATATTCGCATTGGTTTAACATTTAAAATAGGGTATTTTAGGCAATTTTATTAAAAAAACATTGTTTCTCCATAATTTTGGGATCTTGCCCAGATTTGCAAAAGTAGCCAAACAGTCAACTTCAGGCATGCTTTACGAGGCAAAGGAGTTGAATGAGAAAATCCAAGATATTTTTTTTTAACATGATAAATAGGACACCTCCAAATAGTTTTCCAAAACTCGCCATGTTTAAGAAGATACACAAATAGATTTAAGGTAAATTTGTTAAAAATATGTAATTTTCCAGAATTAAGAAAATGGTTGTCCGAGCCAAAATTTTCCTTGTAAATTTTATAAAAGGCTTAGCCATGGCCTGTATGGGGAGGGGATTTTGTTTTAGTTCCATATTGATGGTTGGAGCTTGAAGCATATGGCTTTTGATGTAAAAGACTGATTGATTTTTAAGAAAAGACTTCTAATGTGAGGTTTATTTCTCCAAATATGTTGTTCTTAATTATTGTTTCCATTCTATAATTTGATTTTGTTTTAAGAGGGTGAGATTTGGTTGGTTTGGGCCTAACCAACCTGGCTCAACATTCTTCCCCTTAGATTATTTTTTTATGGTTTGTTAATCTGGAATATAGTGTGGGTTTTCTTATAGACTTGATGCATCTACTATGTGTTTTATTTATGCATTTATTAAGTCTTGTGTGTGCACTTTTATGCTTTGTTTCTTAGACATTTGAACTGCATCATTCTTTATGGCCACTTGAAATTCTTATTGTAAGAGTGAAGTCATAAATGTAATAGATCTCACTGAAATCATCACTTATAGTTGTAAACAAAAACTATAAATTGTACCAATACCTTGATACATGATCGATGGTAATTTGTCTGACAATATTCTGATGTGTGTTTTCTTCTAAGGTTCAAGTCTCATTGTACATGTGAAATACTTCATTATAACACAGATATCATTAGTGAGATTTTTATCTACAACACTTGAGTCAATGGTGACATAAGAGCTAAATATCCTTCAAAGTTTAAGATCTTTTTTTTATTATAAGAAATAACATATTCGAGAGGAACTCAAGGCCCTTTTGTTCAAAGAGTAACCTAGGTGGTGAAAGATATAATGGAAACCTTCAGTGATTGTCAAAGCAAGTAAATAACCTTGTTAGGGTTTGGAAAGTGTAATGATTTGGCTTGTTGGAAGGTTATTCGAACCATCATTTGAGCATATTTATAAGCCATGTCATACCATTCAATTTGCTTTACATTGATACAAGACAAAGTATTGTTGGTTTACATTTGATATTAGATTTTGATTGGTTTTCATAACTTGTACTCTTAACTATGATTTACATTTATGACATTCATTTATAATGATGTTGAAAAATGAGTGAAGGAAATTAAATTCGGTTACTCGAGTTAGATACTTGTGGAATTTTTCAAGTGATTGTTTTCAAAGAATAAGTTTGTATCAATAGGGTTACAGAGTGTTTTACATTTGATTTATTTTCTGCATTAATATCATAGTTTTCAACATTGATGTTTGTGTGAGATAAGCTAATTGTCAAGTTGCATTTACAATTCTAAGAAGCTTTTGAGAAGTGATTATTTTCATTTATGCACCCAGTAATTTCTTACACTGTTCATCTATTTGAATCATTTGTGTTGTTAGCACTAGAGATGAATTCAAATCATGCTTTCAATTATTTGATTGTTTATAGAGTGGAGTGGAGATTGAACCTCGTGCAAGAACTTGAATAGAGATTTTATTTTGATTTAAGAGTCTAGTTTGGAATTAGTAGAGCTTGGATTGCTTAGGTTTTATATAGTATTTACATTTTCTTGTTTGATGCTCATGTTTCCATATTGATTCATAGTTACGGTTTTTTCCTTTATTATTATTAGTTTTGTTTTGCTCACAATTATTGATAGATTGCAAGATTGGTGTTCATGTTTTCTTAAGTTTCCTTTGAGTGCAGGTTTCGAATTAATTTTTGTTTACAAGAATCTATAAGTTAGACTAGAACTTGATTTGCAGGTTGCTAGGGGCTCTCTCTGGCATTTTTAGTGCTGCTCCTCGAAGTTCATGAACTCCCAGATTGACAATTAAATGTTGGCCCATTAATATTCCCTATATTACACCCAGTAGGTTTCATTCAGCTCTCCCCCAATCTCCATTAACTTTCCTCTTTTCCCAACCAATTCCCAAGACCCCCAAGACATGAAAGGCAAGAACAAAGGAAAACAAGAAGAAACCATGGAAAACCAATAATAATACGAAACCAAAAACAAAGTGGCATGATCATGCACAAGACATACACAAAGCCACAGTCAAACTTAACAAATCACAAAAGACCAAAATCACAAGACTAGTAACAAACACCATGACTCAATCCCCATGGGTTCCTAATGCCTCTAAAGGAAAGCTCAACCCAAGCCTTCTTCAAGATTTCATGGCAGTCTCTTTTTCTAGGAAATCCCCTACATCATACTGCCATAAACACATAATTGTCAGTGCATAAATAAACATAACAATATATTGGTTACCTTACCTTGTTGTGCCAAGCACATTGCCTTGCAATTGGACACATCCACACCATCTCTCAAGGGACTCCAATCCTTTGACGAATCTAGCTACAACTAGAAACTAGCTAATATACCTGTCAAATACATGTTCATGAATATAGAACATATCCACATAATAACTTGCGATTTGATAAATTAAATTAAATTATTTTTATCCCCTGGTCCTAGTCCATCTAACTACTCCCCAGTCAAATTTATCCATTATATTTGTTGCCTGATCTTGAATTATAGTCGTTGGAGGTTTGCTCAATGCTCTGTCTATTTAACATGCATAGCTTGATCTGCTCCTCAATTTGTCCTAACGATGAACCACACTAGTTGGTTCAAAACGCATCGAAAAATGAAATACCATGTGATTTATGCCGAAAAATATATCGTAAACTTGATATGGATCACAAAAGCCTCAATTTAACAATATCCACATAATGTCAGATAAAATCAAGATCAAGAATATTTCCTGTATGTCAAGAACTCATTCATTTGGAACTGTGCTTTCAAAACATATCCAAGGGAATTCTCACCCAATTCCTTTATTTTACCTTTTACCTTTTACCTTGTTGCAATTGAGTCTTATTAAATGCTATCACATCACCCAACTGTTAGTTATATAAATAAATCTATTGTTACCTTTTCATGCTAATGTCAAGCATGTTTCCCCGCAACTGTTCACACATGTTAGTCACATGTTCCAAATATCAGGACGTCGTGACTATTAATTTGAAATCAAACTTTTCCAAGACTAACAACCATGTCATAATAAACTAACAATAGTTAATCATAATATCACAACTAGCACCCTCTTGCACTCAAGTATATATTAGTTATCTCGGCGCATAATGTGTTAGTACAACTGTCTTGAAACAAAATCATTCCTTCATGCAATATGACAAACACATACTCATATCATGCAATTAATCAAAAATTCAAATAATAGATAAAAAGACATAATAGACACCAAACACTCAAACACCAAATAGATGACATAATCAAACATTCCAACACCAAATAGCTGACATAAGTAAATTAATACCTTAATTTACCTCCGGGAAGGCTATCGTTTCTACACAATCAATCTATATTAGCATGATATAGCTTCACAATACATAAACTCAAACATAAATAAGGTCATGATATCCATGAGTAAATGGATAACATGTTCACATCATTAGCTCATAAACGATTGTCATTCATGAATAACAATCACATATGCACAGTCTGTCTAGATTAGTACAACACAATATCACAAATATGTCGGTAGATACCTGAATACCATGACCGTATGTATAGGCCAATTCAAATCAACATGATACATATAACATCAAGAACTTAATGCAATAACCATAATCATCATGCATATGACCACAATTCATACAGTAAAAGGTTACTAGTCTGTCTAGATTAGTACAACACAATATCACAAATATGTCGGTAGATACCTGAATACCATGACCGTATGTATAGGCCAATCCAAATCAACATGATACATATAACATCAAGAACTTAATGCAATAACCATAATCATCATGCACATGACCATAATTCATACAATAAAAGGTTACTATCATTCATCACTATCCAATTCATATGCATATAACTGCATTGGCTAACTAACATCTATCATACATGTAATTGAAACAACCATAGACTTATATACATGTACATGAACCTAATTCTTATAACAACCATTAACCAACATACATGCATACCCACCATAAAAACTTGTATGATGATCTGCTCTTACTCCGAGGTCCAATGCTGCAACCTTGTTTTGATGATCTACATCTCCTGCTCTATCTGATCCAACACATTATCATCATAACAACCAAAAACATCATGATGACACAAACTACATACAATGGCCTCACAATGCCTTTTTGACCTACTATACATGCTTAACTATAACCATGAAAATGCATGCATAACAACATATAGACACTAACATGCATAAAAAATTCATATACCACTGACATGCAATCATGACTAAAGCATCCCAGCAACAACATCATCAACTCCTACATGGAAACACAATTGTAACAATTACCACTACCATGCATACATAACAATCACATATACAACCTACATGCATGAATGACAAACACATTCAGTGCAAGTGTTGAACCATGCTCTGATACCACTTTGTAACACCCTCCTCCAACATTTACCCAATTTACCGACCTACTGAGGTAGCCATTTGACAAAGAGTTATTATGATATGATTAAGCCTCCTATATCACCTCAAGGAAGTGGAATCGACAAACCAAAATCCTTAATGACTTCCCTATTAGGTGCTATAGGACCAACAAGGGCTAAAATACCCTTCTAGATGCCCATACCCTAAATTAAACCTCTTTTTTTAGTGCCCTGATCTCTCAGACACCAGAAAAACACTACCTGATTTCGACTAAAAATCTCCATTCGCATGCATGATGCATACAAGGGAGCGTCTGCAGTCTTTTTTACCCAGTTCTGTGTCTGCGACCATGCGGTTTAAGCCACTTTTTCAGGCTAAGATCCATACCTCTACCCAGAACTTAATGACACTTTCTAGAACCATGAATAACACAAGGAAAAAGCCTTCCATATAAATATTAGATAATAAATTGACCTAATAGGGCCTTTCCATGACAAACATTCCATAAAAAATATCATGAACATGAAATCTACAGGTCATAAATACACATCTGAACATAGGTGTTTGATACTTATCTGAAAATCACCAAGATTGTCTAGTGTCTTCTCATAATAGTTGCAATAACATCTATTGGGTCATACATTCATCATTCATTCATTTACTAATCAAAACATGATGAGATCCATAACCAAAGTCTGTCATAAACCATGCTTACAACTAGCATGTAACCAACAAAATAAAAAGGATAGCATAACAATAAAAACCACATATTAACAAGTACATTTTCAAATAGAACACAAGAGGGAAGGAGCTCTTATTATCATATGCAAAATCCAACCATGCCTTGGAGTTTTACATACCACCCGACCATAGATTGAGTTGAACCAAATCTTTCTATCAACCAATCATCCTTGTGACATATTCCAAGCATGAATGCGGGACTCACAACAAAACAAACCAGGGATTCCTCAGGGTTTACCAAAATCCCCACCGAATAACTAGGCCTGAACCTTCTTCAATACAACTAGGCTTTACCACAATCACCATCGGATCACTAGGCCCTAAACAAGCATGGATACCTTTGGATCTCTCCACCTACACCATGCTAAATTTGGATGCTTCCTAGTCTCTAGGCTTTACTGTATATCCTGTCATTCATTGGTCGAGGATTTTGTTGGTGTCCAAGTGTGAATAAACTATTCAACCCTTTCCTACATTAATTCATCAATCCGGGTGCATACAATTTTCAAGGTAACGCGCAAGGTATATGCAGGGGCAAGGTTACAATCTCACATCAACCAAGGATTCGTGACTAAGAAATTAAAGCATCGTTGTAACAGTAATGGAAACTAAATTGCAGAACTTAAAAGGAATTCACAACGATCAATGGAGATCTATCACCAATAAGAATAAACACACAAAGAGTAAAACAACATACACAAAAGAAATATGCAGCACTTGATCAGAAGAGTGTGCCCAGCTCTCTTACCAGGGCTACGGTAATTCATAGCTAAAGGAAGAATAACAAACTACTTATGTCTTATTAATCTATAAACGAGTTGTTACAATACATATCTCTGCATGGATAACCCTTCACACAGGAATAAAACCCTTTTTATAAAATACATGGGTAATAACATATTCCCCAAAACCTGGCAACTTAATGCCCAAAATATACAGCAATTCATAACAACAACTAGTTGCCGAGAGAGGGAGAATAAAAATGATCCAAAATAAGCTTGAAAACAGTTGCGAGTTGGTTATGATGTCACAGTGTTTCCGAACAACTGATGTGAATCATGAAACTGCTGCTACATGCTGTGAAAGCAATACCTGTTCACTAGAATCTGTGGAAATAACAACTTTTAGTAGTTCGCATGGGTAAAACCCCCGTGAATTTACTTCATCAATTAAATATTCCAAGAGACATAAGAAAGAAGGGTTACCTCATGAGTTTATCACAATAAATGCATATCAATTGGTGCAAAAAGGATGGAAGGATGGGTGAAAATGTAAGGAAAAGATAAGTAGATTTGGTGCCCAACATCTCCCCCCAACTAGCCTTTTGCATGCCCTCATGCAGCTCGCCACTTCTATAGGTCTGGGTTAGAATGGTTGTGATCCTCATGGAGCTGGGCGAGATCATATTCTTCTGCCATATCTGTTCCTGGGACCTTGTATCCTTTTGAGAGGAGGACTTCCTTCCACCAATCACCTGGTACATTATATGCTGGGGTATAATGCTTCGCTAGTAGCCAAATGACAGGGAACCTGAACTGAAGTCCCATCCACCGGACCCCGCATGTTTGGACGCATGCGACATACCTTGGCACCCGACTTAGTGCCCATGCAAAATTTGGTGCTCCAAAAGGTTCCCTATTCCGAACAGATGTAGGTGACATCATCCACCTTTTCTGACAACTATCAAGGGCCTCATCTTGAAACGTGACTATTTGTTTGACACAAAGATCAATGCACCACTTTTGTGTCCTCAGCATTTGTTCTCTATTTCCCTCAATCTCTAAAAAGGTGGTGTGCTTATTGTACATAGTTACAGACCATTCGTGCTCTCCTCTCATCATAAGAGGCTTCATGTTTTGATTTGACTCAAACATATTAGAAGCCTTCTGCCAGTTTATCTGGTTGAGAGTATAGGAGGTGAGAGCCCTTAAATGAATGTCCCCCACATATGGGACCGGGTTAAATTCTTTGTCATCGCGTAGGAAGTATCCATGTAGATAGAGCTCACACATCAAATGTTGGGTTACTAAGTCATGGATTCTCAATATACGGAGGAACTGTACAGAGTCCTCGATCTCATGACTGACCTCCTTCTTAATGCTTTCCAAACAAAAGAAAATAAATTTCTCATGCAAGAACAAGGCATAACTAGAAGCAGGAGGGCAACATGCCATTACTTGTTGTGCCAGGCTAAACATTTGTTCTTTGTCAGCCTTCAATTCCAACACTTGCCCTTCCAACTGTTCTACTTTGAGTTGCTACTTCGCATGCCTCAGCCGTAATATGTCCACTCACTCTACATATTCAAAGATAGCCTTGGACAACTTCTCTTGGACTCTTTTCACCTCATTCTGATAGGAAGCCATGGTGGATTTCCAAGTTTGAATCTCAACTGTCAAAGAGAATTCACAGCCTTCAAACAAGTGCTCGATAGGATCCGTTTGAGTAGCAGTAGAGGTCGTCGGCACATCTTCTACCTGTGTTTCTTCCTCGACCACTGTAGCTTTAGGATTCTTAACCCACCATTTATACTTCCTTACCTGCTTCTTAAGTCGATGCACCTATCTTCTTAGCCTTCAGACCTATGTTTTCAATCACATCGCCTCTTTGAATTGTACCTGGTATTTCTTTTTAAGGGGCGGCCTCCTTTGCTCGCACAATTTTATCCACTCCTACTTAACAACCACTTCGTCTGGCCCTGCAGCTAGTTTGGCAGGTGGTGGATTGCTCGGAGGAGTATCTACTGGTCTTTTTATCGGGTTCTCCTCCCTTGGTTCCTCTCTCTCGATCACTTCTTGCTTGACAACCAACTCAACCGGCTTTGCAACTGGTTCATCAGGTGGTGGATTACTCAGAGGAGTATCCACGAGTCCATCTATTGGGACCTCCTTGCTTGGTCCCCCTTCCTCGGGAGCAAGTGCTTCCTTTTTAATAATTAACTTGACCTGCTCTGGAGCTGTTTGAAAAGGTGGTGGATCGATCAGAGGAGTATCCACTGGCTTTTCGACCGGAACTTCCCTTCCTAGTTCCCCTGTTTCAGAAGCATTCGCTTCTTCCTCCCTTCTGGACTCCAGGAAATCTGTTTCCCGAACAATGCCCTCTTCACCCACTTGTTGTCCTTTTTCTTCTGTGGGATGTTCTTCCTCCCTCTATTCTTCGGAACGACCTTACTGAGAGTTCATAGCCAGCAGACTAACAACAGCCGGGCCTTTAACCGACCCATCAAACTTTAGAATAGGAGGAACAACAACATATTTTTCTGAGCGTCACGGAGAACAAGACACTCTCACTCCTCTGGGAATGGAGGCATAAAAAGGGGACTGAAATTTTTTTCTTCTTGGTCTGTACCAGTTCCGACTGTAACCTCAAGCTCTTTCCTTTCATTTGAAACAATTTCGATCTAGTACAGGGCTCCCTCCTGTGTTGCCTCATGTCCCACGGTTGACATTGGTTCTTGTGGAGCAGTGTCAACCTCGGGATTTATTCCTTCTACGTTTTCTGGTACCGGAAGGGTTAATGGTGGTTCTTGTGTGGCACCACCGCCCATATCCAACACTTCCTGGGCAGATGGTACTGCCGCTATCCCCTCTGGCACGTCGTTAATAAAGGCGGAGTCTTGTATCACCGTGTCAACCCTATCCATTGTATCCATGATTCCTTCCTCCATCGGCTCCAGTGTCTCTTCTGCTCCGAGCCTCTCTTGATCTGATCTGTCTTCTTTCATCGACCCCACAGTCGAGGCTGTTTCTTATGGAACAACCTCGGTTGTGGTACTAACACTTTCTTTTGTTTTAAATCTTTCCTCCCTTGGTCTGTCTTCTTCCATTGGCCCCACAGTCGAGGCTAGTTCTTGTGGAACAGCCTTGGCCGTGGTACTAACACTTTCTTCCATCTCAAGCCTTGCTAGCTCTAGTACCTCTTCTTCCATCGGTTCCATAATCGAGGTTGATTCTTGTGGAATAGCCTCGACTGTTTCTTCCACTTCAAGCTCCCTTATTCGTCCTCCATTTCCATCTCTTCTGGCTCTTCTTGGTCTACGTATTCATCCCCTGTTGGTTCCTCCTCCATTCCTTCCAGTTCCTCTTCTCTAGTAGCAATAACAGCTATTATCTCCTCTTCTGTTGATTCCTAGAATGTTACCCACGAAATTTGAAACCAGGCTAGTGCATGCATAACTAGTAGCCAAACCAGACAGTTGTTAGTAATGACTGTTGCAACTTTTCATGAACATTGAGGAGACTATGCCATCAATTGGAGGCTCTTTAGCAAAAAGAATGACATGTTCAACTAGAATACCTCTGACTATGGAAATTAAAGGCGAGCTAACACCCTGAAATGATACTTAAATATAGTGGTGTATCACCCTTCGCAAGTTATGTATTTCATTACAAAACCTGCCACCTCGCCCCATCGATATGGTAATGAGTTCCAGTCATACTCGTAGCCTTTTTGGACAACATTCTCATCTGCCTGCAGAAATGCTTCAGGGAACTCCGCGAGGGAAGTTCTTCGTGAAAACCAGCTATGTCCCTACTGGGGAAATCCACTAACCTCTATGATATCCTCCCATATGACAGGGATTTCTATCCCTCTGACCTGAGAGCTCTCTTCACCCAAATTGAGTGTGAATTCTATTGCAATCCCTTCGTCAAATCCCTACAACTTGTTAAAAT
Organism: Pinus tabuliformis; assembly: GCA_031772625.1. NCBI lineage: Eukaryota > Viridiplantae > Streptophyta > Pinopsida > Pinales > Pinaceae > Pinus > Pinus tabuliformis. The sequence continues at coordinate 596,684,717 of CM062810.1, read as the reverse complement.
AAACATCCCAACCTGCATTGATGAAAATTTTCCACACTTCTCTATTGTTGTGAACCAATGTGGTATCCTCCGGCTCGTGATGCATAGCCAACCCATCCATCACTATGGAAATAGTAACAACACTTGGATGTAGTCGTCTTTTGGGGAGAGAGTAGCAGGAACCACATTAACAAAAATGGTGATAGCATGGTGGAGTGTGAGGTAAAAAGCGATGAAAGTGGTCGGTAAATTTTGGAAAAACGCAAAGAATAATGGAAAATCATGATAATACAGTGAAATGATTATAGTGATTAATTTGGTTGTAAAGGGAAAAGACGAATTGGTTATTGAACTTACATAATTAAAATTCCAATGCATCGGGGTAGCTATTGTGAAATCACAGAATTTTTGGGTTACCGTTCGCACCAGATTTAGTAATGATGTGTCATTATTATGGTTTTAATGTGCCTTCGTTTGTTTGTGATGGGACCCCCCCAACTTAAATGTGGTCGTCCACAAAATGTATGTGTCTCATTAATGGAATATTTTAATTGAATCCATAAGAGTCAATGGAAATGTACTTGGTGACCTACCTGGTGGTGGAGTAACGATAGAGTAACCAACAGAGTAACAACAGTGGTGGAGTAACATTAGTAGTGGAGTAACAGCAGCAGCGTGGTAAAAGCACCGGCGGAGTAACAGCAATGGCGGAGTAACAACACCGACGGAGTAACAGCAACGGTGGAGTAATAACATTGACAGAGTAACAACAATGGTGGAGTAACAACATCGACACTTAGAAAAATTTTCAGGAGTAACAGCAGTGGTGGAGTAACAACAACGGTGGAGTAACATCCGAAACTTAGAAAAAATTTCAAGAGTAATAGCAGTGGTAGAGTAACAACGTCGACGAAGTAACAATAACAATGGAGTAACATCACCAACGGAGTAACAACAATGGTGGAGTAACAGCATCAACTATCACTTGGAAAATTTTTGCCATATCCTCCTTGTCAAATTTTGAACATTATTCCTGCAAAAGATAAACAAGAATGTAGTAACAACATATTATTATTATTATTATTATTATTATTATTATTTTGAAGTTCAAAAGGCAGAGGGAGCGTTCTCTACACCAACAACCATCAGACCAGATTTATCAGAGAGATGTTTGATGAAGGAATCCTTAGAATTTGGACGGTGGTATAGTTTCAGACAATGTCCATTCACTATGAAAGAAGTGCGAGTGTCATCTATTGTAACCAATCTGACTGTTCCATTGTCTAACACAACGTCCACTTCATAGGGTCCCATCCAACGAGTGTGAAGCTTCCCTTTAAAATCTTTGAAATGAGAGTCATAAAGCAATTCCCAATCTCCTGTATGAAACACCTTGTTTTTGATAAATTTATCATGCCATTTCATTCTCTGTTGTTGAATAGCAGTAGTTTTCTGGATAGCCACTAAACAGATTTCCTCTAACTCATTGAGTTGTTCCAGCTGGTGTTTCTGGGCCTCTAATAAATCTAATCCTACTTCGAAAGCTATTTTGAGCGTGATGATCTCAAATTCTACTAGAAACAAGGGGGATTTCCCATAGACTAACTCAAATGGTGAAAACCCGGTTGTATTCTACCATGTTGTCATGTATGCCTAGAGATCTTTTGGAAGTTTCTAAGACCAATCTCAATGATGGCTTGCTACAATTTTTGTCAAGATATTTTCTAATACCTTGTTCGTAATTTCTACCAACCCATTCGCTTGGGGGTGGTAAGGAGTTGTCACTCTGTGTTTGACCCCATATTTCTACATAAGCCTTGCTATCATGTGGGATGTGAACTGTGCCCCTCCATCTGAAATAATCCCCCTTGGAGTACCATATCGAGCAAAAATATCTTCAAAAAGGAAATCTGCAACCACCCATTTTGTTGCTTTCATAACAGCGTTGGCTTCCACCCACTTAGTCACATAATCAGTGCAAACCAGAATGTGAACTTTTTGATGACAAGGTGGGTTAAAAGGTCCAACGAAATCAACTTCCACTTGTCAAAATGTTCGAGGACTACCTAGGGCTACAAGGGCATCTCATCCGATTTTCCAGGCTGCCCCATGCGTTGACAACTGTCACATCTTCAGACATAGTCACGAGCATCACGAAAGATAGAAGGCTAGTAATATCCCATTTGCAGCACCTTGTGGCCTATTCTTTTATCTGCAAAATTTCCTCCACAAGGGCCATCATGGGCAACCTTCAATATCTCATAGATGTCATCCTCAGATACACAACATCGAATTTGCTGATCAACCCCTGTGTGAAAAAGGTACCCTACCATCCATGAATATCGGGTACTATGATGAATAATTTTCTGTTGTTCCCTGTATGACAAGTGATGAGGTACCTTCCCTGTAGCAAGATAGTTAGCAATATCTGCATACCACGGAGTGTTAGCAGAAATTGCAAAGAGATTCTCATCTGGAAAACTATCTTCTATGGGTGTACCTTCAGCATTATTATCTAGTCTAGATAGACAATCAACAACCACATTGTCCTTTCCTGGTTTACCTACTATGGTTGTGTCAAATTATTGAAGTCTCAAAAACCATCTCATAATACGGCTAGGAGTAATGGTTTTATTCATCAGATACTTGATTGTTATGTGATCAGTGTGTACAAAGGTGGGATACCCGGTAATATAATGTTGAAACTTGTTGATGGCGTAGATGACAACAAGAAATTCTTTTTCAGTCACTGTGTAGTTTAACTCGGCAAGAGCCAAGTTTTTACTAACATAGTAAACTGCATATGGCATCTTGTCCACTTGTTGTCCCAAAACTACCCCAATTGCTATCTAAGAGGCATCAGCATGAATATGAAACACTAATTTCCAGACCGGCCCTCGAAGGATCAGAGCTCTACAGACAAGCTCCTTGATTTTCACAAAGCCTGCATCACAATCATCTATCCACACAAAATCTACATCTTTTGTCAGCAATTGAAAAAGTGGATGTGCTACCTTAGCAAAATTTTATATAAAGCGCCTATAATAACCAGCAAAACTGATAAATCTATGTACCTGTGTGGGTGTTTTGGGTATTTGGAAGTGAAATATTACCTTTATCTTAGATGGATCCATTCGAATTCTAATAGCTGAAAGTAAATGTCCCAAGACTATTCGTTCTTCCATCATCATGTGGAATTTTACTGTACTCAAAGAGACATGCACCCATTTACATCTTTCAAGAAATTTTTCCATATTTTCTTGCCCTTCTTCGAATGAGTTCTCATATGGAGTAAAATCATCCATATAAATATCAACATTATCATCTACTAGATCAAAGAAAATCCCTAAAATTTCCCTCTGGAATGTTGCAGGCACATTACAGAGACCAAATGGGAGGACTCGATATGCGAAAGTTGCCCAAGCACACATGGAAGTGGTTTTATCTTGATCCTCGTGAACTATCTGGATCTCATTATACCCATTAAATCCATCCAGGAAGGAGAAGAACTTCTTCCTAGCCAAAGTGTCCAAGACTTGATCAATAAATGGTAAATGGAAATGGTCTTTCTGTATTGCCTTATTTAATTCTCTATAATCCACACATATCTGCCATTTATCGTTTTTCTTGGGAAGAATCACCAATAGGGAAACCCATTGGCTGTCCTACACCCAACATCTTTTGAAGCTCTTTCTTGACAATGTTTTTTAGAGCGGGGTTCATTCTCCTCTAGGGTTGTCTCACAGGATGACAATCCTCTTTGATGTATATATGGTGGGTACATAGATTGGCAGGAATCCCTTTCATGTCTGTATAGCCCCATGTGAAGGCTTATTTGTGTTTTCAGAGAACCTATAGGAGCTATTTTGTCTAGGATTCTGACAGATCTAGATTAATATTTAGGGCCTTCCCTTGCTCTATCTCTACAAAAATGCTTTCATGGGACACAATTGTAGGCAGTTCCTCAAATACATCCGATATTTCAATATTTTCTTGTGTTTCACAGCTCAAGACAGATTCTAGAATTCGGTGATTCGAATTTCAAACAAAATAGGGATCACTAATGAAAGTGGTAATTGTATCATCTTCTGTTTTTATTTTCAGCTAAAGGGCACGTCCAATAGTAAGGACTGGTCTTAATTCCTCATCTTCATATTCAAATTCTTCCTTTGGTAAAGGTTTTTTGTGGCCAACTGGCTTCACTGATGGGCTAGGTTCTCTAAGAGGGTATAACACAAGGTTTTTAGTAACCTGCCCATTTGAGATAACCATTTGGTCAGAATGACACCCAATGTACGCATCTGCAATTGCCAGCCATGGTCTTCCCAAAATTAGGGGGTGGCCACCAGCTGGAGATTGTGCTTGTAGCATTAGGAAATCCACAAGGTAATGCCATGAATCAAATGAGATTGTAATATCCTCCAACTTCCCTACTAGCTTGACTATAGATCGATTAGCCAGCTTTAGCGTACTAGGTGTATGTTTCAAGTTTCGAAGACCCAATGCATGCATAGCTTTAGCAGTAATGACATTTATGGCAACACCCAAATCTATGAACACATTTGGAATTTTTACTCCATTAATTTGCACTGTTAGAATTGGGTTCCCGGGATCCCCATATTTCACAGGCATAGCTTTTCCCATCATCAAATCTGATAGCTTTCCCATCACATGAATGGTGAGTGGGTCCCTTGATTTCTTTCTAGGATTTTTAACACAATACTCTCTAAGAGTTTTTGCATATATAGGTATGTCCCTCATAGCTTATAATAGGGGGATCTTAACGAACATATTTTTTAACTCCCCTAATAAGTCAAACTCAGCTTGAGGGATCTGTTTAATCAAGGCCAATCTTTCCAGATAAAGCACGTCAGCTCAGTGTTCTTGAGTAATTAGTAGTTGAGGAGATGTCTATTTTTTACTAACTTGGTTCGATTTCTCTTCAACTGTTTCTGGTTCTTTCACCTCACTGCCAACTTGTTAGATAATAATAGGTGAGGGTTGAGCATCTACTACCCACCCAGATCTCAAATTCATCTCATAAAGTTTTACGGTAGAGATGTTGTAGGAAGGTAGGTTGAGGGTGTTAGCTTACAAAACCCATTTATTATTAGGATTCGGATTGGGTTGGATAGGGAGTTGAGGGCGAAGAAGCTGATTATTAAGAGGTATATTAGAGGGTAACTGAAGTTGTTGTTGTGGTATTGACTGGGGAAACTGGCCAGGAGGAGAGGGTCCATGCTAGTTCAAAGTCCATGAAGACTTCGAACCAGTTCGAGGAGCCCACTGCTACCAGGGTGGAAGCTGATATTCGGGCCACATAGGTGGATAATGCATGGACTGAGGACCCATATTAAAATTATTGAAATACTGAGATGGATCCGGAAAAATATCTTAATTTACATTTGGTGGTTGAGGTTTCGATGGCTTTCTGGATCCCATAAAATACAATTGGTCCATCTCTTCACCTGTCCCTTGAAAAACCGCTTTCAGTCCTGGCAAGGAGGGGCACGAACTTGTTGCATGGCTCAACTCGCAGATTGTGTATTCCTCTACGACATTCAATGGACATTCTCTTTGTGGATGCTTCTTTCTACACTTTGGGAAAAATATAGCCATATTCCTCTCCAATTTCATCTGTTTCTGTTTTACTTGCAATGTGTCCATATGTTCATAGAGGGTGCTCAAGATATCAATCCTTAAGTTATCTAGCAGATTTCCAATTTCTTCTTTCATGACACCTCCACCAAATACTTTTGTTGACTAAATTTCTTGTTTATTCCTTGCAACTCCCCTCAATCACTTGATGCACAGCTCACAGATGGTATCGAAGTCCTCTTTTGATATATCTCCTTTTCCTACTATGTTTAATAGCTCCAAAGAGTCTTCTCGAAAGGCCCGGAGAAAGATAATTTTCAAAATGTCCTTATCCAGGTCAGAGTGACCTAATCTCTATAATGTGTATTTAAAACGTTCCACACAGTCCTCCATGTTCTCGTCTTCTTTTTGCATGAACTTGAAAAGTTCTTCCTTAATATCCCGAGATTTGCAGTAATCCCGATACTTCTCTAGAAAAGAGGTTTTCATACCATCCCATGTAGAGATAGTATTTCTTCTTAGACCCATAAACCATTGCAAGGTTGTCCCTTTTATTGTAGTAGGGAATATTTTCAGTTTCTGAGCATCGGTTATGTAATCATATCCCCGACACACAATATCAAATTCAAATAGGAACGTGTCAGGATCTTTACAAGTTGGTCCATGAAAGCTAGGTAAAGTTGTCAAAGGAATGGTCTTCGTTGGTGCACTAGTCCCACGATCCTCAATTTGGAAGTCAATAGTAGAGGTTGTGGGTGCCATGAATACCCTCCAATAATCATTAGGGATTTCAGCAGGTTCTGTAGGGAATGATGGAGGGGAGCTTATCACAGAAGTTTGATTTTCTTTAACAACACTCCCTTTATCCCTTGGTGATATGAATACCCATAAAAATTATTCCTACCTGTCACAATGGCTTGATTTTTCAGACCCATTCTCGGCAACTTCTTCCCTCCTACTGGAATGGGCTGGTCCCTCATATCTTCTTCTTACAACTTCTTCTTCCTATGTTACCAACATCAATATTCCTTCATCATGTATCTTGTTTCATACTTCTTCTGTTGCTGGAAGGGTTTGTTGCGTTGAATCAACAACGGGTACTATAGATAGCATTGGTTGTTCTACAAATTGTCCCTCATATTTTGCTTGAGTACCTGGCCTTACAGTAGCATGAGAAGATGCCTCTTATTCAACTTTTGCAATGATTTTTTGGATATAAGTGTTGGCGAGGTAAATCCCCTCTGCGGACAGAGGTGATCCCTACTAGCCCAGATCGGGTCTAGCAATAATCAAACAATGCTATCACGCAAGTTCCTAATTGCAAATTTAAGGTCGATGAGAGCCTACTTGGATTCCAAAGCTAATATTCGTAGAAGAGTCGCTGCTCTCGTTCCTTTGCTTCGGCCGGTTACGATCCCCACGATCTCCGTGAATGGACACCTGCACATGCAAAGAACAACACAAATACAAGCATAAAATCCAATAGATGCAATTATATATCGGTCAGAAAAGATATAACTCAAAAATCATCACAATGAACAACAAGAGTGGAACCATAATGATAGTCATCTATTATTGATAATCAACAAAGGAGAATACAACCATAGTTCTGACGTCAAATCCTCCTTTGGCTAGGTGATCAGATACATATGCCTTGCAAAGCTTGTCGGGAGTGGGAACAAGCCTCTCTCTCTTTGATTATGAATGCAAAGAAGACTCTTACAACAATCTCTTAGACTTCTGAAAGTATAATTCTCCCTATGCTCCAACTAGCTTGTCAAAGGCAACGGAAGAAGCTTTTATAGATGGAGGAGAAGGAGATAAGATCAATCGCACCATCTATGGGATTGGGTTTATTCTCAAAAAGCTATTATGGATAGAGGAAAGGGAGATAAGATTAATCACCACATCCATGGGATTGGAATTATCCTTAAAAAGCTTCATGAGTCGAAAGGGAAGAACCTTCGCGCGTGAATTTGTTAAAAAGTTTTCCCAAACTCGGTTAGCGCAAGCATATCTCCGAGACAGAGCGCCAACTGGCGCGTCCTCTTTGGAGGATTTCCCCTAATTGCGTGAGTAGTACACTGTGGATCCGTGCTAATGGAAAAAGGGAACTTTTTAAGGATATTCTGTAGGAGATGTCTTCAGGGCATATGAAGTCCATACTTAGAGGAATATAATGAAAGTGTTTTCAAGTTATGTCACTTCTCACAGGTCCCGGAATGAGTCCTCCAAAGTGCGGGAGAGGGGTGACAAGGACGGTGACAAATGGTGACAAATTACTGTGTAACAGATGCCCCCTAAAGCATGAGGCCCGAGAGAGAGAGGGGTGAAATGCTTTATAAGAACACATGCAACTGAAAATGCTGCCGCCAGAGAATCTGCATAGAGAGGTACAACTGATATCTCAAGTACATGATATATGCGGTATGGGGGCAACCATCCATAACAAAGTACATAATAATCTAGATCCAAGATATGGGCGCAGCCATCCGGTGAGGATTGATGAATAGACTCAGGCATGGTCGCAGCCATCCAGTGAATGAGTCATGTAATAATCACAATAATCCACAAAATCGCAGCCTAGATTCCAACAGACAAAATCCAGGGTCTTGCGCTCCATCTCAACCCGAACAAAAGTACAATTTCAAGCATGCGAATACATGAGTTGAAGTCAAACATGCATGAACATCATCTGATTACCAGTCGATAATGAAAACTGTTAACAGACGCGAGAGGTACCACCAATAATGACAATGGCCCTCAAGGTACTATAGGTACAATCTACGGTGTGCGAATCAGTGAGCTAGCGTCGAACACCCGTAGATTCATTTGATCAGAGGCCAATGATGAGAACCTCACGTCGAAGTAGATCAACGCCAGAACCTGTCATTGAGGCATGAAGGCTCCAAGGCACCGGAAGGGAGTCTCTAGATCAGCTTCTTGGATAATGAGCTGAAGTCAACAGGAAGTGACCTTGATCGAAGGTGGGCCATAGTGTTTCCCACATCATCGACACGAGACAGAGGAAGAATGTTGTGGTGAATCAAAATTATGTGAGCTATCAGAGGGAGGTTGTTATTCTGCGGAGGTCAACTTCTCTTGAACATATTGGCGGCACGACAGTGGACTTGGCAGTATTTGACATCAATGGATCAAAGGTCATGGTGACGAGGCAATGAGAAAATGAGTGGTCAAACAGGATCACCTAAATCCACGGAGGCAAGTGAAAAACGAGATGAGATGTCCCCACCCAAACACGAAAGCAGACAAGTGCCATGTTCAAGAGCGACATACTGCCAACACGACAATAATTATGGTTCCATTTTCCCCCACCATTTCTGGTGAGTACCCCAGCTATTTTTATTAACAAGCTTGACAAGGATAGCATATGCTTGTAAAGCGTCATCTCGACGGACTCCAATGTCATCAAGTTTTAACGAGTCTGACAGAGGAAGAACTAGGCGTCTTTTCATGTTTAGAGAGTTTGAAAAGACAGCAGAAAAGAAAACTCCAAGGGTGTCCTTTTTCGTAAAGTTGTGTCTCTCGAGCCCGAAAAAGTATAAAACAATGCTCGAAAGAACTGCCTGACCATTACGATCGAGGAGTACTTTTCATGAGTAGTGATTTCGACCTGAAAAAGTAAAAAAGTGATCGAAACCACGTCGCTTCGTAACGATTAATGAACCTGAAACGACAAGGGTCCAACGATCTTTTCATTTTTACATGGTCGGAAAAGAGTTTAAAGACGACTGCCTCTTATTTACGTTTAACGAGTCAAGAGGGATAACTCAACGATCTTTTCATGTTTAGACGGTCGGAAAAGAGCTAAAAGTAGACCTCCATTTTTATTCTCTTTAACGAGTCAAAAAGGGAAAAGTACTCAGCAATATTTTCATCTTTTATGAGTCTGAAAAGATCTTAAAGGAGACTCGTCCTAGAGGAACAAGTGGTATAAAGGGTAGCAACTGGTTCTGGCAATGGTGGAACTACTCAAAACATGTAATGGTCAAGAGGTTGGCTAATAAAACCACTCATCGCTGCGGTTCCTCAGGAAAGGATAAACAACCAAGTGAAAGCATATGATCGGCCAAAGAGATGGTGGCGATGGAATGAAACAACCGAGGCTCATCTAACAAAATTTAGCAGATAAAAGGCAATCATGAGATGTAAATCAGGTATGGGTTCATTTTTACACAAGCTTGAACCATGGAGAACTCTGCTTAGATTCGGTTTCATGTTTACACAAGCTTGAAATGAAAAACTATGCTTGTTATCAGTTCGCATGCCCCCAGCATAATAACGCAAATCGAGGTACATGCCCCCCAAGCTTCATTGCATTCAACAAAGTGGATGGAATGAAGGTTCACTCTCGAGATCTAGGAAAGACTTGACTTGTATTTTACGAGATCTTAATCAAAAGACTCGATTTGGAAAGGGAGTTGTTTCATTTTTTAATGAGGTTGACACAGTAAAAGAACTATCCTCATAACCCTTGTTTCATTTTTTAACGAGGTCGCCACAAGATCAAAACTATCCTCGGACACCTAGTTTCATTTTTTAAGGAGCTTGACACAGGAAAACGAACTATGCTCCGACCAAGCCTAGTTTCATTTTTTAAGGAGCTTGACATAGGAAAATGAACTATGCTCTGACCAAGCCTAGTTTCATTTTTTAAGGAGCTTGACATAGGAAAACGAACTATGCTCCAACCAGACCTTCATTAGAATGAACAGGAAGTCGGGGCTTCCAAGAGTGCCACTCCGAGTGGAAGTGTAATATCTCCGAAGTCGGGACCCAATGCCCCAAGGACACTATGCACGATGGCGGCATCACTGGATCTAGGCACAGGATAAGTGGCCACGTAGTTGATCTGTGGTGGGGCAGATGCAATTGGTGGATGAAAACCAGGAGGGGATGACGACTACGCAGGAGGCACCCGGGGACGGACGAACGATAATTGATCTATAGTCACTATCCTTCCATCATGTGGAAAGAAAACCACACGGAAAAGTGAAGAGATTAGGGCCCCCATGGCATAAACATAGTCACGGCCAAGGAGAAGACTGAAATCTAAAGCACCTTGGGTAACCAATACGTCTATATAGATGGTTTTGCCTCCCAAAGTAATAGGGAACTTTGGAAGGATCCCTAATGGTTGACTAGTTCCTCTGTCAAAAGCCGTCAGATTCGGCGCGACTAACACAAGCTGTGGGGAACCCAAAGCTTGCCAAGTAGTGGCAGGCATAAGACTGACAGATGCACCCTCATCCAAAATAGTGCCAGGTATTGCCCTATTATAGGTGTGTACCGTGACCCAGAAAGGCACATGGGATGGAAGGTGAGAGGTGGTCAAACGACTCCAGTCAAACAAAACGACTGAACTACCTAGTGGGAGAATCATATGATTGCCCCCCTGCTCTAAAAGAACCGAAGCAGGACTCTCGGGAGCAACTGTGATAGGAGAGTCATTTCCGGACGCAGGAGAATCTGAGGAGACGAGAAGAACATGGGAATGATGCTCTTCCGAAACAGAGTGGTCGATGGGTGGTGAACTCGAGTCGACACTCTTTCTGACCAATGGTTGGTCTGGAACAGGCTTGGCACAGCTAGGTTCGGGAAGAGGGGCCTGGACACGAGAAGAATTTGAATCGATCTCTTTGTCAATAGGGGGACGATCTACGGCTGCAGAAAGACGTTGATAGCCAATGGGTAGTTGGGGTGAAGGAGCTGTAAGACTTTTCAAGACAACAGAGGCTTTATCCATGAGCGGACAAAGGTGAAGGGGATGATTGCCTTCACAAACTCTACAAGGGATTCGAATCTTCCCTTTTCCCTTACCATTTCCAGCTAATAGAGCAGCATCGCCGTGAGCTTTAGAGGACGATGAGGGGCGGGCCGGATCGTGAGACCATACTTCTAAGACCCTGGGAATGATAGGACAATCACGCAGAAGATGGTCATCCTTGCATAATCTACAAGGAAATTTGACTTTCTGCAGAGGAGCAGAAGGTGGCCCGACTTGAGGTGGACTCGGAGGAGTAGCGGCACTTTTAGCCTCTCCCTTAGGAGACTTCTTCTTCTTTGTCTTCTTCTTCTTCTTCTTAGCCACCTGGTTACTCGAATCGAGACTTTCACCAGGCAAAGTAGAAGATGAGGACATAGAAGCAGGCGAAGAACGGGAGAGGTCCACATTAGAATCAACATGATGTTGTTCAAGTGGAGGGACTGATTGACCAGAAGTTGAGATGGCAGGGACCAAAGAGGTTGGGAACAACCAAACAGGCAACCCAACAGTTAACCCTGGGAGGGACAATGTTGCCATGTAAGGAGCACCAACATTCCCAAAAGGAGTGAAAGACCAGGGTTTCCGTCAGAGGGGATCCCTGGGTTGGTGAACCTTGGAAAAGTTGCCATCGAAAAAGAAGCCTACTCAAGCTAAGGCAAACAAGATCTAACTGGGTAAATGTGAATCGTGGCCGAATAAATTTTAAGACAAAGGAACCGAACTTGACCTTTTCACTTTTTAAGAGTCGAGAAAAGGACAAAAAGATGACTCTAGTCTCCTTCGAATTTTTAATGAGCCCGAAGTGACAAAATGCTTAGATGAGCCTTTTCTTTTAGGGAGTCCGAAAAGGATCAAAAGTGACTACTCTGGAGAACTAGGCAAAGGGTTTACCAAACAAATCCGTAAAACTGCATATACACCTTGGTAATCTGTTGTGCCCTACAACAACCCCCCATTTCATATCATCTGTATTTACAAACAATTAACATATGAAATGGGTCCCTTTTAAAAAAATTAATTGGTATTAATGAATTTGTTCGAAAAAGGTATGATAATCAAAAGTGTTAGTGAATTGGAGCCTTTTTCGAATAACAATGTTTCCAAAATAAAACAAACTTTTGTTATTGCGATAAAGCGATCGCAAGATCGCATATCGCAATGACAAGAGAGATGCATTTAAACGGCACTTCGGTCCTTGCCGATGCGATATCGCTATCGGCGATCGGCGGTATTCAATGCATACACAAAAAAGAGCACATATCTTATACCCCGATGCGATGCTATATCGGCGATCGGCTATCGGCACTGCCTCTTATGGGAAAACGCTTTAAGTTTTAAACCCCGACCCGATGCGATATCGCTATCGGCCGTCGGCGGTATCCTATGCACTCTCATAAGGCGCTCAGGTCTTTCCCCGATGCGATGCGATATCGCTATCGGAAGTCGGCCAATCTCTTAATATACATCTGGTAATGTGTTCACATGCTGGTCCGATGCGATATCGCAATCGGCGTTCGCCAGGGCTACTTTCAAACGATAGTGTAACTCTTTCCCCCATGCGATGCGACATTGTTCATCGGTAATCGGCATTTCCAAAAAAGCGATTTCTTTAAGCTTTAAAGTTATATTTAAATCCGGTGGATAAAGCGCAGTTTTCAAAATGCCGTTAAATGCAGGGATAAGATAATGCATGCGTATTTAATAACTTTGCCCCTTCGATTAACGAATACTTGCGTCTAAGGCATATCATATCTGTTGCACGCGTTGGGAGGTCATTCAACTGAATAACAGCGTAAAGGTCATTTAATGGGTAGCAGGCCTTAAAATCACCATTAATGCATATGCGATCTCTTACCAGTGATTGGATCCGCAGCCATTTTTTGAAAATTAATAGCGCCACGCTTCAAGTGATATATATCTTTCCAATTATGCTTTGTCTTCATTATTTCTCGTGTTACGATTTCTCTTGCGCTTGTGTAGAGTTCGTTTGTTGAGAAAAGCCTGAACATGATGGGGAAGAAAAATAAGAGGATTTCTGGTTCTACTACAACACCTGTTGCAGGTCAAGCTGCTTCAATTTCGAAGAAAGGCTTAATCTCGGACACTACGTGCGCTGGTCTTGCTAGGACCACATGGCAGGGCACATATAATCTGTTGGAGGCCGAGCAACCAAAAGTGACAGTGAGAACAGCTAGTGTTGATGTACTAAGGAAATCTGATGCAACGCTCAAAGACTTGGCCGACTCCTTTTTACACAGAATAGCAGCCAGAGAGCAGGCTCTCCCTTACACCGATGTGGTGCGCTGGGCAATTGAAGAAATCCCCATCACTGATATAACTTTCCATACAAGGGACGGAAGGATTTTCGGGTCATTCAAGCCTGATGAACTGAGGCGAATGTATCATCTGCCTGAACCGGAGCTAGTCTACAACAGAACCTTCGTGGAGAAATTCACAAAAGAAAATGAATCACCATCCGAACCCCTCCGAGATTGGAGGCAGAACCCAGCCAAGCACAAGCATGAAAGTTCGGGTAAGTACTCCAACGTTTCTTTGGCTTCTCCCTATTGCTATGCGGGGATTATGATGTGTAGATTGTGGGGATTACATGACTCTGTTAATATCAATATTGACATGGTTCCCTTAATGGAAGCAGCTATCAATGCTATAATCATGGATTGGGCCACTATTCTTTCTGATAAGTTGGTCGTAGCTGTTCGTGAATTCAGAAACAAAACTATAGTCACCGAAAGGAAAATCTCGCCATTTTATTATTCTGCTTACATTATGGATACTCTGTGTCTTAATTCTGAGTTTCCTGTCCTCGGTTGGAGATGGACCACCCAAGATCCAACACCCATTCATCTATACCATCAGAAATTGTGGAAGTCCTCTTACAAGGACCATTTGTACCAAATTTGTAATGGTTTCATGGTGCCCATTTACTATTCTATTTATGACAGACCCATTTCCAGAATTTCCTATGAAGCTTCTTTCGACTTACCAGCCGTAGCAAGTTGGTTCGGGGAGGAGTATTTCACCTATATCTGAGTTTTTGGGAGTAAGGCTAGGCCGCATGTCCTCCCTTTATATATCCCAGACAAGCTGTTAGCCCGGGAAATCTGTTACCAGATTATGGCCGAGAGTGTCACACAAACTCTCAAAGAAGAGAAGAAGAAAGGTTGGCCCTCTTTTCCTTTAAGAATTGGGGTTTTTACTCTGCTTAATTACAAGCACGCAGAAAAAGAAGCAACAAAAATCCAAGCTTTATCCTTGGCCACTCTCCCAAGCAGACTCTATGATCCAAAGCAAACTGCCTACACTGCCCTAGAACAAGCAAAATTGACGAAAGTTGATCATTAAGAGGATCTGTTTGATGACCTGTTCATAGTTACCGAGACAATAAGCCAAGCCAAACAGCTTGCAATAATGAAATACAATGATGAGGCATTGACTGAGTTTAATAAACTTAGGGAACAGAGGTTGCAAAATCTGCCCCTAGAGTTATTATCCACAACCCCAGCGTCTTCCTCAAGCGAGCCTGGTCGGCAACAGATACATTCACCTCTGGTTACAACTAAAGAATAGGATAAACAACAGGAGGAAAGGCAGAAGAAGCTGCAGGCTGAGAAGCAGAGAAAAGAGCAAGCAGAGAGGCAGAAGGAGCAGATAGAAAGGCAGCAAAAGGCAAAGAAGGAAGAAGAGCAGAGGAAGAAGAAGGAAGAAGAGAAACTAAAGAAAGAACTGGCAGATAGGCAGAAAAAGGAATTGGAGGAGCAGCAGCGGAAAACGCAAGAGGAGCAACAGCAAAAAGCACTTGAAGAACATCAGAAGTTAGAACAAGAAAAAGAACGGAGCAAAGCCCATACAGAGCAACATAAGCAAACCTCCATCGATCATGAATTGACTAAACAATGGAACCAGTTTGATTCCATTATCAGTGGTAAGAAAGGCTCCAAAGACAAAGGCTCCTCTAAAACAAGCGATGCGCCCGATACCACTTCTTCTCAGGTTCTAGGAGGAACCAGCGGCCCACCCATTTCACAGGATGTCGAGGTAATCAATAAGGACCCTTCCGATCAAATTGTTCTCCAGGTGGAAGAAATTCCTCCCCTGGATATTTTCTACAGCCCAAAGCATAGAGCCGTTATTAAGCGCTCTAATAAAAGACGAAGGCTTGATCAACCTTCTATCTTGCCTGAGCAAACAGTCACGGGAAATATGGTCTGGAAGGAGGATTTGGATCCCTCCGATGATCTAACAAAGCTGTCTCAATTCGCGGGAGCGTATTCCGCAGCAACTATCGACAAAGCATGAGAGGTGAGTCTTCTGTTGAAGACTAAGGACCATGAAATATATGCATTACAGGCAGAGGTAATTGAAGCGAAAAACAAAGCAGCACAGGTGGAAGAGCAGTTGCTGGCTCAACAACAGGAAAACAATTTGTTAACCCAGCAACTGCAAATTGAAAGACAAAGGATAGACCAAAGTGAAACTCAGAAGGCAAAAGAATTGTCGGAGGCATTGTCACAGTTGAAAGCATCAAATGAGCTGATGATGAAATCGAAAGATGAGCGAATAGCTCAACTATCAACACAGTTCGAAGGTATCAAGAGCACACAGAATATGAAAGTCTTCAGAGCAGAGGCAACTCAAATAAATGGCGCATTACTGTCTCAGATCAGACTTTTATGTCAAAAACTTGCTAAGGCTGAGCAATTATGCGAAATATCTACAACAGTGTGTGAGCAAATAGAGAAGGCCAGGAATGAGCTAGATCAGGCCGAAGAAGCCATATCCGATTATATTGAGTGGCAAGACACTGACGAAGGGAAAGCGGCGAATTTGTCCCGAATCCATGAAGCGTACAAAGACATCCTCTTCACGGAATGGAACACTCAGGTAATGAAAGCAGAAAGGGCGGCTTCCAGGTGTCAAATAATTGCCAGCAATATGATCGACCTAGTCAATGATACACTTTATTTGGCGAACATGATCTCCAAGTGCACACCTGGAAGCATAACAACAGCAGATATGCTTGAACAAACAAATTACCATGACTTGGAGGAACAGAGGAAGTTAATTACCGGAGTAAATACTTTAACCTCTGATGCATATTGGCTCTTTCTAGTCAAGCCACATACTCAAAGGTCTGCTCTCAAGTGTTTAACAGATGCCCTCGGATGCCTGATCCCCGACATTCAAGATGCTACATATGATGCCCAGCTAACTTCGCGTCTCAACACTCCACCAGAAGTAGAGCCAATGCTGGCAATATGTCAGCTAAGGAGTAAAGGCAAAGAACCCACCGAATGAAGCATTGCCGCCAACTGCCAGATTGCCAAGAAAGATGGAACAAACATTTATTGATGCCAATTTAATAGCTTTTCAGTTGTTTAGATATTTAGATTAGTATAGTATTTATAGACCCTTTCATTGTTTTGGAAAGGGTCGTAAAATTTTGTAATAAAGACTTAAAGGCTGAAGTTTGCACTATTGTGCTTCAGTCTATATTCTTTTTGTGAAACTCGACCAATGGTTCTTAATTTTGATTAGAAGGCTGTTTTATACAACTGCGCACGATTGTCTGTTGTTTGGAATGCTTTCCGATTTGAAGGAAGGACTGCGACATAGTGATTAATATACTGGATTGATCGATCAGCTTACATGGTACTATTATCTGTATCTGTGTTCTTTCTTATTATATGAATTTTTGTGTTATTATCTTTGCTATTGTTGAATGCATGTATGCGATATAACAACGAATCTTCATTTCGTTTCACTATTGAATGTTTTGGTGATTTGTTATCTCTTTCACTCATGTATGTATCAATGATATGAATGATTAAGTGTAGTAATTCACTCTAATCACTCTGCATAACTAATTATGCAGAGCAATGTTTAAATGGTTTAAACGTCTATGCTTAAAGTGTTAGAGTCATCTATATGCCTGCCTTAAAGCACAGACCATCAAACGCTACGCTTTGCCAAGTGATAAGTCCCGGGATCCAATTATAGTTATTACATTTTGTTTGTAGTTTAGTTGTCCGCTTATTACCATCTTATGTCATAAGTCATTCATCCATCCCATTCACTTATAGTTCTTGGGAAACTGGTCCCATTATCCCCAGTCGGAACCACTATCCCAAACGGAAAAGGAGCTGCACTAAGGTCCGGACCGGGTGGTTTCCCCTTTGTTGTGGCAGCGATTTTCGAGGCCTCAACAAAATTGGCGCTAGAAGGAGGGCTAACTGTGAATGGCAAGCCGACCCAAATCGGCAAGTCATTCTAAGAGTAATTATCCCTCCAAATCTCCTCGTTCTTCTCAATTACATGCTGGTTCGCCAGCCCATAACCAAGAAGAAGAGGAATCTACCACCACTGCTCAATCCCATCATATCCCAGAACAACTAAGTCTTGAATCTCCTGAAGTTCAGTCTCTAATCCATAAACTTCAGAGCTTCTCGATTTCACCACAGAAATCTGAGATATCAGAAAGCAGTGCGACTTCGCAGTTCAACCTCACTCATCCTCTTACTAGACTTCAGAGCGAAAAACTTGGTATTGAACCTACTGAGTTTCCTTTACCCAAAAGGAAAAAGCCAAAGAAAAATACTGAAGGATCTGATACTGGGGATTTTTCTTCCACATCCTCCATTTCATCTCCTCATCTGCAAAGTCAACCACCCACCCCTCCATTACAAATTGTTGTTCATCAGGGAACATGAGCCTCAATATCCCAACCTATTCACTCTTCATCTCCAATACCTCACCCAACATCTGGAACCCCGATAGTAGTGACAACCACTATCGCTAGCATAATGGCAGATCCATGGACTAGGCTGGGTGCTGTCAACATGCCTGGACCATTACATGATCTACCAGATGCACCCGAAAAATGGCTGCCTAAATTTAATCCAGATAATGGAACCCAAGCTGAAGAACACATCAACAACTTCATGTTAGCAGTTAACCTAAAAGGAGTGACAGAGCAAGATGTCGTAGTAAGACTGTTCCCTTACACTTTACAAGGATCAGCAGGATCCTGGTATTTTTCCTTACCCTCTGGTTCGATTACCAGTTGGAATACATGTTAAGAGCAGTTTCTCACCAAATATGGAGATGATCGGTCCCTAGCAACTTTAATAAATGACCTCTCCAATTTGAGAATAGAGCACAGGGAACCAATAAAGGAGTTTAATACCAGATTTAATAAACTACTGAATAAAATCCCTACCGCTTCTAAACCAAGTGAGAAAATCCGAAGCGAATGGTACATCACTGCCGTACCTGCCAACATAGCTATCTTTGTAGACAGGGCTGGCAAACCTACCTTAGCTGAAAATATGAGAGAAGCACTTGCAGTTGAAAAGCGCATCAATGCTCTTGAAAAGAAAGCTGCTCTAGAAGATAGAAAAGCTAAAAAAGTCTCGTTTAAAGAAGATTCCAAGAAGAAAACCCCAAAGGACCCATATGACATGGAAGGTTTACAAAAGGTCCTTAAAACTTTGTCTAATGAAATGGTTGAGATTAAAAAGCAGGTGGCCGAAACTTCAAGCAAAAGACCATTTAGGACTTTTAAGAAAACTGAATCAAAGCCGCCTAATGTTATATCTAACGCCGATTCAGACCAGGAAGAAGAGGAAGAGGAAACACCTTCACAGACCGATGATGAAGAAGAACTAGCTGAATGTCATGGAATGTGGGATTTTATACTCCCAAACTCTGACACTGAGAATGAAGAAGAAGCCTTTCCGGTTACTACAAGAAGTAAAATTGCTTCTGAACTTCCCTAGGCAACTTCAAAGAAAAGGAGCGCAGGCGCTACTACAGAAAAGGAAAAAGTTCCCCCAAAGAAGCCACCTGTGGTAGTTCCTCAAAACCAGCCTACAACTTCTAGTACTCCTTCGACATCCAAGACTTTAGTGGTATCCGATTCAATGGAATATAACATTGTTGATGATATGAAGAAAACCAAGGCAAATATAACCATGTTTGAACTCAGTAAACTGAAACATCAACAAAAGTTACTTCTCAAAGAGTTAAATGCTGTTCCCTCTATTCCCCTTCCCAGTGCAAGAGCTGCCAACGATTCAGGCCAGCCTCCCGCAGGTATGGTTGAAATTACTGATTCAGTCTTAATCGGAGATAAATCAAATTCTCACACTCCACCCTTCCTGCTCACTTATGAGATTTATAATAGAAACTTACACAACTGTTTGATAGATTCAGGGGCCTCATCTAACATAATGCCAGCTTCAGTTTGCTCTAAGCTGAACATTGAACCCCAGAAGTCTGCCATTCATATTATACAGTTGGATAGAACTAAAGTGCAGGTTGTGGGAGAAATTAATTCCGTAACCATCAGGTTGTCAGCTGACCCTAGAATTGTTCAAAGAATTGACATCTTAATTGCCGACATACCTGAATTTTATGGTTTAATATTGAGCAGAGATTGGTCCGAAAAACTGCACGGGTATATTTCTACAGATTGGTCACATATGTGGCTTCCCTACAAGGGAAAGCCAAATCAAATAAGAATCGATCGTGAGAAGCATATGACCCACACAGTTACTGAATTCGAGCAAGAAAACCAACCTGTGGCATTCAATAATAACATCTTGGGGAACTATTCAGCAGAATCATTCTTTGGCAACTTTGTTGCCCAACCATCTCCTTTTTCAGTCAATCATTTTACATCTCAAATTGAAAATTTTTCACAAACTGATAGATCCAGGTGTTTTAATGATGCTAAGAAAATTGTAGATACTTTTGTTAATATTCCTTTATTTTGGTCTTTGTATTTTGATGGCTCTAAGTCCTCTGAAGGTTCAGGAGCTGGATGTATATTGGTTAGTCCGCAAGGAGAAAAGGCAATGTTGTCTTGTAGGTTAGAGTTTGAGTGCACTAATAATACAGCTGAATATGAGGCTTTAATCCAAGGATTATACAAAGCAATCGGCCTGGAGGTGCGATATATAAAGGTATTCGGCGATTCGGAAATCATTGTCAAACAGGTTAGAAATGCAATTCATTGCCTTTCGACTCACCTTAAACATTACCAATCGCTCGTTCAAGAGCTTACCTCACACTTTTTGGCATTCAACATTTCTTCTATACCTCGATCTCAAAATTCAGCCGCAGATTTACTAGCCAATGTAGCTTCAAAGCTTCTACCTTCTAAAGACTACAGCCTTGATAGATTTTCTGTAGAATTACTTTTCAGACCC
The DNA here is from genome assembly GCA_031772625.1 of Pinus tabuliformis. Lineage (NCBI taxonomy): Eukaryota > Viridiplantae > Streptophyta > Pinopsida > Pinales > Pinaceae > Pinus > Pinus tabuliformis. Next base: position 596,664,122 of record CM062810.1, on the reverse strand, counting down.
TCAATTCCTGACAATGTCACTAATTGGAGAGTATTTAATCATGATGATGATATTTTGCAATTTTTAACTTCTGAGAATTCTTATGATAAGCAAGTCATTGACGAAGATGATCATGATTCCCAGATGAAAGAAGTGCTCAAACAAAATTCGATCCCCAAACTAGTGGTAAAATTAGAAGATCTTTATGATATTAAAGACAGGTTTAAACCTGTAATTAACACAAAGCTTCAAAGTTCTACCCTTAGGTTTGAATTGATAAATCTAGGAACTAAAGAGTCTCCTCAAAACATCAATTTAGGAACAGGACTATCTCAGAATGAAAAGGAAGCATTTATTAAATTGTTGAGAAAGAACAAACAGGTTTTTGCTTGGAAATATGATGACTTAAAGACATATGACACATCTATTATCCAGCATACCATTCCTATGCTTCCTGATAAAAAACCAATTCAGCAAAAATTAAGAAAAATACACCCAAATTTGGAGAGCCAGATTAAGTCGGAACTTAATAAGCTTTTGAAAGCCAAAATTATTTTTCCAGTCCGACATTCAAACTGGGTCTCCAACATGGTGCCAGTCAGGAAGAAAAATGGCGACATTCGAATTTGTATTGATTTCAGGAATTTAAACAAAGCAAGCTTAAAAGACAACTTCCCATTACCCACTATGGAGCAAATTCTCCAATCGGTGGCAGGTTCTGAATTGATGTCTTTTCTAGATGGTTTTTCACGGTACAATCAAGTTCTGGTACATCCCGATGACCAGCTTAAAACTACATTCAGAACAAAATGGAGAACCTATGCATATCAGAAAATGCCTTTTGGTCTTATAAACGCCGGAGCGACATTTCAGAGAGCTATGGACATGGCCTTCAGAGGGTTAATTAATCGATCAGTAGTCGTCTATCTAGACGATATTACTGTGTATTCTAAGAAGAGAGATAATCATTTGCATGACTTAAATCAGATCTTTCAGAGATGCAAAAGATATGGTATTTCTCTAAACCCAAAAAAGTCCTTCTTTGCTCTAGACCAAGGAAAACTCTTAGGATTTATAGTATCCAAAGATGGTATTTATATTGACCCTGATCGGATTAATGAAATTTCTGAAATCCCTTTCCCACATAACAAAAAATCAATGCAGTCATTTTTAGGTCAGATTAATTTTGTCAAACGATTTGTTCCAGATTTTTCACAGATTGTATTACCACTTCAGACAGTGATCAAGAAGAATTCAGTCTTCAAATGGGGATCAGAAGAAAAACAAGCTTTTGATGTTATCAAACAGTCAATAATCAATGCCCTAGCCTTGAATACTCCAAATTTTTCTAATCATTTTACACTATATACTATTGCATCCAACACTTCATATGCCGCAGTACTCACACAACTGAATGATAACAACTTAGAAGCACCCATATCATTTTTCAGTTCACATCTTCAAGGTTCCGAATTGAATTATTCGGATGTGGAGAAACAAGCATTTGCTTTGTTCAAAGCAGTCAAACATTATAGACCCTTCCTTTTGAAAACCCATACGAAAGTTATAGTTCCTTTCCCAGCGGTAAGACAACTATTAATTCAGAAAGAATTGGGTGAAAAAAGAGCCAATTCGGTTACAGCGCTTCAAGAGTATGACTTAGAAATAAAGCCAGCAAAGATTGTTAGGGGCCAAGGTTTTTGCAGGATATTGGCAGGATCATCGAACATTCACGAATCAAGCGATGAAGATCAGATTAAATCCATCAATCAGATAAGTGTCACTGATTCTGAATCCCAATATGCTGATTTGATATTTTATCTGAAGAACGGTTATGCTCCTCTAAATTTATCTTGCAAAAATAAGAGGGCCATTAGGTTGAAAGCTAAGAATTTCACTCTCATTGATGATGTATTGTTTAAACAAAATTATGATTCTATCCTGTTAAGATGTCTTGAGAAACCTGAAGCCCAAAAGGTTTTGCAGGAGCTACATGATGGACCAGCTGGGGGACATTTTGGAGCTGACACAACAACTCATAAGATTATTCATGCTGGATATTATTGGCCTACTCTATTTAGAGATTGCCATGAGAACGTAAGAAAATGCCTTAATTGCCAAACATCTGGTGGAAGACAACGAAAATCAGCTTTCCCTCTTCAACCTGTCAACATTGAACAACCATTCGAACAATGGGGATTAGATATCATCGGGGAAATTACTCCACCATCTTCCAAACAACATAGGTATATCCTTACCGCTACTGATTATTTTACTAAATGGGTAGAGGCTATTCCTTTGAAGGCAGCAAATGCAGAGGCAATCATCGAGTTCATTGACCAATTCATCATTACCAGGTTTGGTGTTCCAAACGCTCTTGTTTTTTATAATGCTTCTTATTTCTCAGAAAACGCTATATATGATTTTGCTATTAAAAGAGGGTTTAAACTGAAATATTCTTCCAATTATTATCCCCAGGGGAACAGTTTAGCCGAATCTACTAATAAGAATCTCATCAAAATCATTAAGCGAACTGTTGAACAGAATCATAGAAACTGGCATAAATCTTTGGTCTTTGCATTATGGGCTGATAGAATAACACAAAAGGCTTCCATAGGGACCTCTCCTTTCAATCTGGTATATGGAAAAGAAGCCTTATTGCCTACAAATCTTGTTCTTCCATCTTTAGCCCTAGTGCAGTTCATTCAAGAGACTCCGTCTTCTTCTATCCAACTTAGACATGACCAAATTCTCAAATTAGAAGAAGAAAGGGAAAAGGCCAGAAACACTCATGCCAAACATCAACAAATCATCAAAGTATCTTTTGACTCAGCATCATCCGGTTCCAAACAACTTCAAGTTGGTGACTTGGTTCTCAAATGGGACAAGGCCCATGAAGATAAAGGTAAGCATACCAAATTTCAGAAAATGTGGCTTGGACCATTTCAGATCTGTGAAAAGATAGGCCATTCAACTTTTATATTGCAAGATTTATCAGGGTTGAGAGATTCTCTCCCCGTCAATGGCCTGATCCTGAAGAAATTCTTTAATTAAGAAGGTAACCCCTTCTCCTTTTGTAGATTTGCGTAGTTTCTAGGATTGGTAGGAAATAAAACTGTAGAGTATCTCCATTGACCTTTTGTTGTGTTTGACGAAGCTGTCTCACAAAATAATATAAATACTTGTTTTTAGATAATAGAACCCTCAATCAAAAGAAATAGTTTCTAGGAAATTAGATATCCTTGTGTTCTGAAACTATAATCTAAATTTTGAAGACTCCTTTCAGGAGGTAAAAGTTCCGAATCATTTTCTGTTTCCAAAACTAGTCTCCAAAGGTTATCTGTTAAAAGATAGAGGCTAACCTATTTTCAGTATCTTCAACTCTTCACCTGTCATCCACCTACTCTTAAGGAGAAGATTGTTCACCCCATTCACTAAAGGTTATGATTACTCAGAGTGTAATTCTAAAATATAAAATATTAAAGATAAGAGGTCTTATCATAAGCCTTCTTACCATGTTCATAGGGAAATAGGTTAACTGACATTACCAATACTGCCTACCAAAACAGGGTAATGGCTTGAAGTTTCAAGACAAGGGGTCTCATCATGAGCCAGCTTGATTAGTTAAATTATTACCAGTGAATGGCATTGTCATAAACTGGCTACCAAACCAGGACAGTGGCTTTTTATCTTATTTATTACAAAGAAAAACAGATGAAAAATAAAATATGAAAACATTTTATGGATTCATTCTGTTAATCACACTCTTATGTGAATGGAAAAGTGGACAATACCATGGTTAAAAGGTATCCCTGTCGAGACTATAAATGTCTGCTGGCAACAGAGGCTCTACCTATGACAAAGGAGTTAATTATAAAAGCTGATGTGGGAAAGTTTTCTATTTTATCATTATAAACCAATAAAGACTTGTTGTTGAAACTTATTATGTATTTGGTTTCTTGAAACTAATTGGGAACAAAATGGAGTTCACTTTAGTCAGAACACATGAATATCTAGTTATATTAGAAATTTCTCCTTCTGATTGAGTTTCTATTTATAAAAAGCTTGAATGTTTATGTTAATTTCAGAGATAACTGGTTCTACCAACGAATCGCCAATTGTTGTGCCCTACAACAACCCCCCATTTCATATCATCTGTATTTACAAACAATTAACATATGAAATGGGTCCCTTTTAAAAAATTAATTGGTATTAATGAATTTGTTCGAAAAAGGTATGATAATCAAAAGTGTTAGTGAATTGGAGCCTTTTTCGAATAACAATGTTTCCAAAATAAAACAAACTTTTGTTATTGCGATAAAGCGATCGCAAGATCGCATATCGCAATGACAAGAGAGATGCATTTAAATGGCACTTCGGTCCTTGCCGATGCGATATCGCTATCGGCGATCGGCGGTATTCAATGCATACACAAAAAAGAGCACATATCTTATACCCCGATGCGATGCTATATCGGCGATCGGCTATCGGCACTGCCTCTTATGGGAAAACGCTTTAAGTTTTAAACCCCGACCCGATGCGATATCGCTATCGGCCGTCGGCAGTATCCTATGCACTCTCATAAGGCGCTCAGGTCTTTCCCCGATGCGATGCGATATCGCTATCGGAAGTCGGCCAATCTCTTAATATACATCTGGTAATGTGTTCACATGCTGGTCCGATGCGATATCGCAATCGGCGTTCGCCAGGGCTACTTTCAAACGATAGTGTAACTCTTTCCCCCATGCGATGCGACATTGTTCATCGGTAATCGACATTTCCAAAAAAGCGATTGCTTTAAGCTTTAAAGTTATATTTAAATCCGGTGGATAAAGCGCAGTTTTCAAAATGCCGTTAAATGCAGGGATAAGATAATGCATGCGTATTTAATAACTTTGCCCCTTCGATTAATGAATACTTGCGTCTAAGGCATATCATATCTGTTGCACGCGTTGGGAGGTCATTCAACTGAATAACAGCGTAAAGGTCATTTAATGGGTAGCAGGCCTTAAAATCACCATTAATGCATATGCGATCTCTTACCAGTGATTGGATCCGCAGCCATTTTTTGAAAATTAATAGCGCCACACTTCAAGTGATATATATCTTTCCAATTATGCTTTGTCTTCATTATTTCTCGTGTTACGATTTCTCTTGCGCTTGTGTAGAGTTTGTTTGTTGAGAAAAGCCTGAACATGATGGGGAAGAAAAATAAGAGGAGTTCTGGTTCTACTACAACACCTGTTGCAGGTCAAGCTGCTTCAATTTCGAAGAAAGGCTTAATCTCGGACACTACGTGCGCTGGTCTTGCTAGGACCACATGGCAGGGCACATATAATCTGTTGGAGGCCGAGCAACCAAAAGTGACAGTGAGAACAGCTAGTGTTGATGTACTAAGGAAATCTGATGCAACGCTCAAAGACTTGGCCGACTCCTTTTTACACAGAATAGCGGCCAGAGAGCAGGCTCTCCCTTACACCGATGTGGTGCGCTGGGCAATTGAAGAAATCCCCATCACTGATAGAACTTTCCATACAAGGGACGGAAGGATTTTCGGGTCATTCAAGCCTGATGACCTACGGCGAATGTATCATCTGCCTGAACCGGAGCTAGTCTACAACAGAACCTTCGTGGAGAAATTCGCAAAAGAAAATGAATCACCATCTGAACCCCTCCGAGATTGGAGGCAGAACCCAGCCAAGCACAAGCATGAAAGTTCGGGTAAGTACTCCAACGTTTCTTTGGCTTCTCCCTATTGCTATGCGGGGATTATGATGTGTAGATTGTGGGGATTACATGACTCTGTTAATATCAATATTGACATGGTTCCCTTAATGGAAGCGGCTATCAATGCTATAATCATGGATTGGGCCACTATTCTTTCTGATAAGTTGGTCGTAGCTGTTCGTGAATTCAGAAACAAAACTATAGTCACCGAAAGGAAAATCCCGCCATTTTATTATTCTGCTTACATTATGGATACTCTGTGTCTTAATTCTGAGTTTCCTGTCCTCGGTTGGAGATGGACCACCCAAGATCCAACACCCATTCATCTATACCATCAGAAATTGTGGAAGTCCTCTTACAAGGACCATTTGTACCAAATTTGTAATGGTTTCATGGTGCCCATTTACTATTCTATTTATGACAGACCCATTTCCAGAATTTCCTATGAAGCTTCTTTCGACTTACCAGCCGTAGCAAGTTGGTTCGGGGAGGAGTATTTCACCTATATCAGAGTTTTTGGGAGTAAGGCTAGGCCGCATGTCCTCCCTTTATATATCCCAGACAAGCTGTTAGCCCGGGAAATCTGTTACCAGATTATGGCCGAGAGTGTCACACAAACTCTCAAAGAAGAGAAGAAGAAAGGTTGGCCCTCTTTTCCTTTAAGAATTGGGGTTTTTACTCTGCTTAATTACAAGCACGAAGAAAAAGAAGCAACAAAAATCCAAGCTTTATCCTTGGCCACTCTCCCAAGCAGACTCTATGATCCAAAGCAAACTGCCTACACTGCCCTAGAACAAGCGAAATTGACGAAAGTTGATCATCAAGAGGATCTGTTTGATGACTTGGTCGTAGGTACCGAGACAATAAGCCAAGCCAAACAGCTTGCAATAATGAAATACAATGATGAGGCATTGACTGAGTTTAATAAACTTAGGGAACAGAGGTTGCAAACTCTGCCCCTAGAGTTATTATCCACAACCCCAGCGTCTTCCTCAAGCGAGCCTGGTCGGCAACATATACATTCACCTCCGGTTACAACTAAAGAATAGGATAAACAATAGGAGGAAAGGCAGAATAAGCTGCAGGCTGAGAAGCAGAGAAAAGAGCAAGCAGAGAGGCAGAAGAAGGAGCAGATAGAAAGGCAGCAAAAGGCAAAGAAGGAAGAAGAGCAGAGGAAGAAGAAGGAAGAAGAGAAACTAAAGAAAGAACTGGTAGATAGGCAGAAAAAGGAATTGGAGGAGCAGCAGTGGAAAACGCAAGAGGAGCAACAGCGAAAAGCACTTGAAGAACAGCAGAAGTTAGAACAAGAAAAAGAACGGAGCAAAGCCCATACAGAGCAACATAAGCAAACCTCCATCGATCATGAATTGATTAAACAATGGAACCAATTCGATTCCATTATCAGTGGTAAGAAAGGCTCCAAAGACAAAGGCTCCTCTAAAACAAGTGATGCGCCCGATACCACTTCTTCTCAGGTTCTAGGAGGAACCAGCGGCCCACCCATTTCATAGGATGTCGAGGTAATCAATAAGGACCCTTCCGATCAAATTGTTCTCCAGGTGGAAGAAATTCCTCCCCTGGATATTTTCTACAGCCCAAAGCATAGAACCGTTATTAAGCGCTCTAAGAAAAGACGAAGGCTTGATCAACCTTCTATCTCGCCTGAGCAAACAGTCACGGGCAATATGGTCTGGAAGGAGGATTTGGATCCCTCCGATGATCTAACAAAGCTGTCTCAATTCGCGGGAGCGTATTCCGCAGCAACTATCGACAAAGCATGAGAGGTGAGTCTTCTGTTGAAGACTAAGGACCATGAAATATATGCATTACAGGCAGAGGTAATTGAAGCGAAAAACAAAGCAGCACAGGTGGAAGAGCAGTTGCTGGCTCAACAGCAGGAAAACAATTTGTTAACCCAACAACTGCAAATTGAAAGACAAAGGATAGACCAAAGTGAAACTCAGAAGGCAAAAGAATTGTCGGAGGCATTGTCACAGTTGAAAGCATCAAATGAGCTGATGATGAAATCGAAAGATGAGCGAATAGCTCAACTATCAACACAGCTCGAAGGTATCAAGAGCACACAGAATGTGAAAGTCTTCAGAGCAGAGGCAACTCAAATAAATGGCACATTACTGTCTCAGATCAGACTTTTATGTCAAAAACTTGCTAAGGCTGAGCAATTATGCGAAATATCTACAACAGTGTGTGAGCAAATAGAGAAGGCCAGGAATGAGCTAGATCAGGCCGAAGAAGCCATATCCGATTATATTGAGTGGCAAGACACTGACGAAGGGAAAGCGACGAATTTGTCCCGAATCCATGAAGCGTACAAAGACATCCTCTTCACGGAATGGAACACTCAGGTAATGAAAGCAGAAAGGGCGGCTTCCAGGTGTAAAATAATTGCCAGCAATATGATCGACCTAGTCAATGATACACTTTATTTGGCGAACATGATCTCCAAGTGCACACCTGGAAGCATAACAACAACAGATATGCTTGAACAAGCAAATTACCATGACTTGGAGGAACAGAGGAAGTTAATTACCGGAGTAAATACTTTAACCTCTAATGCATATTGGCTCTTTCTAGTCAAGCCACATACTCAAAGGTCTGCTCTCAAGTGTTTAACAGATGCCCTCAGATGCCCGATCCCCGACATTCAAGATGCTACATATGATGCGCAGCTAACTTCGCGTCTCAACACTCCACCAGAAGTAGAACCAATGCTGGCGATATGTCAGCTAAGGAGTAAAGGCAAAGAACCCACTGAATGAAGCATTGCTGCCAACTGCCAGATTGCCAAGAAAGATGGAACAAACATTTATTGATGCCAATTTAATAGCTTTTCAGTTGTTTAGATATTTAGATTAGTATAGTATTTATAGACCCTTTCATTGTTTTGGAAAGGGTCGTAAAATTTTGTAATAAAGACTTAAAGGCTGAAGTTTGCACTATTGTGCTTCAGTCTATATTCTTTTTGTGAAACTCGACCAACGGTTCTTAATTTTGATTAGAAGGCTGTTTTATACAACTGCGCACGACTGTCTGTTGTTTGGAATGCTTTCCGATTTGAGGGAAGGACTGCGACATAGTGATTAATATACTGGATTGATCGATCAGCTTACATGGTACTATTATCTGTATCTGTGTTCTTTCTTATTATATGAATTGTTGTGTTATTATCTTTGCTATTGTTGAATGCATGTATGCGATATAACAACGAATCTTCATTTCGTTTCACTATTGAATGTTTTGGTGATTTGTTATCTCTTTCACTCATGTATGTATCAATGATATGAATGATTAAGTGTAGTAATTCGCTCTAATCGCTCTGCATAACTAATTATGCGGAGCAATGTTTAAATGGTTTAAACGTCTATGCTTAAAGTGTTAGAGTCATCTATATGCCTGCCTTAAAGCACAGACCATCAAACGCTACGCTTTGCCAAGTGATAAGTCCCGGGATCCAATTATAGTTATTACATTTTGTTTGTAGTTTAGTTGTCTGCTTATTACCATCTTATGTCATAAGTCATTCATCCATCCCATTCACTTATAGTTCTTGGGAAACTGGTCCCATTATCCCCAGTCGGAACCACTATCCCAAACGGAAAAGGAGCTGCACTAAGGTCCGGACCAGGTGGTTTCCCCTTTGTTGTGGCAGCGATTTTCGAGGCCTCAACATAATCTTATGAAAACCAAGGACTTTCCGTACGGTAGTCAATCTTCCCGAATGCTGTGTTCAGTGAATTACGGCTTGTAAGGTGACAGACATGGCTTCCTATGGATAAAGGATGATAACCTAGTGGGGTCTCCCCATATACTCGACAGTACGTGGGAGCACAAATTCGTGCTAGAACACTATTGAGTCACAAAAGGAGGACTCACCCAACCTTAATGTGAAACAACAGTGACTAGGTTTAACGACGCCGGAACACGTCTCTAGCCTAGACCTCTAGATGTATGCGTTAAGTTCCAATGTGTTTTTAGATTCATTCAGTTCATTTTACGGTTGATCTTTGATTAGGTTTTAGTTTCCAAGTCCTACCGTATGTAATCTCTGTTAGGCCCCTATACTACTAATGTAACCCCTTATTGTTATTAGTATAACCCACTTATTATATTGATGTACCCATGTAGTGCCCATATTGTTACTCGTGTGCCCCATAGAAGCCCACTATTGTTATTATTGTGGCTTTATATTATTATTGTTATGTCGGCTAGGTTATATTGTGACTCCTTAGACTCCTATATATAGAAAGGAGGTATTTTCATTTGTATCATCCAAGAATTGTTCATTTATGTAATGTAAAGGAGGTTGCCCCCTCGAAGAGGCTGAATTCTAAGGCGTTGATCTATCTTTTCTATCTTTTCTTGAGCTGGTTTCATAACATTTGGTATCAAAGCTTTGGATTCTAGGGTTTCGCTGCTCTAAACAGGTCATCGTGCATTTTCGCTATAACTTTTTTCCTGTGACGTTTCAGAAGTCGCAAAAAAAACCCATTTGAGAAGAATTGACGCTGAACCTTGGATCCGAAATTTAGAGCTTTTCACGCGATATTTTCGGAGATATGATCTGGGGAAGTTGGATTTTTTGCAAACTCCTAAATTACATTCAAAACAGGTGACCTGGGGAAAATCGTCATAACTCTCTCTCTGAGGATCGGATTGAAATTTCATAAAAAGGTACAGAAAGAGTACAGACTGTAGTTTTATTTTATATATTTTTTAGAGTCAAAGGTTGAAACAGTGACACGTGGAACTTCATACAAGTTCGCTCTACTGAACTAGTCTATAATCAGGTCACTACGGGACATTGAGCATAACTCTTTCCTGGAGAATCCAATTTGGTTCATACTAGTGGCATTGGAAAGAGGACATAGACGGCTACTAAAGGTCACAATTTAAAAACTTAAAGATCCAAAAGTACAGAGTTATAGTCGTTTCAAGGTCGAGCTCCTAAAATCAAGAAAAAGCAAGATGAGGAAGTTTGATGGCAAGGATCCGGTAAATTGGATACTTCAGATGGAGCAATGTTTTGATCTACATGGTGTACAACTGTTATAAAAGGTATGCATTGCATCTTCATATTTAGAACTAGATCAATTTTTATGGTACAAAGGGCTTTGTTCTCGTAAACAACTTGTTACGTGGTCAATTTTCACGGAAGAAATGATAGCACATTATGAGGATACAAAGAGCAACACCTTCTTTAGAGCAACACCACAAAAATTGGAAAGAGTAAAAGGGCTTTGTGACATAGTGGAAAGCAAAATTATGGAAACCAGGAAGCGTACTCCTCACAACTATAAAGATGAAAGTGCTGTTTCTCCTAGCCTTCCACAACCTACAAGGGTTACACCACAACAATTGGAAGAAAAAAGAGAAAAAGGGTTGTGTTACAATTGTGATAGCAAATGCACTAAAGGTCATAAGTGTGCTGAGAAGAAATTATTTTACATAGAATATGAATAGGAGGAAGAAAAGGATCAAGAAACATCAAAAGAAGAAGATATACGCCAGGACCCCACCCCAGAGAAAGAAGAAATGAATCAGAACATATCTTATAAACTATTGGCAAGAATGACCACTCCTCAAACTCTCAAGATAGAAGGAGATATCAAGAAGAAAAAGGTGCAAGAAGTGAAATATCACATCAAGAAAGAAGAAATGAATCCAGCCATATCTTGTAATTCACTGGTCGGAATTACCACTCCTCATACTATCAAGATAGAAGGACATATCAAGAAGAAAAATGTTCAAGAAGTGAAAGATCACATCGAGCGTCAAGAAATGAATCTGACCATATCTTGTAAGGGATTCGAAGAAATTACCACTCCTCAAACTCTAAGGATAGAAGGACATATCAAGAAGAAAAAGGTTCAAGCAGTGAAAGATCACATCGAGCATCAACAAGAAGTTCTCCAACTTTTAAAGGATAATGCCACTTCGGTGCAAAATCAAATGAAACAACAGGCATATCAAGATCATAGTGAAAAATGTTTTGATGTAGGTGACTTGGTATTTTTACTGCTACATCTAAAGCAAGTTATTTATGAGAAGGAAATGTTGGCAATACTACATGCACTTAAAAAATGGCAACCTTACAGAATGGGAAGACTCTTCAAGGATGAGGATGTGGAAGCATTGTTTTGTGCTATTTCTATTATCCAACCAGATTGGATAAACGAAGCAAGGGATGAATGGAAGAAGGATGAAGAAGTATGGCCACTTATTCAAAAGTTGCAAAAGATACCAATTCAAACAATATTTCCAGAAACTAAAGAGGAAGGAAAAATCATATTGGAACCTGGAGCAGTCACAGAAACAAGAACCCGACAGCTACGAAATCGATCAATTTCAAAGTATCTCATCAAGTGGAAGAACTTGCCCGCTGAATATTCCACATGGGAGGACAAGAATTTTATACAGAAGCATCAAGAACTACTCAAGCGTTGAGGACAATGCTTTTTGAAGGAAAGGGGCATGTTAGGCCCCTATACTACTAATGTAACCCCTTATTGTTATTAGTATAACCCACTTATTATATTGATGTACCCATGTAGTGCCCATATTGTTACTCTTGTGCCCCATAGAAGCCCACTATTGTTATTATTGTGGCTTTATATTATTATTGTTAGGTCGGCTAGGTTATATTGTGACTCCTTAGACTCCTATATATAGAAAGGAGGTATTTTCATTTGTATCATCCAAGAATTGTTCATTTATGTAATGTAAAGGAGGTTGCCCCCTCGAAGAGGCTGAATTCTAAGGCGTTGATCTATCTTTTCTATCTTTTCTTGAGCTGGTTTCATAACAATCTCTCACAATTTCCTAAATGCAAGCTATATGCCAAAATATATCATTTCATTCGATGAACGCTAGCTATGAGAGAGTTGAGATCTTTCAATCAAACAAAATGATCATAAAACAATCAACAATAACTCTAATGCAGCTAATTGCAATAAACGAAACTTTTCTTTAAAGTCACTAATCACTAACAACAATGAAAAGCTCTAAATTCCATTAACTAATTCAAAGAAAAAGAGATTGTTCGTTTTCTTTGCAATGGCAAAGTGCACTAAACAAATTTTGAGAGATAATAACAAAGAGTAAAAGAGACAAATTTCACTCAATGAAAACACAATCAAGTCCCTGAAACACCAAGGCAATCTTTCAAATCAAGAAAAATCACAAAAACCTCAATGAGCTATGTGATTGAAGCCCAAAACGAAGCCAAGCGAAATCCAAGTGAAAAAGAAGTTAATCACTCGAATAACGCAATAAAAAGCTTAACAATCACTGAACAAGTGCAAGAGAGTAACCAAAAAGTCGACTGGACCGACAAAAGACCAAAATTCCTAAGGAAGGCTCGATGCACAAAGCCACTAGATGCCCTAGGGCTAAAAATGTGAAATCGGCGGAAAAAAGCAAACATCCAAAGGGTAAAGGTCAAAAACCAATCAAACAAGACTCTAACACATTCAAGTGATTGAAAAATAGTATCCAGACACAAAAACCAAGCTTGGAAGGCTCAAAACAAGCAAACTCTAAAAGTTTCCCTGAGCTGGCATGACTTTCATGCTAAAATTTGTGCCAATTGAGGATTGGCGCGGGCTGTACATTGACAAGTGGCACCAATTGGCGCGACTGTCATGCAAAAAAAAGCGCCAATCAAGTTTTCTATGCTAAAATAAAAAACAAGCAATCCAAGACTAGGCCAGTAGTATCCAGACAGACCAGGCAACAAGAGATAGCAAAGAATCCAACCCAGAAAGCTATCTAAGCAATCAAAACAAGAGAAAACCAAAGAGACAAGACAAACTCCAAGTTGTTTAGTTTGTAAACCAAACCGGAGATTGACTGAAGTGGCGTTGATCTACTTCGCTAATGCAAAGCAATAGCGTTTCGAAGGCTATCTGGCCATACTTCAGGCTCCATCTAAAGTTTACAAATCAAACAAAAAGCTAACTCCCCAGTGGAGTCGCCAAATTGTTGGCGAGGTAAATCCCCTCTGTGGACAGAGGCGATCCCTACTAGCCCAGATCGGGTCTAGCAACAATCAAACAATGCTATCACGCAAGTTCCTAATTGAAAATTTAAGGTGGATGATGAGAGCCTACTTGGATTCCAACGCTAATATTCGTAGAAGAGTTGCTGCTCTCGTTCCTTTGCTCCGGCCGGTTACGATCCCCACGATCTCCGTGAATGGACACCTACACATGCAAAGAACAACACAAATACAAGCATAAAATCCAATAGATGCAATTATATATCGGTCAGAAAAGATATAACTCAAACATCATCACAATGAACAACAAGAGTGGAACCATAATGATAGTCATCTATTATTGATAATCAACAAAGGAGAATACAACCATAGTTCTGACGTCAAATCCTCCTTTGGCTGGGTGATCAGCTACATATGCCTTGCAAAGCTTGTCGGGATTGGGAACAAGCCTCTCTCTCTTTGATTATGAATGCAAAGAAGACTCTTACAACAATCTCTTAGACTTCTGAAAGTTTAATTCTCCCTATGCTCGAACTAGCTTGTCAAAGGCAACGGAACAAGCTTTTATAGATGGAGGAGAAGGAGATAAGATCAATCACACCATCTATGGGATTGGGTTTATCCTCAAAAAGCTATTATGGATAGAGGAAAGGGATATAAGATTAATCACGACATCCATGGGATTGGCATTATCCTTAAAAAGCTTCATGAGTCGAAAGGAAAGAATCTTCGTGCGTGTGTTTGTTAAAAAGCTTTCCCAAACTCGGTTGGCACGAGCATATCTCTGAGACAGAGCGCCAACTGGCACGTCCTCTTTGGAGGATTTCCCCTATTGGCGCGAGTAGTACAATGTGGATCCGCGCTAATGGAAAAAGGGAGCTTTTTAAGGATATTCTGTAGGAGATGTCTTCAGGGCATATGAAGTCCATACTTAGAGGAATTTAATGCAAGTGTTTTCAAGTTATGTCACTTCTCACAGGTCTCGGAATGAGTCCTCCAAAGTACGGGAGAGGGGTGACATGGATGGTGACAAATGGTGACAAATTACTATGTAACAATAAGTATTCCTTCCCAAATCTTGTCCTCCCTTCTTTGGGGCTCTTCCTTTGTCCCTTTTATTCGAATCTTTGTTCATGCACGTTGGTGAGAGGAAAATGTCTAAATTAAGTCACTATGCTCAAGACCTAGAGCAGGTTGTCAAAAGACCATTCCCTCCCTAGGACGAGAGATTGATTTTTAGCAAACAAGAAAAGAAAGCAACTAAAAAGAAATCTAGGGTTCAGGACCTAGAGTAGGGTGTCAAAAGACCATTCCCTCCCGAGAACAAGAAACCAAACAATAAAATAACACACATACAAAGAAATCTAAAGCTTGGGACGTGGAGCAAGGTGTCAAAGGACCATTCCCTCCCAAGGATGAGATATCGGGTTTTAACAATGCAAAAAAAAATTAGAACAGTTAACCAAAGCAAGCAACTCGACCCAAAAACAATGAAGGCAATAAAAATAAAAATACTAGGCTCAAGACTTAGAGCAGGGTAGCACTTCCATCCCTAAGATGAGAGATTGATCCTCTGGTCAATACAGATCATGTCTTGCACCTTGTTATCCTTCCTCGGCAACGATGCCAAAATGTTGGTGTCCGAGTGTGAATAAACTATTCAACCCTTTCCTACATTAATTCATCAACCCGGGTGTGTGCAATTTTCAAGGTAACACCCAAGGTATACACAGGGGCAAGGTTACAATATCACATCAACCAAGGATTCGTGACTAATAAATTAAATCACCATCGTAACAGTAATGGAAAATAAATTGCAAAACTTAAAAGGAATTCACAGCAATCAATGGAGATCTGTAACAACAATAAGAATAAACACATAAAGAGTAAAACAACATACACAAAAGAAATACACAATACCTTATCAGAAGAGCGGGCCTAGCTCTCTGATCAGGGCTGTGTTAATTCACAGCTAAAGGAAGAACATCAAACTGCTTAAGTCTTATTAATCTGCAAACGAGCTATTACAATACATATCTCTGCACATCTAACCCTTCGCATAGGAATAAAACCCTTTTTATACAATACATGGGTAATAACATATTCCCCAAAACCTGGCAACTAAATGCCAAAAATATACAAAAGTTCAGAACAACAACTAGTTGCCGAGAGAGTGAGAACAGAAACAATCCAAAACAAGATTGAAAATAGATGCGAGTTGGTTATGTTGTCACAATGTTGTCGAACAACTACTGTGAATCGTGGAACTACTGCTACGTGTTGTGAAAGCGATACATGTTCACCAGAATTTGCGAAAATAACAAGTTTTAGTAGTTCGCATAGGTAAAACCCCCATGACTTTACTTCATCAATTAAATATTCCAAGAGACATAAGAAAGAAGGGTTACCTCATGAGTTTATCACAATAAATGCATATCAATTGGTGCAAAATGGATGGAAGGATGGTTGAAAAGGTAAGGAAAAGATAAGCAGATTTTGTGTCCAACAGATTCCTAGGCCTAATCGAGACTCCAGTCTCCAGGATTTGCCGTATATCTTGTCATTCACTGGTCGAGAATTCCTATGCCTTATCAAGGGAAAACACCTCTATGATTTACCATATATCCTACAATTCATCAATTGAGTATTCATAGGCCCACCATAGTACACACAATTTGGTTTTACCACAATCCCACCTTCTCTAGTCTAGGGATTCCTAGGCCTTATGTTCTTCTTTAGAGACCACCTCACTCAGTTTCGAAACCATCCGACAATCCAACTTAACCAAATAAAATAGAACCCATCACACCATGGCTATCCAAAAATGGCAAGGAAAGGTTGAAAACCATTGTCACACCTAGGAAACCCATGTCAATGATAGCAAGAGAACACAATACACAAATTCTTATACCATGCATGCCAAATCTAGCAAGGAAATCACACACGCAAATCAATACCCACAAGTAATCCTACTATAGTTTCTTGATCTCACTCTTTTTTTCTTGATCATTGCTTCCCTTTGCCTTCTTTTCTCTTCCTTTTCCTTTCTCGATCCAAATCTAGAGTGCTCCAAGAATGCTCCAAGAGAGAGAGAGAGTAGAGAGAGAGATCCAAAATTAAACTGACAAAAGGTACCAACTGATCCTCAGAAGCATATTTATCAATGAGGCCTCTATTTTCTTCATTGTCCATTATTTTTCTTCATTTTTCTCCTCACATGCAACCTGTGACCTTTCACCTTCCTTTTCTCCTAATTTCCATTGTTTTCATAAATACAATGCCAATTAATGCCTCTTTCCTTTCCAAATCCTTTTTCCATTGCCTTTGCCAATTTCCTTTAGCCATAATAACCAAAATGAACACCCACTAGGATGTTTTTCCCAACATTCACCTTGGAATACGTGTCCCATGAGCTTGGTATTTTTCTTTTTTTTTTACATGAATTTTTGACCAGGGTTGTTACAGGTGTACTCTCATATATATATAAAGAATTGTAATAATGGTTAGCTAATTATTAAGTAGTTAAACAAAGAGGCATGTCTAAGGAGACATGACCGCTCATGAAAGGTTGCTTACCTGACTATATATATAGGACCTTCAATATCAATTGTAACATCATTCATATTCATACATTTAACATATATTTTTGTATCTCAATGGAGATCTTTATATTCCAAGTCTTCTGGAGTATTTAACTTAAAGAAAAAACTTTTTTCATTCCATTTGGTATCGAAGCAGTTCAATCCTTTGGCCGCTTCATCACCACATAGAGCTCGTTCCTTGATCTAGACTTGTGGCCATCAAAATTCTGTCAACCTTATTGTCATATAATTGAAGTGCTTCGTTTATAATTTGGGGGTTTCTCCTCTTCTCTGTTTTGTTGGGCCCTTGGCCATTAAAATTAAAAGAAAAAAAAATTATATAACCTAAAAAAAAGGAGTTCAAAAAAAATTCAAATAGTTATATTTAAAAAAAAATATAGAAAAAAACATAATTAATAAAAAAAAATTGTTGAAAAAAAGGACTATATAAAAAAAAATGATATTAAAAAAATAAGTTGAGAAAAAAAATAAGTAAATAAAATAAAACCAAATTTCATATAACCAAAAAATATCAAAATCCTCTAGGTTTTCTGCAATGACCGCAACCGACAACCATCAGAGCTATCGCACAACAAAGGCAGGGGCCAACATATCGTTTTCACCATCTGCCACCTCTATGACATTGTGTCCCTACCAATGCAATCTTGACACCCTTCCTTGAATGTTATTAACCTTGTCATTCCCCGCCACCGTATTCCCTTCCGCTACTTTTGCCACCAACTGAGATCCATCGTACCCTCTACATTCATCAAACCTTCCTGCCGCCTAAATCGCTTCTTGTTTTTCCCGACCATCATCTGAATCGTCGTTGTTGTCCACTCAACCGTGTCCAACCGCCTTCTCCTTGCAATTATTTCCATTGTGTCATGTCTATTCAAAGACCGATGCCTCATCACCCATCCACCATCACGACTTTTGCAACCCCTTCATAGCTATCTTTTAAGAAAGAGTTATATATGAACTTGGGAAAACAATCATAACCACGAATGTTTTTAAGGACACAATATATTTTAAAAGCTTGATGGTTTAAATATTAATTAAGTGTTTTGAAGGGTTATATTTACATGGTTATTCCTTAATTAAATTAAAGTGGCGTACACTTTAATTAAAATAGCATAGGTAAAAGTAAAAATCAAAAGTATTAAAAAGGGTATTTAAAAAAAAAAAAATTACAACTTGGAGGTATATTCGGAGGTATATTTTTATATCTAAAGGAAAGTGAAGTATTATAATAAATAATTTGAAGAAGGAAGAATTATTAAGGAATAATAAATTTTTGGAGGGTTATTAAAGAAAAGAAGGGGTCACTTTTAAAACCCTAAGTTCATCTTACAAAAGTAAAATGGAGCCTAATACAGAAATGAAGGTCGGAAGATTCCCAAAAACTAAATATAATTATGGCTCATTGTTGTTTAGAATTAAAGGATCTATTTCAAGAAAGAATGTTACTATCACTATATCGCTAGCCGAAGATAAAAAAATATATAAAGCCTAAAATCGCAAACCAAATAGAGATTCCCGAGTCAAATATAAGTGAAAATTTTGACTGTTTTAACAAAAAATATATGACATAACCAATTTACAATTAAACATTGGAGATTATACATTCGTATCACAATTCTCAGTTCAAACCCTATGGAGCGATCAAGGTCACATTATTTTAGGTTCAACCTAGATAGAAACCCTTGGTTCCTTCATCCTGAATACAAAAAATAAGTTTTTGACATTTTCTTACAAAAAGAAAAAATAACACTACAGGATGTCACTATGAAGCCAAATTCAGGGACACCAGAAGACATCCAAGATATTCCAAAAGTAATTTTTCAAGAAGGTAAAAAAGTATTACAAAATATGCAAAATTAAATTGACAAAATCACTACTGGGAGAAATGAAAAGGTCTTGTGACTTAAGTATCATAACGAAAAACTACTAACGCAAATTACAAATCTTAAGGACAAGAAGTCGTTAAAATACAAGTTAGAAAATTGTATGCAAGAGGATGTATCAAAGTCGTCAGTCGTAACATCCCCAGTTGAAGATATAAAAGAAAATACCGAACTAGTCAATAACTGAACTCAAGAAGAGGATCAATCAGTTGAAGGAAAAACACTCTCACATGCTACAATCTAGATGATGAAGATTCCAAATGAAGATTGTGTACCTAACTCAACAATCGTAGTACTAGAAGGAAATAAAAAAATTTCCACACATGTAATAAAGGAAAGACAAACCAAAAAAGTTCCCTATTGACATTTGAATCAGAAGAGTATATAACTCAACCAAGCTATGTATCGGGACCATTCAGAACAGAAACGAAAAACTGATGTTCCAAAGAATATTTATGTAACCTCAATCCAGTCCTATGATGAAAATTCGTTACAAAATTCCAATGATCAAAATATTCCACAAAAGATTAATCTCGGATGATATGATCCCTTCTCAGTGTGACAATTTTGTTTGCCACTTAGAAGATCATATCAACTTGTATTGACGAAGATGAAAGCACTGAGATAGGGAAGACATTCGAAACCAAAAAAGAGATCAAGCCTTTTGCATCAACAAGATTTGAGGACAAAGATTTTTTGAGGAGGAAGGAAACGTTACGATATATATATATATATATATATATATATATATATATATATATATATATATATATATATATATATATTATTGTAATAATGATTAATTAATTATTAATTAGTTAAACATGTAGAAATTCCCACTGTAGATCAACAAATTATGCAATATACCAAAGCAAAATACAAGATATACTTCTACAAAAAACTTTGCAAAAGCTTAATCGAATATGAGCAAGATCAATAAGAACACATATAAATAAGAATGAGAAAGCAATCACACATGAACATAGAAGAATACTCTGGGGAAAGCCTCAGCCTAAAACCTCGATCTTTGTAATATCATACAAGTGGAAATATGTTCAGATTACAAAAAGGAATCAGCTCACAATCTATCCTGCTCTCTCTGCAATAGAACAATACAACTCACAGATTGAATAGACACAACATATATCTTCCTACAGCCCTCCAAGCCTCCTATTTCCTTGAACAGTTTTCCTTGGGGTCCAGTGATGCCACCTGTGTGAATTGGCCTCATTCGCACTCACTAAACGAAGTAACTATAAAATCCTCAAGGAATGAATTCCTTCTGCATGCAAGAGATATCCTCTAAGGAATATTCCTGCAACTGACAGTACACTATCCCATCACCTGGTCTCAACTGGGTCTCTAACTGAACTGACATGTATGAGTTATTTATGAGAGAATATTCAGTTATCTAAAGTGCAACTGTTACATGCATGCATGCATTAACTAATGGAACTCACAATTAGTTCAACAAACTATTTGAACTAATCTAACTGGACTTAACTCGAATAACTGAGCTAACTAATTACAATTCATCGTCATCTCCTTAACTAAGGGATAAATTCCTCAATCAATGGAGAAACCGTTGCATGTCTTCACATAGACTTCATGTTTGATTTCCTACAACTAATTAACTCATGGTGAATTAATTAATTATTTTACAAACAGCTGCTAAGATCAAACTCGAATTTTACTTCTTTATTTTAGTTTAGGGACTAACTAAAATAGGAAGGTATCCTGAAATGCTATTTATAGCAGTGCTATTTTTAACACTTCTATTTTTAGCATTTCTTGTTGCTATTTTCAACACTCCCTCTCAACAAGAAAGGTATTATTAGTAACCCCAATCCTATCTCCGTGGAACTTGAACTTGCATTTTGACAATGCCTTCATTAAAATATCTGCATCTTGTTCCTCAATCGAAACATACAGCAACAACATGATCCTCTTGACCACATAGTCTTGAAGATGGTGATACCAGATATCTATGTGCTTGGACCTATCATGAAAAACTGGATTCTCAAAGAGTTTGATACAACTTTGATTATCGTAGTAGATCGCTATAGGATCCATCCTCTGACTAAACAATCCCACTAGAATCTTCGGATCCAAATGGCCTCACATTCAGCCTGACTAGTAGCCATGTATTCAGCCTCTGCTAAGCTAAATGCAATTGATCTCTATTTCCTGTTGTACCAGGAAACTGTAGCTGAACCAAGGTTGAATATTCCTCCAGAAGTGCTCTTCCAGTCTAATGGACTCCCTGCCCAATCCGCATCGGTGAAGCCCTAAAGCTTCACTCCCTCTGTCCATCTGTACCACAATCCAAACTAAGATGTGCCTCGAAGGTATCTCAACACATGCTTCGCTGCCTTCCAAAACAGCTTGGTAGGCTGAACCATAGCTTGACTTAGTTAGTTCACTGCAAAGCATAAGTCGGGTCATGTGTTCACTAGATACATAAGGGAACCCACCAGCTGCCGATAAATAGTAGCAACTACTACCTCACATGAAGTAGCATCCTCCTTCCTCCAGTTCCCAACTAGAGGAGTCTGCATTGGTTTGCACTTCTCCATATGGAACTGCATGAGGATCTCATTGGCATACTTTCCTTGAGACACAAAAACTTCTCCATCTCTCTGCCACACTTCCATGCTTAGAAAGTAGTGCATAAGACCCATGTCTTTCATTTCAAACTCTCTTGCAAGGTCCTCCTTGCAAGACTGTATCAGTTGATCATCACTTGTCAAAATCAGATCATCGACATAAAGAACAATGATCAATGGCTTACCTTCTACCATGATGTGGTAAAGGTTCGCATCTACTTCACTCTTGGTGAAGCCCAACCCGGTGAAATAGTTGTCGATCTTGGTGTACCAAGCATGGGGTGCTTGCTTCATCCCATACAGAGCCCTCTTGAGTCTGCACACATGCGACTCACGATCGAAGGTCTCAAGGCCTTCTGTCTACTCAATGTACACCTCCTCCTCAACCTTCCCATTGAGGAATGTTGTCTTCATGTCCATCTGATGGATCCTCCAACCCATCTGAGCTGATAGTGCCAACATCGATCTGATAGATGAGTGCCTTGATGTAAGAGAGAAGGTCTCATCATAGTCGATCCCCTCGACCTGTGAGAAACCCCGGGCAATAAACCTTGCCTTATGTTTCTCAACACTGCCATCAGTTGTCTACTTTACCTTGTAAAGCCATCTGGAACTCACCACTGACTTGTCCTGAGGTCTTGGGACAACATCCCAAAAACAATTCCGCACGATGGAGTCATACTCCTCAACCATTGCATCAACCCAGACTAGTTGCTGCACTACCTCCTCGAATGAAGAAGGCTTGGAATCTACACACTCCCCAACCAAGGCCATGTAACCAGTGTACCGCTCGGGAAGCCTCCTCTATCTTCGCTGAGAAGATGGCTGTCCCACATTCTCCTATGCATCTAGCATCAACCTGTCATCTTCTCTTGAGCGTTTACACCCATCTCTGGAAGTCTCAGCATGAGTGGATATCTCCACTCTTGGATCCTCTACATGCGGCTGCTCCACATCAATCTGAGGTTCCACCTCCTTAGGAACTGAAAGTTGCTCATCTGCATGTAACTTGAGCTCCCTTTCAAGTGATACTCGCATGGCTTTCTACTCGTCGAACTTCAGAACCCTACGTACCACTGTCCTCTGACTGGTACGGAGGAACACCCGATAGTTGTGGGGTGTATCTGTGTACCCCACAAGGATTCCTGACTCAGCTGTTGGATCTAGCTTCTTCCAAGAATCTTTGGTAACATGACAGTAAATTGATGATCCAAAGATTCAGAAGTGACTCACATCTGGTCGCTTCCTGGTAAATGCCTCCATAGGTGTCTTCATTCCCAGTATATGGTGAGGGCTTCTGTTCTACAAGTATATTGTTGTATTGCATGCCTCAGCCCACAAATGCAATGGTAGTCTTTGGTCATGCAACATCGCTCGAGCTGCTCCCACAATCGATCTATTCTTCCTTTCAACCACCCCATTCTGTTGTGGGTTATGGGGTGTCGTTAACTCCCAATTAATTCCTTCTGCAGCACAGAAGTCCTTAAACTGCTGGGAGACATACTCTCCACTATTGTCGTTACGCAAGGCTTTTATTTTCTTTCCAGATTCTTTCCCTGGCAAGGATTTAAACTCACAAGACCTCAAGAAGGTCTAATCCTTATTTTGCATAAAGTAGATCCAACATCTACGAGAAAAATCATCAACAAAAATAACATAGTACCTTTGTTTAGTAGTGGAGGCTGTAGAGAATGGTCCACAAACATCTGAGTGATCTCACTCCAGGATTGCTCCAGCTCTACTGTCTTGATATGGGAAGGAATATTTTGCATACTTACCCAAGGTATAACCTTTGCATGTATTCATCTGCTCCAGTTTTCCCTTGGGTAATTCGGTAGAAATTTGCTGCATGATCTTCAGGGCTCCATGGTACAAGTGGCCCAATCTTCTATGCCATAGCTCGCCAACATCTTGGCTCTGCACCATCTCAGCTTTGGAACTCAAAGTAGCATAGTCATCTACCTCCAGCTTGTAGAGATTCTTTACTTTAATCCCGATTCGCTTTGTCTATCCAATTCTAATATGCCTCAGGAATACCTTTCCTTTGGTAAAGACTACATCATAGCCCTTATCTTCTAGCATAGCAATGGACACAAGATTCTTCTTCAGACCTGGTACATACTTTACATCAGTCAAGGTGAGAGGAGCTTCATGCTCCCTCTAAAACACAACCGTACCTTCACCTAAAACACGGTACTTTCCATCATCGCCCATCTCAATCCGCATCTGGAGATCCTTCTCCTCCAAGGTACTGAAAAGATTCTTGTCACCTAACATGTGGAAGGAAGCTCCACTATCCAGGTACCAAACACATCCCACCATGGATGAAACCATGCATGCGATAAGAGAGAAATCTAGCTCAAACTATGAGGCCAGTGCCTCACCATCAGATCCATTCAAGGAACCCTTCTTGGATTTCACCTGTGGACAATTCGTAGCATAATGGCCCACTTCATGACAATGAAAGCATCGCACTTTTGATTTGTCAAAATTCTTCCCACCATTGGAAGAACTGGATTTGGAATGGGACACCTTCCCTTTCCCCTTCCTCGCCTTACTCGCTAAGGCTAGATTTTCCTCATCATCTTGCTTTGATGAGGATCCATCTCTGGTGCTTCTTCTTATCTCCTCTTGCATCAAATCCGACCAAAGTCGTTCCCAATCTGGTAATTTTCCTCTTCCATTAACCGAGTCTTGGTAGCTATGCTAGCTCTTAGGAAGACCGAGGAGTACAAGACTCACCATGTCATCATCGACTATCATGATCCTTATGCTTCCAAGCTCATCCCTGCAGGTCGTGAGCTTGTTCAGATACGTAGAGATCATGTCGCCCTTTTCACACTTGATTTTCCAAAGCTTGTCTTTCAGCGCCAGCTTCCTCTGATTACTACTATTCTGATATAGATCTTTCAATGTTTTCCACATCAAACATGGTGTCTACTTCCCATGGAGACTCGAGACTATGTGGTCTCAAACTCCCTCTAGAAGGATTCTCCTTGCTCTAGCCACACATTTCTTCCATTCCACCAATTCAGTAGCATCAGCCGCAGCAGGCTTGGGGACTTCTTGATCAATGAAGTCCTTTAGACTGTTATCCTCTAATATTGCTTCCATGCAATCCTTCCAGGCTATATAATTCGAACTGCCATCAAGAGCATATTCAAGTCTTAAACCGTTGAACGCCATTGGTGAAAATGAGATGTGATAAGAACTCGATTTCTATATTCAAAAACCATAAACTTCGAACTTCTCCCTTCTTGTATATTGTTCTCTCCTTAATCACCTTTGCTTTGATACCATGTAGAAATTCCCACTGTAGGTCAATAGATTATGCAATATACTAAAGAAAAATACAAGATCTACTTCTACAACAAACTTTGTGGAAGCTTAATCGAATCTGAGAAAGATCAATAAGAACACATATAACTGAGAATGAGAAAGCAATCACACATGAACACAGAAGAATACTCTGGGGAAAGCCTCAACCTAAAACCCTGATCTTTGTAATATCATACAAGTGGAAATATGTTCATATTACAAAAAAGAATTAGCTCACAAGCTATCATGCTCTCTCTGCAATAGAACAATACATCTCACAGACTGAATAGATACAACATATGTCTTCCTCCAGCCCTCCAAGCCTCCTATTTCCTTGCAGACTTTTCCTTGGTGTCCAGTGATGCAACCTGTGTGAATTGGCCTCATTCACACTCACTAAACTGAAGAAGTAACTACGCAATCCTCAAGGAATGAATTCCTTCTGCATGCAAGAGATATCCTCTGAGGAATATTCCTGCAACTGATAGTACATTGTCCCATCACCTGATCTCAACTGGGTCTCTGAATAAACTGACATGCATGAGTTATTTATAAGAGAATATTTAGTTATTTGAAGTGCAACAGTTACATGCATGCATGCATTAACTAACTAAACTCACAATTAGTTCAACAAACTATTTGAACTAATCTAACTGGACTTAACTTAGATAACTGAGCTAACTAATTAAAACTCAAAATACAACTCATCCTCATCTCCTTAACTAAGGGATAAATTCATCAATCAATGGGGAAACTGTTGCATGTCTTCACATAGACATCATGTTTGATTTCCCACAACTAATTAACTCATGGTGAATTAATTAATTATTTTACAAATAGCTGCTAAGATCAAATTCGAATTTTACTTCTTTATTTTAGTTTAGGGACTAACTAAAATAGGAAGGTATTCCGAAATGCTATTTATAGAAATCTTATTTTTAGCACTTCTATTTTTAGCATTTCTTGTTGCTATTTTCAACAAAACAAAGAGGCATGTCTAAGGATACATGAACACTCATGAAAGGGTGATTACCTAGCTATATATAGAGGACCCTCATTCTCAATTGTAACAACATTCATATTCATACATTTAATATATATTCTTGTATCTCAATGGAGATATTTATATTCCAAGTCTTATGGAGTATTTAACTTGTAGAACAAACTTTTTTTGTTCCAATCACCTTCGTAGAAAGAGATAGGAAGGAAGGTCATTATGTCAACATTGCTTTCAAATAGAGGAGTTAGCATAGTGCATTTTCCTTTCATGTCCCTTTACAGGTGGCATTTGAGAACTTCTTCCTCATATCTTCAGGTGTAGTTGACCCTCCTTGGGAGATTTGAAGACACTATTGGACCAATGGTTTTTTCATAAGTTCTAAAACCCTATTGTTTCACGATATTGGAAGTTGGTGTTAGGTTTTACCCTTTGGAATTTATGGAAATAATGAAATCTTAGATTTTTCAATATGAAGAGAATTTTATTAACAATATTAAAAGAGATGATCCTTCTCAATATCTGGGAAACTATTCTTGCATCCTATTGGACTATCGATAATTGACAAGTGGAGGAGTCTTAAGGAAACATTATGATGAACCTCAATTTGGATCTTTTTATGTCCCCTCCCTATTAATCTGTTAGGTAGTGTTCCAATCATCCTACAACTAATTCATACACCACACCCCCAAGTTACTTCCTGAAGTTCAATTTTGATGGTGCCTCCAAGGGAAATCCTAGTGCTTCTAGGTGCAAAGGGATTTTTCGAGATGAAAAATGCCAGTCATTTCATATATACACATGGTCATGTGCAGTGACCATAAATAAATTATAAGAATTCCTATCTGTTGGAAAAGGTTTGCGAATTCTTGTCTGAGAAGGTTTTCATTTAATTAAAGTTCATGAAGAATCACAAGTTGTCATCCAATGCATCCACAAATTGTTAAATGGGAAGCCCACACATAAAATAGTGCATAATTGGCATTTACAAGATGTTTTTTCTAATCTCAAAGACTCATTACCTACGATTGATTATATTATTTTTCACAACACACATCAAGAAGGGAATAAGGTGGCAGACACAGTGTCCAATTAGGGAAGTCAAGAATGACACCTTGCTTTGGACAAAGCTTGTTTAGTTTCATCATTAAGGGAAGACATTTAAGGCATTAAACAATCGTTGGAGCACAATAGGTCCGCATGGGAAGCTAATGTCCCCAATGGGGGTGTTATTAACAACCCCTGTAATTATAGAAGGTATGATTAACATGTCAAGGATGGGAGTGGAGCATGGGTTAGTGACCTTTGAAAAGGGTGCCACACCCTACACCTGTCAAGTGTTTGTAATTGAATGGAACACGCATCATTGCCAGCTTTGAGGTCACCTACTCAGGTCCTGTCATTTGAAATGCTCGTAGGTGGTAGCATTTTTTATAGAGTACGACATTCTGTTTGCAATATGAGATTATGACTTAGCATTTGATATGGTTTGTCTTTGGTAGGGCAGATTGGCTATCATCTTGGGAGATCCTAACATACATTTATGTGAGCTCATTGATGAGTGCATGATATACTAGAGGTATGTGGTTTTTAAAGAGTGTGTCACACCTCACACATGTCCTTTCGTGGACCTCACACACTCTATAATCATCTTCAAATGTTGGATTCTCTAATGTCGACACCCCTTTACAAATGCATGGGATTTTTCACAAGGTGGTGAAATTGTTACGTTACATGTGGTGGTGAAAAGTATTTCTCCTCATCGTGCTCCTCTTGGGTTCTACCTATGGTATCCTCGTGATTTGTGGGAGGTTTTTTTCCTTATTATTATCATCTTCTCCCTAGTTTTTGTTTAGTGTTCAAGAAGTTAGCCTTTAAGTATTTTCCTTTTTGTTCTAGGAGGATAGAAAAGGTTCAATGTTTTTCATCATGTTCCTTCATAATACAGCAACTACTCCGTCCTTTGATCTAGTGGTAGGCCTACCCACCTTGTCGCTTCAAGTTTCTAATATTGTGGGAATTTCCTTTAATTGCCCAATTTTGGTTTGTGGGGTCTAGTATCTAGGTACTTTTTCTGTTTGGTTTTAATGGTGATAATTGTCCTTCTAGTTTCATAGCATGCTCAAGATCTTCAATCATCCATTTATTTTGTCTCTCTCAAGTTGGGGTTTACTCGGTGTTAGGGTTTGTGGGTGTGTTGAAACTCTAGGGAATTCTATTACTCTTGACTCCTAAAAGAATCTCACTTTCCCTTTTGTATACCTTTGCTGATGACGCCTTTATAGTTGATTCAATTATCTCTTATTTGAATGTCTATCTCCTTTATTGTTCACCTCATTTTTATAGTCATTTGTTGTATCTAATGACTCCTCAGTAGGGAATCCTTAGTTGTAGAGGTGGTGCAACTGCCTCATCTTCTTCTCATAGAAGGTTGTTTGGGTGGGAGTTTGTGGCCAACTACTTTGACTCGGTTCCTCCTGAAGTTAGGAAAAACCTCTCCTCCTCAAGTCAAAGGAGTTTTATGATCAAGCTTTTTTCTTAGATTATGAGGTTGGAGGAGTCAGCCTCAAATGGATACCTAACTTGGGGAGATTAAGAAGGTGTAGGATCCATTTCCTTCATTCACTTGCATTGAATCAACAAATGGAAACCTTGCTCTGCATGTTTCTTCGATAGAAGCAAGTAGATAAATATAAATTGTTTGAAGGACATGATAATATCAAGTGGGTTCTATGGGACATCAAGTTGGTTCTCTGGGACATCTTCTTCAACATGGATGACACTGTGGTCGGATTAGCAAGGTTGTAGAAATTTGTGGTTCTGAATCAGAGACTGAGTCAGAGAAGCTGAATGACACCATTGTAGTCATCAACGCTCCCCTAGTCAATGATTCTTCTCCTGTTGTCACTTCTCCATGGGAAAACCCCTCTCCCCTCTCTCTGGTCATTATCTCTGACCAATGGTATTCGATGGTTTCAGCGCTCATCTCTGCATGTGGTTGTCGATATGGAACTCCTAACAGTAGTTGTATTTTCGCTCCGGACTCTCGATGACCAACATGTTTTTGTTTTACCATTGTATAAACCTTCTTTTTCTTCCAATAGAATGGCAAAGGTTGCACCTTCACCTCTTGCCATTATGTAAGGAAAATAGTTACTTGCAAGTTTGGTTTAGTATGGTCTTATTATTGTCATACTCCTTAGCTTTTCTGTAAAGTTTAAGGGCGGCAGTGGATAAATATGGTAGACATAGTTGGGTCTCTTTAGTTATGTGTCCTTGACAATTTTTATATCTTAATTTTGAACTAGTACTAATGTTGTTATTTTGGGTGCACCTGATTGAAGTAGTGACTTTCAAAGATAGCCTTTTTGGCATATGAAATATGTAATACATTCGATATAATGCCTTCCCATATTAATGAAAATCAGTTACATTTGCTTTAAAAAAATATAGTTATATATAAATACGTTAATAATGAAATTTATATAGATAATATAAAATATATATATATATATTATCATAGTTGAAATATATATTATTAAATTTGAAATAGTCCGAGTGAAATGTATATATTTCAATTTATAAAACATTTATTAATTTAAATAAGGTATAGGTTTATTATCAATAATCAATAAAAATTATAAAGTAATTAGAAGTAACTTTATATAAAAACTATGATAAAATATATTTGTTTGATAATTTATCAGTAAAAAAACTGAATAATTTACTTTAATTGTTTAGGATATTTAACTATAACTAAAAAAATTATATGGGGCAGAGGGTTTAATCAAACATATATAAAATTATCATTAAATTAGTTGGAGGGAATAGTTAAATATGCAGTGACAAACAATATACTTGAACAAAAAATCATATTCTCAAGGTTTGTAATTTTTTTTAGTATTCTTTACGATCATTTGATAAAATATTTGTTCTTCCATTTTTGAAAGAAGTGTAATGTTCTAATAGATATCTATCGAAGTTAAAATGAATAATTATACATTATAATTTTACAAAATTATAATTAATACATTTTTCCTCGTGAATTGAAAACATCTACTCATATTAAAAAGTGTAATAAAAATTAAACTCGAAATTCATAAATATTTTAACAAAAGTAGTAGTATCTTATATAATAATAATAATAACAGCGGCGGCGGGGCGCTCTTTCGCTTTCTGCAGAGGTTCTCATATATTGTGGAGTTACAAGCCATATATTAGGGTTGTTCAATAATTTTAGAGAATTCCACCGAGATAAATACATTTCAATTGTACTTATTCACCTCACATTGACATCCCCATGAAACTGAAGAAAATCATATAAATGGAAAGAAGTAACATCTCGTTACATCCTTCACCATTGCCTTTTTATTATCATCTAAAACTTTAGGTGATTTTTTTTATTTTTAAAGTTTTTTAATGTGATTTTGTGGAATTTTTTTAAGATGAAATCTTAATTTGTATTATTTAAATTGGTTTTTTTATTGTATATATAGATTCAGTATCCTGAAAAACTTTTAGGACACTTCAATCGTACAAGAATTACTCATCAAACTTGTGATTTTAATAAATTTCTACCAAATTATAAAAAAATTAAACACAAAAAAAACTTCTAAAAAATCTCACTAAAAACAAATCACTTATTTTTTACTTTTCACTCGGTCCTTTTGCAACAATGTCTTACATTACTTTTGCATCAGATTACACTAATTTTTGCGTTAATAATGCATCCTAATTCGTTATTATACATTTTTATTACTTTGTATGGTCCTTGTGTGTTGTAAGTTTTCCCTTTGTCTCAACTATGTCACTTTTTGCATTTTATAAATAACGTTATATAAATTATAAAATATCTTTAAGTTTTAATAGCATGTTTATAACATTAGTGTCTATATTTATTATATAATTTATTTTTAAAATAAAATAAAAAAATTTAACAAATTTTTTAATATTAATTTAAATATTTAATATAAAAAATTAAAGTAAAACTTTCATTTAATATATTAATGGACTCAAATCCAAAAAATTAGGATGTTTGTAAAATTTTAACAAATTTAGTAGTTTTTTTACTTTCTGGTATTAATGTTAAACAAATAATTTTTTTACTTTCTAGTATTAATGTCAAACAAATTATAATAACAATAATGATAAGAGAGGATGATGCTTAATAGGTAATATGATTTATTATAAAATAAGTATAGATAATATGATTTATTATAAAATAAGTATTGAGTATACCAATTTCAATAAAGGTACCAGAGTGTTTAAATTTCTAACTATAAAAATATATTTTTACTTTTAATAAGCTTAGTTTTAGTTGTTAATATATTTTAATACTTTTTCTTTGCACAATAGGTAGATGAATGCATTGGTAAATTTATTTTAAGAAAGATAGTACATAAACTCTATATTTTTAGTCTAAATTTTCTAAAATAAATGATAATGAATCTACCTATGCTCCATCTTTGAGTTAGAACTCACAAACTTTGTTATCAATAATTTTCTACCTTGTTCTATCATATTATCTAATTGATAGGTTCTATTTTATTTTCTTTACCACAATCATAGAATAATTGAAATTAGTATTTCATGCAACAAATAAACTCCTAAGTAAATAATTAAAAATAATGATTGCAAATTTTTAATATTGTTTAAATGGTTCCTTCTATGATGTAATTATGCTCATTTCATTGACCATCTTTTTACACTTTTCTAGATATCCTTACTAGAATATTTTGGATATTACTATATTATTTTATTAATCTTCCTCAAAAATAATAATCAAATTAAAATTTATCATTAATATTGATATGAAAACAAATATAGAAAAAATATTAATTGTTACATATTTTGGACTAGTGCATGCATGTTACAATAAAACGTGTTTAGAAATAATATATTTTGGATTATTGTTTTTCTTTTAATTGCATGTTCTTGTTGTTGGAAGTCTCATAGGTCTTATTGACCTTTATCGTGGAAATGATTGTTATAGTTTATATATAGCTTAAGTCTTCAAGTTAGTCAATTGAATTTTTTATTGTAAATGAAAATAACATCTATACACCATTTCCACTCTACTCTTCATAGCTTTACTAAAGTATTTCCCCTCCCATTAACTTGTAGCACTAATCAAGATGAGTTTAGGACCAAATCATGATTGTTTAAATACTTCATAATTTTATCTTCGTAAGCTAGTATTTTATTCTCTCATTAGCAATCCCTATAAAATACTAAATAAATGAAAAATCAAATACTTAAGCACTTCAGTGATTAATGTTAATGATACATAGCACTTTAGTGATTAATGTTAATGATACATTATTAATAGAAATATAAAGAAAGAATTCATATTGATCACCTTTTGAACCATCTAATTCTTCTCTTTTCAACATTTCCATAATACATTTACACCCTTTTCTACTTATTAATAAATATAAAGAAAGAATTCATATTGATCACCTTTTGAACCATCTAATTCTTCTCTTTTCAACATTTCCATAATACATTTACACCCTTTTCTACTTATCCACTTAGACACCCAACAAACTTTTAAAAAAACTTGTGTAATTTCTTCAAGGTTTTTATTTTCATCCTCACCATTATCCAATACATAACATTTAAAATTACAAATTATTCCAATATAATATATCTATATTAAGATTGATAACTTGTCATGTTCTCTTATAAGATGTGCTTCCCTTACCTTCATTTCTATAAATTATTTCCATCTTTTATATTTTATATTAATAAATTTAATTTTTTTTTATATTAAAATATATAAATTATGAAATATATTTTATAAATTAAGAAAATAATTTTACAATAAAATTGTCATCAAGTCAAGTTACCTAGTGCATATAATACAATAACATACACCATTGTGCTTCATATAACGTTATCATAATTATACAAAATAAGTAATAAACATTATATCCGTTTTAATGAATGAGTAGCATTATTACTATGTAGTGTAATGAATGAGTAACATTATTACTATGTTGGACAAAATTGGCGCGTTGAGTGGACCAACACGTTGAAAGCAACTAACCAGGCCATGGCCATGGCCATCATATACTCGAAGCCAATCAGTGCAAAGAGGGAATGCGGGGAGCCAATGCATGGATAACTCTTGTTTTCCCGACACGTTTTTTCCCGGGGCTTTTTGAAAGCCCATGCACGTCTCATGCTCGCCGCGCTAGCCACCTGCCATTCGAGCTAGCCACCTGCCATTCATACTTCCCCGGCTATAAAACCAGTCTCTACAGGAAGTAAGAAAGTTTTGGCCAGCTTTTCTTCTCCCCCTCCGCGCCTTGGCACAGGGTCGACCTTGCAGCTAGCTCTGGTTTTCTCCCTCATATCCCGTATTGTGGATCTGGTTTTGGTTTTGCTGGAGGTTTATGCTGCTCTCCACTTGGCATGCGCTCGGTAAGAGGTCAGTTTATCTATGCTCTATTTCCGTTTTTTACAGTTTTCTCAGTTAATTTTAAAATTTCTGAAAGGCAGTCATACCTCTGAAAAATTGTTAAGCGCTTCTTAGTCATAGGGAGCTAGTTTAGACTGATGTTTCACTCTAGATTAGATGATGGGAAGAATGTGCGAGTTATAATTTGAGCATCTCATGCTTAAAGTCTGGTGTTATCAGCATGTTCCGGTTTTTCATACACAAACTGAAGCAGTCTGTAGTAATCTATAAACCCTGTTCAGATTTTCGAATTAAGATAGGAGCCTGGTGGTGTATTTTTGAAATTTACTGTTGTTGCTTAGTCTGCCAAGATTCCTCATCTAGTTAACTCTCATAGAATCTGAAAGACTCCATTGA
The DNA here is from genome assembly GCA_031772625.1 of Pinus tabuliformis. NCBI lineage: Eukaryota > Viridiplantae > Streptophyta > Pinopsida > Pinales > Pinaceae > Pinus > Pinus tabuliformis. The sequence goes on along the minus strand of CM062810.1, from coordinate 596,630,171 downwards.
AAGCCTTGGTTGAATCTGGATAGGGACTGCTTGTTGCCATAGCTCACGAGCAGGGCTCAAAACTCTCTCCAATTCCACTGCTCGGAACCGGAAAACCACTTTTTGGGTCCGGTGTCCTCTTCTCGGCACCGGGATACTCCAAATTCCGGTTTTTTCAAAAATCTCTGAGATAAGGTACCGAGATCGCCCCCATTTCACCTTGCCTAATTAAGATGCAGTAATTCTTAGTAAATGCTTTTGGACAGCTGCCCTTTTCTTTATTCGAGCCTCTCTTGAACAGCGAGTCCTCTGTCAGAAGAGTCTTTATCATATCTCCAGCTTTATCCAATCCAGGTCTTATATTCAGGGCTTAGTCAGGTGCTCATTTATTGCTGGTACAATATCCCGATTTGGCAATCCATCTCCTTGTCATTATCCTTGGAAAGGTGGATTTTCTATATCTGAGTCCATTAAAACATTCCCCTCCGAGTCTTCAGTTCGCCAGTTATTTGTCAGAAGAGTCTTATTCCCCTCAGGTGGCATTACCTCATCCGGGCTTTTCATTCAGAGGCCGGACTGATGCTCATTAAATTCAGGATTAAAAATCCTGATTTGAAAATCTATTTAGGACAAAAATCCCTCAGTCAATCTAGGAGATCGAGCTAGTGGCGCATGGAGAGTGGGTCTGATGTATCGGCCATGGAGGCCATGATACGCGCTGCCATTCAGGCTGAGAAGGACTGGGGTGGGGCCACGAAAGTGGGAGGCTGGAAATCTACATTGGATGACGTGGTCATTCAATCTACAATGCAAAATGCTGACAAGGATAGAGCCCGGTCTCAAAAAGTCTTGTATGATGATGCAAAACGTTATAACAAAGCCCAGAACCCTGTTAAAACCACTCCTCCGCCTGCTGCTTTAAATTTGGACAGTATCTACCTGTCTGAGCGTATAGAAAGCCTCCAGGACCTTGCCTTGGTGGGTAGATGGCACTTCTCAGAAATGGATGATGCTGCGATGAGAAAATGGCTTGAGTCACAGTGGAAGCCGCTGATTGGTTACTTCCCCATTGTATCAAAGCTCATGAAGGAGTGGTACTGCTTTCATTTTTTAAATGCCGGTGATGTAGAAGCCATACAGAATCTCCCTTGGGTATATGGAAGAAGTTTCCTTGTACTCCACAGATGGTATATCGGATACGACCCTTTGAAAAATACACCCTCAAATAATTTGATCTGGGTTAAACTCCCAAATCTTCCTCTGGAGTTCTGGTCCAGGGAGACTTTAACAGAGATAGGTAATTCCATTGGAAGATTTGTCTACGTGGACCCATGGTGTCTGGGGCAAAAAGACAAGCGCATTGCATGGATTCTTATCGAAAAGGCCTACAGGGGAGGTTTCCCTGATCATATAGAGATTGCCTGGAGGGACTTAAAGATAAATCAAAGGCTAGACTTCTGGGGTATCCCCTTCAGGTGTTCCGCTTGCCACAAGACTGGACATCTTATAAAAAATTGCCCTCGGCGCCCGATTTTAAAAAGAAGGGTGTATCATGAAAAGTTCCGGGTGGCCTCCCCACTGTCCTCTGTAAAAGAGAAGTTATCTCCTACAGCTAGTTGGACTCCGACAGATCTGGAGGCTGCTCAGGATTTCAAGAATCTGGAAATCGGAACCAATCTATCTCCTCAGTATTTCTCTCAAGATCGCTCTTTGTGCATTGGCTCCAAGCCGGAAACATCCAAGCCGGATTCATTGACTATGACTGATTTTAGCACCGATAAAGAGTTACAATCTTATATCTTCCATCCCCCACTAGAACCTAAGGATGGAAAAGCAATTCCTCCTCCCCCTCCGATCTCCAAACCAAAGAATTTTAAAGTGGGATCACAAACCATCCTTATTTCATCTTCATCGCCTACTCCCGATAAAATCCATCTCCCCTCCATTAAAGGCAAAGAGCCGATGGTATCTGCCACCCCTTTAAATTCCCCGATCTCATCTCCAACAAACTTGTATGACAGTGACTTAGATTTTCTTCTGAGTAAGAAATCTCTTGAGATGGAGCCCTTGACCATCCATAAGCCTCGGAATCCGTCGCCCCCGCTCATTAGCCCAAACTCTGCAAAAAATATAACTGTTAGGAAGAAGAACAATGGAGGAAGTAGACATTATCGGGGGAGGACAAAAGATGCGGATGGTGGAATAAGGAATCTGTCCCTTGTGGACGTTCCCATCTTTGACATGTCTGAAAATCAGCCTCTTAGAGCAAGCGCGGCTGGAACTCCCCCCAAATGACTTTCATCATATCAATGAATATCCGAGGTCTGGGAGCAGATCTCAAATTTTTGGCGCTCAAAGATCTTTTCTTCTCAGCCAAGCCAAAAATCATTCTAGTACAAGAAACTATGCACAACAAACAAGATTCCATTTCCTATTTCAGGAAAATGTTTCCCTTGTGGCACATGGCAGCCTCGGAAGCCAAGGGACTTTCAGGAGGTCTGGCGGTTATGTGGGATCCTTCTTGGATCAAAGCTAAAGCCTATAAATGCTTTGCAGGAATTCTCATCTCAGTGGTTATTAGAGGATATTCCTGTCCCATCAATATATTGAATATCTATGCCCCCTATAAGAACAAGTCTCACTTCTGGGATAAATTTTTTGATTCAGAAATCCTTGACATTGACTCATTAATGATTGCAGGCGATCTAAATATTACCCTAAGTTCGGAAGAAAGATGGGGGAAGTGCAGGAAGACAGATCCGCTCTCAGATCGAATTAAGTATGAATTCCTCCACAGGAATCTTGTAGATGTTGCTCCATCCAAAATGATGCCTACGTGGGACAATGGAAGAATAGAAGAGGCCTACATTGCAAAAAGGATTGACCGGTTTATAGTTCATGTCAGCATTATCGATAAAATGGGCATGCCTTTCTCGTCCATTGAAAATGCTTTCATTTCCGACCACAGGCCAATTTCTCTCAGCTGGAGGGAAAAGGGGTTCAGGAATGGGTACCCCTTTAAATTCAACAGAACATGCTTAGAGGACCCAGGTTTCAACGAAGAAATAACAAAAGCCTGGAAGGAATTATCTGCAAACAGCTCGCTTCCTCCTTTTATGACTTTTAGAGATAAGATGTCCTCAATGAGAAAAGTGGTAAAGGTATGGCAACACAAAAAAAGACAATCAGACAGATTGGCTCTTCAAGAAATACAAAAGGAAATGGACGATATCTCTAAGTTTTTGAAAGCCAACTCTCTCCCTTTCAGTATGAGGTGCCGACTAAATGAGCTTGAAAGGAATAAACAAAATATTCTAAAGAAGGAGGAAGCCTCATGGAGGCTAAAGAGCAGGGCGATCTGGCTCGAGGAAGGTGATAGGAACACCAAGTTTTTTCACAGGTATGCAAATGCCAGGCGGGAGAGGAACTCTATATGGAAAATTAGTGATGGTCAGGGAGGTTTTCTCTTCTCTCAACAAGAAATCTCAAAGGAGGTAGTGAGATATTTTAAAGACCAATATAAAAGAAGGGAGAATAGCAGCTTTCAGGATATTCTATGGGGTATTGATCTGGTCCCCCAAATGTTTAATGATGAAAAAAATGAAGAGTTGTTCCAGCCCATAACAGAGGAGGAGCTTTTAGGAGTTATGAAGGCCTTTAAGAAGGATAAATTCCCTGGCCCGGACGGCTGGACAATAGAATTCTTCATACACTTTTTTGACATCATCAAACTAGATCTTTTGAGGATGGTTGAAGCAGCAAGAATCTCAGGCAGCATTCATCACATTACTTCATCCACGCAGATAGCTCTCATCCCAAAGAAATTGGAAGCGGACACCTTCAAAGACTTCAGGCCGATATCCTTGTGCAACATATCTTTCAAAATTATCACAAAAATCATAGCAGAAAGAATCAAATCGACATTAGCCAGCTCATTATCTAAGGACCAGCATGCTTTTTTAAAGGGAAGGAACATAATGGATGTTGTTGCCAACACACAGGAAAGCCTGTTCTCCATGCTCTCAAATCGATCTGAAGCAGCCATTTTGAAAATTGATTTGCAAAGAGCCTTCGACTGCTTAGACTGGGGTTTTATCAGGTGTTTATTAGCAAAGATTGGTCTGAAATCAAATGTCATAAATTGGATTATGGCATGTATTGAGAACGTGAATTATGTTGTCATTATTAACGGGATCCCTTCCCCTTTTTTCCCAGCAGAAAGGGGGCTGCGTCAAGGATGCCCTCTATCGCCGCTGTTGTTCATCCTAGCAATGAACTCTCTTAGCCTTCATATCAATAAGGTTGTTTCAGAGAACACTTGCAAACCCGTGAAGATATGCAGGAACAACTACATTTCGCACAATTTATTTGTTGATGATGTGCTTATATTTGCAATGCTGTGTAGGATTACGTGGATATGCCTAAATGACATTCTATATAGGTTTCAAAGGGCCACCGGCTTACAAATAAACAAGGCCAAATCCATTCTTTACCACAATGACGCCAATATGGAAACAGTGGAATGGATTTCCGCCTTGTTTGGAGTCGGTACGAGGTCAATCAAGGATGGAGTAAAATATCTGGGTTTTCATCTAAAGGCAAAGGGGTACTCTAAAGAGGATTGGAAATGGCTTATTGATAGATACTATAAAAAGATATCCGCCTGGGAATATAAATGTTTATCTCTGGCTGGAAGAATCGTCCTAACTCAAGCAGTACTTTCGCAACTTGCTGTATATTGGGCTCATATTTTCTTCCTTCCGGCAAGCACCATTCAGAAAATAAACAAGATCACTGCAAATTTTATATGGGGCGGCAATTCAGCTCAAGGAAAATATCATCTCACTACTTTGGAAAAGATCTCTAGACCGAAGATTACAGGTGGATGGGGTTTATTGGATCTGAGGACCTTCGGGAAAGCGCTCCTGTGCAAATCTTTGTGGAGGGGTATCTACGGGGATGGGCCATGGAGCAACACCATTAAGATGAAATACATGAAAGGAAAAGGCATGGAATATTGGTTTCGTTTAGGGAGGATTGGTGCAAAGTATGGCTCTGCCATCTGGCTCAGCTTCCGTAAAATTGAGCAATACTTCTTAAGGAACCTGAAGTGGTGCTTTCAATCTGGTAATAAAATCCTTATCGGAATAGATCCCATCATGAGCGGGCGCGAGAGCATATCAATTCCCGAAAGGATCCTTTTTTTCATCCATAGTAAAGGCTTCTTCACATGGGATAAGTTGATTGCAGGTTGGCAAGGTCCTCTCCCTATATGGAAATCGGCTGATGATCTTGGGTTGCCGAAGTCTATGTTAAATCAATGGAACTCAGTCAGGAACGTTCTGAGAAGTTGCGGGTTTCTCCGATCCAGGCCGCAGGACTTTTTAGTATGGAATCCGCCAAACGCAAATATACAGGTATGTGTAAAGGATATTTATGAAGATATGATTGGTTTGAAGTCTTTGCACTCTTATCCCACTTTCCCAACAACGTTTTGGAGATCAGGATGCTCTCCCAAATTTATATACTTTTCATGGCTGGTGTTTTATAATAAAAACCTGTCCTGGGAGAATTTGAAGAAAAGGAAGTGGCATGGGCCGAGCAGGTGCCTAATGTGCGAATTAGCAGAGGAAACCAATTTTCACATGTTCTTCCAATGCAATTCTTTTCAGCAAATATGGCAGGAGTTGGCAATTCTATTTGGTTTCCCTCTTGTTTCTCATGCTTCTACACAGGCTGCTTTTGATTGGTGGAGTAGGCAAAGAGAATCTTGGAGATCGATCATTATTATTGTTCTTTGGTGTGCCTGGAGGTGGAGGAACAATTCTATTTTCAAAGAAGCAAAGGAGCCTCTCAAGGATATTTTACAACACATAATTCTCATATATGACTCGGTCCCCAAAAAGTTTCCAAAATCGAAAGATGTCATCAGAAATGGGCAGGTAGATTCTCTTCTCAGGCACCCGAGGGCCTTTTTTGATGGCGCTGCCCAACAAAACTCTTGCGGCTGTGGGGCGGTCATAATTATGAACGAGAACCTTCAATACAGTCTTTCTTGGAATGCAGGTAAGGGAACAAACAGCTTGGCAGAGGCGAATGCCCTTGCGGGCCTTCTCGCCTTCTGTATCTTTTTTGACATTCATGCCATCTCTATCTTCGGGGACTCCAAAACTATGGTCGATCATGTCAATGGTAAAAGCTTCATCAGGTGCTCTCACCTCGCAGTCTAGATGGATAGGATTATGTTTTTTTGGGGACTTATGAGAGGGTGTACCACTCAGCACATTTAAAAAGCTCAAAACCAGCAAGCGGACTGCCTGTCAAAGGAGGGTCTTCATCTTGGTTCAGGTTCATGGTCCATGAAGGTTTCAGATGGTGAGGAGTCCTTCATCATTCAGGACTTCTATATCCCGGGTTTTTCATCTCTTTCTATTTGTCCTTCTGATCTGTATATATTTCATCTTTTTGCTTTTCCCTGGCATCTCTATGATTTTGAATGGCTATATCTTCCTCTGTTTTTGTTCCCAGCTGGTGCTGGTGGTATCCTTGTATCTGTGGATTTTCCTTTTCGGCATTTTGCTCAGAAGTCCTCATCTTTTGGTTTTATGTCCTATGTTTTTCTTAATCTGCATATAATGTATCATCTGGTGCTATTATACTGAATCAATATAATACAATTCCACTCTTTCTTTCTGAAAAAACATTATTACTATGTAGTGTAGACCGTTATAGTTTATAGTTTTTTTAGTCTCTTCAAATAGTGCATTTTAAAGAAAAAAAATGTATTAATACGTGGTTAGCACATAGCAAGGTTCAATTAATGAAAACATATAAATAAAATTACAACAACAAAGTTTGGCATCCAATGCAATAATAAGTTTCAATCCAACTGATACTATATATATAAACTCATTATCAAATAGTAAATGGAATAAATTGATGATTCTAAAATTTACAACAACATAAAAAATAGATACAGTAAAATATAACTTTGTAGAGTTTAAGGTAAATTTGAAACGTTCTATTTTCTTGTATATCCATTGTAAATGTTAATTAAGTAAATAAGTAATCTATGGATTGTTTAGCCAATTGAGAGAAAATTTAAGATGAATAAAATGAAAATATATATCCTAAAATTTTATTTTGGGGATTTGTATATGACTTATAATAATACCTGATAAATTCAGCTCTTCCAAAAAAATGTTTTCGCTCTAAATTTTTCTACTAAATATCTCAGCACAAGCCTTCCGAGTAACTTTTAGAAAAATAATGCAACAATCATTATGGCTTTATTTTATACTTATTTTTACATAATAGATTTAATAGTTTAGAAACAAAATAAAATTGGAAACCTTCTAATTAAAAAAATTTCTATGGAGATTAATGTGGAAGTCTATTGTTAATGCATATCATAATTTTGTACATTGATGTGTTACATATGAATTAGGCACGCTAGTTAATTAAAAGGCTCTTAATTTTTTGTTCATTGTTAGAAAGTTACATGTATTCCAAACTTTATTTTAGCAATGTTTGTTGTAAGCTATGTTACTCCATAAGATATGCAATGTTTTTTTGTCATGGCGCTTCCATTGTTGATCAATATATTATCATGTACATTCATCAATGAGGTTTGAAAAAATGAAAAATAGGGCTATATGTATTTGGGATTTGTGTGGGATGTGGGCACCGATGCAAGTTATGGGGATTTCTAGGTATTGGGGTGTAGAAAGGGACATTTAGCAAAAATAGGGGATATGTAGTCAAAATAGGGCTTTTTTTATTAAAAATATGTATTAGGAGGTAGATTTAATCAAACGATTTTGGGAGGTATTTTTTAGTATCTAGTTAAATTAGGAGTACTCTTTGATATTACATGAAATAACATTATATGTCACAAATTAACTAAGTGGAAACCCTACATTATCTATGACTAATTGGATAAGATGTTCTTCCCTCTATTAAAGTAAATTTCATTTTAATGTATGTTCCAACAAAGTTATTTGGATAAGTTAAACTTATATGATATCATTGTTCAATCAACTTACATATGTATACAATGATTTAAGACATGCATACTAAACGAGCATGAAAGTTATCCTTTGAAGTTATAAAACTGATACTTAAACTACTGCAAGAGTGGAAAAGTATTATTTGAAATGTTGATATAACAAATATAAATATCCTAAATGGAAATTACAAATATTACATAGATATCTAATAAAAATAAATAGAATGTTAAACACAATGGATAATATGTACCAAAATATTATATCTTTATTAGCATGAAAGAAATGTTCACTTTCACCTTTGGGGGAATTTTAAAAAAAGTAGAGCTCAAATTACAAATGGCTTCCGGGATACCTTTTATAATGATTTTAATATTTATATGGTACATTTTATCTTATAACAATATTTTGAAGAAGAAACTTTCTAGTAGGTCAAGCCTTGTAGTAATCATTCTTATAATAATAATTTTCACACCACTATATGGTCCATATTTACCAATGATGAATTCTATACATATCGATTGGGGTTTTGGGTAAAAAAAAAAAAATTGTTTTTCCTTTTTTTTGCATTTTTATATGTACATTTTCATGGTATTTTATTCTCTTTTTTTTGTGTTTTGTAAATTCAATTATATTAATTTTAAAAGAGCATTTTGCATTAGGATACTAGAGTATCAGCATACAATATTTACATTTATCGTGTTACATACTAGATTGACTCATGGGTTTTTCTTGTTTACCCTTTCTCCTTTTTACATCAATCCATCCTATAAAACTCTCAATCGCAACTACAAATCGAGTCATATCCTCATTATTTTGAGAAAGTTTCCTAGTTACTGGATTTGGACGTAACATTATTTCCTTCTCACTATTTGAATGATTAGACTTATGGGTTCACTTTTCCCACTGATTGTAGACACAATAATTGCAAATTCACTTTCATTAACATTTTCCAATAAGTTCCCCTCTAATGACGGATGAAGTTGTGTCACTGAGGGTTGATCATGGTCTAGAGAAGTTGAATTCTCAAGAAATGACTTAAGTCACTAAGATTTTTCCTTCTATTGACCTACATATTTCTGAGTTCCAACAACAACCTTTGGATCCCACAATCCATGTCTATTTTTATTCGTCTCTTAGGTATCGAAATTCCCTTTTAGGAAGGACAAGAATTCTAAATCTGGATAGGTTGTTGACAAATTATGCACTTGAAAGCAGTGTTTCCATAATCCAGAGGTTGGAGATATTCCTTTCCCCCACACATGAAGATGATTTTATCTGATAATCCTTCATTGAGGTCCACCTCAACAAAAAACTAGATAAAGGAGATGAACTCTTTTTGCAATCTTTCATTGTCTATTTTAATGAAGAAACCTATTGAATCTCCAATATCTTTTAGGATCTCTCATCGAATGGAATGGAGAGGTAAGTTTGGGAGTCTTACCGATATTGGAATGGTTAGATATTTCATAGTAATTAGATTAAAGTATGGAAACCATGGCTAAACCAAAATACGTACTCGGCCCTAGAACCAAGGTCCTTGATCAAAAACCCTTTGTCAGTCTTCCATATTTTTGACGACAACCACAAAATATCCTTTCATGTAGAATATAAAATCAACATTCTGGGACCATTTTTGGTGAACCCAATCCTAGAGGGTAGATGTCGAGGGGAAAAAAATATCAAATCAATATATAATTTCTTATTGTTTATAATCTACCATCCTAAACTTCGAAATAATATAATTCTTGGCAAGCTTAAGTATGTCCTTAGATTGCTCCATCACAAAAGCTTGGCCTAAGAGCTCTTTTGGTGGTTGTGTGTTAGAAAAAGGGTTAAGGTCATCCTTAAAGGACATTTCTTTTTGTGCCAAGGATCCCTCCTACCCTTGGCATCGCCATTTAGGCGTACAATGATAGATATGGAGGAATCCTTCCTTACATCATAATTTTTTAGGCCATTAGCCATATCACAGTTCCTCCCCTCATAAAGGAGCTTCGTTGCCCCCACAAGGATTCCTATCAACTTCTAAATGTTGGAAGCGAGCATGCATAATGAACATATTTCTTTGACTATGATGCATAGAGACTGCCTTGACAGGGACCTGAAAATGATTGGGAATTCTTTGGAAGTAAACTCCCCGAAACCATGTTTTATTAAGTCTAAATTTTTATGTGAGCTATTGTCCTATAGAGTTTTTTCAAACACTTTGTTGGCTCTCCCATACCCTAGGTAAAAATATCATTAAGGTGTTTCCAAAAATAAATTGTTGGACTCCTTCCAAGTTACGTGTCTAATATCCCCTTGAGACCATGCAATCTCAATAGCCCCTCGGATACCAACCTAAGGTGGATCAAACAAGGCTACAACAAATCATCTACAATTTGCATTAAGCACTAAAATTCCCATCTTAATGGGGTTGAGGCTTTTGTAGGTGTTGTAGTGGCTACAACCACCCTCCATAATTTTTCCTATGCTTAGATTTTGGAGCCTAACCTTCTATCCACAGGAGCTCATCTTGCACTAATCCAAGTATTCATGTTTTGACTAAGACCTATATTTTTCATGTTTTCTTGTGATTTCTTTTGTTCACACCTAGATGATATTTCTAACTCACAAGTTGATTCCCTGACTTGGTTTCAAGCAATTTTGGGCTTGCCTCCAGAAACTACACAATCCTTGAGGGAAAGAAACCTTGATGATGGGAATTGTGAAGTTAATACTGGCAGTCAACCTTGAGATCAGAAAATGCATATTCATGGAAGGAAAACTAGCACTGAGCCTAGAAACTGCACAATCGCCCATTGAGCTCAAAATCGACATAATGCACTTAGCCAGAAAGTTGCCTAGTTCCTTAGAACTGCGTAGTATTTTTTGACAATATGCATGGCAACTTTCCCCAAGAAAAGAAAAAAGGAAAAAAGCATCCCTAAAATAAAGGGATCTATTTTTAGTATCCTGAAGGAGACACATTTTTATTTCTATAAGTTTCTACCAAGTGTCACTTTTTCGTTGAATCTAGTTAACCGACACCTATAGATCTCATTTGCGCATTTGATATTGAATCTCTATAATTTCCTAAGAGATCAAGGAAACTTTGGTGGAGTTGTCATCGCTTTTCTGGGTGAGTTTTTCTTTTATTGCCTTTTGCCGCTTTTTCTATCGCTTTTTGTCGTTTCACTCTTATGAGTGCTATTCTTCTCATTTCTCTTTATGGTTACTAGAGTTTAATATTATTTTAACTTTTATAATTTTTGTTTCAAGTTATCGTTTTTCTTTCACAACTCTCTCCTATGTTTCTTTGTTTGTGCACTAGTTGTTGCAGCAACCCTCCACACCAATTTGATTTTCTTCCTCTTTATTGAGTTGTTGCACTTGATCCATCATAATTCATTCATACACAATTAGATCTACACTCAATCTCACACTATCTCTCATATCTACTAATTTTCCACACTTCCCTTGGGCAGATCTTCACTTTCCTTGCCTAGTTTTCACTTTGCCCAACTAGGCACTATGCAATCCTAAGGCTCAAGTCGAGAGCTTGGCCTCTGGAACTATGAAATGCATGGTACATGATGGCCCAAATGTGAATTTCACAGTTCCAAGGCTCATCCTTATTCCCTGGCCACTAAGACTACACAATACGCAGTCTCTCCCAAACCACTGCTCAGGATGAACTATGCATTGCACAATCTCAAGCCACAATCTTCATCCTAAGATGTTGGGACTACACAATGCATATTTCCCACAGGTAGTTAGTCCCTCCTTCTGTTGAAAATTACACAATCCATCTCATCAGGTGCCTGGTTTACTACCTGATCATGCCTTGGAAGTAGATTTTCTAAAGGCTGATGTTTGTTTGCCATGAGTGTCTTTCCTATCCCACGGGTACCACCGTTGTTGAGCACCTCTCTCTAAGTAGTCTTTTTTACCATGGATCCAAGTATAGTCGTTTCAATTGAGATGACTGAAAGCAGTACTGGGGAAGAATATGAGCAAGTGCGAGTTAACTTACCAATATATATGGACACTCAACTATTTATAGAAAAGGACTCAACACTAACATGACAACAATTGTAGAAGCAGTAGTAGAAGGAAACAATCTAGTAAAAGATAAGGGAAAGACAAACATTGCTGACATAATGGAGGGAGAACAAAGCTACAAAGTGAAAGCAGATTCAATCCTTATGAAGTCATCTTTGGCAACAAAAGCAAAGAGGAAGAATAGGATGCAGAGAGTAGAGCAAAGAAAGAGAGAAAATAGAGCTTGCAATAAGCAAAACTGAGGGCGCATAAAACAAAACAAGAACTGATGGAAGAATGGGAACAAAGAATGAGATAATAGGAGGAGAAGAAAAACAAGGAAGACGAAGAAAGGAAATGTGCAATGGTAGAAGAAACAGTGTTGATTCAAGTTGAAGAGTAAGAACAAAATGAGCGAGTAGCAGAGGGAGGGAGAAAACAAATGCAAGACCAAGAGATTTCTTAGTCGATCAAATATTTGATTGAAGTTGCTGACATGGAGTTAGGACCAAAGTTACAAGATGAAGATATTGATCTGATTCTTAGTGAATTGTAGCTCATCATTCAGTCTCCAACACCTCCAGCTGCAGAGTTAGCCCCAAGTGAGGAAGGGGACATACTTCCCCTTGATGATGATCCAATAATGGATTTCTACAATCTATCATATAATGAACTTCGAGAGAGAATTGTAAAAATGTGGAGAAAGAATTTTCTGAATGATCATGCATCACCTACATTCATTAGAGAAAGGGTGATAGTGGCGAACACCAGCATGAATCCAAATGTCATGGCAAAGCCAAATTTCCCTTCACAAGTGCAACGAGATCAAACACTCAATATTTGAGGGCCGAGAGCAAGAAATTGGTACAAAATATATAGGTTTCCTAACAAGAGAGAGAGAAACTTCGCATAGTAGCACAAAATGTAGCTTCCGTACACGTCTACTTGGGAGAAATGAGAGAAGTGATACTTGGTTAATTATCAACAATTGGAGAGACCATGCGGGACCTCTATGAGGATCTCATGAATGTACATAAGGTAGTTGTCTACTTTCATAACTTGCAGCAGTAGAGAAAGGAATTTGTCAAGACTCTTAGGAATGTGCAAACTGCCATCACCGTCATGTAAGAATGGACAATGAACTACAAAGGGGTACCGCTTACTTTAGTAAAGAATATGAAGTCGTGGGTAGAGATGGAGAAAGAAAGAGTTCAAATGTTGATTCAGAATAACAAGAAAGTTGCCTCATTCATTGGAAACATTCGGCCCTCATATGTATGGTTGTAGAACAACTTGGATATCATTGCAAGAACCCACAAGATCCCATAAGTCATCTAACTCACCAAAGCTAAGCACAAACATCAAGTTAGGCAGGAGATTAAAAATTATTTGGAGCAACTGAAACACATTGCCACCAAGGAGGATTTAGAGCTGAATAGATAGAACATGAAAAACTACATTGTTGGTCCTGTTCGGATCATAACAATGTTGCACCTAACTGAGAAAGAGGTTAATGCTGGCTCCAAGACATAGTTCTTGTATGATATGGATGCTAGAGTCCACTTCTAGTTGGGAAACATCACACAGTACTCGGCTTGTCACCAATATGTGATTGAGAAGCATCAAGTGGGAGTTGTTGAGCTAGACTTTCCCTAAACTCAAGCATCATAGTTTTTTTTTTTTGGTTAGGCTGTCAAGTTGTCTCTACCCTATTTTTTCTTATATGGGTACAAGTGTAAACTCTAATATTATTTGTAATTATGTTGTAAGTGAAATTCCAAGTGTCAATATTTGAATATGAAGATTCATGATATAATGTAATGAGTCATTTTGTAAAGAAGTTGAAGAGTCATGAGGGTAGTCCAAAGGTCACAAAGGAGAGTTGAAGAGTCAACCCCTCTTGTTATAAATAGAACCTCATAACTCATGTAAGGGGCTTTTGGGAACCAAGCTTTTAGATAGGCTTAGACTTAGAAGGAGCTTGGGAGTATTGTGAAGAGCCTTGGATTCTCCATAGCATAGAGTGAGTATATGTCTTTGTAGGAACAAGTGTTGTTGACTTTAATGTTCCACTATTGAGGCTAGTGGTCCATAAATGGTATATCTATGAATGGAACTTTCACTTATAATAGTAAAATCAGAGCCAATACAATTTCATGCATATGTTGTGAATATAGTAGGACTATTCTGGTTGTATTTTCAATGTATGTTATTTAACTTAGGCTTATGCTTATGAACTATTTTATTTTCATTTGTATGAATCTTGTTGAATGTGTGTTGTTGTATTAATTCATCACTTTAACTTGTGGAATATTCTTCATATTAGCTTGTGATGTCATTATTGTTTCAGGGAAAACTAGTGTCGATTTGAACTGCTAGTCCCACTAAGATAGGTAGCTATCTTAGAAACAAACAATCAAATCAATTCGAGATTTCCTTTAGGTGTAATAGATAAGAGGGAAGAAAAGAGGACCAACTTGGATATTCCGCTTTTATCCTTGCTTGATTTTTCTTTCCCTTGATAGAATTTGCCACTCTTCTCCTACTCGTCCCACTTCAAAGAATACATGTAGAGTGAAAGTAACAGAAAACCATCAAAGCAACTCTATCTAAAACATCATAAACAATGCAGAATCAAAAACACATTGACCATACAATTGCATTCATAAACAATAAGATTCATAAATACATGATTATATGGAGGAAAACTCAAAAAATTTATTAATAGTAGAAGAGAGGATTACAACCCAGCTGTCTGATCCAGCATCATCCTCCCAACATAGAAGCCCTCTTCACCTCATGAAAATCAAGATCACCCAACAATACAATGTCTCTTCTCACAGATAAACCAACAACACTTCCTTACAAATTACAAAATTCCAGCCTCTAGATCTCTCAGATGAGGGATCCATTTATAGATGTCTTGCAAGGGTGTGAGTCAGCTCTAGGTTTTTGATTAGTGTCATTCCACTAATAGCTCTTCGTTCCACTTGGAGATTTCATTGATCTCTTACTCATCCCTGAGCAAATTCAGAGAGGCAAGTGTCACAGGGGAAGTTTTTGGAAGATTCCATGATCATCCACTTAGAAAACTGTCTTTGCCATTTGTCTATTCTTTCTCATTGCACCCTATAGAAGGCCATTTTAGTATGCATCGTACCTGGCTAGTGTGGCAACTAGTATGCATCACATCTTGACCATGGAGCAGTCAGTATGGTCCAGTTTTGGCCAGTTCTAAGTAGTTTTTCAGCTGGAACTTCTGGGAAATGATGTAATCAGTTGACCATGATCTTTTAAGGTATGAAACAACACTTTTAGGGACTAAAGAGCCCTTGGTTTATGGACATATGATTTTGGGGTTGGAGTGCCCAAATATGCCTATAACAGTTGCCCCCTAAAGCATGAGATCGTAAATCTTCTGATGTCGGGTGAAATGCTTTATCATGAGGATCCGAGGTATTCGAACTGGAAGGTGACCTATATAAGATATAATACAATACATCATCATCATATTATTTTCATGATCTAGCTGAGGCGGGCATTCCCATGCTCAGCTTCATAAATTCATTTTCATGTACATAGGACATGGTGATTCTTCATATGAAGAGTCATCTTCTTTTGCTTAGATGACTATCTGTGCACATTTGATGTCTTTATGTTCCTGAATATATCGCAGCCCGGATGGATGAAACTAGATTCAAGGTCTTCAAACTCATTCAATCTTCACTCGATTGTACAAGTCGGTCCATGTGAAAAGATGTTCTGAAGTCAAACATGGAAAGACATCGCCTAATTACCAGCCAATAATGTAAGTTGTTAACAGGCGCGAGAGGAATCACTGGTAATGATAATGACCCTCAAGGTATTATAGTACAATTCATGTGGTGTGAATAAATGAGCTGATGTCGAATACCACGCAAAATCTTTCGGTCGAAGGTCATTGATTTAAACCTGTCGTCGGAAGTGAGAAACTTGCCATTAAGGCATGCAAGCTTCAATGTATTGAAAGGGTTGTTTCTAAGTCAACTTCTTGGATAATGAGTTGATGTCAACAAGAAGTGACTTGTTCTAGGAGGGCCTTGATGTATCCCACATCTACGATGTGAAACGAAGCAAATGATTTTTCTGGAGGTGAAAATGATCTGATGATATAAGGTTCAGGAATGGCGGTCATGAAAAATGAAGGGTGAAGGTATTGCAGTCGATGAGGCATTTTCTGGATGGTGAATTCTCTAAATGACTTCTCTTGAACATGTCGGCAACACTGATACGGATTGGTAGCGTTAACCCATGGATGGTACGGAAGACCAATGGTGATATGGTGAATGGAATAACCCAACCTGACTCAATCATGGTGATGGAGTGAAAGTGTCATGTTCAAGAGCGACCCGCTACCAATAAAATTCTTCAAGTTTTCTTCCCTTTTTCCCTAGTCATTGCTGACCAGTACCTCTTTATTTTTGTCAAGCTTGAGGAGGATAACATATGCTTGGTCTATAATTTGCCCTTCGGGTAAACCTGTCACTATGTTTTTATCGAGTCTAGCATTAGTGAGACTCGTTCTTGTCTAGGTGGACAAGTTTGTTGCTATTGCTTTAACGAGTTTAACGACAAATATAACTGGGTCCTTTTCTTGTTTTGAGAGTTTGAAAAGGGATTAAAAGGAAACTCCAATAGTCCTTTTTCGTAGCATAATCCCTTAAGTCCAAAAAAGTATAAAATAATACGAAAGGGATGACTTTTCGATCGCTTTAGCAAGCCGAAAAAGACAAGCACTCGATCTTTTTGTTTGATAATCCCTTAGGTCCAAAAAGATTAAAATATACAGGAGGGATGGTGTTTCCTTTTACTTTAACGAGCTGGAAAGGCCAATGGCTCGATAATCTTTTTATATTTAACGAGTCTAAAAAGAGTTTAAAAGGGACTCGTTTTTAAGGAACGAATGGTATTTTCTGGCAGCAACTGGTTCTAGGTAAGTTTGGAACTTCTCAAAACATGGCAGTGTGAAGAGGGTGGCAATTAGAATCACTCGTCGCAGTTGTTCCTCAAAAGGGTAAACAATCAAGTGGAAGCGTATGATCGGCCAAATGAATGGAGGTGATGGTAGGAACACAACCAAGGTTCAAAAAGGCTGATAGCAAGGTGATCACAAAGGTTATTTACCAAAGGTGGTTTCATTTTTTAATGAGCTTGAACCAGGAGAAACTATGCTCAGTGGCAGGTTTATTTTTTAACGAGCTTGAACCTTGCGGGAACATTGCTCTTACCAGTCGTTTGAAGATGTCTCTTGGTAGTTTTTTTTTTTAATGAGCTTGAACTCTACTATAACATGTGCTCATTTCCTTTTTATGTAGGCTAGAAATGACCAAGCTACAAAGCTAGAAAACTAAAAAGCTAAAGGGTTGAGAATGCTAAAAAGCTAAAAAACCAAATTGGTCGTTTTTTGCTTACATATAAATATTTTCATGCCCCCAGGTATTTCAAAAAAGGAGAGTTTCCAGGTTACCATATGGAAGTTCCTATGGTTATGCAGGATTGTTTCTGTCAGCAAACAAAAAATCTCTTCCTTGGCTTTATCCATCGAAATGGATGAAGGTGAATGGTGAGCTTCCAATCACATAACATACAAGGGAATACCTGCTTCAGATTGATCACATATCCAACAAGGAAATGATTTTTCAATCCAATCGTATAACCTTTCAAGGAAATATCTGTTTCAGACTAATCACATAACCTACACGGGAATGTTTTTTCAGTCCAATCATATGACCTTCAAGAAAATCTCTCTTTTCCTCTGGGTTCGCCTGCCGAAGCAGACCAGGGTGCATGCCCCCTAAACTTCGTTACATTCACTGAACTACTCGCGGTAATTAGGTGGATGGAATGAAGGTTGAAGAGACATTGTTTGGTAGGAAGAGACCATTTAGGGATGATGGTTGATTCATAGTTGTGTTTGAACCAGGGAATGAAAGTCGGTCCACAAGTTGCACCAGTTGGCCTTCATGTGGAAAACACATCACTCGAAAGAGTATGGAAACAATAGCTTCCATGCTATATATATAGTCATGTCCAAGGAGTAGATTGTAATCATGTGGCCCTTGGACTACCATCATGTTCAAGTGAATGGTTTTCCTTTTCAAATTTATTGGCAACTTTGGAAGGATCCCTAACGGTCGACTCGTTCCTTTGTTGAAGCCTGACAAATTTTGTGTTTCAGGTAGAAGTGATGGTGAACCAAGTGATTTCCAAGCAGTTCAGGAAAGGATACTCACTGAAGCCCCTTCATCTATGATAGTGCCAGACACGATCATTTTGTAAACTTGTACTATGATCTGGAATGGTACGCTAGATGGAAGGCGGGGTCTTGCTAGTTGATTCCAGTCAAAGAAAACAACTAGACTACTCAGAGGAGGTGCCAGATAAACCTCATGAACTGGGGGGTTTTCCTCCTGTTGTAATGGAATGGGTAGATTGCCCCCAAGTTCACCAGACTCTGTATTGACAAAAATAATTTGAATGGTGTCGTTCTCATTCTCTTTGGAAATTGTATCATCCGAAGGTGGTCCTTCTGAAGGCAAGACTGGGTCGACTGCCATCTCGACCTGTTGACTTTGGTCCGGTATGGACTCAGAAGGTTCACTTTCAATGATAAGCATTTTGACCGACAACTGAGTTATGTCAGTCGAATTTTTAACTAGCAATGGACTCGGTAAGAGTTTCTTGTACCTAGGCAGAAATCGTTGCGGTGAAGCAGGACGATTATGCAAGATTCTCTTGGCCTCATCTAGAAAAGGACAACGGGGAAGGTGATGGTCTCCCTCACATAGCAGACATGGAGGCTTGACCTTTCTTTCTTGTCCAGGACTTTCATTTTTCACTAGTTGACGGGGTGCTATCAATTTGATTACCAGAGGTTGATGACACTGGATGGTGTGAACAGGGAAACCACTCTATCAAGATCCACGAAATGGAAGGACAATCTCGATGAAAATGGTTTTCTTTTCAAATTAGACAAGGATATCTAGGAGATTTAATGTGCGGATTTTCACCAGACGATTCATTGTTTCCCCCTTGCTTAGTTGGCTTCTTCTTCTTTTTCTCCTTCCCTTTCTTCTTCTTCTCAGCTACTTGGTTTTTAGTGTCACTAGTTTCACCAAGTGAAGAGGAAGAAGGGGAGGGAGAAACAAGCGAAGTAGAAGGTGAAGGGATAACTTCAGTATCATCTGGTTGCTAATTTGATTGCTGAGGAATTATGGTGTTTTGAATGACAGAGGTCGAGAATAGCCATACTGGCAGGCCAATTGTGATTCCTGGAAGGGACAATGTAGCCATGTATGGAGCACCAATATCTCCCCAAGAGGAGAAAGGACTAGGATTCCCCCCCAAGAGGGGTTCCTTGATTGGACTCCATTATCTCAACCTAAGATCAACGAAGGAACAGGGATGTTATTCCGATTTAAATAAATTTTAAGACACTTTGATGCAACTTTGATTTTTCAATTTTTAAGAGTCGAGAAAAAGCTAAAGGTGACTCTAGTCGCCTTCGATTTTTAATGAGCCTAAAGTGACAAGTGCTCAGATGGACCTTTTCTTTTAAGGAGTCGAAAAGGAACGAAAGTGACTACTCTAGAAATCTAGACAGAGGGATTACCAAACCAATCGCAAAACTGCAATATACACCTTGGTGGTAAATTAAAGAGAAATTACCAAGGATTTTACGTACGACAGTCAATCTTCCCGAATGTTGTGTTCAGTGCATTGTGATCGATAGGGCGGCAAACACAACTTCTTAAGGATAAAGGATATCAACCTATTGTGGTCTCCCAATATATACTCGATGGTATGGGAAGCACAAGTCCATACTGGCACTTGTCGTATCAAAGAGGAGGAATCACCCAACCTTCGATGAAAACGATAGTTACCAAGTTTTACGACGCCGAAATACGTCTCTAGCCTAGACTTCTGGATGTGTTGCGTTAGTTTCCAAAGCATTTTTATGTTCATTGAGATTTATTTTAGAGTTGACCTTGCTTAGAAGTTTGTCATTCAAGGTTCACCATGTGATGTAGATGTAAAATTCCTAAATATGCAATCTAAAATGATAAAAAGTCATTTATTTTGTTTTAGCAATGAAAATCCTAGCTACTAAGGAAAGAAGAGTACGATTCTTTCAGCATAGAGCAAAGAGCACACACTAAATGCACTTTTCCTAAATCATCTTTCGCACACAATCTAAATGCAAATGCAAATGCATGTATTTGTTTTTCGTTTCCTTAATGTGAGAATGCTCAAAAGGAAAACTAAGTACAGATCTGAACTATTTTCTTCAAAGCGACATTTCGACAATTTCTTTTCAAAACGAAAGGAAGACTAAAATGAAACTTTCAATTTCGAATGGAAAACTTCTTTTGACACTTCAAACATTAAGAATTCAAATCAAATATAATGACAAAAGTACAATCAACTATCTAGAGGAAGAAGACTGTACGACACTCTTCTTTTTTACTCAAAATGACAGTTACGACACTTTTTGTATCAAAAACAACAGTTCGATTAAGCTACTTTCAACAAAGGAGGACAGTAAATGATGGACAAATACATAAAGACATTTACAAATCCTAATCAATGGAGGCTGAATAATGTAAAGGAAGGAGGCTCTGGTAATGAGATACTGATCATGAACAGCAAAACTACTAAATAAAGTGAAAATCAGGAGGAAAAACCAACTTTCAAAGAGAGAAACAGTATCACTCAATCATCGCACTTGCAACACAGGGAAATAGGGATGCATCTCACATGCAAAACACAGGAGGTGCGATGCATACAGGCTGCCTAGTTACAGACAGTGTGATGGACCAGGGAGTGAAACTAAGTTTGGTTTTTGCTCAAAATTTGCAGCTAAGTTCAGTGATTTAGGCTAAGTTATGATGGACAATAAAAACAAAGTATAGGGGTATGATCTTATGAGGTTATTGAGCTACCACAAGGGCACTCAGAATGCTTGTAAGTCAGATGTTTAGTTTACAAACCAACCCAGAGATTGTCTGAAGTATCATTTATCTACTTCGCATTTGCATAGCAAAGGCAGTTCAAAGGCTAGTTGGCTAACTTCAGGCTCCATCTATAGTTTATAAATAAAACAATAAACAAACAAAATAAACTAATTGATCCCCAGTGGAGTCACCATTTTGTTTCGAGAAAAACTAGTGTCAATTAGAACTGCTAGTCCCACTAAGATGGGTAGCTATCTTAGAAACAAACAATCAAAGCAATTCGAGATTTCCTTTAGGTGTAATAGATAAGAGGGAAGAAAAGAGGACCAACCTCGATCTTCTGCTTTGATCCTTGCTTGATTTCTCTTTCACTTGACATAATTTGCCACTCTTCTCCTACATGTCCCGCTTCAAAGAGTACGTGTAGAGTCAAAGTAACAAAAAACCATCAAAGCATCTCTATCTAAAACATCATAAACAATGCAGAATCAGAAACACATTGACCATACAATTACATTCATAAACAATAAGATTCACAAATACATGATTATATGGAGGAAAACTCAAAGAACTTTATTAATAGTAGAAGAGAGGATTACAACCCAGCTGTCTGATCCAGCATCATCCTCCTAGCATAGAAGCCCTCTTCACCTCATGAAAAGCAAGATCACCCAACAATACAATGTCTCTTCTCACAGATAAACCAACAGCACTTCCTTACAAATTACAAAATTCCAGCCTTTAGATCTCTCAGATGAGGAATCCATTTATAGATGTTGTTCAAGGGTGTGAGTCAGCTCTGGGTTTTTTATTAGTGTCATTCCATTGATATTTCTTGGTTCCACTTGGAGATTTCATTGATCTCTTACTCATCCCTGGCTGAATTCAGAGAGGCAAGTGTCATAGGAGAAGTTTCTAGAAGATTCCATGATCATCCACTTAGAAAACTGTCTCTGCCATTTGTCTATTCTCACTCATCACACCCTATAGAAGGCCATTTCAGTATGCATCGCACCTGGCTAGTGTGGCATCCAGTATGTATCACACCTTGGCCATGGAGCAATCAATGTGGTCCAGTTTTGGCCAATTCTGAGTGGTTTTTTAGGTGGAACTTCTGGGAAATGATGTAATCAATTGACCATGATCTTTTAGGGTATGAAACAACACTTTTAGGGACTAAAGAGCCCTTGGTTTATGGACATATGAGTTTGGGGTTGCAGTGCCCAAATATGTCTATAACAATTATGCTTGTGTCTTCCTTTCAACCTATGTACTATTACAAGCTTCCAAGGGGTGAACTTTCTTTTCCCTTAGTGTGTCAAAACCTTCATGCATCGCACTTGGCTTTCTGCAAGGTCACACATTTTCTCTCACCTGAAGTTACCATACTTTACTCTGCGCATTTTCGCAGTCAAGGCATAAAATTACCACCCACTACTGGGACTCCTACTCCAAACGGTGTGAGATATAATTGGGACTTCATATCATCGAGATCCCCTGAATGTTGGCGGGTCTAGCACCGTCAACATTTATGGTTCTCGAAGGAGGGCCAGATGACAAGATAATCCCTTGAATTTTTTTTAAATTTCCACACTCAACTCATGACTTCTTCCACAATCATAACCTTGACATGTTTTTCTACTAAGATAAGTCTAGAAGTGCTAGCGAATATCATAGATGAATTGTAAACTCTAAAATTTTACGGTGAGGATGAAACAACCTTATTTCAGCATACTGCTCATTTTCTTGAATTATGCATAGAATAAAACATTCACTATGAGGATGTTGGTTGTAGGTTGTTCATTCTCACATTCGAAGGGCACGTAAGGGAATGGTGTCGCACATTTCCTGATGCATCCATAAACTCTTTCAAATATCTTGTCACATAAATGTTTTGCGGTTTTGATATATATATATATATGATCATAAAGGTCTATGCAAAAAAAAATTGGAATCTCGAAAATCATATGATGAATCACTGCATCTTTTTCACAATCATTTCATGCATTTTTGTTTTGAATTTCCTATAGATGAAGTTGATTAGCCTTTCTTATTAGGGATATTTCAATATCTTGTTCACATTTCATAAAATCCACACAAGCTTGAATCCTTCAAACAGCTCCCATAATACCTCATTGTTACAACTTCTAAATCTACGACGGGAAAGGTTGATGTTCCAATCGACTCTTTGTCTTTATCTCATTAAACATCTCAAGTTCCATAGGTTGAGGTGGGAGAGATTGAGAATTCATTTCCTGATCTATCACCATCTTCTCCCACACCACATACTCAGAATCTCAGCACAGGTTTGGACTATGAATCTAATGGTTACGATGAAGTGTTATCTCTTCATCCTCCATCATCTGGTCCCTCTTATCCTTTGGATTGTGAGTTCTTGCATTCACCTGTTAGGATATTCCGACACATAGGAAATAGTTAAGTATAACTTGGTCTAGTGTAGTGTTAGGTAAAGTGTGTTTCTTTACTATGTAATTTTGTAACTTACAATCTGACATTCACGATATGTAGTGATCTGACGGTTCATTCTCTCCTCGGTATTACTGAAACTTGATCCGTGGCTTAACACCTAATTGGTCCATGATCTCTATTTAAAGAGCATGGAGGGTCATTTGTAGGGTAACCGTTCATGAGAGAATCTTATGTAAATTTTCATTCTTTTATTAATAAATTTCCTGAAGTGGCCACGTTGGCTCAGGCCATGGACTGTTTCCCTCTTTGAGGGTTTTAACCACGTCAACAATACTGG
The DNA here is from genome assembly GCA_031772625.1 of Pinus tabuliformis. Lineage (NCBI taxonomy): Eukaryota > Viridiplantae > Streptophyta > Pinopsida > Pinales > Pinaceae > Pinus > Pinus tabuliformis. The sequence goes on along the minus strand of CM062810.1, from coordinate 596,606,400 downwards.
TGTATTGATCTGTGATCTGTTTGTGAGCGGTGTCCTTTGGTGTTCTATCTGAGAAACTTACCCTGTAAATTCATAAATGGTATCAGAGCTATTTGAGGGCTGCATCCATTGGTGATCCAAATCTGAAGCCGGTAGAACTGCATCCAACTGTCGTTTCCTAGATCTACTGTTTCTGACTGCTTTTGGGCTGAGAGGACTGCTCTATTGTGTTAGGAGAATCTGTTCCAGTGAGGAACCCCTTTCATTTCACGCAAAAAGGTTTTTGGTAGCCCTAGCTATGTCATTTTTAAGATTTGGAGGTATACATTGTTTATTTGTAGTTTCTAGTTATTTTCTCTCTGTATATTTCGGTTTATTTAGCTCTTTTTTTATTACCGAATTTATACCTTTCATTTCTACATATGTTCTTTGCCCCGTGACTTTGTGCGATCTGGGCAAATCAGAAACATAAAGGAAGGATTTTTCTCTTGCATATGCTCTTTTCCGTCGCACCTTAGTGTGATCTTGGAAAATCAGAAACATTGAGGAAAATATTTAGTTTCCAGCTAAAGCTAACTTCAAGCCATAAGGTTTTTTTTTTTTTTCTTGTATATCTGTGTTGGGTTCTGTGTTTTTTGTTTTGTAGGGAAAGAAGAGCTTTCTCAAGTAAGCACGCAGCCCAAATCTTCAGTAACTAACAAAAAACAAAAACCTCCCTTCCTCTTTTCCAAAAATTACTAATCTTTTAATCTAGCTCACTTGGTCCAAAGCTACTTTATGGGAGTAGAGGTCTTGAGTTCAAGTCTTCTTTTTGTTGAGCTAATTAGATTAAGTTTGGAAGGGGGGTAGATTTTTTTTTAATATAACATTATCATTCGTTTCCGCACATTCCCGTACTTCATCGGCATCTTCATCAACTTTTCTTCAAAAAGCCATAACTTCTTCATCCGGAAGCTGTTTTCAGAGCTGTTTTTTTGAACCAGCCTAATTTTTTGAGATCTCTCAATTGGAACCTTAGTTTCAACATCTATAGCTTTAGTTTATGTTAAAATAGAAATTCCATGCCAAGTTATTCTTGACAGCACCAACTACCTCCAATGGTGGTCCTACATTGTGGATTTACTCAGAAGTAAAGGTCTTTACAGGATAGCCTCAGGCCAAGAAACCAAACCGAAAGATGAAGATAAGGCAACCAAATGGGAAAATAGGCAAGATCAAGCAGGTGGATTGATAGGGATGTCTATTTCTCCAGACCTTAGATTCCATATCACAAAACATGATACTCCTAATGAAGAAATGAAATAGATCACTAAAGTTTTTGGAATCAAAAATGAACTTAGAGCCCATCAACTCGAAAATGAGTTGCTTACATTGGACCCCAATAAATTTTATTCCATTGAAGATTTTTTGTCCAAGTTCAAGACCCTAAGACTTCTCTTGGAAGGTGTTAAGGTTAAGAAAGAAGATGGTAACCTTATTTATTCCATTCTTACGAAGTTGGGACCAGCCTACTTTGTGTTTGTTTCCACCTTCCATTCTACAAGAGAAGCCTTCATTTCTCAATGGTAAGACCACAAGTCCCCTTCCTTTGATTCCTTTTGTGATTCTTTCATAAGAGAACAAGAAAAACTATGACACCTTGGTCTTCTTAATGTTGGAAACTCTTCTAAGAAAGCTTTAGCCACCCAGCAACAACCAAATTCAAAGAATGCTAAGAAGTCATATCCTAAAAAGAATGGTCCTAAACCAAACAAGGGTCCTAAGCAATTTCAACCTCAAAATGAAAAATCATTTCAACAAAATGATAATGCAAATAAAAACAAAGGGAAGAAGACTGATAAACATTTCCACTTTTGTAATCGAGATGGCCACTTAGAATCCAAACGCGTTAAGAAGATGGAAGCCTTGGAAGCAGCAATGAAGAAGCATAACATCTATTTGGAGCACTCTTCAACTTCAACTTCATCTTCAGGAATAACACTTTCTGCATGTGGTTGTCAAACATCTCAGTTTGGATATGCACTAAATGTATCTTCTTCTTTATCATGAGTGGCTCATTGATTCTGGAGCTTCTTATCACATGACCAAAAACAAAGCCATGTTTTATTCTTTAAATTATTGTAACACCAAAAATATATATGTTGGTGATCATAGATCTCTTAGTGTTGTAGGAACTGGAACTGTTCATATAGACAATTGTCAATTTAATGATGTATGATGTGTTCCAACCTTATCCTGCAACCTTCTATCTGTGTATTAGATAACTCATTTAGGTGAAGCTAAAATCGTTGAATTTTCACCTCACGATGTTGTAATTGAGGACCTAAGAGATCCTCGACAGATTTTAGCTACTGGCATTGCTAATGATTCTACAAGGTTGTATAAGTTTAACAACTTTGGGTCATCAAATCTTCCCTCAGTATTTGTTGCTCATAATGATAAAGTGAGCAAACTTTGGCATCAACGATTTGGTCACTTAAACTATCGCTCCCTTCAGAATCTATGTAAAGAAAATATGGTGACAGGTCTTCCAATGGTATCTTTCAAAGATGGTGTTTGTTCCAGATGTGTACTCGGAAAACATCATCGAGATAGTTTTGAAAAATGTGCCTCTTGGCACGCCTTAGCCGCTTTACAGCTTGTGCATAGTGATTTATGTGGTGCACTTCCAGTTGTTTCATTCTTTGGCTACAAGTATTTCTTAACTTTCATTGATGATTTCTCCAGACGCACTTGGGTATACTTCTTAAAAGTCAAGATTAAAGTATTTAACATGTTTTTGACCTTTACGACCTTTGTTGAAAAACAATCTGGACATCAAATTCTTAAGCTAAGATCTGATAATGGCGGAGAATATGTTAACAACAAATTCATCATCTTTTGCACTAAGAATGGAATTCAAATGCAACATACTGTTCGATATACTCCACAACAAAATGGTGTAGCTGAAAGGAAGAATCACACCTTAAAGGAAATGGCTAATTGTATGCTTCAATCTAAAGGACATAGTCTTAATTTTTGGGAAAAAGCAATCAACTATGAAAATTACATAATAAATTGCACTTCTACTAAGGTTTTAAAGAATATCACTCCAGAAGAAGCATGGAGCTCAATTAAACTAGATGTAAGTCACTTTCGTGTTTTTGGAAGTGAAGCATGGGCCCATATTCCAGATGAGAAACATAAAGCTTTAGAACCTAAGAGTGAAAAATGTATTTTTGTTGGATATTCTGAAGATGTCAAAGGATATAGACTTATTCGACTTAAGTCCAAAAATGTTATCATTAGAAGAGATGTAAAGTTTGCTGAAAATATATCGGCCTACGAGCCTAGTTCAGCAGATGTGCCACCTCTCTCTATCTCTTCTACTTTTGAAAATATTTCTTCTTCAGATGATGAAAGCGAGGATGACAATCCTCCCCCACCTTCTCAGGATAATTCTTCAGCTCCTCAGCTTCCAAAATGGGTTTGTGCTACTCGGGATGCAGTAGGCACTCTTGCTGGTGATCCTACAGATCAGCGATGTACACGTTCTCAGTTCGATAGAGCCTCTTCTTTACTGGCTCAAGCTTCAGCGAATTATGATCCTGACACCTTTGTAGAAGCATCAGGCCATCCAGATTGGGACACAATTTTGAATGAAGAATATTGTTCATTATTGGCAAATGATACATGGGATCTTTTTCCTCTACCAAAGGGACAAAAACTTGTTAGATGCAAATGGGTTTACAGAACCAATTATGGACCAGATGGGAAAGTTGATAAACATAAAGCTTGTCTTGTTGCTAAGGGATTTTCACAAGTTGAAGGCATTGACTATACTAAAACCTTCTCCCCTGTTGCCAAAATGAACTCTATCCACCTTGTTCTTTCCCTTGCTACCTCTTTCAAATGGGAAGTCCATCAAATGGATGTTAAATCTGCCTTCTTGCATGGGGACTTGCATGAAGAAATCTATATGGAACAACCTACTAGCTTTATAAAAAAAAACTCCAGCCTTGTATGTCGGCTTAAGAAATCCCTTTATGGTCTGAAGCAAGCTCCTCGGGCTTGGAATGCCAAATAGCTTTCTTTTAGAAACTGGCTTTTCTAAGTGTCATTCTGACAATACTATCTACACCAAGAAAGTGGGCAAGTCTCTTATCATTCTTTTTCTTTATGTTGATGATCTTATCCTCACTGGTAGTGATCCCAACCTTATAAACCATGTGAAGTCCAACCTTAAAAATAAGTTTGAAATGACAGACTTAAGACACTTACATTATTTTCTTGGTCTTCAAGTCTTGCAATCCAAGGAAGGTATTTCCCTTTCCCAGTCCAAGTATGCATGTGATCTTCTATGCCATTTTCACATGGAGGACTGTAAGCCAGCCCCTTCTCCCTTTCAATCTGAAGCCAAACTTTCAGTCACTTGTACTTCCCCTGAAGTTGATGCTACCTTATACCATCAACTTGTAGGAATACTTTTGTATCTGACCCATACTCATCCTGACCTTTCCTTTGTTGTTGGCCTTATTTTTCAGTTTATGCAAAACCCAAATGAAAGTCATTGGAAAGCATCCAAAAGAATACTTCGTTATGTTCAAGGTACAGTCTAGTTTGGGATTCATTACATTGCAAAAGCATCTCCTCTATTGGTTGGTTTCATTGATTCTAATTGGGATGGTGACCCTGATGATCAGAAGTCTACTGCAGGTTATGTGTTCACTCTTGGTTCAAAACCTATGACATGGGCTTGCAAGAAACAAAGTGCCATTTCTCTTTCTTTAGCAGAAGCAGAGTATTGTGGTGTTGTAGAAGCTAGTAAGGAAGCCCTGTGGCTTCGTTAGATCTTGTCAGAGTTTGGCTTTCAGCAGCAGCATCCGACTACACTTTGGTGTGATAATCAAAGTGCCATTCAACTATGCAAAGATCCAGTTCAACATCACCATAGAAAACACATTGAACTACACATGCACTTCATAAAAAAGCTCATTCACGACCATGTTCTTGAAGTGCAATATTGTTCAACAGATGATCAAGTTGCAGACATATTTACAAAGACTCTCACAAAGGCGAAGTTTACTAAACTTTGATTTATGGTTGGAGTTCAGTAAGTTGTCACTAAGGGGGAATAGGCTCTAATGCCTCCTTCCTTCTCCTATTGTGTCATATTTGTACATCCTTCAATCCTATCCCAAGTTGTTCTTAAGGGGGGATGTTAGGATATTCTGACACATAGGAAACAGTTAAGTATAACTTGCTCTAGTGTAGAGCTAGGTAAATTGTGTTTCTTTAATATGTACTTTTGTAACTTACAATCCAACTATCACGATATGTAGTGATCCAACGGTTCATTCTCTCCTCGGTATTACCAACACTTGATTCGTGGCTACACCCAATTGGTCCATGATCTCTATTTAAAGAGCATGGAGGGTCATTTGTAGGGTAACCATTCATGAGAGAAGCTTATGTGAATTTTCATTCTTTTATTAATAAATTTCCTGAAGTGGCCACGTTGGCTCAGGTTGTGGACTGTTTCCTCTTTGGGGGTTTTAACCACGTCAACAATGTTGGTGTATTGATCTATGATATGTTTGTGAGCAGTGTCCTTTGGTGTTCTATCTGACGAACTTACCCCAAAATTCCTACATCACCTGTTTCAAATATCGTTTGTGATGTTCATGAGGATCAAGTGTTGGATGGAGTTGGTGTTGAGTAGCCAACTTGCGATATCATTCACAATGAGTATTTGTGGGAGCCCATAGTTGAACAAGAATCTACGATGAAGGATAGTTTTCTCATCTTAATACATGTACACATGAACACATGCATGCACGCACGCACATGGGCACACACACACAATTTATTATCATTTATTTTTAACATAAGTTATTAAAAGGTCAATTAATTAAAAATTAAAAAGAAAATGAAGTAATACAACTTTTAGATTCATAATCAATTTTAAGTTTTTTATTTTCGATGGTACAAGTCATCAAGGCCATATTATCAATAAATTCATAATTTTAACCCTAAAAATAAAATAAACAAAGTAAAATCATGTAGACTTGAAAAAACACCTAAAAGAATTTAAAGAGAAAAAAGAAGACAAATTTGCAAAATGCTTGAAAACCAATATTTGAAAAAAATTAAAGAATGAAAGAAACTTGGAAAATGCTTAAAAAAACAACATTTAAAATAGCCATGTATATACCTTATAGATAAAAATAATTAAAAGGTAAAAAAAACTTAAATACATGGGTGTTACCAGTAGCACCACTTTGGAGGAGCGTGTGCTGGATCAATGTTCATCATTATAATTATGTATCTTGCAACTTTCACTTACAATTTTAAGCTCTTAGAGCCAATCCACTTTCATGCATGTATTGTGGATGTTGTAAGACTATCCTTTTAATGTTTATGGTATAGGTTTGTGTTCATACATACTAAATAAAATGAAGTATTTCATTAGCTTTGGTATATTTCTTGTCGAATGTGCATTGTTACTTGCCTTCATAATCGTTGTTACTTTGTGAACTATTTTGTAGATTAACTAATTATTCTTTCTATGCTCCCATGTGTCTTTAATATAATGGTACTATTACCTTTCTCTTAAAGACTCACTCCTTCTACCCCATTTTTGGAGGAACCTTGTATACATTACAATTGTATGTTTCACAGGCTCTACTTGTTTATCTAAAAGTATATGTATGCTCTCTTATGTGTTAATTGTAGTCAAGGAAAATATCTAAGTGTAAATGGTTGTAGGGCCTTTATTCCAAATGGGGCTCCTATCCCAAATGTTGTGAGGTCTAGTTGGGATTTCATACTCGGGAGACCCCCTATATGTTGGTAGTTTCACATGCTATCAACATTTTAGTGCTAGTAGGAGGGCTAGATGACAATCTAAGCCCATGAAGTTTGTTTTCAATATTTTATCATGAATGGATTCTTCCCAAATAATAATCCTTAGGTGTTTTTATAAATGTGGAAATATTACAATCCCCGTGGAACTAATTTATGGCTTGTCACATTTGAAGTTGAGTGGCAAGGGTGAGACATCCATAATTGAGCATACACTTTTTTTCCTCAAGTTTTTTAACTTTCATAAAGTGGATTGTGAAGATGTAGCTTGCAGATTATTCATCCTCACTTTTGAAGGTCGCACTGATCAATGGTGTCATAGCATTCCATCTTCTTCTATTCATTCATTCAAATGAATTTTTAAGGAGATTCATTAAGCTTTTGACAGGTACAATTATCAAGATTTACATAAAAATATTAATGAACTTATAATGAAATCAGATGAATCATTAGAGGATTTTATTGTTCTATTTCTTCATCTTTTTTATGAGTTTTCTAAAGAAGATGTGAATTGGGATTTTATGGGTGAAACATTTTCGGGTTTGGTTCGAATCTTCTTGAAACAATTAATCTGAATCCCTAGATGATTTTGATTATCCAACTTATATCAATCATGAGGCACCTCCAATTTGAGAGGAGGAACCTACCACTTATTTTTACCCTTCTCCTCCTCCTTTATGATTACCAAATAAAGTGGTCCCTCATATCTATGTTGAAATTGGGAAATATGAAAATGAAATCATTTCCTTCCCATGGTCAAGATATCATTAAAGAAAACTTCGAATGTTCTAATAAATCCATGCAGCCTAGTGTGAAGGTTGATCCTTTGATTTCTCAAGGTGACATTAGCATGCATAATTTAAATGTTGAATTTGATATAGTTAAAAGTATTGTTTCTTCAAGGGATACATTTCATCCTCTATCATGTACACCTCATGGCCCGTTGTACCTTCATTCTCTTAATCAATCCAATCCACTAGTAATTGGTCGAGTACCCTTGATTTTTAATCTCCTAGTCCAATTGGTAATTTCGTACAATGTAGTCACATTTCATAGGTTGAGGAGAAAAAGCATGAAGATACTTTTAATCTCTCTTCCCTCATTCAAGTTCTATGATTTCAATACGGTGTTTCGAATCCCATAGCTAATCAAGAATCTCATGATCTCGGTAATCAGTCAAGTGAGATTGAATCTCTTAATCAAAATGGACCCTTGGGAAACCATCACCCTGAAGACAATCACTTCATTGATATACATGGTTATGAGTTCCTAGGTACATCTATCAATCTCTTGGTTTGTCAAGAATATTTGGATTTGTAAGTCTTTGATCTAGAATCTAATCTAATCATAGAAGAGTTTCTCATGGAAATTTCTTCCTTAGCTCACCAACGCTTGTCTCAAGATGTGTCGAACAAATCAATTGATATATCATGTTCTTGAAATTAACATTATAATGAATTATATCTCAAGTCCACATGAGGTGGTAAGGATATCCATGATGAACAAGATGATGCCGAAATCATTGAACACCTTTCCTACAATTTTGGTAATCTATTTTTTGATGTTGACACATCTGATGAAACTATTGATTCCCACAATTGTCATCTAGTTCATAATGATCTTGCTGAAATAATTGGTGATAGTTGTCTTCACACAAATCATGAACTGACCATACACTCAAAATTTAATCATTCAACATTTGAAAGTTCAGGAACTCGTCAAGACGCTGAGGCACTTTAGCACCTGTTGATGGTTATGTCATGTTCTCTCAATTCTGATGAGGTATCAGAACTACGTCGGATCTGTATTTGCTCGCATAATTATTTTATCAATATTGTCTCACTAGATGTAAGCTAACTCTTGAAGGATTTCCAATATTTTCAAGTCAATTCTCTTAATCCTCATGATAGAGCCGTTGATCGAATATAATATTCTTGTTTGTTTAATTCTTCTTCATGAATATCTCATGTATTAAATATAGGGTTGGAACACATATCTTCCATAGATGCATGTAGCTTGAAGCTTATCATTCTGATTGTGGGGACAAAGATCATCATTATCGAGAAGATTTCTTTCTATTGAACCCCTCCATGAGTAATCAATTCCTAATATTATTTTCTATGTTTTGGAATTAATATTTTTTTCTTCGATACAATCTATCATTTCCGAGTTTAGTAAATGGTTGTCATTCGATGGATCAAACCCTCATGCTGGAAAAATAATTTCCCATGTTGATATGAATGTTGGATTTGGTTTGAAACATGATTCTAATGTTTTGCCATCCTAGTATCCTAATTGGTTTCACAGATTTATGAAGCCAACAATTGTTTTTAATTCCCTAAGCTCTTATATTATTAGTCTAGTATGTATACAAGTAGAACCAATACAGAATCAAGAAAATTATTTGCCAATCCAATGAGGTTAAATCAAAATTCTCTTGCAACATTCTTTTTATAATTCGATCGCGTTGATTGATATTTCATTTTCCCAAGAGTTTCAAGGTTTTAAATGGGTTGTTCTAAGTATCATCATCTAATTTTTGAATGGTTAACTTGGCAGATTCCAATGCTAATTACAAGTTTCAGTCTTTTCTTATATTTTCTAACACTGAAAACACTAACGAGTGTACATTCACAAACAACCTTCAAGGTTTGTATGATCATTTTTCTAATAAAAAAGGTAAAATTGTATACTAGTCAAAGCTAGCTCTTATGGCACACCTTTCTGCCAATAAACAAGGCCTTCGGTTTCTTGTGCAAGGTATTTAGGTTGACATCTTTCTTTCTACACATTATTTTATACTGTTGCTAATTTCTTATATCTTTTTTCTTGAAAGTTTGGAACAAATTAAATGGTCTCATTGGAAATTTGATTTCATGTGATCTTGACCTTTTAATTACATAGATTAGGGTTTAATTCTAGCTACAATTTAGTTATTTTTGCATTGCATTGTAGCATTTTACTTGCTTCTTCTTTCTCATTTAAGTTTTGTTCTCTACGTGCCCTTTACTAGTCTTTACTGTTATTTCTTATTTTCTGTCTTTTATGTTATGACCCTTTCTTTCGTGTCTTTTATCATGTTTTTTTTTAGTAGGACCATGTATGAAATTAATCTTGTTTGGCTCTATGGTAATGTGGAAAGAGTCGAAAGGGAAACTGTGGAAACTAGCAGGGTTTTCCTTACCTTTGGTGTAATTCTTTATTTGGGCCTAACTATATTTTAAGGTGAATGATGCATGTACAAAAAATATGTTTCATCTTAAGTGAAATGTGAAGAGAATCAATGATCCACATATCTATAAATGGGATATTTTTTCTTTTAATTGGATTTTTCATTGATTGATTTTATTGTGTCAACTTAGTCAAGTAAAGAAGGGAAAAGAGGAAAAACTTAAGCGATCATACTAAGATATATATATATATATATATATATATATATATCTATATATATATATATATATATATATATATATATATATATATATATATATATATATATATAGATATATATATTTATATGGGATCTTATTTCTTTTAATTGGATTTTATATTGATTGATTTTAATGTGTAAACTTAGTGAAGTAGAGAAGGGAAAAAAGGAAAAACTCAAGCGATCATACTAATATCAAAGATGTGTATATAGATATATATATATATATATATATATATATATATATATATATATAGATAAGTCTCTGAAAAATAAGGAATAACCTCTCTTTCTCGTAAAATAAGTTGATATCCCTGTTTTTCCCTTGGTGAAATAAAAACTAACAAAATTCCAATGACCGGGGAGTTAGAAATAGCATAAAGGGTGAAAGAATAGAAAGGCTTCCTGCACAAATAGGTGAATCAAGAAACTTCAATGGGGTACTGAACAAGCTCGTTGGGATTGAAGCAATGCTATTGATTCCTTGAAGTGGCTTCATTGGGGTACAAATAGGCTTGCTAGAAGCAAAGAAACACCAAAGATGATTCTAAATATATGAATATATCAAGCTCATGGAACCTTAGCCCACCTTTTAGAGGCAACTCCAACATATTATTTTTCACTTTGATGCTATATAACATAAGAACATGCATTAGACACATTCCCATGGTATAATGCACCTCTTGGTTGCATTTGACACTTGTGTCATAAATATATGCACCCTAAGTGTCGCACTTGGAGATAACTGTCACTTTATTGTCATTTCATTGTATGCATATTAGATTTGGATACCTTGTGTCATAGTATGATATGTGTGTGATATCATGTTTAGGACCTGTTATGCATTCTCTTGTTCTCTTCTTTGTTCAACTAATCTCACACTTAGTCAATTTTTGGCTTCTTCCTTAACCTCACGTCCAACGCAAGTTATGAACACCTTTAACCTTCAACCAAGTGATGAGTGCATTTGAACTTCCAAGTGTAAAAAATGATTCTCTTACTCCTTACACTTTCCCTTTATGCCCATCTTCAGGACAACTCCCTTCACATTATGCATTGTGCATCCCTAAAGCACATCCACTTAACCCTTGTTGCTTACACTTTCCCTCTGTGCAATTCCTTGATCATATTTCCCTCCATTGCACATTACAAAGTCTGAGTGGACACTAATACCATTTCTTGACCCCTACAGTGGAAATGTACAAAATTCTTAGAGTCCCCTCCTCAATCATTGTGCATTGCACAATCACAGTGCCCAACCTTGTCACACTTGCCTCCTAAACTTTCTCTCTATGCAAAGCCTTAGTGAGCCTTCCCTTCATTATGCATTATGTAGTCCTAGTGTACATCAAGGTCATTTGTTGGTTGTTGTAGTGGAAACTAGCACAATACCTATAGTTTATTCTTTAATCATTACACAGTCTTGTCACAACTGGCATCTTGCATGAGGAAATTTAGGTAGAATAGGTGATTTTGGGATTGGTGTTTTCTTTCTAAGAATGAAATTCATTTGCAAGTATTATTGTCTTAACATGGAATAAAATGTTTTTTGGCTTGATGGGGACTGACCTAGGTTCAGCGTTATCTGTGCCAACCAACAAAACCCTAATTTCTGACCCTTTCAGCGACAACTTGTGTAGTGCAGGCTGCAGTCTCATCCAAAGCAGTATTGGGGGATGATAGAACCAAGTTTCTTCATCCAGACGCCATGGGATGGGGTCCTGGAGGCCTTATGGCTTAGATCTACCTTCGTGCACCTTTAACCCTTCCGAACAAAGAATTATTGTAAATGCACTTAAACAACTTCTAGATATTCGTGAAGGTTTATATTCATTCATAACATGCATAAATATTATAGATCTACTATTTGTGCACAATCAATAAGCATTAATTCATGTAAATCATAACACAGAGCGAAGATAAATAAACTTGCAGAAGTAAGAAATAATACACAAATGCATCCAAATTGGCTCAAAATTGTCTTTATTGAGTATAATCGTTCAAGTACAGACTTCTTTTCCCTATGCACTCAACTGCAGGGGCCTACAGACTTACCAAGGTATCCACGCACTTTGGTGCAGGGTCCTTCCCCTTTCACCTAAGTACAGGAAACATACCTTTCCTACCTTAGCTTACTTGCCCTTACAATGATTCTTCTATCGTATTCCATCCTTAGACTTGCTATGACTCATCTATATATAGAATTTTTCTTACAATACCATGGTCCACTAACTATGGGCGAGTCTCAAAAATCTCTATCACTTACCTATGTAAGGGACTAATGCCCCTTTGACTCATAATAGCTTCTCGCTCTGCTTCCACATTTCGCAGAGACTTTACATGCTTAGAAAATAAGTTTACAAAATTTTACCTAAATTTGACTCAATTTGAGCCTAAGGACCCTATCCCAACAAGCACCCAATGCAAATTGGGTGACTCGCCCTCCAATCACTCAACTGGCGTAGCAATCTTCTCCTGGAGTTCGCGAAACTCCACCTTTAGTACTTGCAAATCAGCAAGAACCTGCACCGCGGCCTAGTGTACTTCTTCGACCATCTTCTCTATACTAGGGCCTTCCACCTAGAGGCCCATCGTTCCTTTTTTCTGTTGGATGGTCTTCAATTTTTCTTGAACTGACAGAGTGACTTTGCATGCTTCCTCTGTGTACGGCTATTTTCTGGCCCTCAATATGTCATCTTTACATGGAAATTCTTCAATCGTTGTCTGCATATGTTATCCTTCCTATAGCTGGGTGAAGTGCTGGACTAGTGCCAAAGTGCACACAGTCAACCTGATTTCGTTGAATTGTTGTTGCTTCTCCTTGATATTTGTGCCAATCTTCTGTAAAGTGGGGTCCTCCTGCAGAGATGTCTAAAGGTTCATGGCCTATTCAAAGAGATATGTGCAGTCCTTGACTGTTGTGTCCAGAGTGTCCATTCCCTCTTTAATTATTGCTCCACGAGTTTCCCGTACTTCTGGTGGAGTGGTCGGATGCAACTTCAACTACAACTCAGATATTTGCATCTATAACTCGAATCAGACTCAGGCAATTTCTTCCTTTGATTCCTTAACTGCTGCAGCCAACTTCTGAATCTTTATTGTTGATGCTTCATCTTCCGGAATGCTAAGTTCTGGAAGTGCATTAGATGCGTGTGTAATGGTTGCCTCCATGTTTTGGTTTCACGTGGCCATTTCTTCCTTCTGTTTCAGCATCTGCACCTTTTCTGTGAATATTTGCTCATTGTTGGTCTTTACCTAGCTAATTACTAGCAACCCATGCTGCTCCCTGACCCTCAATACATCAGATACTCCTTGATGTAATTCATGGAGGGTCTGAATAGGAAGCGTCGTGAGATTGACACCCAAGTCCTTGAGTTGTGCCAACTGAGTAGTTCCTTCCTCTAAATACACGCGCAAGGACCCTTCTAGAAGTGGAATGACACTGAGATCTAGAGTTTGATTAGTGCCCAACACAGTCACACTCGCTTGTTGCAGGCTCACTAGAATCCCGCTTGTCTAACCAATGCTCGTTTGCAGTCATCCTATCTGAATCTGTAGGTTGCGCAAATCCTTCTGCACATTCCCCAACACCTGAAGGTACTGTTGTTCGAACTATGTCCACAGTTTCATCATAGTGTCATGTACCTTGTCTCCATCTTCATCCAAGTCCCCCTCAGTGAGGACCATTGGATCAACATGTGTGTGCTTGTCATATTTTTGCTTCTTTCTAGGTCTGGAAGTTGTCTCCTTGGTCCGCTTCTGTAGTTTAAAGGGAGTGCTTTGCTCCTCTCCCCCACCTCCTTCAACATCAGTCTCCCCTTTGTCCTCAGTGTGCTGAGAAGTAGACTCCTCAACATCAATAGTGGTCTCCTTAGCCACCCGGTCTTTCTCAACAACTTCCTTAGTAGCAACTGCTCTAGCAGTAGCTTCCTTCTTCGACTGCACAACTTTCTCACGAGTTACGGCCTGCTCAGACTCTTTCTACTTCTGCACTATCATGGTCTATGTGAAGGAACTTTCCCTGACCTTGCTTGTACCTGTTCCTTCATTTGAAGGGTGCAGCCACTCCCCTGGCCATTTCCCAATGACCTCCTATGCATCTGCCTCACTGACTAGGTAAGGTAACTTGTACCATGTTTTCTTTGGGTCCCGTCACACGTGGATAGACATGTTGTGAAAGTCTGCCTTGAACTCTGCATAAGCGTCCAGTTGTTCATATAGAGTTGGTGATAGTCACGGCCTCTGGCTGATCACCATGCGGAGATCCATATCAACCAGCACCCAAAACATTTTAGTCTCCATGACCCGCATAGGGTCCTTTGTCGCCCATAGTGAAGCAAACTTCGTGGCTCTAGTAAATCAAGTTCTTGTGGAGGGAACTGACTATCTTCTGGTAGCCTCCACGTGACTAGCGCAATCAATAGTAGTAGCCAAGCATAGTGAAATTCCTTTCCGACATCTTAGGCCTCTTGGCAGTTTGCTAAAAACTCCTTGCAGAGGTACTATACCAAATTGTACTACACACCCTGAGCACATTGTGCAGCTAGTGAAATTACTGACATTGGAACCTTGTCCACACGACATTTCTGCATGATCTTGGACGCCAAGATATACGCAGAAAACTGCTCCGCCTTCTCTATAATGGAGTGGATGGAGTATCTGCATGATTTCTTTACGAATCTGAACTCGCTCTTCTTCTAGTCCACGAGTTATTTTTCGTTGGTTTTTCCTGCCAACGCCTCTACTGGATCCACTCCTTGATGGAGAAACATAGTGATATGATGGATCAGCATATCCATAATAGGGATGGGTTCTCCCAACCAGAGACACCCATCATGTACTAGGGTAAGAAATTGTTGAACACAGACTGTGTTGATGGTTGTTCTGCTAAAATGTGGCATGTACAACATATTTAGCAATCCTGCCTTTTCAACCCTTGCGACCCATTTCATTGGCTCCTGTCGCATTACTCTGGTCTCCTCATAGTAGATCTTCACTAAGTACTTATTTGATGCCATCTGGAGGAATTTCTCATGGTCTTCCAGATCCCAATCTTCCATTTTGAGCGCAAGAATGCACCCTAAGAGCGCACCTTCAAATACCACCTTCTCCGGTAGCAGCAGTGTAGAAACCATAAACTTGTCGGTATCTAGATCTTTTAGTACCTTCGCTTTTCCTTGTCACAATGGGATATACTTTGGGAGCCGAGTCATAGGCTCACCCTCTTTATCTTCCATCTCCTCAATTCCTCCGTGAATCTCTTCTTCATCAAGATCCAGGGGTTCATGTGGTTTCTTTGACTTATCCATTTTCCCCTTTTGGCGAATCTCTTAGGGCTTTTCCTTGGCAATTGGTGCACCAGAACTTGTTTTGGTCTATTTTGTTTCTTCTCAGTAGCTGAGGGCTTAGGCCTAGGCAACCTAGGCGTCATTGGAACAGAGGGTGTTGTTTCCATTTCCTGTACGATTTCAGGGGCTACGGATTCAGAACTTGTGGCTTTTGCAGGGTTAGTGATCATCATTCTCTCAAAGATGATCTCTCGGCACCACTCAAGTAAGCTGGTGAATTCTGGTTGGGCTAAAATGTCTTCCCAAATCTTCTCAAACATACAATAATCTCTCTGGCAGTAAGGGATAAGGAAAATTCTCTGAAAGCAAAGTGTTCTAACGCTGGCTAGCCTACTAGATTTATAGGTGAATTTGAATTCAAATCCGATCGTTCCCTCCAAATTTCTATCATAAATGCATCTTTAGCAGAAGATTTCCAAATATTTGTGCCATAAATGCAGCCTACTCACTCCTTCTATCAGAAATTTCAGCATCCAATCACCTACAGTGCACCCAACAACTGTTTTTCGACCCTGTTGTGCGGCACCAACCTTCATGGTGCAACTCCTCCTGGCACACATCTCGCTTCCATCGTGCAGCACCCTTACTTCATTTTTCCACTTCTCAGGCAGTGTAGTGTTGAAATGTGGCAACAAGAATATTCCAATTTAATTTGTCCTTGAATTAAATTGTGAATTAAAATCGAATTTAGTCTTAACAACTAGGAAATAATTAATTAAGTTATTTCGAATTAATTAGTTGGAGAAATTCAAGTTAGAAGTCTTTCTGAAGTCATGCAAGAGTTATCCCTTAAACTAAGGAGATAAGCCTTGAATTAAGGAGATAAGATTGAGTTATATTTGAGTTGTAATTAGTTAACTTAGTTTACGGAGTTAAGTCTAGTTAAATTAGTTCCAAACTATTTGAGGAACTAATAGAGAGTTAATAGTCAATTGTTGCATGCATGCACTCAACTAGTGTACTCCAGTTAACTAAAAATTCCCTCATCAGAAACTCATGCATGTCTATTATGAGAAAGACCCAGTTGAGCTAAATGTCAAGGACAATGTACTATCAGTTGCATGTGTTTTCCTATAAAGAAAACTCATGCATGTAGAAGGAATAATTCCTTGAGGATTGCGTAGTTATGACAGTGTGTGAGATCAGGAGATCATCCACTTGGTAAATCGAGTTTTTCCACTTGGTTGAAGGAGATCATCCCAAAGGAACTGCGCAAGGAAATAGGAGCTTGGAGGGTAGATAGGAAGGCTTGTGAGAAGCCTAGATTTCTTGTCAGCATCTGTGAGGATTGTATTGAGAGCTGGATAGCTATGATAGCTAAGGTGTTGGCATTATGATACATATGTTGTACTTGATGGCAACCTACTCACCTCAGATGATAAATTATAGTGCAGCAAAGTTCACGCACTTTGATGAAGATAAAAGTTTCTTTCATGTAGAGAAAAGTTCATGCACTTTTATGCACAGAAAAGTTTATTTCATGTAGAGAAAAGTTCACGCACTTTTATGCAGAGAAAAGTTTATTTCATGTAGAGAAAAGTTCACGCACTTTTATGCAGAGAAAAGTTTATTTCATGTAGACAAAAGTTCACACACTGTTATGCAGAGAAAAGTTTATTTCATGTAGAGAAAAGTTCACGCACTTTTATGCAGAGAAAAGTTTATTTCATGGAGAGAGAAGTTCACGCACTTTTATGCAGAGAAAAGTTTATTTCATGTAGAGAAAAATTTCACGCACTTTCATACAGAGAAAAGTTCCTTTCATGAAGAGAAAATTTCACGCACTTTCATGGTTGGCTCATGGTATTAGTTAGACAGTTTTTGATCCTATGGTTTTGGTCCGTGGTATTGCATCCAAAAGTGTTGATCTCACGCACTTTCATGGTTGGTTCATGGTATTAGTCCTATAGTTTTTGATCCTATGGTTTTGGCTCATGGTATTGCATCCAAAAGTATTGATCTCACGCACTTTCATGGTTGGTTCATGGTATTAGTCCAATAGTTTTTTGATCCTATGGTTTGGACCGTGGTATTGTGGAAGGCCTAAGACTATAAAAGAGGAAGGAGATCATTTGGCAAGGTATCATCGAATGAATTGAATATCTAATAAGTGCTAGATCTGAAATATTTGTGATTGGGTTATGGTGCAGATCTGGATCTGAATGAAGGAGGAACCTTAGCGCATAAAGAAGGATAAGTTCTTTTGATGGGTCATAATCTTTATGCTTGAATAATAGTATCTTTGCATGATTTTGATCTGTTATATGAGGCGCATGCTTGATCTATAAATCTGACAATCTGGGTTAATTAGTGTCTGAATATTTGAAAGAAGGAATTATCCTTTATAGATCTGCACGCAGGTTTCAGGTTGTTGAAGTAGCGTATATCTTTTATGATCTAGCTGCCTCTGTCTATTGTTGCAGTATTCTGGGTTCAGAATTTGGTGTGTGGTTACTGTTACTGTGTTCTGGGTACAACTGTCAGAGAAGTGTTTACTTGATTCAGTGCTAATTGGGAAAAGGAGATTGTTTGATGCAGATATACTTGATGATTGATTGATGTTCATGGATCCAGTCTGAAAATTTATGAAACGTGGTCCCTGGAAGAAAGAGAAGGTTGTAGCCTTCAGTAGGCCAGCACCTACGTACTAGTATCTTGGCTAGTACAAGAGCTAAGGGGGTTGTATCTCCCTTCCAGGAGAAGCTGGAGAACGAGAGACGGTTGTAGCTCTCTGCAGGTTGTAGCCTGCGTACTGGTAAAGGACTTCACCAGTACAAAATCATTGTAAAATGAGTTTCTAATTGAAAGAAGATAGAGACATATTGCGGCAGGTGCTTTTCACCCACATTGGGTTTCCACCTTATATCTGGTGTTCTTTTGTGTGACTATTTGCTTTTCTTGTTCCTGCTCATTATTTTATGATACTGACATACAAAGTAATGATCAATATTTGAAGAATTATTCAAAGTATAAATAAGGAAGATAGATTGATAAGAATTTGATAATACTGATTCACCCCCCCCCCCCCTCTCAGTATTATTTCCAACAATTGGTATCAGAGCAGGTCCTTGTGAAGAAGCTTGATTGCTTGAAGGAAGATCTAACATCATGAGAAACTACGAGAGGGAAGCATCAATCAGGCCACCGATTTTTGATGGAACAAACTTCGTATATTGGAAGGTAAGATTTACTGCCTATCTTCAATCTTTGGGTACAGAAGTATGGGACATTATAGAAACAGGGTATACTTTTCCATCAGCTACTCCTACAGATTCAGCTGAGAAGAAGAAATATGAAACAAATGCAAAGGTGGTTAATACTCTTCTAGGATGTCTATCTCAATCTGAATTTGTGAAAGTTATGCAATATAAATCCGCAAAAGAAATATGGGACAAGATTGTTTTGAGCTACGAAGGAGATGAACAGGTAAAACGTGCAAAACTTCAAACCCTCAGGATTCAGTATGAGAATCTCAGAATGTATAATGATGAAAGTGTGGCTAACTATTTCCTTCGGGTAGACGAGATTGTTAATTGTATGAAAAACTTGGGTGAAGAAATAAAAGAGGCTGTTGTGGTTGAAAAATTCCTAAGATCATTGTCCCCCAAGTTTGAATCTAAAGTGTCTGCAATAGAAGAAAAGGAAAATCTACGAACTCTTACTATGTCTCAGCTACACGGAATTCTAACTGCTTATGAAATGAGAAAAGGAGGTCCATCAGACAGGAGAGAAGTTGCTTTTAAGGCTTCAGGCAAAGGAGACTACTATGAATCAAGTCACGTGCCAGAAGAAGAAGAAGAATCAAATTTTGTCAGAAATCTTCAACGGGGTACTGGAAGGTTCAGAGGTAAGCCACCTTTTAAATGTTTTGCTTGTGGAAGAGTAGGTCATTATGCTGCCAAATGTCCTCATAAGGATAAGATTGACAAAGGAAAGGAACCTGCCAGATGGAACAAGAAACAGAATGCAAATAAGAAAAGCTACTACACTCATGAAGACAGTGATGGTCTATCAAATAGTGATGAAGATGAACAAGGTAATGACTATAAACTTTTAATGGCATTTGAAGATGATGATTACATGGATGCTATAGATGTGGATAGTTTTTATGAAGAGATTTCTAGACTTAAGACATGTATAGAAGAAAAGAATATGATCATTGATACTCTACAATTTCAAATTGATGAAAAAGAAAAATATCTTGAAAAGTTAGAAGGTGAAATTGTTGGCCTTAGAAAAGAAATTGAGAAAACAAAGGCTATTAATCTTAAGTTTGTCAAAGGATCTGAAACTCTGGATGAGATCATCAATGTACAACGTTCTCCGCTAAACAAGACAAGTCTGGGGTATAATGGAGAAACATCTCAAGCATCCACCTCAAAGAGTTATCTTGATGCAGCAAGAAGGAATGAGCAAAAGCACAATGGAGATCACCAGGTAAAACAGGGACGAATTACATCAAGAATGAACAAAGACTACCAGGTAAACCAGGGGCAATCTGTCTTAAGGATGAACAAAAGCTACAACCAGCCACTGGTAAAATCTTCTCAATTTGCTTCAAGAATGGATGACAATAGAAATTACAATCATTTGGCCGGTAGATTTGATAATCGCAGAAGTTTCTTCAATGGGAAATGTTTCTCTTGCCATAACTTTGGTCACAAAGCAGCTCAATGTGTTGCATATAAAACAATCATGACTAGAGAAGCTCAAAAACAAAGAAGTATGATCGGGATTACAAAAAGGACCTATAACAACTTTTCAGCTCTTAAAAATGAAGTTGAATGTTCTATTTGCAATAACTTTGGTCATGAAGATTCTGAATGCAGGAGGAGGTTTCAGCAGACAAAGGAACAAGCCTCAAGCACTAGAACATGGAGAATAAAGGAACCACAAACAGAAAGATGTGGGATAGCCTTTTATGCAGAGGGACAGGAAAATATATGGTACATCGACAGTGGATGTTCGAAGCATATGACAGGTGATAAAGAAAAACTTGAATCATATTCTGCTTTATAAAAGGGAAAGAAAGTTTCTTTTGGAAATGATACTTTAGCAGCTATAAAAGGAAAAGGCACAGCTCAGTTAAAAGAAAAGGCCAAATCTGGAAATGTTTTGTATGTTGATGGCTTGAAGCATAACCTTCTGAGTGTCAGTCAGATGTGCGATCAAGGAACCGAGGTAATATTTTGATCAAATGGATGTAGCGTTCGTGATCTTGATACAGGGAAAACAGTGATCAAAGGTAGAAGAACTCCAAATAATCTATACATATTTGAAGAAGGACAACAACAATGCTATTTGTGCAAGGATGATGAACATTGGTTATGGCACTGGAGGTTGGGGCATCTAAGCTTTTCACAAATAAGGAAGGCATGCAAATATCAGGCAGTTCGTGGTCTTCCAAATATCAAAATTCCAGACAACACTATATGCAAATCATGTCAGTTTGGTAAGCAAACCAGAACCAACTTCCTGGAGAAGGAAGGATCAGCCAGCAGGCCTCTTGAACTAGTCCATACAGATGTATGTGGTCCTTTCAGGACGAGGTCACCTCGAGGAGAAGAATACTTGATATTATTCATTGACGATTTCTCCAGGTTTGTTTGGTTAGGACGTTTGAAGCACAAAGACGAAGCATTCGAAAAATTCAAATCCTTCAAAGCCTTGGTTGAAAATGAATTAGGTTACAAAATTAAGTGCCTCAAGTCCGACAGAGGTGGGGAGTTTACCTCAAATGAATTTTTCGATTTCTGTTAAGAACATGTGATAAGAAGGGAATTCTCTACAGCTAGAACTCCTCAGCAAAATGGAGTGGTGGAAAGGATGAACAGAACAGTCCAACAAATGGCCCGTGCTATGCTTGATGAGTCCGGAACTCCCAAAACTTTCTGGGGTGAAGCTACATATGCTGCGGTTGTTATTCTCGATAAAACAAATGTCCGAGTGAACAACACTCAAACTCCTCATGAACTCTGGTATGGTGAGACTCCTTCGGTAAAACACTTCAAAATCTTTGGGAGCAAATGCTATATTAAGAATACTGATGAGCAACTTGGCAAACTTGAACCTAGAGCAGATGAAGGATTCTTCTTGGTTATTCTCCACACAGCAAAGCATATAAGTGCTACAATAAAAGACTTGGAAGAATTGTTGACAACATTGATGTAGTGGTTGATGAAAAAGGATACATTCCTAGGAAAGTAAATCATGAAAATATCAAAGAAGATGAAGACTACCCTCAAAGATAGAATGATGAAGAAGAAGAACCTCAAGAAGCACCAGAGGAACAGATAAGGGTAGAAGAGAAGACTCCATCCAGGTACGTTCAGAAGAATCATCCAGAATCTCAGATTTTGGGGCAAAAAGAAGCAGGTGTACAAACAAGAAGAACAATTGCAGAAGCTTCAAGCTATTTGGCATTACTCTCATCCACTGAACCACAAAATGTAAAAGAGGCATGCAAAGATGAATGTTGGGTCAAAGAAATGGATGAAGAACTTGAGAAAATTGAAAAGAACAACACTTGGGAGTTGGTTCCTAGACCAAAGGATAAGAATGTTATAGGGACAAAATGGGTCTTCAAAAATAAGT
This sequence comes from Pinus tabuliformis, assembly GCA_031772625.1. NCBI lineage: Eukaryota > Viridiplantae > Streptophyta > Pinopsida > Pinales > Pinaceae > Pinus > Pinus tabuliformis. The sequence continues at coordinate 596,584,206 of CM062810.1, read as the reverse complement.
TGAATGAAAATGGGGAAGTAATTAGAAACAAGGCCAGACTTGTTTGTAAAGGGTATGTGCAGCACGAAGGAATAGATTTTGAAGAAACTTTTTCTCCTGTTGCAAGACTTGAGGCCATCTGAATGTTCCTTGCTCTCTCAAGCTTTCAAAAGTTCAAAGTATTTCAAATGGACGTGAAATCAACCTTTCTGAATGGAGACTTAGAAGAAGAAGTATACATTGAGCAGCCAGATGGTTTCATTCTTGGAAATGATCCAAATATTGTATGCAGATTGAAAAAGGCTCTCTGTGGTCTTAAACAAGCTCCAAGGGCTTGGTACTATCGTTTGGACAAATATCTTCATCAACAAGGTTTTTCAAAAGGATCAGCAGATAGCAATCTTTATATAAAAATTGAAAATGACAAATTGTTGATACTTATTGTGTATGTAGATGACATTATCTTTGGCAGCAATGAAGAATCTATGAGTCAAAGCTTTGCCTTGGTGATGCAGAAAGAATTCGAAATGTCCTTGCTTGGAGAACTGACATATTTTCTTGGCCTGCAAATCCAACAAAAGGAAGGAGGGATCTTCTTGTCTCAAACTAAGTATCTCAAGCAGATTTTGAAGAAATATGGCATGGAAGATGCAAAACCAGTATCTACGCCCATGGTCACAGGATGTAGCCTCAGTGCAAATGATGAATCAGCAGCAGTGCATCAACCAACCTACAGATCTATGATTGGAAGTCTACTTTATTTGACAGGTACCCGACCAGACATCATGCATGCAGTGGGAATAGTTGGAAGATTTCAGGAAAATCCAAAGGAAACTCATCTTCAGGCAGTAAAGAGAATCTTCAAATATCTTCAAGGGACTCAAAATTATGGCTTATGGTATCCTAGAGATACAGATCTCACACTTCATGCTTATACTGATGAAGATTGGGCCGGAAGCGTGGATGACAGGAAGAGCACAAGTGGTTGTGCATTCTTTATGGGTTCCAGATTAGTATCTTGCTTCAAGAAACAGAGTTCGATTGCCTTGTCTACAGCTGAAGCAGAATATGTTGTTGTTGCATCTTGCTGCACTCAACTCCTTTGGATGATGCAGACCTTGCAGGATTTTCAAATCACTTGTACACCACCCATCTCCATCTTATGTGATAATACAAGCGCAATCAACATTTCAAAGAACCCAGTCATGCACTCAAAAACCAAGCACATACCAATCAAGTATCACTTTCTCCGGGAACAAGTGCTTGAACAAAAGGTCAAGTTGGACTATGTTCCTTCTAAGGAACAGGTCGCTGATATACTCACCAAACCATTGCCTAGGGAGACCTTTGAATACCTCAGGCAAAAGCTGGGGGTTGTTGATGCATCATCTTGTTGTTGAATCTCCTCTGATTGTTGGTTGCACGCAAGGTTCATCTGAAGTATATGCGTACATGTGATGGGTTGCGCATTGGTCAAAGATCGAATGGTACAGGTTCAGGGGGAGCATATCATGCATTGTTGGCATTATGGAGGAAGTACAGAAGGAGATCATGGATGTTGGTCTGAATATTGCTGCAATATGTCTCTATCTCTTTCATGGTCATTTATGGTGTTTGATGGATTATGGTTCTTCTTTGCAGATCTGGTTTATAGTCAAGGGGAGCATGTTCTTAGGGGGAGCATAACCCTTTGCCCTTGATGTCAAAGGGGGAGAGTGATTGGTTGTTGTTGCCATCAAGTCCAGAGGGGGAGATTGTTGGCATTATGATACATATGTTGTACTTGATGGCAACCCACTCACCTCAGATGATAAATTATAGGGCAGCAAAGTTCACGCACCTTCATGAAGATAAAAGTTTCTTTCATGTAGAGAAAAGTTCACACACTTTTATGCAGAGAAAAGTTTATTTCATGTAGAGAAAAGTTCACGCACTTTTATGCAAAGAAAAGTTTATTTCATGTAGAGAAACGTTCATGCACTTTTATGCAGAGAAAAGTTTATTTCATGTAGAGAAAAGTTCACGCACTTTTATGCAGAGAAAAGTTTATTTCATGTAGAGAAAAGTTCACGCACTTTTATGCAGAGAAAAGTTTATTTCATGGAGAGAAAAGTTCACGCACTTTTATGCAGAGAAAATTTTATTTCATGTAGAGAAAAATTTCACGCACTTTCATGCAGAGAAAAGTTCCTTTCATGAAGAGAAAATTTCACGCACTTTCATGGTTGGCTCATGGTATTAGTTAGACAGTTTTTGATCCTATGGTTTTGGTCCGTGGTATTGCATCCAAAAGTGTTGATCTCACGCACTTTCATGGTCGGTTCATGGTATTAGTCCTATAGTTTTTGATCCTATGGTTTTGGCTCGTGGTATTGCATCCAAAAGTATTGATCTCACGCACTTTCATGGTTGGTTCATGGTATTAGTCCAATAGTTTTTTGATCCTATGGTTTTGGACCGTGGTATTGTGGAAGGCCTAAGACTATAAAAGAGGAAGGAGATCATTTGGCAAAGTATCATCGAATGAATTGAATATCTAATAAGTGCTAGATCTGAAATATTTGTGATTTGGTTATGGTGCAGATCTGGATCTGAATGAAGGAGGAACCTTAGCGCATAAAGAAGGATAAGTTCTTTTGATGGGTCATAATCTTTATCCTTGAATAATAGTATCTTTGCATGATTTTGATCTGTTATATGAGGCGCATGCTTGATCTATAAATCTGACAATCTGGGTTAATTAGTGTCTGAATATTTGAAAGAAGGAATTATCCTTTATAGATCTGCATGCAGGTTTCAGGTTGTTGAAGTAGCGTATATCTTTTATGATCTAGCTGCCTCTGTCTATTGTTGCAGTATTCTGGGTTCAGAATTTGGTGTGTGGTTACTGTTACTGTGTTCTAGGTACAGCTGTCAGAGAAGTGTTTACTTGATCCAGTGCTAATTGGGAAAAGGAGATTGTTTGATGTAGATATACTTGATGATTGATTGATGTTCATGGATCCAGTCTGAAAATTTATGAAACGTGGTCCCTGGAAGAAAGAGAAGGTTGTAGCCTTCAGTAGGCCAGCACCTACGTACTAGTATCTTGGCTAGTACAAGAGCTAAGGGGGTTGTAGCTCCCTTCTAGGAGAAGCTGGAGAGCGAGAGAGGGTTGTAGCTCTCTGCAGGTTGTAGCCTGCATACTGGTAAAGGATTGCACCAGTACAAAATCATTGTAAAAGGAGTTTCTAATTGAAAGAAGATAGAGACATATTGCAGTAGGTGGTTTTCACCCACATTGGGTTTCCACCTTATATCTGGTGTTCTTTTGTGTGACTATTTGCTTTTCTTGTTCTTGCTCATTATTTTATGATACTGACATACAAAGTAATGATCAATATTTGAAGAATTATTCAAAGTATAAATAAGGAAGATAGATTGATAAGAATACATATTCACCCCCCCTCTCAGTATTATTTCCAACATAAGGCTTCATATCATTCTTATGTATTTCCACCTTGTATGATAATACAGATAGTGGGGTTTTTAGCTTAGGCTTTCCCAAAGTATTTTCATATGTTTCATGTGCATTGATTCTTCTTCTTCTAGTTTTATTGTTCATCTTGATTGAACTCGATCTTTAAGCTTTCGCAAATTGATAATAGAAGTAGGTTATAGTATTTTGCTTTGATTTATATTGCATTATCGGGTTAACCTACCGGCAGATTTTCTAGAAAGCTGGATTTGTAGAGAATTTTCTACATGGTATCAGAGCCAACTTTATCGGAGCAATGAACAGTATACTAAGAAGATAATTCGAAGTTTGAAGTTTGGGGTTGTAGGTGAAAATTGTTCATATCATATTTCAAGGTTGGCCAATGGCGTTCTATGGCTTGAGACTCGAGTATGCCTTGGAAGGTAGCTCGAATTACATAGCATGGAAAGATAGAATGGAGGTTGTATTAGAAGACAATGGCTTGAAGGAATTCATTGATCAAGAAATCCCAAAGCTAGTTTCAACTAATGCATAGGAATTGGCTAAGTGTAAGAATTGTATGGTGAAGGTGAGACGAATCATCCTTGAGGGAGTTCGAGACCATATTGTCTCGAGTCTCCATGGGAAGGATACTCCATTTTCAATGTGGAAGACATTGAGGGACCTCTACCAGAATAGTAGCGACCAAAGGAAATTGGCACTTAAGGGTAAGCTTCGAAGAATCAAGATGGAGAAGGGCAATACTATTTCCACATATCTGAACAAGCTCACCACTTCTGGAGATGAGCTTGGCAGTGTGGGAATAACTACACCTGATGAAGATATGGTGAGCCTCGCTCTCCTTGGCATTCCAAAGAGTTGGAATAGCTACCAAGACTCGGTGAATAGAAGGGAGAAGCTGCCGGATTGGGAATGATTGTGGTCAGATCTGAAGCAAGAGGAGATCAGGAGGAGCACACGAGATGGTTCTTCATCTAAGGATGATGATGAAGAAAATTTGGCCTTAGCAAGTAAGGCAAGGAAATGGAAGGGAAGGCTTCCCATTCCAAATCGAATTCTTCTCATGGAGGGAAGAAGGGTGACAAGTCTAAAGTGAGATGCTTTAATTGTCACAAGATGGGACATTATGCGACTAATTGCCCATTGAAAAAGTCCAAGAAGGGATCCTCAAAAGGATCGGAAGGTGAGGAATTAGTCTCTCAGTTCAAAATGGACTTTACCCTCATCACATGCATGGTGTCATTGATGATGGGTTGTGTTTGGTATCTTGACAGTGGAGCCTCATTCCACATGACCAGTGATAAAATTTTATTCAATGCCTTAGAGGAGAAAGACCTCAAGATGCGGATAGAGATGGGTGACGATGGAAAGTATAGTATTTCAGGAGTGGGCACAATTGCTTTTCAGAGGGAGCATGGAGCTCCTATCACCTTGACAGATGTGAAGTATGTGCGTGGACTGAAGAAGAACTTGGTATCGGTCGCGATGTTGGAGGACAAAGGCTACGATGTTGTCTTCAGTAAAGGAAAGGCGTTCCTAAGACACATAGCCATGGGTCAGACTAAGAGGATAGGGATTCGGGTGAAGAATCTCTATAAACTAGAGGTAGATGATTGTGCAGCATTGAGTACGAAAGCAGAATTGGTGCAAAGCCAAGACATTGGTGAGTTGTGGCACAGGTGGTTGGGCCATTTGCGTCATGGGGCTTTGAAGATAATGCAACAGATATCTACAGGACTTCCCAAAGGTAAACTTGAGCAAGTTGACACATGCAAAGGTTGTACCTTGGGAAAGTACACCAAGTCTTCCTTTCATGATTGAGACAGTCAAGCAAAGGCTATTTTAGAGCGAGTTTATACTGATGTGTGTGGACCATTCTCGACGGAATCCACAACGAAGAAAATGTATTATGTGATTTTCATTGATGATTATTCTCATAAATGTTGGATTTATTTCATGCAGAAGAAGGACCAAACCTTCACAAAGTTTTGTGAGTTCAAATATTTGGTCGAGAAAGAGTCAGGGAAGAATATCAAGGCCTTGAGAAGTGACAACGGTGGAGAATATGTCTCTCAAGAGTTTAAGGACTTCTGTGCAGTGGAATGAATTAAATGAGAGTTGACGGCACCTCATAAACCACAGTAGAATAGGGTGGCTGAGAGGAAGAACAGAACTATTGTAGGGGAAGCACGGGCGATGCTGCATGACCAAGGCCAACCACTTCACTTGTGGGCTGAGGCATGCAACACAGTGGTCTATCTGTAGAATAGAAGCCCACATCGCATAACTGGGATGAAGATCCCAGAGGAAACTTTCTTTGGTAAGAGACAAGATGTGGGTCACTTCAGGATCTTTGGCTCATCAGCATATTTCCATGTGACAAATGATGCACAGAAGAAGCTTGAGATGATAACAAAGTTGGGGATACTTGCGGGGTACACTGATACACCTCACAACTATTGAGTGTACTTGCCTACCAGTTGAAGGATAGTGGTTCACATAGATCTCAAGTTTGATGAGCAGAAGGCCATGTGAGTTCCCCTTAAGAGGGAGATCCAACTACAGGTTGTGGAGGAACTATTGGTTCCTAAGGAGGAGGAGCCTAAGACTGATGCGGAGCAGTCGCATGCAAAGGTTTCAGGAGTGGAGACATCAACTCAAGCAGAGTCTTCCAGAGATGGATGGAAGCACACAAGAGAAGCTAACAGATTGTTGGAGGATGTGAGAGAGAATGTGGGAGCACCATTTTTTTAGCACAGACAGAGGAGGTCACCTGAGAGGTACATTGGATACATGGACCTTGTTGGGGAATGTGTTGAGACCGAGCCATCTTCCTTTGAGGAAGCAGTGCAGCAACCGATTTAGGTTGATGCTATGGTGGAGGAGTATGACTCCATAGTTCGTAACAATGTTTGGAACGTGATTCTGAGACCGGAGAACAAGTCAGTTGTGAGTTCCCGTTGGCTTTACAAGGTAAAGCAAGCTATCGATGATGGGAGGATCATGTTGTTGCAGTATAATTCCTTTCTTATTGAGAGGGAATGTTGAAATGTGGCAACAAGAATATTCCAATTTAATTTGTCCTTGAATTAAATTGTGAATTAAAATAGAATTTAGTCTTAACAGCTACTTGGAAATAATTAATTAAATTATTTTGACTTAATTATTTGGAGAAATTCAAGTTAGAAGTCTTTCTAAAGTCATGCAAGAGTTATCCCTTAAATTAAGGAGAAAAGCCTTGAATTAAGGAGATAAGATTGAGTTATATTTGAGTTGTAATTAGTTAACTCAGTTTACTGAGTTAAGTCTAGTTAAATTAGTTCCAAACTATTTGAGGAACTAATAGAGAGTTAATAGTCAGTTGTTGCATGCATGCACTCAACTAGTGTACTCCAGTTAACTAAAGATTCCCTCATCAGAAACTCATGCATGTCTATTGTGAGAAAGATCTAGTTGAGTTAAATGTCAAGGACAGTGTACTATCAATTGCATGTGTTTTCCTATAAAGAAAACTCATGCATGCAGAATGAATAATTCCTTGAGGATTGTGTAGTTCTGACAGTGTGTGAGATCAGGAGATCATCCACTTGGTAAATCGAGTTTTTCCACTTGGTTGAAGGAGATCATCCCAGAGGAACTACGCAAGGAAATAGGAGCTTGGAGGCCACAGAGGAAGGCTTCAGAGAAGCCTAGACTGCCTGTGAGCATTTGTGAGGATTGTATTGAGAGATGGATAGATGTGAGAGCTAAGGCTTTGTATAATTCTTATGTATTTCCACCTTGTATGATAATACAGATAGTGGGGTTTTTAGCTGAGGCTTTCCCCAAAGTATTTTCATGTGTTTCATGTGCATTGATTCTTCGTCTTCTGGTTATATTGTTCAACTCGATCTTTAAGCTACCGCAAATTGATAGTAGAAGTAGGTTATAGTAGTTTTCTTTGATTTATATTGCATTATTGGGTTAACCTACAGGCATATTTTCTACAGAGCTAGATCTATAGAGAATTTTCTACATGTGGTTTATAGTCCCATACTTCCTTGCAGTTTTTTGGAGTACTAAGACTATCCCACCATCATATAGTCATTTCACAGGGGCGGGATCACCTTTGTACAACTTCAATCGGCTGCCATTGACTTTTCCTAGAAACAATTCCCCATTGAGCTTCACAAGTTGAACTATGCCACCATCTATAATTTCCTTGATGACATAGGGACCTAGCCAATGCATCTGAAACTTCCCAGGAAATTTTTTGAATTTACTATCATAAAGTAACACTAGATCATTTACCTTTAAGGTGCGCAACTCAATATGTCGATCGTGTCAAACCTTCTCACAATCCTTTTGCACTTGTTGGTGAAATCCTGCTAAAAATTTATCTTCTTCTAATTCCATCAACTGCGTGAGGTGCTCCTCCATAGTCTCACGATCATCCATATCATTCAGTCTTGCAATCTGTAGGATTGGAATAATTTACTCCATGGGCATCACTGCCTCTATCCCATAGACCAACCTGAACAGAGTTTGATTTGTCAACATTTTACGTGTTGTCTGATATTCCCATAGGACTGTTGGTATGTGTATATCCCAATCATTCATTTTTTTGTTGTAGACCTTTGTCAGCGTGCTCTCCAAGATATTATTGAAGACTTTAACCGTACCATTAGCTTGAGGATGATAGGACATACTCTTTTGTTGATAAACCCAGAATTCTTCAAGCATCGTGACAATTGTTTCATTTAAGAAATGCGTACCCCTATCGCTAATCAATATCTTAGGACACCAAAACCGAGTCAAGACAAATTAGAAAAGGAACTTAAAAATTGTAGCAGTGCTACAGTCTTTGACTAGTTGTGCCTTCGCCTATCTCGTTAAATACTCAGTCACAGTAATAATGTATCACGCACCCGTCTTTTTCTTCGGTGGCGATATCAAACCAAAAAATTCAATCGCCCATTTGTCAAACACTTGCAAAGAAATCTGTGGGTTTAAGGGAAATTCATCCCTCTGCGATGGCTTCCCCATCCTTTGACAAGCATCGCATGCCCTGCAATATTCCTTATAATCCTTATGTACCAATGGCCAACATAATCCTAAACGCAGAATCTTCTGTGTAGTTTCTCTGCCTACATAGTGTCCTCCTGCCACTCCTCCATGTGATTTAGTGAGGATGATGTATCATTCAAACTTTCGAACATATCGGCGCAGTATTTCATGAGTTCCCACCTTATACAAGTGTCCAACTATTACAAAAAAATCAGATGTGCGAACCACCAATTCCTTTCTCTATTGTGTAGAATAGCCCTCTGAGGTTGTGCCAGTAGTTAATAATTGAATTATATATGCAAAGTGATCATCTGTGACATGCACAACAAAGAGTTGCACATCCGGCAATCCTTCTTTCAAACTAGTGGGTTCTTTGCTTATCTCAATTATGGATAGGTGATCTGGTCTTGCATTCAAGCAGCCAAGCTACACAATCACCTCAAAATGATAATCCTAAAAGAGAAATAACCACCTACAGATCTTTCCCCCAACACAGGCTTGTTGACTAGGTACTTGAGAGTGGAGTGATCTGTATACATTTTGAAGTGCACGCCCAACAAGTAGTGTGGAAACTTTTGCATCACGTAGACCATTGCTAGTCCTTCGCACTCTATAATTGAGTAGTTCTTCTCTACCTTTGATAATTTCCTGATCACGAAGGCTATAGGATGATCAATCTTGCCTTCGCCTAGCTGGGTCAATACCACACCCAATGCAATACAAGAGGCATCCACATGAACATGAAATTCTTTCTTCCAGTTGGGGAAAAATAAAATGGGTGCAGTCACCATCTTTTCCTTTAACACATCTAAACTGTGCTGACACTCCTCATCCCAGTAGAAAGTCGTGTCCTTCTTCAGTAATTTCTCCATCGATGTAATTATCTTCGCATAAGATTTGATAAACTTCCTATAGTATATGATGTGGCCCATGGTTGTGTGCAGTTGCTTTACATTCTTGGGAGCCTCTGGATTGACAATAACAACTATCTTAGTAGGGTCAACCACTATACCCTACTTGTATACCACATGGCCTAGCAAGATCCCATAAGGCACACAAATGATACATTTCTTCAAATTCAGTGCAATCTGATATCTGCGATATCTATCCAACATAAGGCATAGACTTGCAACATGGATCTTTACCAACCCAAACACAATCCAGTCATCAAAATACACTTCTAAGAATATATGGATGAATTCTTTAAACGTTGCAATTACGACCCTTGAGAAGATCGCGAGCGCATTCTTCAGTCCAAATGGCATGACTATGTACTAGAAGCATCCCCCTTCCGTCGCGAAGGTGGTCTTGTTGCGATCCTCTGGTGCAATCGTAATCTGATGGTACTCCGAGAACCCATCAATGAACAAATAGGCTTTCTTCCCTCCAACATTCTCAAAAACTTCATTTGTAAATGGAATTGGAAATGGGTCATGAACGCACACATCATTGATCTTTCTTTGATCTATGCATATCCTGATTTCACCTTGTTGCTTATTTTCCTGGACAACCATAGGGCTTACCTAGTCAAACACTTCTGTTGGTTCAATGATTCTAGCCTCCAACATTTTTTCTAGTTCTTTGCACACCTTCTCCTTATATTTTGGATTTAGAAAATAGGGTCTCTATTTCATGGGCTTTGCATCAAGATTTAGAGTGATATTCATTACACCTAGATCCCTTACTATTCCCTTTAGATCCAAGAACTTGGTAGGAAAAAAGTCTTGATATTCCCGCAGTAGTTCCTCAACTTTATCGACTGTATCTTCATCCCAATAATCACACATCTTTGCAAACTTAGGTTGAGCATCAAAACCAATATTTACTTGCCTGGTCTTCAATGGTTCTGTTATATCAGGATTCACTGCTTTGGGGACTTCAACCTCGCATTATCCCTCAGTTTCTGGAATGTTGATCTTTTGTGGATTCTCTTCTTTTGCTTTTGCAGTCACTTTGTAGCATTCTAGTGCATAGCACATCTATGTATTCCAGTCCTATTGAACCCATTCTACTGGCTCCTTAGGCATCCTGAAGGTTGCGGCCTTGATTTCCTGGAGTGCTTCATCAATGCACGCAAATTCATCCTCAAAATTGAAAGCTAACAAGAAACTTTCCCTTGGGATATCCCACTCATCTGTCCCATGGTGTAGCTCCGTTTCCAAGTGCCAATTCATCAGAATAGTATCTAGGGTGTGATAAAAGATATGTATCCATTCCGGTTGAGGCTCCTCCACCCAAGCTCTAGTGCATCGCACGGATCATCCTTTCCTGAGTATTTCTTGATCAAGTGGGTATTCACATATCCAAACCTTAGCTTCATCATTCACTTGTACTCTTTCAGTCAGCAAAGTTATCCTTATGCGTACCCCACTAGTAGGTAAGCATAGTGCGAAGCGCCATATCAAGAGCCTAGAATTGATGCTCTTTTGGAACCTCCCTTTCAAACTTATCTAGAAACAAGCTAACATCATCCAAGCCATCATAATGAGTAAGATTTCTTACCTCCGTGGATACACACCAAAGCGATTTTGTCATCATATTGCAACGCAGTGTTGAAACTTCATGCAACTTGTTCTTCTAATGCTCGAGTTCTTCATCTGAATCTGAGGTACAGGAGATATCTTTATCCCATGTAATTCACCCATCTGCGGTGGGATTGATCCAGTCTTCATTGTTCACAGTAATCTTTTATATTTGATCCAATTCATCATCCTCTTCATAGTCATGGACTGGTTCAGTGTATCGCACTCCCTCAGCAGGATCCTGTGTTACAATAACTCACAGCGCCTTCCTCTCAAATGTCATACTTCATTTTTTCAAGTTAATTAGGGCATCCATGTTGAAGGCCCAATAAATTCCGAATAGCGCAGGTTAAGGATTGATGTCATCCACTATTTAAATTACTTCAAAGTCTGCCAGATCCCTTTCTCCTTCAATGTCTATTGTTACCCCATACAGGTGCCCCATAGGAATGATCTTCTATTAATTGGCCATGCGTAGCTATATAGGAGACCATTATTGCATAGGTATCCCCATCCTTTCCCATGTCTTCTTAGGCAACACGTTTGCATCAGATCCTAGATCTAGGATGACTTGATCCGTTTCGTATTCTCCAATCTGCGTGGTCAACCTCATTTCGCAACCTGTCCACTTCTTATGCTTACCCAATCTTCTCACAGTGCGCTTTTCAGGAGGAGTCTTGATTTTACCCATACAGTTATCAATTAGCTCTTGGATCCCTTTTACTACCTTTCTATCCCATAATAGCTTCATACAAGTTTTCAAAAAAGTAGCCAATAGTAAGGGATCCACGTCCTGCTCTTCATTGTTGCCATCTAGTTTCTCCTGACTTCCTAATGTAGAAGCCTCAGCGAAGTTCTTCTTAGCCTCCATAATAGTTTCTTTAGCATTGTTGAGATCAAATCTCACTTCTTTCTTAACAGCCTTGCACACCCAGACCTCAGTTTCAAGCTACTTTACTTTATCTTCTTTCGTGGAAATACCGCTTCGTGTCACGATATTCATGCTATGGTCCTCTTCGCGAGGCTCCGCCCTCATCATCTATATGTTTTGTGTGGGTTGTGTCTTTTTGTCCTACATCTTTTCTATCATCACTGAGAAATATTCTATCACATGGTCAAATTGGTTGCAGTACTGACAAGATGGATGTGTTGGGTTGTGACAGTCGTGTGCAAAATGACCTTATTCTCCACAGTTGTAGCAAATAACTTTTCCACGACCTCATCTAGCCCCTCCTCCTCTTCCTCTTTCGTAGCCCTGGAATCCTCTGGGCACTACACCCGTGCCCTAGTCCCGGGGCCGATTTTTTGCCTACATCTGATACATAGGGGTCCGCTCCATCTTTAATTCGTAGCTTTGGTAGTTTCTCTCATCATGTCCAACTGATTTATGGAAAGTACAAAAAAAATGTTGCGAATTCTGCACAAAGTTTTGCAAGAGGTGACAATGGTTAGTTGCGCGATTCCTAGGTATTTGGCAGGTAGCGCACCATAAGGGTACTCCTGCGCTCAGTACTACAATGTTCTTAGGCTTCAAACGAACGGGACCTCCTCCAATCAAGTGATTCTGATAAACAAGGCAGTGATCCTTATCATGTCCCTTTTCTTTACATTTTATGCACCAGACTTCTACATGCACCTCAGATTGACCTTCCTTCCCTGTCTTCAAGCTCTATAATTCCATATGCAGGATTTCCAACTGCGACTGAATATGTTGTACTCTAACGTTTGTATCCTACACTAGCGAGGCTTCCAACCTCATCGCAATCTCCACAGCTTCTATTTGTGTTCTTATCTTCTGTTGAGATAAGGGCAATCTCAGATGAGGCAATAACGAAGTGATGTACCAGTCTCTGTGTTGATCATCTATGATCTTCATATTAGCCTACCGGATCAAGAATTTTAGCCTCTAATTGAAGTCCCATGCAGACTCATTCACCCTTTGTTGTATTTCCTTAAACTCTGTTACAGACTGTGCCTGAGACTTAGGCTTCTTAAACTCATTGTTCAGTTCCTGTTGAGTCTCTGCCATTGTCGCACCAGGTTGATCTATACAAAACTTGATATACCACATCAACGCCCTATCCTGCAGTGTTGTGACCAGCTACGCTTTCTTCATATTATCGTCAGTAATCTGTTGTGCCTTCCACACAACATCCGCAACGAACCAGAATTATTTGGGGTCCTCACTTCCTACCCCTTTAAATATCAGCATCTTCATCATGTTCACCATGTTGAATGGTTGATGCAGAGGTGGAGGTGGAGGTGGAAGTGTATGTGGTAGAAGTGGAGGTGGCGGTCGAGTGGATGGATGGGGTATCCCCGGGATACCATGGCTTACTATCTGCAGCAGGGTTCATGGTGTTGTTAGAATAGTTCCTTCGTCGTTGCTATCAGAAGATCCTAACAATGGACTATATTAACAGCTTGATTCTTTGTTTCTTCTAAAGGGTTTTCTGCTTCGCGTAGTCCCAAACATCAATGTAATGGCATAACTTGTTTCTCACACAACAACATCTTAATCTAAGTTTTCAGATATTCTAAGTACTTACCTCTTGGTCCCTTCAAGAACATACGCTCTGCTTCACTATAGCTAACGGTTGTATCGATCGTGAGCTCAGTAATGAATCCTCCTAAGATATGATTAATCCAATGATGCACGGCTCACACAATGTTATTCTTTGAAGCTTCCAAGCGCTTCACCAGTTGTAGGGTCCACACAATAGGACCATCAAGCCTCCATGTACCCTAACTATTTGCTAATCTGGACAGCCACTCATGCAATTCTCAAGGAAAGAAACAGAAGAAGGCTTTAGTCTCAGCTATGTACAGGTATCTATTTAGCCATTGTTCCTTGGATAACCACAGGTTTCTGTTTTCCTGAATTGAAAATGCGTGCAAATTTCGATCGAGCCACTTTTCGATTTCTTTCTTAGTAGGGAACCACTTATTCGACATCACACATTCCTCAGATAGATCTCGGTCCCAGCAACAGAACCATTTTTTGGCCTAATGGGGCCTGACCTAGGTTCAATGTTATCTGCACCAACCAAAAAAACCCTAACTGATGGACCTTTTAGCAACAACCTACATAGCGCAAGCTGCAGTCTCAGCCAAGTAGTATTTAGGGATGACAGAACTGGGTTTCTTCATTGAGAGGCCTGTGTGATGGGTTCCTACAATCCTTATGGCTTAGATCTATCTTCACACACCTTTAACCCTTCCAAATAAACAATTATTGTAAATGCACTTAAACAACTTCTAGATCTTCATGAAGGTTTATATTCATTCATAACATGCATAAATATTACAGATCTACTATTTTCGCGTAGAAAATAAGCATTAATTCATGTAAATCATAACACATAACAAAGATAAATAAACTTGTTGAAGTAAGAAACAATACACAAATGCATCCAAATGGACTCAAAATTATCTTTATTGAGTAATCGTTCAAGTACAAACTTATTTTTCCTGCGCACTTAGCTGCAGGGTCCCATGCACTTAGCCTGTGAACTTACCAAGGTCTCCGCTCACTCAGCTACAAGAGCCTTCCCCTTTCGCCTAAGTACAGGAAATAGACCTTTCCTGCCTTAGCTTCCTTGTCCTTACAATGATTCTTCTATCTTATTCCATCTTTAGACTCGCTATGACTCATCTATATATAGCATTTTTCTTACAATACCATGGTCTGCGGACCATGGGTGGGTCTCAAAACTCTCTATCACTTACCCACCTAAGGGACTAATGCCCCTTTGACTCATACTAGCTTCGTGCTCTGCTTCCACATTTCACGAAGACTTTACATGCTTACAAAAGAAGATTACAAAATTTTACCAAAATTTGACTCAACTTGACCCCAAGGACACTATCCAAATAATGTTTAAGGAATTATAAAGGAGAGGCTTCAAGAAGACACTTTTGGAGATAACGCACAAAGGTTCTATCATGCAGGAGTAAAGGAATCTTGGACCATGATAGAGAGATGGAAACTCATGTTGACTTAAAAGGTTCCAATACTTATCTAAGCCCTTTGGAGCATGAAGATGAAGCACATCTCAAATAAATAATGAATATTTGAAGACATATTACCAAATATAATAACTTGGCATTGAAACATTACAATGAATTCTCATGTCACAATCACCAAATTGTAGCTCTTTAAAGTGTCAACACAAGAGTGTTGTTTTCTTTCATGTATTTTGCAACATTGATGGAATGTAATTTTTGTAATTTTTGAAAACAAGAAAATGTAAAATATGTGGAAGCCCAAGTGTCACACATTGAACATGAAGAGTCACTAGGAAGTCCAAGAGTCGTGTAAGATCTAAAAGGTCACGTAGAAGCTCAAGACTTATGAGGGACATTGTTTGGTCTAAAATGCAGATGCAAATTAGAGTTTAATTTAATGTCAACCCAGGAAGGTAAACTTAGAAGTGCCTATCTAAAATATATAGATCTAGAAAGATTCCTAATTTGTCCAAGATCTTAAAGTCCCCTTACAAGAACATATTCATTAAGATCTCTTTCAATAACTAATCAAACCTAGATCTAACAATTGTTTGAGATCTATGATTCTCTTACAAGAACATATTCTACAAGATCTCTTCCAAAAATTAGATCATCTAATAAGAAATTAAAAGCTAAAATGAAGTAAACCTAGGTCTAATCATTGTATGAGATCTTATGGTTCTTTTACAAAAACACATTCAAATAAGATCCTTCCAATATTAGAACATTTAATAAAACTTGAAAACTGAAATCAAACAAAAAACATAAAATAAATTATACCTAAAATAAACAAATAAGCATGCAAGTGAGGCCATGGGGGCCCTCCATAACTCCACAAGCACACCACTTCAATGGAGACTCAAATGTAGAAGCAAAATTGAAATATGATCCTTTATTCCAAAATCTCCATTACAAAAACTTCAAGATTCTAAGATTACAAAAACTTCAACATTACAAAACTTCAACAATCTAAGATTACAAATGGAGGAGATTGTACTCCTATTTATAAAATGGGATGAGTAACAAACTCATAATGATCATCCACTAATCTCTCTTTTAGTTCCATACATCTCTCAACCATCTAGACACATAACCCCTTTTGTCCTTGATCTTCTCCATGAGATCATCATCTTCTCCATGAGGTTTATCTCTTCAAATTCGAATTTGATCCTTCAAGGACACATAAAGGTGTCTTGGAAGCTTCCTTGGCACCTACACATGTCACAAAAACAACCCACTTTCCATATATAAAGTAAAATATATTATTTTCTAATGTTTAATCAAGAATTTCTCTCAAAAATGCTTAAAAATAAATAATATTTGGAAAATATAAATGAGACGCATTAATGGTGAATAATAGGGAAAATGGAGTGACAAGGTGGGTGATATAATGGAAGCATAGGTGAAAAATGTATGGTAATAAGTGATATTTGCATGACATTTTGAAACCCCAACATACTCCCCAACTAAAGCTCTTGCATGTCCTCATGCAAGCTACTACAATGACTTATTTGATTTATTTCTTAGATGAGATTCCTTTTACAAGATGTTTGGTTCTTGTGTAACAAACATCTTTCAATCATGGACTTCCTTTTAACTTTGCACATCTTTGGATAACTTTATTTTTGCAAAGAATTTATATATTTTAATGATTGGTTCTTATGTTACAATCATTATTTACTTTGTTAGGATCTTTTTTTAATGATTGGTTCTTGTGTTTACAATCATTATTTACTTTATTGAGATCAATCATTTTAAGAAGTCATGTAATATGCTCATAATTTTGTAGTAGTTTTTATTGTGGGAAGACTATGTGGGTTAAGATGTAATATGAATGAGGTAAAAAAATGAAGTGTGAAATCCCCCCCCTCCCCAACTGATGGTTTTTGGGAATAGTGAAATAGTGGAACATTTTCCAAATATCATCATTTTAGCATCTAAAAAGAATTTCAAGATTAAAGGTTAGAAAACATTATACCTTACTTACCTACAGAAGTGGATGAATCATGCATGTTCAGCTGCTGCAATTTTGATCTGAGGCAAGTTGTGGATGAAAGATGGATCTGTATTTTCGTATCTACTACTGGATAGTCTGATGAATCTAAGGAGTCTGCTGAATATGGCTAAAATTGTATAAGGCTTGGAAGGTATACAAAATATAGAAGTTACATTTTCCTTCCCCCAACCTTATTTATTGACTTGTCCTCAAGTCATGACAAACTGCAAAACAATGATAGGATATCTGCTTCATCTGCTACAAAATATGGGTCTTCAAGTCTTCAACACTCGATGGCATAAATCTTACTATGTGATTAAATGTGTTGGTGTCTAACATAGTAAGAATTTGTTGACTTAGTGGCCATTCATGAATGCCACTAGCCAACATGAGAGCTCCCACCATTGATTCCAATGGGAGTCAAGATGCCTAACACATATTTGTAGGTACGAATAAGTTTGTTGTGTTCAAGTCACCTACCAGATCCAATGAACAAGGGATATTAATGTACTCCCATTGTTTGTTGGCAAGAGTACTTGCCATTAAGGCATGCAAGCCTCTAGGTGTTTTTAGAAAGATAATTAGACTTTAGGACTTTGACTCAATGATATACATAGAAGTAGTGTTTTATTGGTGGAAATGTAAGGGAATGGTAATGACATGGGGAATGAAAATAAGCTTTTAAGGAATGGATGTAAGAAAATGCATGGTGTATGAATAATAACTCTTGCTGTGAAAAATGGAAATGGAAATGTCATGCTTTATGGATTTACAATTGGTGGAATTCAAATCTGTTTCATACCAAATAAAACATATTAAGGACAATCAAAGTGTTGAAATTGACTTAATCATGATACTAAATTCAATCCATTCTTAAAAATAACCATGAAAAGTAATACTCCCTGTTTGTGTCAGATGAAATATGCTCGGAAAAAAGATTGGCATTAGAAAGATCTGTTGTGTTCTGCATATTATTATGTCATATAAAAGTATTCAAAAGAAATATGTTATGAGTGTAATGCCATCTTAAAGCTATTAAAACAAGATATCTATAGAATCCTCCAAATGTTTGATAAATCGATCCTAGAAATTTGTTTCCAAGTGTTCCATTATTTATTTTCAAACCTGCGTGAATTTTGTGAAAAGTGTGTTTGTTTGTTTGTTTGTTCTTTTTTTAATTTTTTCCCTTGTACCAATTGTTGCAGTTTCATCCAGTTCCATTATTTTCTCAATTTGCATATCACCAAAGTTTTATTTTATGCCAATATCCTTCACATGCCAATATTCACCCTTCAAAACAACACACAACAATTTTTTTTTATTTTTATTTTTATTTTCTATTTTTTAAATGATAACAATCTTAACAAAATGATAATCTAAAACAATGTATTAAGAGAATCATATAATAACAAAATACATAGCCAACATAACAAGAAATTATAACTATATTAATTAATGCAATTATAAAAGATATTAATATATTAATATAATTAATACAATTAATATATTAATATATTAATACAAATTTTATAACAAACATTAATTAATAATTAAATAACAGAACTAACAAATATATACAACAAATCATAATTATAGTTATATTAACCTAACAACATAACAGATATTAAATATATACAACAAATTATAATAACAAACATAACATATTATAATTATATTAATATATTAATATAATTATAATAACAAACATTAACACAGATTATAACTAAAAATAAATAAGCAAATCAGAACAAAATAAATAAAAACAAAATAAATCTAAAAATACAAAACAAAGCAATGGAATTTTGAAATTAGTTCTCAATTTTATCATAGGAGAGTCTTATCATTCTTTGGAGGAGCAAGTGGTGGCTTAATGTTCAACTATAGGGGCTAGTGATTCATCATTGTAATTGTGTATCTTGGAAATTTCACTTAATATTTGAAGCTCTTAGAGCTAACTCATTTTCATGCATGTACCATGGATGTTGTAATACCATTCCTTTAATGTTTATGATATTTGTTTGTGTTCATACATACTAAATAAAATGAAGTATTTTGTTGGCTTTGGTATATATCTTGTTAAATGTGCGTTGTTACTTTCCTTCACTATCTTTGTTACTTTGTGAACTATTTTGAAAATTAAATAATGATTTTTTCTATGCTCCCATATGTATTTACTATAATGTTACTATTATCTTTCTCTTAAATGGTCACTCTTTCTACCCTGTCCATGGAAGAACATTGTATACATTGCAATCGTATGTTTCACAAGGTATACTTAATTATTTATCTCAAAGTATATGTATGCAATCTTATGTGTTAATTGTAGCCAAGAAAGATATTTAATTTTAAATTGTGGTCTGGTGTTTATTCTGGATGGGGATCCTATCCCAAACGGTGTGAGGCTAGTTCTGACTTGATACCTGGGAGACCCCCTATATGTTGGTAGTTTCTAGCACCGTCGACACCTTGATAATGAAAAGGCTAAAGCTCAAAATGGCTTATTTGTTGAATCCTTAAAGCACAATCACCTAAGTGTAATCTAAATGGTTGATAAAGGGTATGAGATTACATTTTGTTCTAAAGGTTATAAAATAAGGATGAGAATTTGTGGAAGAATGATGGAAAAAGAAAGCAACACTTCAAATAAAGATATGTCCCTAGTGAAGGTAAAGGAAAAGATTGTTGTATGAGAGTGTTTTCTCTATTATATTATCAGTAAAGGACAAATATAATCATAAATGGGAGACTCTAGCATCACATACAACATTAGGAAGATGGGATGTTTGGAGAGTGAGCTATACCATCATAATGATGGAATATAAAGTATGTAAGATATAAACAAATGCTAATAGATAAGGAAAGTGAAGTGAATGGAGAAATTCAATTAGCAATAAAAACTATCTATTGATAGATGCTCAAATAAATAATGAATAACTAAGGAGAAAGATTAAGTTGGTTGAATAAATAAGAATTAAATATACAAAGTCTTAAAACATGAACTTGAGGGGTAGAAGTTCCTTCCTCATGTTATATGATAAAAATGGGTATAGTTGCAAATAAGGAGAAGCATTAGTTCTGGAGGAGTGTCCCTTTACTAAAAAATAAGGTGTGGAGATGAAGAAGTGTAAGGTCAATGGGAGAACCCTTTTGAGATCAAAGGGGAGTTAAGTTCTAAGAAAAAATGAAGGTGTAGAAGAAGGAGAATTATAAATAAATGGAGTAGTCTCAAAACGAGAAGAATTATAGAAGAGGAAAAGTTGTAGTAAAAGGAATTGTAGGTAAATGGAAGCTTACAAAGAAAATAAGCATTACATCCTAACATAGAAATTGCAAACATAATGGATAACTGTAGATAGTTGGGAAATTGTTAACAAACTAAAGAAGTGCTAACATTTAAGTAGTGTGAGTTAGAAGTATGAAAACTCTCAGATAGCCAAGGGGAGTTCCATAGAAGTTTGCAAATAACATGCAGACAATTGAAGACATTAGCATATAGAACAATATTTGCAGACATAGAAAGTATCATACTCAAAAGGTATAATAGCCCTTGTCCATTAATGTCAAAGGGGGAGAGATTGCAGATAGAGATATCCTTTCAACATTCAGTGATAGAGTTTAAACATCATGGGTTTCCATAAAGGAAAAAGCTAGATATTATTGAAAAACATGTTGTCATTGATGTCAAGTTTAGGGAAATTCCTAAATGGATATATTCCCAATTTAGTAGGAAAGCACCCAAGCCATAATGGAAGAGTGGATGAGAAAGTTTGAGTTGTATGGTAGCATGAGTCAAACCGTGAAGGCGTGATTAGAGGAAAACAAGTTGGAAAATAGAGGATCAAAGGAGTAGAAATGTGATGATGAAGGATAGGATGAAGAAGAGGCTTGAAGCACGAAACGAAGAAGTAGGGTATGAAACCCCTAATTTCATGAAAATGAGGAAAAGGATGGGAAATATCAAATTGGATGTTGAAATGTTATAATTCGGGAAAAAACCTAAATTTTTTACCACATGGAGTGGCCCATAAATTTATTTGTTATGGTATATTGCAAGGTAATAGACAAAAAATCCACCATCAAGGTTTTGTCTATCAAATTCTCAACATATTGTATTTCTCAATGCAGGGGATCATGGGATTAATCAATATTCTAGTATACTTTAGCCCCCAAGAGTAGAACCTAAGGACTAAAATTCATTAGCATATTGCCATAACAATTGTTTGGAAAAGAGAATGATGTTTTATTCTAAAATATTTAATACAATAGCACCTCATCTTAATGATTGGTCATGGAGATCCTAAGATATAGTACTAAGGGCTTAGATCCCTTTCCATATTGGTGTTTCAAGTGTGGTGCAATTATGCTTCCTCCATAGTATGATATTATGATATATTGATACATAGGATCTACAAGTCAGATAGATGATAGAAGTGATATGGTAGTGCTAGGTGGAGGATACTTGTCACATTTATTTGACATTTTTGGCTTGCCAGGTATGTGAAGGTGAGTGGCAAGTGGCATATTTCAGCAATGCCACATGGAAAAAAAAAATAAGCATTGGACATGTGTCAAATTTTTATTAAGTGATGAAAGAATGAGGTGGAAGGCTTGAGGTCCTTAGGCTTATCACCATATTGGTGTTTTGTAGAACTAGCTTATGTAATTGATTTTAAGTGATATTTGATATCCCAGTGCTCTCATTATTAAATAACCAAAACATGGTGATAGAAGCATCATTTTCATGATGAAAAAAAAACAGCTGAAGTTGATATATATCGATGGTTTAGTTATCAGATCCTTCAATATGAGGTGAAAACCTATATTCTAATATCATTAAGTGGAAATAGGAAGGTCCATCAAATTATGTTCATTATATCATTATATCACCATATCAGGTGATGTGAAAAGGGAAAGTTCATAAAATCCATGATATCATGATGTGTTAATATGGTAGTACTTGGCCAAGGCACTTGGTTCTATATCCTTGTTTTCCTCAATACGTTGGTGCTAAAGGAGTTTAAAATATTAGTGTTTTCCCATGTCGTTGTAACAAAAAGTCCAAACTATACAATATCACAATACGACTTATCCCTTGGCTATATCTTTTGATCACAAGGTTGTTAAGTAGTATCTCCTATAGCTGAAGACCCTAAAAAATGTTAGAGTATGCAAATGATTTCAATAATAAAAAATTTTGGGATTTCTTCGATATCCTGATAAGAAAGCACCTAGATGAGTTATTATATGGGGATGTGACAAGGTTCCAAATGGAATGAGCATGAAATAATGATGTTATTATGCTAATAAAATGTTGTTCTGAATGTTTCAATGAAGGAAGGACCAAATTGTAAGCCATCAATTTTAGTTAAGAAAAAGTGAATTAATTAAACCAAGTTGGTTAACAGTGGATATAGTTTAATAAATGAACATAAAAGTGATGTGAGTTGAGGAATAATTAAGTATTTTGATAGAAGCACTAAAAATGTTGGAAAAATGGAATTAAAAATAAGAATCATATATAAAGAATTATGTTGGTAAAAGTAATGCATATGAGAGGTGACATTAGAGAGTCAGGAGTCTAGACAAGAAGAATTAAAGGAAGCACTTGTGAAAAACATCAAGTTTAAGAATGTAATGAAAAATAGATATGTGCAGTGAAGAGGGTGAACTACCTAATTCAAAGATTAATCTAATGAATTGTGGATGAAAGAGAGGAAAAACTTAAGAGAGGCATTGGACAAAAAAATTTAGATGAAGTAGTGGATCTAAGCATGTGCCTAGTTCCAAAGGCAAGGATTATATGAATGATAGGGAATGAGGTTTCTATAGAGAATTGAAGATAAGTTAAGATATGAAGAAAATATTAAAGGTTAGGGGGAAACAAGGTGACTACAATAATTTGGGAAGAGCATAGTGGATCATAGAATTCTAGAGGAGTGATGTGATTCAAACAAGATTAGAGATCAATGAGAATTGGCATGATTGTAGAGAAATATAGAATAGAATCTTTTACCAGAGAGGAAAAGGTTCTAGATCAACAATTGAGGTGATTGACATCTCTTGTAGGTTGTTGTCTATAAAGAATGAAAGGGGATTTTTCTCTTCAGTAGATTGGTGTCTGTAAATATAAGGGGATTTGTGCCTCCTATAGGTTAGTGCCTACAAAGAAATGGGCATTATTGTCTCTAGCAAGTTGGTTCTTGCAAATCTAAGGGGAATGGAATCTTTGTATGTTGGTTCCTACAAAGAAGATTGTAATTGTAGGTTGGTTCCTACAAAGAATAGTTAATTACAACAAGTCTTGTGGTTTTATCCTTGATGATTTTCCACATATATATTGTATCCTATGTTTTTCTTATGAGAATGATGTTTGAGTGTGTTTCAATGTTTATAAATAAGTAAAATTTGTATTGCACTAATTCATCCCTCCTAAGTATAATTATGCATCCAACAAAAAGACATTATTTTAATAAACGTCTAGTAGTTTTGTTAGCTTTCCTACAAAGATGAAAATAATAAGGTCCTTAAAAGGCTCTTTTAGTCAATTTATTGCAAGTGACAGTTTTGCCTCATGCTAAGATTGATAGAAAAATTGATACATTGGGCCATAGTTTTTGTTTCCATATTTTCTTCCAAGTTCCTTTCTTTTACATAGTGTCATGTCCAATAGATATATTATAAAATTCAGTAAGAATGAAATCTCCGACTTGGAGGTATCCCCAACATAGTCTATCATCTTCTTCATTCAATTTTATTTTTTACTCTAATAGATCTTTCCAAAAGTTATCGCAGTCAAAAATTTATGGGATAGCAAGCCAAGATATTTTGGGAATCCATTGATTCCTTATGTTTTCTAGCGGGTGGGAGACTTATACAAATAAATCTTATTTCATTGTGATTTTCAATGAATATTTGAAGAGAAAGGTATTTCAAGAAATATTTCTACTAAGAAAGTTGTGAAGAATTTTTCGATAGAGCATGGTGTTCCCATTTCAAACATACCAAAAATTGTGTTATTGAATTTCTATGCCCCATTATATATGGAAGATTGAAGGAATGTGCTACCCATTCCAACAAGTTCTTGTTCACTAATATTTATTCCATATTTTAGTTTATAAATCCCCAAATAATTTGACCATTATGGAGCCAACATTACTTGTTATTTTCCCCTATAGTAGAAATTAGAGTTTTTGGATCTCTCAATCCCAATCCCTCTATGAGATTACGAAGGAAAAAAATATCCCATGCACAAGGTTACATTCTATTTCTTTAAAGCACCCTCTTAAAAAAAATTGTTGGATATTATTGATATCTTTGAGGATAAATTTTAGAACAAGAAATGAAGAAAAGAGGTAGGGGAGAATTAATTTAAGAATGGATATCAAAAGGAAAAAATGACCTAAAAGGTTCGGAGACTGAAAGGTCCAACTAGCTAGTTTTGATTCCATATTGTGTAGGATATCCTCATAATATGTTCCACATAAAGCATTAGTAGCCAAGGGAGCTCCTAAATATTTTTATTGAAGGTAGATTCTTTCCGAACCAAAAATTCTGGAAATATTGATCCACATCAGAAGGGGGATATTAAAGAAAATATATGAGACTTACCTAGATTAATGGAGGTGCTTAAAAAAATCCATATTGAACTATTTTGGTTATGCAAAGGAGGGAAGTCCCATAAGAATCATATCATCCAAAAATTATTGATGAATAACTGATAAATTATCACTAGGTAACTTCATTTTTGTGTTTTGAAAGGATTGTTTCACTACCTTTAGAGAGTGGCCTAGACCTTCTACCATAAAAATGAAAGGGAAATGAAAAGAGGGACCCATTTTTTATTCTTATTTAGGGAGAAATATTTTCTAAAGGTTAATCATTCATGAGAACTAAAAGAAAAAAGGATGATTAGGTGAGAAAAATAATACAATGCATTTAGCTCCTCCAAAAATACAATGCATTTAGAACTTGTTTAATATATTACCAAATTAATTTTTTGAGTTTTTTAGACAAATAATTTTATGATCATATCGTACTTTCTATATGACATTAAAGAATGAATTAATTCATGGGCCACACTATACAATTTTTGTCTTCCTTCTACATAACCTATTTATTCTAGTGTTATAAGGCTAGGGAGGAGTGGTTTTATTCTACTTGATATGATTTTTATAATTATTTTATCAATCAAATTGTAGAGAGATGGGACTAAACATATTAGTATCCTCTTATTTTTCTTCTTTTGGAACCAAATTTAGAGAGGTGGAATTTTGGGATGGTACAATTGCATTTGATCTTTGAGAATCTCCTACTAGTTGCTTGACATATTGTTGAATAACAAGCCAATAAACCTAGAAAAAATTTGTAGTGAATCCCTTCATCTTTGGACATTTCAATTTTTACATGTCCATTATTGCCTGTTCTACTTCCCCTCTTTTAATTTCCCTAAGAAAGGCATCATTCTATTCTTAAGAAATTAGTTTTGCTATATTCCTTGCTATCTTTGGAATAACATCAACTCTATCCATATTTGGCCCTATTAAGAGCATACAAAATGGGAAATCATATAATTTAACATATCCTTTAAGTCAATCAATTAGGTACCCTAGTTGTTTCTTCTTACTAATAATTGATTGTGATGCCTATTCTATATCATGTTATGATGAAATGATTTCATTTTTTTCACACTCTCTCTAAGTCATTGAAACATATATTTTTTTTTCCACAATATTTCTTCGTATATCCTTCTAACTCCCAATTGCAAGAGAATTGGAGTTTCCTCTTCAACTAGTGCCTCTAATTATCCTACCAATACGGTTCCTTAATAAAATCCTTACTCTCTTGAATATCCATTTTGGGATTCAAATATAACCCCAAATTCCTCTTTATAACATTTTTTAAGTAACAATTTGAAATATTTTATACATTTTTAGAAACATTATATCAAGGATTCATGCCTAATTATGGCTTCATGACACCATTATAAAATGTTTTGTTGGAAGGAGAGGTGTTTAATATAGAATGATTCAAAATGAAAGGGTCTATTTCTACAACCTAATTTCATATCTAATTTAAGGTAAATTAGCTAATGATCTGATGCAACAAAGGGTGGGATAGAAGCATTGAGGTTTACACTTGATATCATTAAAGGTTCTTAGATTAGAAAATGATTCAATCATGTTGTCACCTAGTTTTCTCCTCCTCTTCCATTTTTCAAAGTGAATATTCCATTTGTGGTTTCCATATTAACCAATTGGAGTCAATCCTACAAATTCCTCCCCTTTTTCAATCAATATTATAATCATATTGAAATTCCCCCCTATAAACTAATAGTTATTTTATATTATGGAATTAACATCAAATTTGGAATCCAAAAAATATATATATTCTCCCATTATTTTGGGTCCATATACATTTTTAATGAAATCAATTTGGTTCAATCTAATCAGCTAGAATTGAGTTGTGATGGAATTTTTGGTTGATAAGACTCACGTGAAATTGATTTTACTAGGATTCTAGAGAAAAACTAAACCTCTAGTAGCTTTATGAACATCATTTACAATTAAATGGTATCCCTTTGAATAGAACTTGGCTATCCTAGAGAGAGGTTCATTTGAACATTTACTTTCTCGTAACATTATCACAACAAATTTCTCTTTGAGAACTTTTAATCTAATAAGCCTATGTTGGTTTTCATTAATATGCATCTAATTTTCCATGATGTGCAAACACATCCCCTTATCGTTACAAGGAAAATACCTTATTGTAGAGGTTATAACGGAGGTTTTTAGTGTTATAAATTGGAAAATTTTGTCAAAAAACATTCTCTAAAACATCAGTTTGAGATAGTAGATGTTTTAGCAGAGGTTTTAACGGAACTTCATTACAACTGAAAAAATCTGGGCGGCCATAGGTTCTAGCAGATGTTTTTTTTACAGTGCACTTAATGGAACAAGTAGCACCCGCGCACTACATACATAAAAGAATTGGGCAACATACTTGACTAAAAGCACCGAGGCATTGAATGCAAATAATACTGGTGGATAATATATATTTAATGAGTGCTAAGAGATAAAAAAATCCCTGTAGCATTGTTCTAAGAAATGACATTGGGTCACGCAAAAATAATTATTGCGTCGACACTTTTTTTAAACTTGTAGCACCGATGTGTATCATTAGTAAAAAGGCCCTGGTGCATTAGTTATACAAAATGACCAGTGTTATTAGTTTTCATAAACACCAGGATGGAAATAATATTTTGTAGCACATGGGAGTTAGTTATATGAAAGCACTGGTGCATTAAGAATTATAATGCACTGGGGCGTTAATCTCAAACAGGACCAGTGCTTAAAGTGATAAACAAACAAGTTCTCTCATGTTCATAAAAGGAATTGGGCATGCAAAATATGTCATCATGGTGCTTTTATATAACACAACACACCGGTGTTTTTTTATGTTATAGATAAACCAATTTTTTGAATGAGATTGTCTCTTTTTTGGAAACAGTGACCTGTGACAGTGTTATTATTGTAATTTTTTAAATCCGTTATTTATCAAAAAATCCACATATATCCTATAAAAATATTCATATAAATTAAAATTTGATTATTTCATTTATATATGATGTTTGGATTAATTTTTTATATTATTAGATTTCGCATCTCTTTATTATAATATTTAATAATCCCTATATTTAACTAGTGGTGTAATATTTCACAACAACATTGGATAACACAATAGAATAAATTAAAATGTATTTTATCAAATATCAATAAGAGAATCTTGGTCATACGAAATGGGATTGTTATTGGTAACCCATTTTCTTTCAATTGGGACACTATGTCCATTACATTAAACAAAATGTTTGATTTTCACAGATGATTATTTCAAAAACTACAACAGGTTGCATTGATATCCAAATCGATCATCATTCTTCACTAGAATTGTTTTCAATGCTCAAGATACTTCCATGACTTAGGTTATTTGGAGGAATGTTTTGTTGATTTCATTGATTGTTTTCTTTTTCTTGATCTTGTAGTTCCATCTGCAAACATAAAAATAAAGTGTAATGACTATATCTAAATTGGTGAGAATAACGAAAACTTAAATAAATAAAATAAATCAATGTAAATCGAATATAAATGTACCATAGCAAGAAGTGACTCATAAATCATGCACATGGTTTCAAAACCAAGTCTTGTGCCTTGTTGCAACAACTCTTCTGTTGGCATAGTTCCATACTTTTTTTCCTGCATGTTTTAAACCCCACTATAAATCATAGAGTTAATATAAAGGATTTTTTTTCTATTAATTATAAACTTAGAGAAGTAAACAACATAGATACTTACAAATTCCACAATTAATTTTTGATATGCCAACATATATTCACATCCCTTATTTAACCCAATGTCAATCTGTTGGGTGTGGAGCCTGATTATCTTCTATAGTACCGGCATATTGGACACCAGTTGCCGCCCGTAAAATAATCGCTGCCGTGGGGGGTCCAGTATAAACAGCTGTGAAATTGCCTTGTAAAAGTATAGTAATTTCTATTCAATCTGGGCCGTTCATTAGGCGGATGATCTGACGGTAGAACTTGTGTTTAGTTTAGGGTTTCTTGCCCTAGAAGGCAACCCCTCTCTTTATATGAGGGCATTGTATTTGAGGCTGTGATATAGATGTGTATTCGGTGAGCGAGAAACATAGAGGTGAGACTGTGAGAGAAAACAGAGGATATTACAGCGGTTTTGCTGTAGGTTGTATCTCTTCATTTTGCTGGATAATAGAAAGGAAGGACTGGCTGTTCGGGGTGGACGTAGCCCAAACTGGGTGAACCACGTATATCTGTGTCTCTCTTGTTTTGTGCGTTTTCTGTGTTTATATTTCTGCAATATTATATGTGTTCCATTGCTCCGTAATATATAATTTTCTAACAACTGGTATCAGAGCCGAAGGTCTATTTGGCTGATAAACTCGCAGGAAAGAAGGGTTCCTGGTTCGAGTGGGAGCAATGGCGGAAGATGGTAAGTTTAGGGTCGAGAAATTTAATGCCTAAAACTTCTCGCTGTGGAAGATGCAGATGGAAGATTATCTGTATCAGAAAGATCTATACCTACCATTGGGCGGAAAAACAAAGATGCCGACGGGTATGAAAGACGAAGAATGGAACCTTCTCGATAGAAAGGCACTCGGAACAATACGGTTGTGCCTTGCTGCGTCAGTCGCCTTCAACATTTCGAAGGAAACCACGACAGAGGGTTTGATGCAGACGTTGTCGAAACTATATGAAAAACCCTCGGCCTCAAACAAGGTATTTCTTATGAAGCGGTTATTTAATATGAATATGTCGGAAGGTGGATCTGTTGCAAACCATTTAAATGATTTTAATACAGTTACAAGTCAGTTAAGTTCTGTAGGGGTAAACTTTGATGATGAAGTTAGAGCTCTGTTATTCTTGTGCTCATTACCAGAAAGTTGGAATGGTTTGGTAATGGCCATTAGTAACTCCGTTTCTGGATCTAGTACTTTAAAGTTTGATGATGTTGTCGGTGCTATCCTTAGCCAGGAAATGTGACGGAAAAGCTCCGGTGACACATCGGGAAATGCTTTGAGTGTAGAGTCTAGAGGAAGAAAAATGGAAAGAGGAAAGAGCTCAGGATATCACAGTAAATCAAGGAAAGGCAGATCCAAGTCTAGATCGGGGATAGTGTGCTGGAAATGTGGAAAGAAAGGACACCTAAAGAAAGACTGTAGATCTCGAAAGGGAAAAGAAGGAGATGCACAGCAAGAAAACAATCATGAAGCAAATGTGACAGGTGAGGTGTTACAAGATGCTTTGATTCTTTCTTTTGAAAATATTACTGATTCCTGGGTGGTAGATTCAGGGGCTTCATTCCATGCCACACCTGATAAGAAATACTTTTATGACTATGTTCAAGGAGATTTTGGACAAGTTCGTCTGGGTGATGACAAACCCTATAAAATCGTTGGAATGGGTAAGGTTCTTGTAAAACAGCAGAATGGAAACCAATGGCTACTAAAGGAGGTAAGGCATGTTCCAGATCTAAAGAAAAATCTGATTTCAACAGGGCAGTTAGGCAGTGAAGGTTGTGTGACAACTTTCACAGATAAATCTTGGAAGGTCACAAAAGGAGCCCTGGTAATAGCAAAAGGTGAAAAGGTTGGTACATTGTATTTATGCAATGGTATTTCTAACTCTGTTAATGCTTTGACTTCCAAAGGAGCAGATGCAACATTATGGCATCATAGGCTCAGACACATGAGTGAAAAAGGGATGAAGGTTCTTCACTCAAGGAATTTGTTGCCAGGTTTGAAGAATGTTGATTTGGATTTCTGTGAGAACTGCATTTATGGAAAACAGAAGAGAGTCAGATTTCTCAGAGTTGGGAAAGAAAAGAAGAACGAAAAATTAGAGCTTGTGCATACAGACGTATGGGGACCTGCTCAGGTATCATCTCTCGGTGGCTCTCGTTATTATGTTACTTTTATTGATGATGCAACTAGAAAAACTTGGATTTATTGTATTAAGAATAAATCTGATGTATTTGATACTTTCAAGAAATGGAAAGCTTTGGTTGAGATTGAGACAGGAAAGAAATTGAAGTGTCTTAGATCAGACAATGGAGGTGAATATTGCAGCAAAGAGTTTGATAGGTACTGTTCAGAGCATGGAATTCGCAGAGAGAAGACAGTTCCAAGAACACCACAAGAAAATGGTGTGTCAGAAAGGATGAACAGAACAATCATGGAGCGTGCAAGGTGCATGAGATTGCATGCAGGATTGCCTTTACAGTTTTGGGCAGATGCTGTAGATACTGTTGTTTATCTAATAAACAGAGGGCCTTCAAGTTCCTTGGATGGTGGTGTTCCAGAGGAAGCATGGACAGGTAAAAAGGTAAACTACTCTATTTTAAAGCCTTTTGGTTGTGAGGCCTTTGTCCATATTGATAAAGAAAATAGAACAAAGCTGGAGGCAAAGTCAAAGAAATGTACCTTTATTGGATATGGCGTTAATGATTTTGGTTATCGCTTATATGATTACGAAAATCACAAAATCATTAGGAGCAGAGATGTAATATTCAATGAAAAGGTCTTGTATAAGAATCAATTGCAGGAAAAGAAACAGGAAAAGGAAAACAAGGAATACGCAATCCTTGATGAAATCACTGAAAAAGTAAAGGTGCCTGAAAATAATAATAATCAACAACCACAACAACAACAACCACCACAACAGCAACAGGCAATCCAAACACCTGAAAGTGGTGTTAGAAGATCTACCAGGACAAGTAGACCTCCTGAACGATACTCTCCTTCATTATATTATTTATTGTTGACTGATTCCGGTGAACCTGAATGTTATGAAGAAGCAATGCAGGTTGAAAGCAAGAAGAAGTGGGAGGTAGCCATGGAAGAAGAGATGGACTCCTTAATGCATAACCAGACTTGGGATTTAGTCAGGTTTCCTGCAAGAAAAACTACATTGATGAATAAATGGGTTTACAGGCTAAAGGAAGAAGATGGAGGAAGGCAAAGGTACAAATCTAGACTTGTGGTGAAGGGGTTTTCACAGAAGAAAGGTATTGATTTTGATGAAATATTTTCTCCTATTGTTAAAATGACTTCAATCAGAACTATTTTAAGTCTTGTAGCAGCTGAATATTTGCATCTTGAGCAGTTAGATGTAAAGACAGCCTTTCTCCATGGGGATTTGGAGGAAGAGATATATATGCAGTAGCCACAAGGATATGAGGTGAAAGGGAAGGAGAAACTTGTGTGCAGGTTGAAGAAGAGCTTGTATGGTTTAAAACAGGCTCCAAGGCAGTGGTATCTAAAATTTGACAAGTTTATGTCTGAACAAGGTTATACTAGATGTCACTTTGATCATTGTGTTTATCTGAAAAAGCAAAATGATGGCAGCTATATTATATTGTTATTGTATGTAGATGACATGCTTGTTGCAGGATCTAACATGCAGGAAATAAATGTGCTCAAAAGAAAATTGGCAAATTCATTTGCAATGAAGGATTTGGGTGCTGCAAAACAAATCCTTGGTATGAGAATAACTAGAGATAGGAAAAATAGAAAATTAACATTGTCTCAGAATGAGTACATACAAAAGGTGTTGAAAAGATTTAACATGCAAAATGCAAAACCAGTTAGTACACCTTTTGCTAGCCATTTCAAACTTAGCAAAGAAATGTGCCCAAAGACCCAAGAAGACATGGATTATATGTCTAAAGTTCCATATGCATTAGCAGTTGGAAGTTTAATGTATGCAATGGTATGCACAAGGCCTGATATTGCACATGCAGTGGGAGTTGTAGGCAGGTACATGAACAATCTAGGAAAGGAACATTGGATGGCAGTGAAATGGATTCTCAGATATTTGAGAGGTACCAAAAATCAGGCATTATGCTTTGGTGGTTCAAACATATCCCTACAAGGATATGTTGATGCAGATATGGTAGGTGACAGAGATAATAGGAGGAGCACTACAAGATATGTATTTACTGTCGAAGGAATAGCTGTCAGTTGGGTTTCAAAATTCCAAAGTGTTGTTGCACTTTCAACAACAGAAGCAGAGTATGTTGCTGCTATAGAGGCTAGTAAAGAAATGATTTGGTTACAAAGGTTTATGGGTGAATTGGGTAAGGAGCATGATATGGGCACGTTATACAGTGATAGTCAAAGTGCCACTCATCTTGCAAAGAACTCAGCATTTCATTCCAGGACAAAACACATACAGCTCAAGTACCATTTCATACGATCAGTGTTGGAAGATGGAGAGTTGAAGCTGGAAAAGATACACACTAGCCAGAACCCTGCAGATATGCTAACAAAAGCTGTAACCAGGGAGAAACTGAGAATATGCTCAGTTTCAGTTGGTCTTCAAGGATGACGATGAAGATGAGAAACAGCCAGGTCCAAAGAGGAGTCATTGTCCAGCAAATGGAGCAGCGGTGGAGTTGCTACAATCAGTCTCCAAGTGGGAGATTGTTGGGTGTGGAGCTTGATTATCTTCTATAGTACCGGTGGGGGTTTCGAGGGCAGCGCCCCCGAAGCTAAAAACAGCTGTAAAATTGCCTTGTAAAAGTATCGTAATTTCTAGTCAATCTGGGCAGTTCATTAGGCAGATGATCTGATGGTAGAACTTATGTTTAGTTTAGGGTTTTTTGCCCTAGAAGGCAACCCCTCTCTTTATATGAGGGCATTGTATTTGAGGCTATGATATAGATGTGTATTCGGTGAGCGAGAAACATAGAGGTGAGACTGTGAGAGAAAACAGAGGATATTACAGCGGTTTTGCTGTAGGTTGTATCTCTTCATTTTGCTGGATAATAGAAAGGAAGGACTGGCTGTTTGGGGTGGACGTAGCCCAAACTGGGTGAACCACGTATATCTGTGTCTCTCTTGTTTTGTGGGTTTTCTGTGTTTATATTTCTGCAATATTATATGTGTTCCATTGCTCCGTAATATATAATTTTCTAACACAATCAATTGTTTCAATGGCTCTTCTTTGTGTGTTAGCACCTATTTGAAGACATTCAAGGATGGTTGATGTAAAACAACATAAAATATATAAAATTAAACCTTGATTTGTTATAATGAAATATTAACAATTACTCACAAACTTTGAAATCAACACTTTTATTCCTTGTCGTTATGTTTTATGTGTTAAATGAGTTCGATCTTGCTTTATTTTCTGCAAGAAAATACTTGAAAATTCATATTTAATGCTAAATGATTTTTTTATATTTACAAAGTCAATCATGATTACATACATTTGAAGAATGTTGTTGTTGAGATGGCTCCTCCTATGACACAATTATGTCCATTTCTTTGACCATATCCTTATACACTTTTTTGGGCATTCCTACTAGCATGTTTCACATACCAACGCGTTGATCTTTTGGTATTTTTATAATCTTCCTAAAAAAAGTAATAAACTATTTTTACAATGATATATGAAAACTAAAAATAACAAAACCGATATTAATAAATGAATGGTTTGTAGTAATATATACATATAATTCTAGAAAATAATTTTATAAAATTAGGAATATTACCTTTTGAATGATTCCCTTTTGTGGTTATATGTTTTTGCTATTACAAGTCTGACATGTCTCATTAACCATTTCTCTAGAAATGCTTCTTGTATTTTAGATATAGTTTGGTTCTTAGAATCATTGGATTGTTTTTTGAATTATAAGTGGAAAGTACGTCTATATGTTCGTTCCACTGGATCCCTCATAGTTTTGTAAAAAAAAATGCCCCTTTTATTAGCCTCCAGCACCACTCCAGATAAGTTAAGGACCAATTCATCATCATTTACATGTTCTACAAATTTTCTTTTCTTAGAACGACATTGATCTTTTCCTTTGTTGTTTCTCCCTATATAACATTAAACATATATGAATTAATAGATTTTTTGAAACATGTTATCTAATATTCTTAAGTATATTGTTAATGAAAAAAAATCATACTGTATAGTATTCTTTCATTCACCTGATTCATCATTCTCCAATTTTTCTATCAGTATTTTATGCTCTTTTGCACTTGGATTAAACATAATCTTATTGACCTTGATCATTTGTGGCTTTGCATGACACACACCTACCAATACATATTAGTTAAACTTACATATAGCTCAAACATATTAATTTTGTAAAAAAATTACAAAGAACTTGTCTTCTTTGCTTTTTTTGATGTGCTATCATTGTGTCGATTAGTATTTTTGTTCCTTGAGACCTTCTGAGACATTTTTTTATCAATATACAACCTATAGCATTCAATTAGAACCCAATAAATATATTTTAGAAATAAATCAAATATTTCATCCAAAAAAGCTTTGGTAATCGGTGCATTTATCTAAATAAACGCACCGGTGAAATACTTTGGGTGTTCATCTGTTCACATCGTCATGTAAAATTAAATTTTTTAAATAATTTTAAATTTTTATAGTGTGATTTGTAAGGATAAACCAAAATGATTTAACGTTGTTATTTGGAAGATGCTCGTCGATGTGTTATATTACACTAGGAGCAACCATTAACAGACTAGACAAAATAGAGAGTGTTATAATATGTTGGTGCATTATATTATACAAGGAGAACTGGCGCGTTATACTATAGAGGACACACCACAGAACATAAAGCAATTTTTTTTTAAAACGGAGAGTGTTGATAGGGTTAATTTTTTAAACGCATCGGTGTGCTTTGTTCCGATAAGCGCACTGGTTTGGTTTAAAAGTTATCTTAAAGTTTAATTTCACATAAAATAGCATATTAATATCAAATTATCCTATAGGATACATCCACATGAATTACAGTAGTTCATGCTAGATTCACCTTATTCTTGAAAAATGGTTTGAAAACTATATTCAAATTCATACTGTGGTTATATGGTCATCAAGATTATTTTTTGGATAAGCACACAAATTTTATTTCTATTTTTTTTAAATGAAATGACAAAATCTCAATAATATCAAATGGTCAATTCTTCAAATTCCAACAGGTTCCATATTGCTGATAAAATTCCTTCACGGAGTTCTCCCTTTCCATCTCCAGTAAGCTCATATTTTATTTATATTTTGATTATCTAATTGAATTTTTTGTTTTTAATCCATGTCAATTTGAATAAAAATGTATTCAAATTTGCGGGAACCTAATTCAATATCAAGTTAACATGTAGAAAATATTACTCCATATTTTTAAAAATCCCAAAATCTCTTATCAGGAACAGCATATCATAAGGAGTTGGTTGATGAAAATGGACAACCCTTCACCCTGCCAATTGGAACATGGCATCTTCTAGCCGCAATCCAAGATCAACAATGGTAATAATTTTTTGGTATAATGTGATCTAAAAAAACTAATTGCATTGACGTGCTTACTAATATCATTGATATTATAGTAATGACATTCAATATTTTTTAAATTAGGATTCTAGTGATGAAGAGAAACCCACCTACCATCTTCCAGATCACCCCACTACAATGTCAACTCGAGATAAGTATGCATTGAGAGTAAGAATCAAAGAGGAATCATATAAAGAATGGTTGAATCAACCACCTATTCAATTTCCAATACGTCCAGATTCAACAATTAGGAATGACTACAACAATAATAGTTCTTCCTCACAAGTTGGCAATGTAGGCAATCAAATGGAGGTTGGTATGGATCACTACTTCTGAGATGCGAGTGCCATGAAGGCATTGTTGTTAGATACATTCTAGAATGGTGAGCTAGGGGATGGTTCTCATATCATTGATATCTTATTCGCAAGCGTGAAATCTGCTTCCACCACCCCTGTCTTTGGACCTGGCTACAAGTCAAACTATACTCAGCTAGGGACAATGATGTTGTTGTACAATGTGAAAGAAAATTTTGAGACGTCGAATGCATGTTTCTCTACAATATTGAGGTAATTGAATCAGATGATCGATCAAGTTAATTATATTTTGTCACACAATTAAATTTTAAAATGGTCAAATTTATGAATGTAAATATTGAAATTGTACAATTATATTCCCCACCAACTGTAGGAAATTCAAAGATAAGGCTCTTCTGAGTGATAATGTCATGTTGGGTAGCTGCGAAGAGGTAAAGTAGTTGTTTAAAATGTTGGGTGTTTAGTACATATCATATCATGTATGTCTGATGTTGGAATTATGGCTAATGTGTTGTCCTTGATGGAAACATATTTGATAAAGATGTCAACATTTTGATAAAAGGATGTTTATACAGATTGATATAAATCCGCAACTAGTATGAATAGAGAAACAAAATTTAGTGACAAATGGATGGAAAAGACAAAGTTTGAGAAGGTATACGCAGATCCTATTCGAAAGGGTCACGTACATACGTAGGTATTGTGAAGAAAAGTCGTGAATAGAATTGGTACCTTGGTAATTTGAATACCAGGGGTCTTTACCATGGTAATTTGAATACCAGGGGTATTTACCATTGTTGTACAATGTGAAAGAAAATTTTGACACGTCGAATGCATGTTTCTTGACAATATTGAGGTAATTGAATTAGATGATCGATAAAGTTAATTAATTTTTGTCACACAATTCAATTTAAAAATAGTAGAATTTATGAATGTTAGATATTGATATTGTACAATTATTTTCCACACCAACTGCAGGAAATTCAAAGATAAGTTTCTTCTAAGTGATAATGCGATGTCGGGTAGATGCAAAGAGGCAAATTAGTTGTTTAAAATGTTGGGTGTTGAGTACATATCATATCATGTATGTCTAATGTTTGAATTATGGCTAATGTGTTATCCTTGTTGGAAGCCTATTTGATAAAGATGTCAAAATTTTGATAACAGTATGTTTATATAGAGTGATATAGATGCCACAACTGGTATGAATAGAGAAATGATAGTTCAGTGATAGATGGATGGAAAAGACAAAGTTTGAGAACGTATATGTAGATCCTATTCAGAAGGATCACATACATATGCAGGTATTGTGAAGAAAAGTTGTGTATAGAATTGGTACCATGGTAATTTGAATACTAAGGGTTTTTACCACGGTATTGACCCATAGTAATAGGAGCATCAATAGTTATTTGATCCCGTTAAATAATACCAATGGAATTACTAAGGGGTTGCCTAAGGAAAATTATATATAAGTAGACGGAGATCAAAGTGTTAGGTGTGTAAGTTATGGGTTATTAATGTGTAATATGATCTAAAACAGGTATGCACCAAGGAGCATGGAAGAGGCTCAGATCTAATAGATCTTAAAGAATAGTAATGAATATACTTATTTGTTCTGATTGTCATTGTAGCTAACAATGATAGATGTGTCATGATAATGGTACTCTAATATGAATGTGTGACAATAAAGTTTGCGAAGTATGTGTTGTGATTGTAACAAAAGTATGATTCATTGATTTCATATTTGTATGCTAGTTTTCCTCTGAAAGGTCACATACATATGCGGATCTTCTTATGGGTAGTCGCGTATATATTTTGAGAAGTATTTTTCAGTGTGTGCAGATTTGTACATGGGTGTTGTGAATTATAAGCATGTATATATGTGGATAAGTTGCATGGAAGTCGCGTATACATTCCAGGGTTTTGTAGTATAACTTGTTGATGATAGTTGATCATTTCTATTTTTATTCTTTTTTTGTTGATGATATATCTATCATGTTAATCTTTGTTTGAAAGTACTAGTTGGGTTAATTTGATTATGGAATGGAATTTTGATGCTATTATGTTGTTATCTATAATTGGCTCAGTGATTTATGATTAATTCAATATTTGGTGTAGTGGTTTTTTCAACGGTACAGTGATTCAAATTCAGCTATCACTATATTGATATTTTTACACAAGTCTTCTTTAGAGGAATCACATGCATATGAGGGTGTGCTTCATCAAAGCAGCGTATACATTCTAACATATGTTTGACCAGGGTTTACACTGATTTGTTTTTGTTTCCGCGATGAACAGTATATGGTCTAGTATACTTATGGTTTTGCATTGATACGATTTGATATGAATTTGTATGACCTAGTTGCATTGGTTGACTAAGATTCAGTGATTTTTTTTTATGATTCATTTGGTTCAATGATTGGATGATTTGATTCAGTGATTGGTTTTAGAATAGTTACTTGGTTTGAGCTTAATTATGGAAGTGGGTCTAGTATGAAAATTTTATGAAAGGTGGCCTACAAGTTTGATATTTTGAGTCCGATCGATCCAGTATGAAACATTATGAAATGTTGTCCACATAGGTGACAATGGTTAGTACCTTCAATGAGGGATTCAAAGCTTCCTTCTAGTAGCAATTGGATAATATATGTAGGGGGTTGGAGCTCCTTTCCGATAGGATTAGGTAAACGAGATCAGGGGGTTAGAGCTCCCTTCCAATGGGTACTGGATAATGAGAGAAGGTTGTAGCCTGATACAGGTGGGTTCCTGCGTACTATTATGAGTTTGAGTCATTATAATATTGTATGGTTATTTTATTTATATAATAAGAATGAAGACTGTTGGGTGAAATATAGGGAATATTAATGGACCAACATTTAATTGTCAATCTAGGAGTTCGTGAACTTCGAGGCACAACACTGGAAATTCCATAGAGAGCCACTAGCAACCTCCAAATAAAATTCTAGTCTAACTTGTGCATCAATCCCTTTATATATTTTTGAATTTTTGACCGAAGAATCCATAGTAATAGAATTTTTACACCAACGTTTCGAATCCCAAATGGGATCCATCATCAGGGTTAAGAGAAAGACGATAAAAGAAGAGCCAGATGGAAGAAATAAATACTCATGAGGGAATGAATATTAAAAGAACAGCACAGGTCGGCAAGAAAGATTTATAATGAAACCTAAATTTCATTTTAATTTTTATAAATTAATATCATTTATTTAATATCTATAAAACAAAATCTTTAAATAACCTAAAATCTATATTAATATTACTATCTAAAAAACTAATACTAATATTAATATCATAAATCTTTATATAACCTAAAATATATATTAATATTAATAACTAAAAAAAAATTAATATATATATATTAATATTAATATCATAAATCCTAATATCTATATAACATTAATATTTAAATAACCTAATGTCTATATAACTTAATATTTATGAAACTTGATCACTATATAACTTAATATTTATATAACCTAAAATTTTTATATAACTTAATATATATAATAGAATTAATATTAATAAAACCTAATATCTATATCAAAATCTAAAAAACTAATATATATATAATATTAATATCATAAAACTTTATATAACCTAAAATCTATATTAATATTAATATCTAAAAACCAATATATATATTAATATTAATATCATAAACCTAATATCTATATAACATTAATATTTATATAACCTAATGACCATATAACTTAATATTTATAAAACATGATCACTATATGACTTAATATTAATAAAACCTAAAATCTATATAACTTAATATATATAATAGTATTAATATCAATAAAACCTAATATCTATATCAATATCTAAATAAATTAATATTAATATAACCTAGATTCTGTATTAAATTCTATATTAAAATCTAAACTATATTAAATTATATTAAAATCCATGCTTTTAATTATATTAATAATTAGAGCTTTAATCGAATATATATAACCTAATAACAAAATTAATATTAAAATCGAAACTATGCTGATATCTATAATAATATTTATATTAATATGTAAACTTAAATTAATATCTATATTAATAACTATCTTACCTGTTCGACAACTTACCTGGGGCCAGGCTGACGTTTCTTGATTTCACTGATCAGGGGAAGCCAGTTTCCGCTAATCTCAAAACCGTTGTCTCTGTTCAGATTACAAGGATGCTTCAAGATTTCGAGGGCTTCTCTGATTTTCCGTCTCTGATGCTGCTCTTCTCTCGCGATAATTGATGCGTTTTCTAAGCAGATGTGGTGTTTAGTCTTCGAGGAGTGCTCTGCCAAGGCTGAGGTACGAGATCTTCCATTCCTGATGTCAGCGCCATGTTCTTTCAGTCTTGTATGGAGGGAGTGACCAGTTTCACCTATGTAGCTTTTTCCACACGAACAGTCTATTTTATAGACTCCTTTAAGCTGCTTCTTGTTAATATCATCCTTAACAGATTTTAAACTTTGTCTGATGGTACCGGGAGCTGAGAATTGAGTTATAATGTTTTTCTTTCTTAGGATCTTTTCCATTTTATCTGTGACCCCATGGATATAAGGTAGAAAAACCTTACCACCTTGAGGTTGATCCTCCTCTTTAGGTTTGGGAGATGACAACCTCCTTTCAGCTTTCTTTATGGCTTTTTTAATCTCATGATCCTTGTAGCCTATATTTTTGAAAGTTGAAACTAAATGCCTCTTCTCTTCATTTATATGCTTTGAGTCAGAAATTCGGAGGGCTCTAATGGCAAGAGTGTTCAGAACTCCAAGCTTTTGGGCTGGGTGATGGTGGGAATCCGCATGAAGGTAACTCTCCGTGTGAGTTGATTTCCTGAAAACCTTATGGCCCAAAGAGCCATCCTCTTTTCTGATGATAAGAATGTCCAAGAAAGGGATGCTCATATTTTCTTCAAGCTCCATAGTGAATTTTATATCAGGGGAGATGGAGTTAAGGTGATTGAAAAACCTGTCGAGTTCTGCTTTACCATGGGTCCATTTTATATTGGTGTCATTGTTATAGACATTTTTGTGCCTTACAGCATAGAGCATGAAATGTCAATAATCTAAGGGATCCAAAGTCCCTAAACATGTTGTTCTTACCCTTAGAGGAACAAGGTCAGCAAACCACAGCACTGCAAATCAGTTCTCCACTGAAAAACACTCAAAAACAGGTCAGTTTTGGATCATTGCAGCTGCTCCACTAGGCATCTGCGCTGCATAGCAGGTACAACAAAGGCTACCTGCGTTGCATAGCAAGTAGAACAAAGGCTACCTGCGTTGGGCGTACTTGGACATGTGGAGGAATCTTTTTCTCAAAGTGCCAGTGCCCAGGAAGCTTCTAAAAAGACACTTGATGATAAGATTTGCCTAATGATGAGTTAAGAGCTTCTAAAACTCCAAGTGGAAGACAGAAACTCCGAGTGAAGAACTGAAGAACAACTGGAGTTGAAGAGGACAACAAGTCACACATCAAGCTGACTTATCTTCACTCCAAAACTCTATATAAGGATCTCATCCCATGGGATCTAAAGGGCGGAATTTTGTGCAAAGAATTGCTGTTGGTTTACAGTTGTGAGCATTGGGTGATTACTTGAGGGAGGTGAAGAAGAGATTTCTCTCCGTCGGGAAGGTGATGCTGGATTGGACCTCTCATGGTTGTATCACCGCCTGAACCTTACTTCCATATATTAATAAAGCATTTGAGGTTCTTCTATTCGCATGTGTTTCAATGGTGTATTGTCTTACTTGCGTCTTTGATTTATGCTAATCCTTGAATCGATTATGAATGCATGCCTCTTGTAGTTTCCTTTTCTTGTCTTATTTGCAGGATCTCGTGTAGCTGGGCCCGTGAAAAGACTTGGATCTGGGAGCAAGCGGCAAACGAAGGAGATTGGATCAACCATTTGCGCAAGACATCGGTAAGTGGATCTCTTCCTTCTATCTCTTGCATGTCATAAAGAAGAAACTTTAGATAGCTTTGCTTTCAGCTGTTGCTAAGGAACTGTCACCCTTAGAGCGGGTTAGGATCATTCCGAGTTGGATACTTTCCCCCACAACAGACTGGCGACTCCGCTGGGGAGCGTGTCTTGTTGGTAGCTTGTGTTTCTTGCTATTCATTTCTTAAAACAAAAGAGTACCGAATCGAACTGCATGCGAGTCCTTCGAATGCAAAGTAGAGGGCAGCTACTCTAGCCCAGTGCTGGGCCTGTTTATGATTTGAAGAGCAGATCCACAAGGAGTCTTTTTAGCTCTTTGTGATAGTGTTCATCTTCCTTTAATCATCCTCTACTGTATACTTGACTGACAGCCTCTGATTTGGCCAAAAACCGCTCATTTTTTAGCAAACTGTGACCCGGAATCTGAGAGAGACGTGACTTGTCTCATCAGTGCAGCTGCCACAAAGGCTACCTACACTGCAATGCAGGTCCCGAAGGGGCTACCTGCGCTGCATCTCAGATTGACAGTGCAACACCTGCGCTGATCCAGTTTTGCCTTGTGCAACTGGGATTCCCCACTGTCTGTTGCCCAGTTTTCAGTATTGTTTTTGCAGCCTGTTGTCAACCTGTATACCCAGCTGAAACCACTTCTCTTTGCCTTCATTCTGCCTCAGTTGTATGAAGAAACCGTGATTGTTCTTATTGTATTTCTTGCTGTCATTCACAGTTTCCCATAGCGAAAGTGAACTAGTCTTGCTATGACCTCTTGAATCTAGACCTGTGAGAAAGTGTCGTTGTGATTCTAAGAGTTAGTTTATTGTTGTTCATAGCTGCTTGAGCATTTGCTTTCGTTATATGGTTCAAATTTCAGTATTTCTTGTGTTGAAACAAGTGAATCTTAAGGTGTTCTTTTGATTGTTGGGCAAACACTTGTTGCTTTCGCTTGAAATTGAATTCGAAATTATACAACAGCTTTCTTTTTGTAATACATCAACATTAAGGAAGAAGAAAAGAAATACTTGCATTGTGCATGTGCATTTTGACAGTTTGCATGTCGATTTAGGAAAAGTGCATCAGTGTGTGCTCTATGATCTGTTTGAAAAGATGATGTCTTTCTTTTCCTTCAGTAGCTAAGGTTTTCATAAGTTGAAAGAATTGAAAAAGCTTGCTTATCATTCTTAGACTGCATTTAGGAGTTGTATCATACATCACGTGGTGATCCGTAAAGGCAAACTGCTAAGCAAGATCAACCTAAAAAGAACTGAATTTATCTAACAATGCTTTGAAACATAATGAAACACAGTAGAGGTCTAG
Organism: Pinus tabuliformis; assembly: GCA_031772625.1. Taxonomy (NCBI): domain Eukaryota; kingdom Viridiplantae; phylum Streptophyta; class Pinopsida; order Pinales; family Pinaceae; genus Pinus; species Pinus tabuliformis. The sequence continues at coordinate 596,540,720 of CM062810.1, read as the reverse complement.
GTAGAGACGTGAACCGGCGTCGTTAAACATAGTGACTGTTGATCTCTACGAAGGTGGGTGATTCCTCCTGAGGGACGATAGCACTAATACGGACTTGTGCCCCCGCGTACCATCGCGTATATTGGGGGACCCCTATAGGAACAAAGCCTTTATCCATAGGAAGCCGTGTCGGCCGCCCTACTGATCGCGATGCAGTGAACACAGCATTCACGAAGATCGACCACTTGTACCGTAAAACGTATTCTGTCGTTTCGCGAAAGGTTTGGCACACCCTTGCCTAGAACTCCAGAGTAGTTTCTTTTGGCCTTTTTCAAACTCTATAACTGAAAAAGTCCATCCGAGCATTTGTCACTTCGGGCTCGTTAATACATCGAAGGAGACTAGAGTCATCTTTAGCTTTTTCTCGACTCTTAAAAAGTGAAAAAGCAAGTTGTGTCTAAAAGCGTCGTCATATAAAATTCATCTTAAACGGAACATAATCACCCCTAATTCCTACGTTGATCTTAAGTTTGAGAACATGGAACACACCAATCAAGGGATTCCACAGCATGGGACCCCTAGCCCTTTCTCCTCTTGGGGAGAAGTTGGTGCGCCCCACATGGCCACATTGTCGCTTCCAGGACTGACAATTGGCCTGCCAATTTGGCTATTCTCAACCGCTGTAGTTCAGACCACCACGGTTCCTGAACAGTCAAGTCAACAGTTAGACCAGTCTAGAGCTACTCTCCAGCCTTCCACTTCTTATGAGCCTTCCTCCGATCCTTCTTCTTCGAAAGGTCAAGCCGCCAAAAGCGGAGCTCCCATAGAAAAGAAGAAGGAAAAGAAGAAGAAAGAAAAGAAGCAGAAGGAGCCAAAGGCGCCTGGGGGCAAGCAAAAGGCATCTAACGAAAACCCACACACAGCACGGACCGGGCCCAAATCGCCATGTGTCATATGTAGAGGAGACCACCTCCACTGTGATTGTCCCAGTATTCCCCGGATACTAAGGGACTGGTCCCCTCGTTTGCACGATTCGGAAGCGTCAACCTCTGACAACCAGGTTGAATGCTTACCGTCGACCAACGAAAGTGAAGGTCGCAGACGACGAAGAGGGATGAGATTCCCCTGCGAACTGTGTGAAGGCAATCACACCCTTCGCCGTTGTCCCTTTTTAGACGAGGCAAAGAGAGTTTTGGAAGATCAACTGGTGGCATCGGTGCTACTTCCTCCTGGATATCAAAAACTCGTGCCAGGTCCTTCGTTGGTCGAAAATACAGCTGCCTTGCTCAGAGGGCCAGCTGAAGTGTCAGTCACTGAAAGTGAACCTACTGAATCTGGACCGGACGAAAGTCCAAAGGTCGAAACGGCAGTTGACCCGGTTCTCCCTTCAGAAGTTTCATCTTCAAATACCACAGTCACTGAGGATTCACCTTCAGTTGACACCCTCACCGAAGAGAGTAAGGATGACACCGTCCAGGTTCTCTTCATCAACACCGATTCTGATGAACATCAGGGCAATGTGCCCACTCCTTTATCGCAGGAAGGAGCGTCGTCAGGATCATATCCGGCCGTATATTCGGTCCCACCACCAAGCAACCTAGTTGTGTCCTTTGATTGGAACCAACTAGGCAGACCCCGGTTACCAGCCAGTATACCATTTAGAATTATAGTCCAAATATACAAAATGGTGATGGCTGGAACTATCATTGATGAAGGGGCGTTTATGAGTATCCTGTCCTCTATTGCTTGGAAAGCACTGGGTGGCCCGGCGCTTTTGCCCGAGACAAGGCGTCTCTCGGGTTTTGACAGGGGAACCAGTCGACCATTAGGGATTCTACCTAATGTGCCTATTACCTTGAAAGGGAAGGCTGTCAAGATGAATTTGATGGTCGTCCAAGGACCCTTGGATTATAACCTACTCCTTGGACGGGACTACATATATTGCATGGAAGCAATAGTCTCCTCACTCTTTCGAATAATGTGTTTTCCATACGAAGGAAGAATGGTCAAGCTCGTAGACCAACTTTCATTTCCGGGATCACGCATCGCAAATAGTCACATACCTATCCTGAATGGTCTATTTGATCAAGAAAGGTCTCTACCTCCGGTGCTTCTTCCTGATGAGCGCGAGTGATTCGGGAAAGGAAGGCCGGAACCCAGGGGGCATGCGTCCTGGTCTGCTCTGGAGGCAGAAAAAACCTTGGGTGTAAAGTAGAATTTCCGCGGGAGAATATGACTAGTCCGTACCCCATCCCCCCCTTCATCTTTGAGAATCTTCCTCTGAGCCATCTTCATGGAGAAGAAGGACAAGAAGACAAAGAGAGAGATGGGCTCTCAGAAGGGGTAATTGGGATTGGGGTTGTTCTAGAATAAGATTCTTTTGTTAAAGTTATGTGGGAGGACGGGGGCCCGTTACTCACCTTTGTCTAAATAAGTAGGCTCTGCCAAAGAAGGGGATCCGTTTGCGGCAGCAAGTAGTAACCATCTTTGGATAAAAGGCAAGCCTCACCCATTAAAACAAATGTTTTAGAGGATAAGTAGGGGCAGCCTCCAAAGAAAGAGATTCTATTGCTGCAACAAATTGTAACCATCTTTGTGTATCCTAATGATAGACATCGCCGAAGAAAGAGTTTCCTTTGCGCCAGCAAATAAAACCAATCTTTGGGTAACCTGAAAGAGGTAAGCCTCCCTCAAACCCACCAATGTTTTGTCTATTGAGAAGTGTTCTTCTCTTGTCGCAAAGATCAGTTAAAAACTAGGCTGACGAGAAGACAAGTACCGCGTAAGACCCGCTAAAAATAACGAGAAGACAAGTATCGTTAACATTAGGACTGACAAGACGACAAGTAGATGAGAACACCCAAAGAAAAACAGAAGTGGAGGAGAGGAGGGGCAACCTTGAAATTATACTTTATACCTGGGGGCATGCAAACCTCTTGGAATGCAAGCACGGGCGGCTATTTTGTTTTTAGTTTTTTAGGTCCTCCCTTTAAACCTGTAGGTCTAACCCGTTAAACTCGTAGGATTAGCCGATACCCAGCTTGCATAAAAAGAGGGTATGGGGCAAAGCGCAGGAAGATGAAGCTCTTTAAAAAATAGGAATCTTCCATGAGACCTTACTACTTTATGACTGGTAAAAATGAGCAGTTTTGGCAAAGTTCATGCTCGTTAAAAAATAAACGCAAAACCGAGCAGTTTTCGCAAGGGTTCATGCTCGTTAAAAAATAAACACACATGTGAGCAGGCTTCCCCCTAGTGTTCAAGCTCATTCAGAAAAAATGAACCGGTAAATAACCATTTGAGACCGTAAATTCATTAGCCATAAAAGCCTTGGTCGTGTTTGTGCACCGTCACCTCCACTTTTCCTTTGGCCGATCATTCACATCCACTTGATTGTTTACCTATTTTGAGGAACAACTGCGAAGAGTGATCCCATTTAGCCATCCTTGTAATACTGCCGTGATTGGAAAATTCCAACCTGTACCTGGAATCTGCTGCTATCCCTGTTTATCACTCGTTCCTCAAAATACGAGTCTTCTTTGAGCTCTTTTCACTGACTCGTAAAAAGTGAAAAGTTTGCCGAGTTTTGGCCTTCCAGCTCGTTAAAAGGACCGGAAGAGCTATCCCTCCTCTAGATTTTAATCTTTTTGGACCTGAGGGATTATTGCACAAAAAGATCGAGTGCTTGTCTGGTTCGGCTCGATAAAGATATCGAACATTCATCCCTTCTGTATTGTTTTATACTTTTTCGGACTTAAGAGATTAGATGACGAAAAAGGACCCCTGGAGTCTACTTTATGTACCCTTTTCAGACTCTCTAAAAATGAAAAGGACCGAGTTGTCTTTGTCGCTGGGCTCGTTAAAAATGTTAGAAAGCGACAAACTTGTCTTTAGACAAGAACGAGTTTCCCTATCGCTAGGCTCGTTAAAACATAGCGATGGGCTTGCCCGAAGGGCAGGTTATAGATCAAGCATATGTTATCCTCCTCAAGCTTGACAAAAATAAAGAGGTACTGGTCAGAAATGACTGGGGAAAAATTGGGAAGAACCTCAAAGCTTAATGGTAGCAAGTCGCTCTTGAACATGACACTTTTGGCCTCCGTAAATATCGGGTTGGGTTATTATCATTCACCGGTCCCTTCACCATGGTCTCGCCATACCATCCATACATGGGGTAATGCTACCGATCCATCACATCAGTGTCGTTATATGTTCAAGAGATGTCATTCAGAAAGTGTCAACCGGGTCCCATCCACTACCATACATCATCTTTCATCCTTCCATGACCGCCACCCTGAATCATATTTCACAGATCGTTTTCACCATCATCACTAGCTCCGTTCCGTGTCACTGATGTGGGATTCATTAAGGCCCTCCTTTGACGGATCACTTCTTGTCGACATCAGCTCATTATCCAAGAAGTTGATCTAGGAACACCCCCTCAGTACTTTGAAGCTTGCATGCCTCAATGGCAAGTTTCTCACTTCCGGCGATAGGTATACATTAATGACCTTCGACCGGGAGACTTTGCGTGGTGTTCGACGTCAGATCCTATATTCACGCCACGTGAATTGTGCTGCAGTACCTTGAGGGTCATCATCATTATCGGTGATTCCTCTCGCGCTTGTTAACAGTTTACATTATTGACTGGTAATCAAGCGATGTCTTTCCATGTTCGACTTCAAGAAATTCTCACATGGATCGACTTGTACTAGAGTGAAGATCGGACAAGTTTGAAGACCCCGGATCTAGTTTCATCCATCCGGGTTGCGATATATATTCAGGAGATAAAAACATAGACATGTGCAGCAGATGAGCATCCTACTAAAAGGATGATAATTAAAAGCAGAGAATTATCCATCTCTTATCAGACGATCGTCTGTTTATGTACGGCAAATGTATTTATAAATCTGATCATGGGAAATGCCCGCATCAGCTAGATCATGAAAAGAAAATATGAAAAGATAATGTATTGTATTGTATTTTGTTACAGGTCACCTCCCGACGATTGAATGAACTTCGGATCCTCCTAATAAAGCACTTCACCCGATAAACGACCTCATACTTTAGGGGGCAACTGTTATAGACATTTTTGTGCCTTACAGCATAGAGCATGAAATGTCAATAATCTAAGGGATCCAAAGTCCCTAAACATGTTGTTCTTACCCTTAGAGGAACAAGGTCAGCAAACCACAGCACTGCAAATCAGTTCTCCACTGAAAAAAACTCAAAAACAGGTCAGTTTTGGATCATTGCAGCTGCTCCACTAGGCATCTGCGCTGCATAGCAGGTACAACAAAGGCTACCTGCGTTGCATAGCAAGTAGAACAAAGGCTACCTGCGTTGGGCGTACTTGGACATGTGGAGGAATATTTTTCTCAAAGTGCCAGTGCCCAGGAAGCTTCTAAAAAGACACTTGATGATAAGATTCGCCTAATGATGAGTTAAGAGCTTCTAAAACTCCAAGTGGAAGACAGAAACTCCGAGTGAAGAACTGAAGAACAACTGGAGTTGAAGAGGACAACAAGTCACACATCAAGATGACTTATCTTCACTCCAAAACTCTATATAAGGATCTCATCCCATGGGATCTAAAGGGCGGAATTTTGTGCAAAGAATTGCTGTTGGTTTACAGTTGTGAGCATTGGGTGATTGCTTGAGGGAGGTGAAGAAGAGATTTCTCTCCGTCGGGAAGGTGATGCTGGATTGGACCTCTCATGGTTGTATCGCCACCTAAACCTTACTTCCATATATTAATAAAGCATTTGAGGTTCTTCTATTCGCATGTGTTTCAATGGTGTATTGTCTTACTTGTGTCTTTGATTTATGCTAATCCTTGAATCGATTATGAATGCATGCCTCTTGTAGTTTCCTTTTCTTGTCTTATTTGCAGGATCTCGTGTAGCTGGGCCGGTGAAAAGACTTGGATCTAGGAGCAAGCGGCAAACGAAGGAGATTGGATCAACCATTTGCGCAAGACATCGGTAAGTGGATCTCTTCCTTCTATCTCTTGCATGTCATAAAGAAGAAACTTTAGATAGCTTTGCTTTCAGCTGTTGCTAAGGAACTGTCACCCTTAGAGTGGGTTAGGGTCATTCCGAGTTGGATACTTTCCCCCACAACAGTCATCGACAAAACGCTTCCACCAAGCTGGTTTTAAAGGATAAGATTCCAAGGCCTTCTTCTCAAAATATTCCATGTATAAGTTGGCCACAATTGGCGAGAGGGGTGATCCCATTGCTACACCAGATGTCTGTTCATAAAATGTTCCTTGGAATGTGAATACAGTTGACTTTAAGCAGACTTCAGCCAGCTTTGCGGTCTCTGGATCAGTGACACCTCTTATAACCTGAATGGCTTCATCAAGAGGAATCTTCGTGAATAAGGAAACCACATCAAAGCTCACAAGGATGTCATCCTTTTCCATTCTTTCATTTTTAATAAGATCCACAAAGTCATGCGAGTCTTTAATGACGGAGTCAGTATTTCCAACAAGGGGCTTTAGAATCTTGGCGACATATTTAGCAAGTTCATAGGTTGGGGAGCCAATAGTATTAACTATCGGTCTAAGGGGGACCCCTTCCTTATGGATCTTGGGTAAACCATAGATTCTAGGGATGGTTTCACAAGAGGGGGTTAATTTCTTCTTCAATTTTTCGTCAAGGCTGGAATCTGAGATAATCTTTTTTACATCCTTCATGATTTTGGCCATGGGATTACTGTTCAGCTTCTTATAACTGCCACAATTTAGGTGATCATTCATTTTCTTAACATAGTCTTCTTTATCAAGGATAACCGTTGCTCCTCCTTTATCTGCTTTAAGAACAACTATCTTGTCATTATTTCGTAAGGATTTGAAAGTCTTTTGCTCTTCCTTACTCAAGTTGCTTCTGGGAGCCTTGGCTTTTCTCATGATGAGAGAAAACTCTTGCCTTAATGCTTCTTTGTCTTCAAGAGGGAGGTTACTAATCCCATCTTCAATGCTACAAATCATCTTTTCAATGTGGAGGCTTTTAGGGGCCATTGCAAACCCCATCCCCTTGCTGAGAACATTAACGGCTACCTAGTCAAGAACCTCGGAAGACAGGTTAACTACTTTTCTTTTTGCTGTTGATGTTGATCCATATGAGTTTTCGCCAGCCTACTTGTCACCCTTGCTCAACACATTGCATTTTGCCACATATTTTTGGATAAAACTGTCATTATTAGCATTTAATTCTGGCCTTTTCACATCCTCATAGAATTTGCTGACTATGCCATGCGCATCTTCTCTGGAGATCTGCACCCTCTCGATACTATCTAGGCTCACATTGTTCTCATTCTTTTCATTTCCCGCCCTGCCCAGGGAGTTATCACTATCTATGTCGATCCTATTCATTGCTTCTGGTTTAGACTCATCACATATAAACACCTCTACGTTTTTATTGTCAAACTCACTATTTTTATTAGAATTTTCATTTATATTTTTTGGATTTATTACCTCTGTGTTCTCACCGAAACAACTGTTCGAATTATTACCATTTCCACCGGAGCTGTTGTTTGAATTGTTAACACCTATCTCCTCCGCGCTTTCAATATCACCACCTAAAATGTTGATCGAATTATTGAACCAGTCGTTTAACTTACCTTCGTTGTTTCCCACCATTATCATTTCTACGTTAACAATTTGCTTTCTGCTATTATCAATTTCGCTCTCGTTATTTTTATCTGAATACAAATGCTTATTGAGCTGCAGATTTATCGTGTTGCATCTATTTATATATTGTTGCAAACAATAATTATTAATTAATTTGAAACCTTCACTCAAAGGAAATTTAAGAAAACATGAACACCAATCTTGCAATCCATCGATAATTGTAAGCAAACCCTAATGACAGAAAGTAAAACCTTAATTATTGATCGATTGAAAACAAGGCCAACCTTTTGACCATTTAAAAGAGAAAACCCTAACTATTGAATCAATTTTAAAAAATAATGCATAAACTCCAAATTTGATTCCTACACTATGCTCTTTGCAAATCCATCAAATTTCACTCTGTAAAACCAATCAAAGCTCTGAAAGGAAATGTAAACAAACTCCTCTCACATATCCAGATCAATACTCACACTCTAATAAGAAACCGATCTAATAAAGTACTGAAATAAATAAGCCCATTCAATTAAAAATGTGCAAACAAAAAAAATAACATTAGCACATTGTTGTCTAACTCTTTCATTAATCACAATAACTGGTCTCACATTAACATAAATCAATTTCAAACCTTTGAATGAGAGTAAAATAAAAGATAAAATAAAATAAATTCAAATTGTGAATTCCAAATGCAAAAACAAACAAAGATTTGCAACAAATAGCTATACTATGTTTTAACACAGTCTTCCTGCAGTCAATAGGCTTGTTGTACTCAATGTGATTCCTTCACTGCATACATACTAGAGGTAAGGCTTCTTAAATGATTAGATATTTAAGCTCCAAAAGCAAAGTGTTAACAGTAAATTACTATGCAAGCTCAGGGATTTAGAAAACATAATGTTTAAACTATGTTTCTTGTCATCAAAAGAATCAAACAATACCATTACAGAGTTTGTGTTACAATTTGTTCCAAATGGTTGTAGACCCCTCCAATTATATTGCAACTTGGATCAATAATATTCAGGTCAAATCTATATGAATTGAACTAGATATATAATCTTTCAGCTTTCAATAAACTTATCCATTCAATAAATACAAAACCTGTGGTATAGTTGGGAATCCAAGCTGCAGTTTTCAAATGTCGAGAGATATATTCTCCTTTCATGATAAAAAAGGACTAAAGATGAGTAAGATCTCCATATAATGTACCAAGAGTTGTCTATATAGCTTATGATACCCATGCTTCAACACCTCATGGATAACTATAGATCAGTTGCAACATTTAAATTCTAGATCAAAGCTCACAATAAAGGATCGAAAAAAAGAATGTCTTTGAAACCTGTAAGAAATGGTTGTTATAACCTCTAATGAATGTTCACTCAAAAATATATGTTAAGCTTTCAAATCCAGTTTCAAGCAATGTGTTGTGTAATAATTTAAAAGGAACAAATCATCAATAATGCGTGCAAATTAAATGGATGTATAGATAAATTCCAACAATAAACACACCAATATAAAAGATCTCATACTACTTCAGCAAACTAATAAATCCACTATAAAAACAATATACAAGAGGGATGACGAGCTAGGTTGGTTGGGCCCAAACCAACCATCTCGTCCCTTATATAATAAATCAAAATTACAGAGGATAAAATAATCACAAAGTGCACAAATTGACGAAATAAAACCTGGCATGAGTTTGTATATTAATGAAATCAGTATTTTACATCTGAAGCCATCTTCTCAAGTTCCAAACCAGAAATGTGAAGCTATAATAACATCTCTTCTTCACACAGGATATGGCTAAGTCATTTATAAAGGTGACAAGGAAAATTTTGGCTCTAACAACCATTTTTTTTAATTTTGGAAAATTATATATTTTTAACGAATTGGCCTCAAAGATCTTTGCATATCTTCCAAACCATGGAAAATTTTGGAAAATTGTCTGGAGGAAATCTAATTTGTCATGTTTTCAACAAAAATGTCTCTTGCAAATTTCTCATTAAACTCCATTTCCTTGGAAATGGTGCACAAAATTAATTGTTTGGATACTTCTGTAATGAATCTCGGTTTTACCTTATTTTTTTACAAATCTGCCTCAAAGACCCCTTCGTATCTCCCAAACTGTAATGAATGTTAGAAAACTGGTTGAGACTTAGTCAATCTACTGTACTAGAAGAAAAACTTGTGTTCGATATTTCCAATATTCTTCTTCATATGCATGAAAATCGAGGCGAACTTTGGAAATTTGAAAACTGTCGAATTTGGGGCTGAAGCATTAATTATTCCCTAAAAATAAATCCATACAACCTGGGTGCATTCTAACTCATGTGGAAGCATGAAAACATCATTATGAACATAAACCAAGTCTCGTTTTCCTCCTAGAAGTGTGTCAATATGTCAAACCCCAAATAGTTACAGGAGCTACTGCTGGTGAAGTAATAGGTTAGTGAAATATAAGTATGCCTTTGACTATCAGATAGGCTCCAAAATAGTGTCTAACATGTGCTTGTAATATCAGCTAGCATTGGCCTCCAAGGAAATTTCAAATGATAAATCAGTCCACACATACTTTAACTCTGGTTCGGGATCTCTATTGAGTGCACGACTTGCATTAACAACATTAATGAAAATCAATCCTAATAAATGCATATAACGAAGGTATAAAATGAAAACCAAATGTAAATATTTACTATTGCATGAAAATAATGTATAAGTGCAAGATAAAGGTTCATAAACTAGTAAAACAAGGGAATAAGTGAGGTATCAAATGGGAAAAATGATGCATTAGATACGACAATTTCGAGGCCTGACATCCCTCCATGCCGATCATCTTGCATGTCCTCATGTAAGTGAATCAACTACTAAACTAATGCTCCCTTTGAAAAAAAACAGAATTGAAACATAAATGTTCCTTCACTCATAATATTTTTCCTTGCTAAATTTGACTATTCTGACAAAAAAAATGCTTGTTGGTCCATTTTTATTCATTAAGACTGATCAAAAGAAAATATAATTCCATGAATCCCATGGGAATGCTAACAATGTTGTCACTGTAGGGATCGTGTCATAATCAAATAGACAACTATCAAAATTTCCACAAAGCATCTCAAGAGCAGTCCAAATCAGTAGGTCTTCACTTTCAATAACGTCATTATTATAAATAGAAGTGACATGATTTGAAATCCAGGGAATTAAAATATATGGAAATAGGGAAAAGGAAATATGACAAAATGATACCTTCCCAAGATTACCATCTTACCGTTACCCAAGTGTATAGCTGAAGCTCCTCTTGTTCAAGCAAATTGAATCACCTGTGCTAAGGGTCCCACATCCATGAAAACATTCATATTTATGAAAGATAGAACTCAAAAGCACATTACTGAAAGGATATTAAAGCCATTCTCAGACAGATATGATAATGAGCTGAGAGAAAGAAAAAAAAACAAAGTAAATCATAGTGTAGAATTAACTTTAATACCACAAGCATGGCGTTGTTTCCAGTAGGCATCTATAGCCTCAATAGGGATGCCTTTTAACCCCAAAAAATGCTTGTCCCATCTATTAGATATAAATTCATATTAAATTTAAAGCATTTACATTTGTTTAGAAATTAATTGAAGACCATTGTCCTGGCTTGGTAAAAAGCTAACGACAATGTCATTTGTTGGTGTTCAGATATGAATCATGAAATTCACCCAATTCCACATTAATTTTCAACCCATTTCTCTATGATTTATTTCAAGGCTATCATGCAAAATATATGCAGGCCACAATTTCCCTACCCAGCATTGAACATTCAATTATAAACTTAACAATGTGTAACAATAAGAAATAGCTATAATAGCAATAAGAGTAACAACAAGTTACGACTCATAGCAACGCACTGATAATAATTCACAGCGATAAATAACTCAACCGAAATAAACCTATGCACACATTTATTCCAATAGCACCTATTCAGGAGAGAGGGCCTAACTCCCTGATCAGGGCTGTGGCAAGATCAAGAATTCACGAGATGCTCAAAAGATCCGAATTTCATTAATCAAAAGAACATTACAAAGTATGATGTTACAAGCTCAAAGTTAATGTAATTCTCTTGTGATCTTAACTCCTTGATTTCATAGCCCCATAACTCTACTTATACAATTTGTTAACACTATAAGCTCCTAGAATTACGACAATTGTCTTCCTATAATTACATAGTGGTTTCCAAAGAAAAATAAAATATAAAGATAGTAGTGTGTTGATTGAGAGGTTGATCCACCATTGTAGCTTATGTCCTAGGATAGTGTTTCCAGCTCAATGGTCACAATTCGTTAAACCACAATCCTAGTCATTCTTCCTCCAAATCTGCAAGAATAATCAAATTAGCAAGAAACTTAGGCAACAATCCCCTATGACTATGCTTCATTGATTAATGATTCGTAAATACATGACAAGAGGTATACCTGTGTCATTTAGAATGTAAATTGACCAGCAATGGTGTAAAATGGATACAGGAAACAGGGTAAAAACATGCAAGTTTAGCCACCAACATCTGGCCCCAACTAGTCTTTCTACATGTCCTCATGCAGCATGTCGCCTGCACAGATCTGGGTTGGATTTGCGGTGATCAGCATCAAGTTGTGTGAGATCATATTTTGCAGCCATTTTTGTTCCTAGAGGCTTATATCCATCTGTCTAAAGGAATTTTTTCCACCAATCCTCACCTACCACGTAAGTTGGTGTATATTGATCGGCTGACAGCCAAATAATGGGGAAACAGAACCTCAAATCTATCCATTTGATCCCATGAAGTTACATGCATGCAATATGACAAGGTACTATGTTTAAAGCTTAAGCAAAGTTGGGGGCCCCAAAAGATTCACGTGCTCTAACGGTTGACGATGATAGCATCCATTTTTTCTGGCACTACATGCCTTTATGGGGTAGTGTCTTTGACACCCTTTTCTTGCAACTGCTCCACTTCCCCACCATCTTCTTTCATCTACTACAAAGTTGTTTCTAGCCCTTACGGTTAGTTTCAACAACAACATTTTCCTCTAATGGCCCTGTGGAGATAGTATCGGCCATAATTTCTTCAATTCAGTTGGCAGTGTTTCTTGTGTGGCAGTGCCAACCACCAATCCCTCAATTTGTGCAATTTTTTCACTAGTCGAAAATGGTGCTTGTAACTACCCCAACAAATTTGAAGAACGGGGGAGAGGATTTTTATTTCACCAGGCGTCTAGGGGAACGAAACTTCCTTGCCCCTCTTGGAAAATATGTAAGAAACAGAGAACGAAGGATATTTTCTTCAATTTCCATTCTCTCAGTGCATGTTGCCTCAAGCCCTCCTTCTCCTTCCCTTGTGTTCACTGGCTAGTCTATGCTCCCTTTTTCTTTCTATGCCTATGCTTCTTCCAATTTGTCCTCCTGCTCAACAGTTGACACTAGTTCTTGTGGAGAAGTGTCGACTGCGGCCCCTATTTCTTCCAAGGGTTCCTTATTCACTCGAGTAGGTGATGTTGGTTCTTGTGTATTAGCACCACCTACAACTTCATCCAATATTTCCTCATTTTCTTGGACAAGTGATGCTGGTTCTTGTGTGTCAACACCACCTACAATTTCATCCAAGGGCAGTGATTCTCCCCTCAAATTGGTAGTCAATGTTAGTTCTTGTGGAGCAACATCAACTGCATTCTCTTATGTCTCCATTGGTTTTACTCCCATTGGGCCAGCAGGCAACACTGGTTCTTGTGTAACATCGTCATCTACGGCCTCTCCTTCTTTCACCATTAATTCTTTCTCATCCTCCCCTACAGGCATCATAACCGCAAGTTCTTCCTCTGCTAGCTCGGTGAATTGTGGGCAAGCCATGGAAGTTTAAGATAGAGTATGCACCAACAATAGTCTGACCAGATAATGATTTGTAAGGACCACTAATGCTTGTCGAGATCGATGAGTAGACTGTGCCATTAGCTGAAGACTATTCCATAGAAAATATGACATATCTAAAGAATGAACATGCACATGTCAGAACCAAGGGCATGCAAGAAGCTTGAAATGATATTTAAACGGGGTAGCAAATAAGCCTTTACAAGTAATATACCTCATGACAAAATATGCAACCTTAGCTTATGGGTGCAATAGAGACTTTCGATCATACCCCCTAACCTTCTGAACCATTGTTTCTCCAGCCTGCAAAAACAATTCTGGGAGCTCTCAAAAAGGAGATTTCTGAGAAAACCATTTATGCCCTCCTTGTGGCAACCCACTGACAGTAAAAATAACTTCCTCTGTGACAAAAATATCTAGCCCATGAACTCTGGAATGATTTCCATCCAAGTTTAATGCGAATTCGATTGTGATAGCTTTGTCAAATCCCTACAGCCTCTCAAAATACACATGCCATCCTACATCTAAAAAGACCTTCCATATGTCTGGATTACTTCATACCTGCACTATGTTTTCTAGTTCGTGCCTAATAGCTTTCCTGCCCATTCTGCAATTACTCAATAGAAGCAATTGGAGTAACATCAAGACTATTGAGGAATATTGTCAGCATGTAAATTTGCAATGACAGGGTTGTGGTGGTGACAGGGTGCGATGACAGTGAAATCCGGGAAGGTAATAATGAAATATGGAAAAATCCATGGTGGATTATAGTAATAATGAGTGGAAATTATGGTAATCATTTAACAACATTGGAAAGGACTGCCCATTAATACAATCACACTAATTTCAAGTCGCGATGCATATAGATAATTGTGTGAAGTATGGTGGGGGTCGTGGAGTGTACACGCTAGAACAAGGTTCAATGCTCATAATGACAAGTCATTACTGCGATTTAATTATGGCATATTTGTATTTATTATAATACCTCCCCCCAACTAAGGGATGACCATCCATGGTCTTGTCGAGTCATGTCAAATGAATTATCGATCAAATCCACAAATTCAATTACGAACATACCTGGTGAGTTACCTTAATGGAGTAATAACAATGGAGGAGTAACAATATCAAAGGGAGTAACAACACCCAAGGAGTAACAACATTAGGGGGAGTAACAGCACCTGAGGTGTAATAGTACTAATTGAACACTTAGCTGGAATCGCCACGAACAGAGTAACAATACCGAAGGAGTAATAGCACCAGCAAAGTACTTATACATAATCGCCATGAAGTAACAACATTGAAGGAGTAACAACACCAGTGAAGTACTTAGATGAAATTGTCATGAATAGAGTAACAACACTGGAGGAGTAACAAGACCGGAGGAGTAACAGCACCAGTGAAGTACTTAGATGAAATCATCATGAACAGAGTAACAACATCGAAGGAGTAACAACACTAGTAGAGCAACAACACCAGTGAGGTGCTTAGATGAAATCAGTACCTGTAGAGTAACAACACCAGGGGAGTAACAACACCAATGAATTACCTGCAAGAAAAATAATGATAAATTAGTAACAATATTTTATTATATTATATTTTATATATATGTATATGTATATGTATATGTATATGTATATGTATATGTATATGTATATGTATATGTATATGTATATGTATATGTATATGTATATATATTATTATTATTATTGTTTTTAGATCAGAGGTGCAGAGGAAGAGCTCTCTGCACTAGCAATTTAAAAACCAGAATTATCAAAGAAATGTTTAAATAAGGAGTCTTTAGAAGCTTGAGAGTGATATAGTCTGAGGCGATGTCCATTTATAAGCAAAGAAGTGTGTGCCTCATCAATTGTTATAAGTCTAACAGTCCCATTATCAAACATCATGTCAACTTCATATGGTCCCATCCATCTAGAGAAGAGTTTTCCTTTAAAATATTTGAACCAAGAATCATAGAGAAATGCCCAATATCCTCTTTGAAACACCTTTTTCTTAATAAATTTGTCATGTCATTTAGTTCATTGCTTCTGAATTGCAGTGGTATTCTAGAAAACTACCAACCGAATTTCATCCAACTCATTTAACTATTCTTGTCGATGTTTCTTGGATTATGAAAGATCCAAACCTACTTCAAGGGTTGTCCCAATGGTCTTAATTTTGAATTCCACTGGAAACAAAGGGGATTTCCCATAGACAAGCTCGTATTGTGAAAAGCATGTTGTGTTCTACCATGTTGTTCTATATGCCCATAGTGCCTCGAGAAGATTTTCAGCCCAATTTTGGAGATGGTTTGCTATAGTCTTTGTAAGAATATTTTCGAGTACCTGGTTTGTGCTCTCTACTGGACCATTCACCTGAGGATGATATGGATATGTTACCCTATTCCTTATTGCATACTTCTTCATAAGCCCAGTTATCAGATGTGATGTAAATTGTGCCCTCCATTTGAAACTATCTCTCTAGGAGCTCCAAACCGAGTAAACATTTCTTCAAATAAAAAGTCTGAGACAATCTGTTATGTTGATTTCACAAAAACCTTGGCCTCTACCCACTTTGTCACATAATCCATGCAAACCAAAATGTGAACTTTCTGATGCGAAGGCGGATTGAATGCCCCAACGAAATGGTAGGTGTTGAGGCACTTTTCCTATAGCAAGAGAGTTAGCAATATCTGCATACCACGAAGTGTGAGTAGAAATTGCAAAGAGATGTTCATCTGGAAAACTATCCTCTACAAGTGTACCTTCATCACTAGTATCCATCCTAGACAGGAAATCTGCAACTACATTATCTTTCCCTGGCTTATCTACAATGGTAATATCAAATTCTTGAATTAACAACCATATTGTAATATGACCAAGGGTTATCAGTTTATTCATCATATACCTGATAGTTTTATGATCATTGTGCATGAAAGTAGGATACCCTATAATGTAATGTCGAAACTTATTAATAACATAAATAACAGCCAAGAACTCCTTTTCAGTTACCGTATAGTTCAGTTCAGCAGGAGTCAAGTTCTTGTTGACATAGTAGATCACATACGGTTTCTTGTCCTCCTGTTGTCCCATGACTGCCCCTACAATTGTTTGAGAAGCATCTATGGAGATGTAAAACGGGAGCTCCTAGTCAGGATCACGTAATATCAGAGCTTTACAAACTAGTTCTTTGATTTCCACAAAAATTGCTTCACATTCATCTTTCCACACAAACTTTGCATCTTTAGGTAACAAATGAAAACGTGGGAATGTTATCGTAGAAAAAAATTATATAAAATTCCTGTAATAGCCAGCATAACTGATAAAGATATGTACCTGTGTCAGTGTCTTAGGTGTAGGAAAATTCAATATTACCTCTACCTTAGCTGGATCAACCTGAATTCTTGCAGCTAAAAGCAGGTGTCCTAGCACTATTCCTTCCTTCATCATCATATGGAATTTTATTGTACTAAGAGAAACATGTGTTTGCTTACATATTTTAAGCACTTTATCTAAGTTTTCTAGACCTTATTCAAAAGAATCCCCATATGGGGTGAAGTCATCAATGTAAATTTCAACACTATAATTGATAATATCCTTTAAAAAACCTAATATTTCCCTTTCAAAGGTAGCAGGTGCGTTACAGAGACTAAATGGAAGGATTCAGTAGGCAAAGGTTCCCCAAGGGAATGTGAAGGTAGTTTTATCTTGATCCTTGGGAGCTATTTATATCTGATTGTATCATTGAATCCATCCAGAAATGAGAAAAACTTATTTCTGACTAATGTATAAAGGACTTGGTCAAGAAAGGGTAAGGTAAAATGGTCTTTTAAAGTTTCTTTATTTAATTCCCTGTAATCAACACAAATCTGCCATTTTCCATTCTTCTTAGGAATAATGACCAGCAGGGAAACCGATTGATTGTCTAATATCGGATAAATAAAACCCACATCTAATATCTTCTGTAATTCATATTTGACAATGTTATTTAAGGTAGGATTCATTCTTCGTTGCGGTTGCCTAATAGGTCGAAATTCTTCTTTAATGTATATGTGATGAGTACATAAATAAGCAGGGATGCCTTTCATATCTGTATACTCCTAAGCAAAGGCTTATTTATGTTCTGAAGGACCTACAGTAACTGTTTGGTTTGGGAGGGTGAAAGGTCAAGATTAATATTCAGCATTTTCCCTAGTTCAATTTCTACAGAAATATTGTCATGAGGTACAATTATAGTCATATTCCCAACTTTTGTTTCTAGTTCGATATATTCCTAAACATTACAACTCATGAAAAATTCTAATAGTTGGTAGGTTGAATATGAAACAGAGTTGGGATTGTTTGGTTGAAGGGAAAATACCCCTAGGGTCCTTTGGGTTAAGACTCTACCAGACTGAAAATTGCTTATTCAAAGAAACACACACACAGCCAGTATCTTCACTTTAAGCAAATTCTAATGTTTAGGGTACGTACCTAAGGTCCTACGTTCGAGAAGGCCTTTAGGGTCCAAACCCTTCTTGGAGTTCCCTTCTTCTTCTTTGACCTGTAAAACAAACAAATCAAAGAACACAACAGTACATGGACAAATACTTATATGAAAACCATCTTCATGCTATAAAGTTAGTTATAAAAATCATTAAGTAACTACTTGCATAAGAATTCAAGACAAGAATCTCATAAGCATAAAGAAAGATTGTTTCGGGAACCAAGACGTGTTTCTTTTATATAAAGGCAAATAAAGTACATATAACAGAAAGATATCACCTGAAACACCTTCAGCAGGCTCCAAGCAAAGCTTCCTCCCGGATTCGTTCCAGCCTCAAGCCTCCAACAAGAGCTCCTTCCAAGTCTTACTCAATGATGACATAAAGGATGAATGATCACCAATACACATGGAAACAAGGGTTTCCTATGCAAAATGGGGGAAGTGCAGAAAGCACCAAGGACTTCAGACCTGGTCTATGGGGAAAATCTCAGCATAATAATCTTGCTCTTCTTTTCTCTCTCCCTTAGGCCTTCCCTTTGATGTCTTTTTATACCATATCCAAAGTAGTTTTTTAGTTAGGAGTTGGTTGGGAACAGTTGGGCCACGGGCACTAATAGGTGATCAACAGGTAAAACCCGCGATCTCCACCCGAAAATGAGGAATTATTTATTTTTTAAGTGTTTTAATACATACACGCGGGTTGGGTATACACAGACCCATGTGTACACACGTTTAACTCAGGGCAATGTTGCGTATAGGGAATAAAACACTGTTTTTTAAATTTTAGGACCAGGTCTGGAAGGAGGGGTTGCCCTAGGCCATGAGTGCAGCATCACAAACCATAAGAGTGAGATTTGGAGCTATAACAGATGCCCCCTAATATATGAGGTCAGAAGGGGAACATGATGGCCGAAATATATTATGTAAGTACATGGAAAGGAACTCTGTCAAAAAACCGAGGAGGACTGCACCAGAATTCAGCCTGCCAAGCCACCAAAAGGAGATCAGAAAGAAACATTGTCTGAGGCGGGCATACCCATGCTCAGGAAAAGTAAAGCATGTCCGCATATCAAGTACAAGCAGATCCACTAAGTATACAAGTATAAATGACTGGAAGATACATAATGGATCATATGATCATAATGAGTAAGTACATGTCTGAATATCACATATAAGACTATCAATGATGCTGAAAGATGCAACAGATCATTGATATCAAAGACTGATCCCAAAAGGTACCAAATGAACATGATGGAATAGGATGGTACTACACTACAAACTCAGGTGCCAGCATATAGAATGTCGCCATGACTGACTGCAACATATAAGGTGGAGTGGTATCAACTAGCAGTAACAGGAGCAACTGTCAGGTGAACCAATGAATGCTGATAAAACCTGAGGTCTTCACCGACCGCTGTGGTAGATTTCTACACCATGGGAATAAATGATCTGAAGTCGACCATGTGAGAAATCGTTTGATTACCGGTCATTGATGTATACCGTTAACAAACGCGAGACTACTCACCGATAATGATAATGAGCGTCAAGGTACCCAGTACAATCTAACAAGTGTGAATAGATGAGCTGAAGTCGAACACCTGTAAGAATCTATCGATCAGGAGACAATGATGGTTTCCCACTGTCGATAGCGATGGATCTGCCACTAATGACTGCAAACCCCAAGGTACTGCCAAATGGACTCTAGATCTTTGCCCCAGAGCAGTGAGTCGGAGTCGATAGGAAAGATCCGCTAGAAGGAAGGCATTAAGGCATCCTCCATCAATCTAGCGCGAGTGTAACCCGTAGGCCAATAATGTGGAAGGAATCAGACGAAAAAGATGTAGTAACCCAACCGAAGTACGTTTCCGGCGTACACAAGATGTGGCTAGCGCACGGTAGAAACCCTCTGAACCAACCAATAATGAAAGCTGACACAGAGGCGAGGTACCCACCAATAGGGTCAAATGGAAACCAAGGTACTGCACGAATCCCAATGTGTGATAATGTATGCTGATGTCAAACACAAGGGAAACCACTCAGTCAAAGACCCATGATACTGATCGATGCTGAGCACAAGGTGACCTATCAATAATGAAAATAGGGCCAGGGTGCGGCTCTAGGCCTGTCCTCAGAGCAAGTTGTCGTCGTCGATAAGGACAAGACCTGCCAGCAAGAAGTCAATGGGGACCTTCTCAAACCGGCACGAGTAAAGGACCAATATAACTGATGTGATGATAGACATGATACTGACAACCAGGGATGGCCGATTGAAAATGAGTCAAGAGACACCGCAGAAAGGCCGACTCAGGCTAACTTCCCTTGAACAAAAGCACGACTCAATGTGACTATGTGGTAGCATATAATGAATCTGTATAAGTTTTTCATGCAGGAGGCATGAACGAACCCTCCATATGATTGAAAGAGATAACCAATCAGGGGAGAACTGACTCGATAACAAGGTTATGGCGTACCTAAGTCGAACTAAATCCCACCCATGCGGAGGAGACTTTGTTTTGAGTGCTTTGTTCAAGGGCGACACGACTGACTCTAGCTGCCAACAATAAATGGAAATAATGTCCCTGTTCCTGCTCTTTTTTGGAATATTTAATTTTTTTGTCTTTTTCTGTTAAGCCGGAAAAAGAATAAAAGAATGTTATGGTACAGTGGAAAGAACGAGTGTCGGTGAAAAAGATGATCTAGTTCCTGGGAAAGGAACGTTCCTATGCTCAATGCAGGGAGGTGAAAACTGATCAATGACACTCACAGGTATGTTCCTTCCACGGGTCTAGGTGTGTTAAGTCGCAGAAGTCAAAGGTATGCAAGGTTGATTTTGTAGATGTCATGGTCAAAAGTTGGCTTAAACACGAGTCCAAGTGAAGCCGGCTCTAGGCCAAAAGGTGCAAATGGTCAACATGCAATGCAGAAGTACAACTCGACACACATAGGAGCCTCTAGAGTATAAGGCCAGAACGAAGCGAAGAAGCAAAGAGGAATGAGTCTTCAACGCATAAGTCATGGCGGGACTACAGAGGACTCCCGAGCCTAGGGATAAAAAATCAGCATGAGTGCCAATCGACAAAAAAGGTACTAACTAGGGCACCCATGATAAGGTAGGCTCTACCACACAAGTCATGATACTTCTAAGCAATGAGAAGGTTCCGCACCATAACTTGGTGGGGTCGATCCTAAGGCAAAATGGGAAAGGAAACTGATAAATGCACAATGCAGGTGGAAAAACCTAACCTATATGCCAGTTTCGAGAACCAATACCTGTCAGAACGGACCAACCATAAACTTCCAAAGGAGAAATCTTCCAAGTTCTGTAAACATAAATAGGAACACTAGACACGAAGTTAATACATCCCACATATAAACTTCATATAAAATCTTTGTGTTATAGAATACAAAACTTGAAAATGCGTACCTCATATGTACAATATGGTACAGGGGACCACGTAGCCTTGCGGCTTACGCATAATAGTCCTGTTGAACAAACCCCTTGCAGGGCTCAAGCCAAGGATTCCTTTGGTAGTCAAGACTCATGGCTTCAAAGAGTTCCTCCTGTGAAGGAAAAACAAGTTCTAAGAAATCATGAGAACTACAAGGATCAAAAGAGGGAATTAAAGGGTCCCATGTCCCTATAGGATGAATCTCTCGGTCAACTGCCGGGACCAAGTCCCAAGAAGGAGAATAATAAGTCAAAGGATCCTTCTCAGAAGCAATTGAACATTGAGGACTCAATGCCACATAATTCACCTGTGGCGGGGTAAAGTCTACTTGAACACTTGGAACAAACCAAGGGGCATTCTGCAGTAAAGTCGAATTAGGGTGGTGATTATCAGATGCAAGCTGATCAATAGTGACAATATTCCCATTATGAGGAAAGCACATTACTCAAAAGAGTGAAGACACCACAGCATTCATAGCATAGACATAATCACGCCCAAGTAGCATATTAAAGTCTAAAGGGCTATCAACCACCATCATATCGATTAAGACAGTCTTCCCACCTAAAGTGATAGGCACTTGAGGAAGAACACCCATAGATTCACCAGGCCTTCTATCATAGGCTAACAACTGACTTTGAGCTGTCAACAAATTTGGGGAACCCAAAGCTTTCCAAGTCAAAGAGGATATAATACTTGTAGAGGATCCTTCATCCACCATACATCGATAGACATTTGTGGAATTCACTCTGACCTTTATTTGGAAAGGTGCAGCGGAAGGAAGACGAGGCTCAATAAGACTATCCCAATTAAAGGAAACACTCTTAGAACTTGGAGGGGGAACATTCGAAGAAACCGGAATGCCCCCTATACTAGAAGACTCTGTACTAGAGATCAAACAAACTCTTTTGTTAGGAACTTCACCCCCCAAAAGAGGAGTGTAATCGGCCAGCGATTGCACTGGATTTACCACATTATCAACCAATGGTTGATGGGATTGATGAGAAACCATATCAGATCTAGGAGCAGAAGTATTTTCAGACTCGGACCATATCCTTTGAACCTCTGGAATACCAGGGCATAAATGAGTAAGATGGTCTCCCTTGCATATCTTACAAGGGAACTTAGGTTTAAAACTTCTACGTCTAGGTTTCTGATCAACCTCCATTCCACCAACATGACTAGCAGTGGTTTGCGGAGAGTCCTGAACATGACTTGCAGAGGTCGGTGACTCTTTGCTAGTATGACTCACAGTGATTAGACTCATGCCCCCAGCATGACTTGCAGCGGCTGAAGACTCATCTCCAACATGAATCGCAGAGGTTGAGGATGAAGTGCTAGTATGACTTGCAGTGACTAGACTTGTGCCCCCAGCATGACTTGCAGTGGCTGAAGGCTCATCTCCAACATGACTCACAGAGGTTGAGGATGAAGTGCTAGTATGACTTGCAATGACTAGACCTGTGCCCCCAGCATGACTTGTAGTGGCTGAAGACTCATCTCCAACATGACTGGCAGAGGTTGAGGATGAAGTGCTAGTATGACTTGCAGTGACTAGACTTGTGTCCCCAGCATGACTTGCAGCGGCTGAAGACTCATCTCCAACATGACTGGCAGAGGTTGAAGATGAGGTGCTAGAATTATTCTTCTTCTTTGACTTCCTTTTTCTCCTCTTCTTAGATTTCTTGGTACAATAAGGAGGTGAAGAAGGAATCCAAGATTTCTCTTTGAAAGAAGATGAAAAATTAGCACCCACGTGATGGCCTTGAAATAAAGTAGTCAACTGAGAAGCTTCAAGAGCATTTGGAATATTCGGAGTGGACCACAGCCAAACGGGTAGTCCAACATTCAACCCAGGAATATTCAAAGTGGCCATCAAGGGAGTACCAACGTTTCCACAGAAAGGAAAAGCACAAGGATCCCCTTTCGGGAGGGCACCTTGGTTGGTTTCCACAGGAATATTGGCCATATCGAACTGATCCAAAGACCCTTCCCCTACGGGAATATAGAAATAACTTTTCAAGGAATATGGATAAGCAATCAAAACCTTTGCCCTTGAGGAGGCAACTCCACAACTTCTGAAAGAACGACCAAAAGCCTTTCAAGATTGGTAGAGTGGTAAGCCGGTCACTTAGAACACAAAGTCCAAACGTGACTAGACAAAAATACCTAAAGCCAACTATATACAAGGAGCAAAGAGCACTCACTATAAAGGCCCTAAAGATACAGCCAGTCAAACAACTTCCAAGTATTTCCGCTCCGAGTGGTGAGGACCGGACACCAAAATACAAGAAAGTGGAGTCAGGGGCCTTCCGAAGATAGTCTGGGATAATGACGGCCCAGCCCTATCAGCGAAGGTGATAGAGGGAGTTACGCTGACCTCCTAACAACAGCCTGCGCCGGTGCAATCCCCCAAGCTTCGCAAGGGTGCCCTCCAGTAGTACTGTCGAGAGTGATACAACGTCAACCTCAGGTGCCACGGGATTCCCCTCCGCAGCCACCTGTGTAGATCCCTAGGAGAGGCAACTATGGGCACCAACTCGTCGCAGAAGCCAGGCGGAACAGTCGTGAGGTAAGTTCAGACAAGTAGGAGAGGGGGTATCTCTCTTCCCTGTCTTCACAGACCCTCGTGCTTAACTCCCAGATCCGGAGCTTTCCTGGTCTTCCTAACGCTATTGGATTTTCTCTCGTTATTCAGACTCTTATGTTTGATGTTTTATGGCCTTGGAGAGTTAACTCTCCACTCGCCTAATCCAAGGCCCTAAAATCCTAAACTTGTTGGTGCAACTGACTAAAACAAAAAGTTCTAGTGGATTTTAATTTAGCGCTTGATTTTATTAGGTTGTTCTTTAAGTCACAGGGTAATGGAAGTGAAACTAGTGGTGTTTTTTGACGTAAAAGTAATTAATAAAAACTTAATTACATGCACATGCACTTTTTCGTTTTTCGATGAAAAGTAATCTCTACAGGGTTCAAAGGAACTTCAAATAAACAAAGTATTTTGCTTTCTTTTCAAACTCCACACTCACAAAAGCTAAAAAAGCTATGTATGCATAAAAAGGGATGCAAATCTATCCTAATGCAACAACTATATGTGAATGCAAGATTTTAAGACTACTCTGCAAACAAAGAAGGAAAGTTGCTCACTTATCAAATTTGTCTTGCCACTAAAATGCTTAGATAGAAGATGATGTGTTACCAATCATTTCATCCAAACAATAAAAACAAGTTCGAAGATAAACACAAAGCACTTTCACTTCGCAAAAAAGGAAATCAAATGAAAAGCAAGTTTAAGAAAGTGAAACTTAAAACTTTCAAAAGATTTTCTTTCAAACAATAAAGAAGTCTTTTTCAAGGAATGCTCTCAAAAATACTGACACCAATGATTGATGAATAGGCAACCAAACACTTTTGTGAATTGACACCTTTCAAATGATGAAAACCCAACAAAAATAAATGCGTTTGAAATCACTCATGACAATCAAAAGCAGCAATGAAAGTCCAAAAGATCAAAAGACAAGTTTCAAGAAAATGGTATCAAACAACTTTCCTGAAACGAAGGAGAAAATGATCACAAAAATGGTTTCGTTAAGCAAACAAAAGGGTCATCAAATCAAAAATGAACACAAAGCTTGAATCCAATCTTCCTACTCTGCCAAAACAGAGCAGTCAAGATTCTTAACCAGAAATCTTGTGTGTCAAAAAATCAATGACGCTTGCAATCAACGAAAACAAGACTAATACTCCTTATAACTAGAGAGAGTTCAGAACAAGATGCTCCCTGTTAAACAGAGGACTGTTACTGGAAAATGACTGCTTGAAACTGACCCAAACCACCAGACAAACATTCAGCAAAAAGAAAATTTATAAATCTTGAAAATTATATAGTATACGCGCCTGCAGTGATGTGCAGAGTGCGTGTACACGCTACTGTAATTGAGGAAACCTGCGTATACGTGGATTCACTTAGTACAACTTGCGTATATACGCTTCTGTAATCCAGAAAAACAGCGTATATGAAGACTTTCAAGAAAAATAAAAAAACACAGACTGAAAAAACTGGAAAAGGTTAGAGTTCAAGAACAGATCAGACAGTCAGGACCAGCGAACAGAGAGGCTGAGCCTTGATTGGCTTGAAGGCTACCCAAACTAGGAACAACAAGAATGTTGTTCCCCAGTGGAGTCGCCAATTCTGGTTGAAGGGAAAATACCCCTAGGGTCCTTTGGGTTAAGACTCTACCAGACTAAAAATTTCTTATTCAAAGAAACACACACACAGCCATTATCTTCACTTTAAGCAAATTCTAATGTTTAGGGTACGTACCTAAGGTCCTACGTTCGAGAAGGCCTTTAGGGTCCAAACCCTTCTTGGAGTTCCCTTCTTCTTCTTTGACCTGTAAAACAAACAAATCAAAGAACACAACAGTACATCGACAAATACTTATATGAAAACCATCTTCATGCTATAAAGTTAGTTATAAAAATCTTTAAGTAACTACTTGCATAAGAATTCAAGACAAGAATCTCGTAAGCATAAAGAAAGATTGTTTCGGGAACCAAGACGTGTTTCTTTTATATAAAGGCAAATAAAGTACATATAACGGAAAGATATCACCTGAAACACCTTCAGCAGGCTCCAAGCAAAGCTTCCTCCCGGATTCGTTCCAGCCTCAAGCCTCCAACAAGAGCTCCTTCCAAGTCTTACTCAATGATGACATAAAGGATGAATGATCACCAATACACATGGAAACAAGGGTTTCCTATGCAAAATAGGGGAAGTGCACAAAGCACCAAGGACTACAGACCTGGTCTATGGGAAAAATCTCAGCATAATAATCTTGCACTTCTTTTCTCTCTCCCTTAGGCCTTCCCTTTGATGTCTTTTTATACCATCTGCAAAGTAGTTTTTTAGTTAGGAGTTGGTTGGGAACAGTTGGGCCACGGGCACTAACAGGTGATCAGCAGGTAAAACTCGTGATCTCCGCTCGAAAATGAGGAATTATTTATTTTTTAAGTGTTTTAATACATACACGCGGGTTGGGTATACACAGACCCGTGTGTACACGCGTTTAACTCAGGGCAATGTCACGTATAGGGAATAAAACACTGTTTTTTAAATTTTAGGACCAGGTCTGGAAGGAGGGGTTGCCCTAGGCCATGAGTGCAGCATCACAAACCATAAGAGTGAGATTTGGAGCTATAACAGTGTTGAGAAAGGTGTTAATGGCATCATCCTCCATTTCATCCTTAAAACAAAGATCCTTATTGATGGTTAGGATAGGTCCAACTTCTTCATTCTCAGATTCAGGCTCTTTCATAGGTATAGATTTGTGTATCAAGGCAAATCCTGGTTTATTAGACATGCTTTGTTCTGCAGGGGAGTAGAGGATAAGATTCTTTGTAACTTCCCCATTGGATATTACCATATTTCTAGATTGACACCCAATGTAATAATTTGTGGTCTCAAGCCAAGGTGTTGGAAATAATACTGAGAGCGGGGGTGAATCAGTATTATCAAATTCTTTTCAATATGCCTTCCAGATTTATACTTTAATTTATTCTTTAGATATTGATCATTAATTTGTATGTCAGTGCCATATAATAATGAACAAGAACAAGAAAAATAGACAAGCACACCAAATAACACCAGATATAAGGTGGAAACCCAATGTGGGTGAAAATCACCTGCTGCAATATGTCTCTATCTTCTTTCAATTAGAAACTTCTTTTACAAGGATTTTGTACTGGTGCAGTCCTTTACCAGTACGCACGCTGCAACCTGCAGAGAGCTACAACTCTTTCTCATTTTCTAGTTTCTCCTGGAAGGGAGCTACAACCCCCTTTGCTCTTCTACTTCTTTAAGGACCATGTTTCATTAGTTTTCAGACTGGATCCAAGAAGATCAAATAATCATCAAGTACATGCAAATCGCCCAATCTCCTTATACAATCAACCAATGAATCACCCAACTTCTCAGAATGCTGTAAACAGAAAAGTAATACTAGAAATCTAAACCCAGAACTTTGTAGCAATAGATAAAAGACATCCAACAAATGTTTCAAGTCAGGTCTGCAACTTCACCGATATAAACCTGCGGATATCCACATTCTTTCTGTGTCTGAACTGCGTAGATCCGCACCGTATCCTTCTCCTGCTCTGCATACCACTGCACTTTCTCCTTCTGCTGAACTGCGTACCTCAACTCAGATACGCACTGCACTATCTGTCAGACCGCGTACCTCCGCACTGTTCCTTCTGTGCCTCTGTATATCTCCGCATAGGACTTTCTTCTACGCTGCGTACCTCGCACTGCGCCTTCTGTTGCGCTGCGTACCCCCGCACTGCGTCTTCTCCTGCACTGCGTACCCCCGCACTTACGCCGTGGATCGCCTGCGAACCTCTGATTAGGGCCAAATTAACAGTCCTCCAATGTGCCACAGTCAGTCAGATCCACAGATCTGATCATGCGCCCGAGAGATCACGACTTATCAATAGATTCACCTTAAATTTTCTCCTTGATTTAGATCTAGCTTTTAAAACCAATCACCCAAACTTTCAGATCTTAAGATATTCAAATTTCACAAGTGTCTAGCCAAGTGATCTCCTTCCCCTTTTTATAGTCAATCCCTTATTCACACCATGGGACAAAACCATCAAACACCAATACAAGGGATCCAAACCGGGGTTCAACAATTTAGATCCTATACCATGGGCCAAAACCATAGGATCATGAATCGACGGGCTAAATACCAAGGGCCAAACATAAGAAACCCCACGTGAGCGCGCTTCTCTGCATTGGAGAGAGTGAACTGGGGGACCGCACCTTATGAATGGAGAACCTGCGAGTATGTCCGCACTTCCTGAATGGCGAACCTGCGGGTCTGCACCTTTTGAATGATGCACCAGCGAACCTCTTATTTTCCATCATTTTGAGAGCCTGAATAGAGTTTTGCCACTTGAGTGAGTTTGCATCAAGTACAACACCTGAACCATAGAGCCAAACTAGAATCATAATGCCAACAATCTACCCCTTTGGACTTGATGGCAACCTCAAGATCCTCAACGTCATTCTCCCCCTTTGACATCAAGGGCAAAGGGTTATGCTCCCCCTGAGAACATGCTTAGGCCTTTTCTTTGCTGATCATGCTCCCCCTGACTAAAGATCAGATCTGCAAATAAAAAATTTCTTCAAGAAGAACCATAATCCACCATACACCATACATGATCGTGAAAGAGATAGAGACATATTGTAGCAATAATCAGATCAGCATCCATGTTCTGCTTCTGTACTTCCTCCAAGATCTTCTACCATAATGCCAACAATGCATTATTAGAAGAATATATGCTCCCCCTGAACCTGTGCCATTCGATCTTCGACCAATGTACGCGTATACCCCATATGAAGCTTGGGTACAACCAAAAATCTCTGAAACAGATGAGATTCAACAACATGATGATGCATCAACAACCCCCAGCTTTTGCCTGAGGTATTCAAAGGTCTCCATGGGCAATGGTTTGGTGTGTATATCAACAACTTGTTCCTTAGAAGGAACATACTCCAACTTTACCTTTTGTTCAAGCACTTGTTCCCTGAGAAAGTGATACTTGATCGGTATGTGCTTGGTCTTTGAATGCATGACTGGGTTCTTTGAAATGCTGATTGCACTTGTATTACCACATAAGATGGAGATAGGTGGAGTACAAGTGATTTGAAAATTCTACAAGGTCTGCATCATCCAAAGGAGTTGAGTGCAACAAGATGCAACAGCCACATATTCCGCTTCAGCTGTAGATAAAGCAATCGAACTCTGTTTCTTGCTGAACCAAGATACTAATATGGAACCCATAAAGAATGCACCACCACTTGTGCTCTTCCTGTCATCCATGCTTCCGGCCCAATCTGCATCTATATAAGCATGAAGTGTGAGATCTGTATCTCTAGGATACCATAAGCCATAGTTTTGAGTTCCTTGAAGGTACTTGAAAATTCTTTTCACTGCCTGAAGATGAGTTTCCTTTGGATTTGCCTGAAATCTTCCAACTATTCCAACTGCATACTGATGTCTGGTCGGGTACCTGTTAAATAAAGTAGACTTCCAATCATAGATATGTAGGTTGGTTGATGCACTGCTACTGATTCATCATTTGCACTAAGGCTACATCCTATGACCATGGGGGTACATACTGGTTTTGCATCTTCCATGCCATATTTCTTCAAAATCTGCTTGAGATACTTGGTTTGAGACAAGAAGATTTTGCCTTCATTTTTTTGGATTTGCAATCCAAGAAAATATGTCAGTTCTCCAAGCAAAGACATTTCGAATTCTTTTTGCATCACCAAGGCAAAGCTTTGACTCATAGCTTCTTCATTGCTGCCAAAGATAATATCATCTACATACACAACAAGTATTAGTAATTTGTCATTTTCAATTTTTATGTAAATATTTCTATCTGCTGATCCCTTTGAAAAACCTTGTTGATGAAGATATTTGTCCAAACGGTAGTACCAAGCCCTTGGAGCCTGTTTAAGACCATAGAGAGCCTTCTTTAGTCTACATACAAGATTTGGATCATTCCCAAGGATGAAACCATATGGTTGCTCAATGTACACTTCTTCTTCTAAGTCCCCATTCAGAAAAGCTGATTTCACGTCCATTTGAAAAACGTTGAACTTCTGAAAGCTTGAGAGAGCAAGGAACATTCAGATGGCCTCAAGTCTAGCAACAGGAGCAAAAGTTTCTTCGAAGTCTATTCCTTCTTGTTGAGCATACCCTTTACACACAAGTCTGGCCTTGTTTCTAATTACTTCTCCATTTTCATTCAACTTATTTTTGAAGATCCATTTTGTCCCTATGACATTCTTATCTTTTGGTCTAGGAACCAACTCCCAAGTGTTGTTCTTTTCGATCTGCTCAAGTTCTTCATCCATCGCCTTGACCCAGCATTCATCTTTGCATGCCTCTCTTACATTTTGTGGTTCAGTGGAGGAGAGCAATGCCAAATAGCTTGAGGCTTCTGCAATTGTTCTTCTTGTTTGTACACCTGCTTCTTTCTGCCCCAAAATCTGAGATTCTGGATGATTCTTTTGAACGTACCTGGATGGAGTCTTCTCTTCTATCCTTATTTTCTCCTCAGGTGCCTCTTGAGGTTCTTCTTCATCATTTGTCTGATTTGGAGAGTAGTCTTCATCCTCTTCGATATTTTCATGATTTACTTGCCTAGGGATGTATCCTTTTTCATCAACCACTACATCAATGCTGTCAACAATTCTTCCAAGTCTTTTATTTTAACACTTATATGCTTTGTTGTGGGGAGAATAACCAAAGATAATGCATTCATCTGCTCTAGGTTCAAGTTTGCCAAGTTGTTCATCAATGTTCTTGATATAGCATTTGCTCCCAAAAATTTTGAAATGCTTTACCTAAGGAGTCTCACCATACCATAGCTCATGAGGAGTTTGAGTGTTGTTCACTCGGACATTTGTTTTGTTGAGACTATCAACTGCAGCAAATGCAGCTTCACCCCAAAAGGTTGCGGGAGTCCCAGACTCATCAAGCATAGCACGAGCCATTTGTTGGACCGTTCTGTTCATCTTTTGCACCACTCCATTTTGCTAAGGAGTCCTAGCTGTAGAGAATTCCCTTCTTATTCCATGTTCCTCACAGAAATCAAAAAATTCATTTGAGGTAAACTCCCCACCTCTGTCGGACCTGAGGCACTTAATTTTGTGATCTGATTCGTTTTCAGCCAAGGCTTTGAAAGATTTGAATTTTTCGAATGCTTCGTCCTTGTGTTTCATAAGTCCCAACCAAACCATCCTGGAGAAGTCGTCAAAGAATAATATAAAGTATTCTTCTCCTCGAGGTGACCTTGTCCTAAATGGACCACATACATCTGTATGGACTAGTTCAAGAGGCCTGCTGGCTGATCCTTCCTTCTCAGGGAAGTTAGTTCTGGTTTTCTTACCAAACTGACATGATTTACATATGGTGTTGTCTGGAATTTTGATATCTAGAAGACCACGAACTGCCTGGTATTTGCATGCTTTCCTTATTTGTGAAAAGCTTAGATGCCCCAACCTTCGGTGCCATAACCAATGTTCATCATCCTTGCTCAAATAGCATTGTTGTTTTCCTTCTTCAAATATGTATAGATTATTTGGAGTTCTTCTGCCTTTGATCACTGTTTTTCCTGTATCAAGATCACGAACGCTACATCCATTTGATCGAAATATTACCTCGGTTCCTTGATCGCACATCTGATTGACACTCAGTAGATTATGCTTCAAGTCATCAACATACAAAACATTTCCAGCTTTGACCTTTTCTTTCAATTGAGCAGTGCCTTTTCCTTTTATGGCTGCAAGGGTATCATTTCCAAAAGAAACTTTCTTACCCTTTTCTAAAGCAGTATATGGTTCAAGTTTTTCTTTATCACCTATCATATGCTTCGAACATCCGATGTTGATGTACCATAGATTTTCCTGTCCTTCTGCATAAAAAGCTATCCCACATATTTCTGGTTGTGGTTCCTTTATTCTCCATGTTCGGGTGCTTGAGGCTTGTTCCTTTTTCTGCCAAAACCTGCTCCTGCATTTAGAATCTTCATGACCGAAGTTATTACAAATAGAACATTCAATTTCATTTTCAAGGGCCGAAAAGTTGTTATAGGTCCTTTTCGTAATCCTGGTCATACTTCTTTGTTTTTGAGCTTTTCTAGTCATGATTGTCTTATAGGCAACACATTGAGCTGCTTTGTGACCAAAGTTATGGCAAGAGAAACATTGGCCATTGAAGAAACTTCTACGATTATCAAATCTACCAGCCAAATGATTGTAATTTCTATTGTCATCCATTCATGAAGCAAATTGAGAAGTTTTTACCTGTGGCTAGTTGTAGCTTTTGTTCACCCTTAAGATGGATTGCCCCTAGTTTACCTGGTAGTCTCTGTTTGTAATTCGTCCCTGCTTTACCTGATGATCTCCATTGGGCTTTTGCTCATTCCTCCTTGCTGCATCAAGATAACTCTTTGAGGTGGATGCTTGAGATGTTTCTCCATTATAACCCAGACCTGTCTTAATTAGAGGAGAACGTTGTACATTGATAATCTCATCCAGAGTTTCAGATCCTTTAACAAACTTAAGATTAAGAACCTTTGTTTTCTCAATTTCTTTTCTAAGACCAACAATTTCACATTCTAACTTCTCAAGAGATTTTTCTTTTTCATCAAGTTGAAATTGCAGAGTATCAATGATCACATTCTTTTCTTCTAAACATGTCTTGAGTCTAGAAATCTCTTCATAAAATTCATCCACATCTATAGCATCCATGTAATCATCATCTTCAAAAGCCATTAAAAGTTTATAATCATTACCTCGTTCATCTTCATCACTATTTGATAGGCCATCACTGTTTTCATGAGTGTAGTAAATTTTCTTAGTTGCATTCTGTTTCTTGTTCCATCTAACAGGTTCCTTCCCTTTGTCAATCTTATCCTTGTGAGGACATTTGGCAGCATAGTGACCGACTCTTCCACAAGCAAAGCATTTGACAGGTAACTTACCTCGGAACCGTCCAGTACCCCTTTGAAGATTTCTGACAAAATTTTGATTCTTCTTCTTCTTCTGACACATTTCTTGACTCGTAGTACTCGCCTTTGCCTGAAGCCTTGAAGGCAGCTTCTCTCCTGTATGATTGACCTCCTTTCCTCATTTCATAAGCAGTCAGAATTCCGTGCAGCTGTGACATTTTAAGGCTTTGTAGATTCTCTTTTTCTTCTATAGCAGAAACTTTAGATTCAAACATAGGGGACAAAGATCTTAGAACTTTTTCAACCACAACAACCTCTTTTATTTCTTCACCCAAATTTTTCATACAATTAACAATCTCATCTACACGAAGAAAATAGTTAGCCACACTTTCATCATTATACATCCTGAGATTTTCATACTGAATCCTGAGGGTTTGAAGTTTTGCTCATTTTACCTGATCATCTCCTTCATAGCTCAGAACAATCTTGTCCCATATCTCTTTTGCAGATTTAAACTACATTACCTTGACAAATTCTGATTGAGATAGGCATCCTAATAGAGTATTGACCGCCTTTGCATTTGTTTCATATTTCTTCTTCTCAGTCGGATCTATAAGAGTTGTTGATGGAAAAGTATACCCTGTATCTATGATATCCCAGACTTCTATACCAAGAGATTGAAGATAGGCAGTAACTCTTACCTTCTAAAAAATGAAGTTTGTACCATCAAAAATCGGTGGCCTGATTGATGCTTCCCTCTCGTAGTTGCTCATGATGCAAGATCTTTCTTCAAGTGATCAAGCTGCTTCTGAAGAACCTGCTCTGATACCAATTGTTGGAAATAATATTGAGAGGGGGGGTGAATTAGTATTATGAAATTCTTTTCAATATGCCTTCCAGATTTATACTTTAATTTATTCTTCAGATATTGATCATTAATTTGTATGTCAGTGCCATATAATAATGAACAAGAACAAGAAAAATAGATAAGCACCAGATATAAGGTGGAAACCCAATGTGGGTGAAAACCACCTGCTACAATATGTCTTTATCTTCTTTCAACTAGAAACTTCTTTTACAAGGATTTTGTACTGGTGCGGTCCTTTACCAGTACACAGGCTGCAACCTGCAAAGAGCTACAACTCTCTCTCGTTTTCCAGTTTCTCCTGGAAGGGAGCTACAACCCCCTTTTCTCTAATACTTCTTTAAGGACCACGTTTCATTAATTTTCAGATTGGATCCAGAAGATCAAATAATCATCAAGTGCATGCAAATCACCCAATCTCCTTATACAATCAACCAATGAATCACCCAACTTCTCAGAATGCTGTAAACAGAAAAGTAATACCAAAAATCTAAACCCAGAACTCTGCAACAATAGATAAAAGACAGCCAACAAATGTTTCAAGACAGGTCCGCAACTTCACCGATATAAACCTGCAGATATCTGCATTCTTTCTGTGCCTGAACTGCGCAGATTCGCACCGTATCCTTCTGCTAATTTGCGTACCACCGCACTTTCTCCTTCTGCTGAACTGCGTACCTCAACTTAGATACACATTGAACTGTTTGTCAGACCGCGTACCTCCGCACTGTTCCTTCTATGCCTCTGTGTATCTCCACACCGTGCTTTCTTCTGCGCTGCGTACCTCACACTGCGCCTTCTGTTGCGCTACGTACCCCCGCACTGCGTCTTCTCCTGCACTGCTTACCCCCACACTTACACCGTGGATCACCTGTGAACCTCTGATTAGGGCCAAATTAGAAGTCCTCCAATGTGCCACAGTCAGTCAGATCCACAGATTTGATCATGCGCCCGAGAGATCACGACTTATCAATAGATTCACCTTAAATTTTCTCCTTGATTTAGATCTAGCTTTTAAAACCAATCACCCAAACTTTCAGATCTTAAGATATTCAAATTTCACAAGTGTATAGCCAAGTGATCTCCTTCCCCTTTTTATAGTCAATCCCTTATTCACACCATGGGACAAAACCATCAACCACCAATACAAGGGATCCAAATCGGGGTTCAACAATTTAGATCCTATACCACGGGCCAAAACCATAGGATCATGAATCGACGGGCTAAATACCAAGGGCCAAACGTAAGAAACCCCACATGAGCACGCTTCTCTGCATTAGAGAGAGTGAACTAGGGGACCGCACCTTATGAACGGAGAACCTGTGGGTATGTCCGCACTTCCTAAATGGCGAACCTGCGGGTCCGCACCTTTTGAACGATGCACCAGTGAACCTCTTATTTTCCATCATTTTGAGAGCCTGAACAGAGTTTTGCCACTTGACTGAGTTGCCATCAAGTACAACACCTGAACCATAGAGCCAAACCAAAATCATAATGCCAACACAAGGTATTCCTAAAATCAAAGGATGTCCACCGACTGGGGATTGGGTATGTAAAACCAAAAGGTCGACAGGGTATTCCCATGAGTCTACCAAAATAGTTATATCTTCCAGCTTCCCTACTGGTCTTATAGTATACCAACCTGCCAATTCTAGGATGGTGGGAGTTGGCTTAAGGTTTCGTAGACCCAATGTAATCACAGTTGCAGAGGTTATAGCTTTAATTTGTGCCCCCAAATCTACCAGTACATTTGGGATTTCAACCCCATTAATTTGTATTGTCAAAATCGGGTTCCCTAGATGCCCGTATTTAACAGGTATATGTTTCCCTAGCATTATGTCTGATAGTTTCCCCATAACTTGAATAGTGAGTGGATCCTTTAATTTTATGCCAGGTTTATTAGACCAATATTCTTCAATTGTTTTGGCATAAATCGGTATGTTCTTCATAACCTAAAGTAACGAGATTTTGACAAAAAAAATTATGTAGTTCCCCTAAAAAGTCAAATTCGGGACGAGGAATTTGTTTCCTTAATGAAAATCTCTCAAGATAAGGTGGGCCAGCCTGAAATCCTCTAGTAACAATTGTTTTCGAAGGGGTTTTTTGTTTCATAGGGATTTGTATTGACTCATCCCCAGTTGTTCTAGTAGAATCTCTAGGTTTTGGTTCTGAGACTTCATCATCGATATGCTCAATAATTACTGGTGAAGTCTGAGTATTCACCACCCAATCGGATTGGAGATTTAATTCATTACGTTCCACGATGGAAATACCATACACAGGGAGGTTGAGTGTCTCAACTTGCTAAGCCCCTCTGTTGTTCGGATTTGGATTGGATTGAACACGCAATTGTGGACGAAGAGGAGGATTACTAGTGGATGCATTAGAAGGAAGTTGTAGTTGTTGTTGTGGCATAGGTTGGGAAAATTGTCCTAAAGGAGGAAGACGTCTGCAGAAATTCTAGGACCATGAAGGGTTTGGACCAAATTGAGGGTACCATGGTTTCCAAGGAATTGGATATTGATAAGACTGCGGCCATGAAGGTGAAAAAGGTACAGACTGAGGCCCAAAATTCAAATTATTAAAATACTAAGAAGGGTCTTGAGGCATACCTTGATTCATGTTTTATGGCCATGGTTTCCATGGTTTCCTTGATCCCATGAAATACAATTGATCTACTTCTTCATTTGTTCCCTGAAAAACTGCCTTCAGCCCAGGAAGAGATGGACAGGTGCTAGTGGAATGACTTTGTTCACATATCGCACAAGTCTCGATGGAATTCAATGGGAATTCCTTCAACGGGTGCTTCTTCCTGCATTGAGGGAAGAAAATGGACATAGCCTTCTCTACTTCCATATGCTTTTGTTTTGCCTACAAAATGTCCAGCTGTGATGACAGTGTGCTTAGGATATTGGTTCTCAAGTTGTCCAACAAGTTCCCAATTTCTGCTTTTGTAACTCCACCGCTAGATGTCTTGAGAGTTCAGATCCCCTGCCTATGCCTCGCATCTCCTCATGAACACTTGATGCACAATTTGCAGATGGTATCAAATTCCTCTTTTGATATGTCTCCTTTTCCTACTACATTCAATAGTTCCAAAGATTCCTCCCTCAGTGCCCGGAGAAAGATTATTTTCAAGATATTCTTATCTAGATCACTATGGCCTGATCTCTGCAAACTATATTGAAAACGTTCCACAAAGTCCTCCATGTTCTCGTCCTCTTTTTGCATAATATTAAATATTTATTCCTTCACACCTCGGGATTCACAGTAGTCTTGATATTTTTTGAGGAAAATCGTCTTCATATCGTCCCATGTAGTAATAGATTTTACCCCTAAATTCATAAACCATATCAACGTTGTTCCCTTCAAAGTTGCGGGGAATATATTTAATTTCTTAGCATCAGAAATATATTCATACCGAGAAGTGACAAACAGGCAACGAAAAGCCGGAGCGAGACCGAGAGCTAGGGTTTATGCGGTCCAGCGTTTGAGACAGTGCTGGAACAACACAGAGTTAGATTGGCAGCACTGTTTCGAAAGGGGCAAGTGCTGTCGGACTGGATGGGAGCAGAGGGGTCCAGTGGGACCCCAACTTTTAAGCAGATTGTCATGCAGAAGCAGCAACAGAAAATGAAAGAGGGAGTCAGAATAGATGGAATGAACAGCAAGATGCAGAACAACAGAAAAAACAAGGAAAAGACACCAATAATGCCTGACAAGACAGACATTCCCTCAGAAGTCAGGAACACAGAGAAGCAGAACCGAGTAAACACAAAAGACAAAACGGCCGCAAAGTTTCAACCCTCAGGAAACGAGGAGGAACGACCAGAAGAAGACAAAGAGACAAAAAACAACAACGAGGATCAACCGGAGAAGGAAGGGGGAACTAGCGCGAACCCCAACAAGACCTCCATGACTAGTAATGCCTGTAAGCCCAAGAAAACAGACAACCTAAGGGTAGTAATCATTGACCCTGAAATCCAGGCTTACAGGGAGCACATGGCTGAACATGCCATCATTTGTAAATTTATGGGAGTTTGGCCGTCTGAAAGGACTCTGTGCCAATGGATAAGACAGCAGTGGAAGCCAAAAGGGGATGTGCAGTTGCACCTGGGGGCTAAAGGATTTTTCACAGTAGTCTTTACAAGTCTAGAAGATAAAGACAGAGTATTCGAAGGTGGCCCTTACTTCCTAGCAGCAGCAGGCTTGTATATGAGACCCTGGAAGCCAAACTTTGTCCCGGAAAAGGAGTCTTTCACTCAAGTCCCGGTCTGGATCAGATTATTCTCTCTCCCAATAGACTATTGGGGATTGAATGCCTTAAAGCAGATAGGTGATAAGCTGGGCACCTTTGTTAAGGCATCGGAGGCCACCATGCAGAAAAGATACACTTCATACGCTAGAATCTGCGTGGAACTGGATGTGTCCGGCGCATTACATGAAGGTTTATGGCTAGAGTACAGGGATGAGGAATACTTTCAAGCCTTAGACTATGAGCAAATACCGTTCAGGTGTCGTAAATGCCACGAGCATGGGCATCTGATAAGGGACTGTCCACTGAATAGAAAGGAGGTAGAAGATGAGAAAATACAAAACAACAAAGACAAGAACAATTTCACCAGACCAAAGAACAGGCAGCGAGCCAACAGAAGAAGATCTAATAAAGGTAGTACAGAAAGAAACTACTTCAGTAACCCCTTTGAGATCCTAGATCTTGAGACCGATTCGGAGGACAAGCAAAACATACCTAATGTGGAGGCAGGGCAAGAAGAACAGGAAGAACCAGCAAGAAAAGGAACTGCGGAAGGAGAATTTAATAATGAGATCCACATGCAGGAAAGAACAGCCGACACGGAAGAAGAAACAGAAATGTTAACCAGTGAGGCGGGGAGTGAGGACCTGGAGCTGGAAGAAATCCTAGCTATGGAAGGAATGGACCTAACAACGATTGTAGAAAGCTGGAGAGCAACAGGGATTGAAGCAGTACCGGAGGAAGAAATAAAAAAGGTCAATGATCTCTTCTTAGCACGGCAGAATGCAGAAATAGAAAAACAGAAGAGAAAGTTAGGCATATTCAAAGGAAGCAGCCCACATTATAAAGCACTCCTGGGAAAAACCTCCGGTTCAAGGCATAAACGCCGTAGAGGCCGCAAGTCAAGCGGAGAACAATTGCAGGAGATTGGTGAGATGCTGCTTAACGCAGGTAAAATAAAGCAGCTAAGTGATTTTCCGTCCTTCCAACCAATCGTTTAACTATGAAGATTGTATCATGGAACGCTAGGGGGATCAACAGCCAGACTAAACAGAGAATTCTGAAGCGGCAGATGCAGAAATACAACCCGGATATGTTGTTTCTACAAGAAACCAAATGTAACAGTGTCATCATAGACAGCCTACGAAACAAGGTGGGAAGGAGTTTTGAAGTCCTAGAGATCGATAGCCAGGGGCGAGAAGGAGGTTTAGCTACATTTTGGGACACAAGGAAGTACCAGATTCTAACAGCTGAGGCAAGCAAAAACTACATAGCACTGGAATTTCAACCAACAGGTAACTCTCAATCTTTCCTTTGCATCAATGTATATAGCCCTCAGAAATTAGAAGATAAGATAAGTTTCCTAGATTCGTTATCCAAACTTATAGAAAGGCACCCTGATGCTAATTACATTTTGGGGGGAGATTTCAATATGATCACATCCCTCCTGGAGAAAAAAGGAGGCCTCAGAAAACTAAACAGGGATGCGGAGGCATTCATTAGTTTCATTGACAATGCCAGAATGGTAGATGTATTCCCTAAAAGTGGTAAATTTACCTGGAACAACAGAAGGGGGGGTGAAAGATTAATAGCATCCAGACTGGATCGTTTCTTAGTTTCGGAAAGCATAATTTTAGATGGAACAGCAGTTGAATCGAACATCCTCCCAAGTGGAGGGTCGGACCACTGGCCGATCTCACTAACTGTCGAGCTTCAGGGCACCCCCAGGAATAAACCCTTCAGGTTCGAAAAGTTCTGGATAGAACACCCCAGCTTTCTCTCCATGGTGGAAAAATGGTGGTCAGAACCTTTAGATGAAACAGGATCCAAAATGTTCAATCTTCAAAAGAAACTAAAAAACATCAAAATGAGGTTAAAAGATTGGAACAAAACAGTATTTGGAAATATCTTTCAGGAGAAGATCACCATCGAAAATAAGCTGGAACAAATTCAAAAGGATGGTGCGGCAGGCTGCAGAAACGAAGAAACCCTTGAGCAAGAAAAAGAGCTTACCCAGCAATGGCACAACAGATGCAAGCAGGAAGAATCCTTATGGAGGCAGAAATCAAGAATTCTATGGTTGAAGGAAGGGGAGCAAAATACTAAGTTCTTCCACAGATCAGCCATGGATTATAGAAGTGCCAACAAAATCTTAGAATTAAAAAACAGTGAGGGAGAACTCCTTAGAAATCATAACGAGATATCTGCTTCACTATCGGATCACTTCAGCTTCATAGCACAAGAACCAGGGATCAACAGAGAGGAAGCTATCAAAGAAATTACCAATGTCATACCTAAATCCATCACAGAGGATCAGAACTGGGCCCTAAGAAGAGTAATCACCATGGAAGAAGTGGAGGAGGCAGTAAGAAGTATGCCCAATGACAAAGCTCCAGGACCGGATGGTTTTACTATCAATTTCTATAAAGCATGCTGGCACATTGTAAAGCAAGACATATGGGAAATCGTGGAAGACTCAAGACGCTCCAAAACTATCCTAAAGTCTCTAAACTCCACCTTCATTGCTCTTATACCCAAAGTGGAGGAAGCTAACAAACCAGAGAAATTCAGGCCCATAGCCCTTTGTAATGTCATCTACAAGATCATCTCGAAGGTCATAGCCAATAGGCTAAAGTCGGTCCTCCCTGGCATAATTTCGCAGGAGCAATCGGGCTACGTTGAAGGAAGGCAAATTCTAGACAACATTCTGCTGGCACAGGAGATGATTCATTCACTTCATTCGCGGAAAGAAGCCGGAATGCTTATGCAATTAGATCTATCTAAAGCTTATGACAAAGTAAGTTGGAGGTACCTGGAAGCTGTTCTAGAGGCTTTTGGATTCAGCAGGCAATGGATCAAATGGGTTTTAGCCCTCATAAAATCCCCTAGATATTCCATCCTTGTGAATGGCGCCCCATCTGCCCCCTTCAGCCCCTCAAGAGGCATCAGACAGGGTGATCCCCTGTCCCCTTTCTTGTTTGTCATTCTAATGGAAGGCCTAAGCAGAATAATAGCCAAGAAAAAAGCAGAGGGTCAAATTAGAGGTCTGCAACCCATCAGATCCATTCCAGCCACAACTCATCAACAATTTGTGGATGACACCATGTTACATGGTACTCCCACAGTAAAAGAAGCTTTAGCTTACAGGGATATTCTCAATCTGTTCAGCAGAGCTTCGGGAATGGAGATCAATTTCTCCAAGTCTACAATTTTCTTCTTCAATACTCATCAGGCTATCCAATCTCATCTGTCTCAGCTTCTGGGGTTTAAAATTGGATCCTTACCTTCGAGATATCTTGGTGCCCCTCTTACTCTCAAACCTTGGCAAAAGGTTCATTGGGAGAAAGTTTTGGCCAGCATGGAAAGGAAGTGCAAACATTGGACAAACAGGACTCTAAATTTCGCAGGTAGACTTATACTAACCAAAGCTGTCCTGCAGGCCATCCCTCATTATCTGTTATCTATTCTTCCTGCTCCAAAAGGAATCTTAAATCAAATGAGAATCATCCAACGATCATTTCTGTGGAGTGGAAACAGTGAAAAGAAAAAATGGTCTTTGGTTGCTTGGCAGAAACTGTGTAAACCTAAGGACAGGGGGGGACTAAATTTGGTTGATCCCTCAGTGGTAAATAGAATCTGTGGAGCCAAAATATGGTGGAAATGGGTCACCGATACAAGCCTTCCTTGGGCCAATCATTGGAAGGAAAAGTATATGCCAAATGGTACCAATCTAGACCTCATAAGAATGCAGGACGCTCCCAACGGCTCGCCAATATGGAACCATGCCAAAAACAACAGAGGCATAGTTCAGGAACATAGTTTCTGGGAGATACGAAATGGCACTCAAGCACTTTTCTGGGAGGATGCCTGGCAGCAATCCCCCAAATTGGACACCCCACATCTAGCACTCTTGAAGCAAAACAATCAAAATGAGGGCAAATTCAGAGTCAATCAATACTGGAACCCAATCAGTGAAGACCCGGATTGGAGGAAATGGATAGTCTTTAACTCAAGCAACAACGAAAACATTCAGGACATCATTCAAGCTTTAAATCAGCAACTCCTCAAAAGGAAAATTCGAATTGCCGAAGAGAATGATAAGCTTAGATGGGGCCCGACAGGCAACGGAGATTTCTCCCTGAAAGAAGCCAGGAGTATAATAGAGAGGGAAGAGCAGCCTGAAACAGTACCCTGGTCCGACAAAGTTT
The DNA here is from genome assembly GCA_031772625.1 of Pinus tabuliformis. Lineage (NCBI taxonomy): Eukaryota > Viridiplantae > Streptophyta > Pinopsida > Pinales > Pinaceae > Pinus > Pinus tabuliformis. The sequence goes on along the minus strand of CM062810.1, from coordinate 596,498,446 downwards.
GGGATAGCCTTCAATGGCCGAAGATCAGAACCTTCTTATGGCTTCTTATGCAAAAGAAAACTCTAACATGGGAAAACCTCCTAAAAAAAGGGTTCAGGGGACCCTCAAGATGCCCTATGTGCATGGTTGCAGTGGAAACAATGAATCACCTTTTTAATTCTTGTGAGTGGGCTAACCAGCTTTGGCACTGGATGGAAGGAATTCTAGGTGCTTCTGATCGGGACAGAGACTCCATTCAGGGAACCATCATCAACTGGAGGAAAAACTTCTCTCGCATTCGAAGAGTTGAAAGCATATGGAAATGTGTCCCTGGTTTTATCGCTTGGACGATCTGGAAAGAGCGTAATCGAAGGATTTTTCAGGAGGAAATTAGAAACATAGAGTTTGCCAAAGACTCAATCACAATTAACATCAAACAGCTCATACAAACAAAATGCAAAGAAGTACCGAATGAAAAACCAACGGCTCAGGACTTACGCATCCTGAAAAGCTTTCACTTGGAGTCATCCAGCAATCCACCGATTGGGGGAAACAGGTCACAACCTTCATCGCAAATCCTTAGATGGCAATGCCCGCCGGAGGGAGGCCTAAAATTGAATTTCGACGGGGCTTCGAGGGGCAACCCAGGCACAGCAGGTATCGGAGGCGTAATTCGCAATCAGGATGGTGAAATTGTTCACATCTACTGTAGGGCGCTTGGTGAGAGCACAAACAATGAAGCAGAGTTTGCTGCGCTCGAACAAGGTTTGAAAATTCTAAGGACAATTCGACAAGGCAATGTTATCGTTGAAGGGGATTCATCCCTAGCTATCACGGCGGCCAAACGATTACAAGCAGGAACGAGAGCCAGTAAAGCCACCAAACATTGGAGGTTGGCTAAGGCGACTGAGAATATAGCGGAGCTAATTGCAGAAATGAGAGGCTTGGTGTTCCAAACAGTCAGAAGAAAAGCGAATGGGTTGGCAGACCATTTGGCAAACCATGGTGCAGACAACCAGGACATAATTTTGGACAGCTGTTGGCAGGAGGTGGACTGCCCAATCCTCAAAGGGACATGTGCACAGCTGGCAGAGAAGGATTTATTCCAAGCCGATCAAACCTAGCCGGCGACGGTTTTGGGTTAAGTGACCAGAATTTTGAAATCACCGGTTATGGCAGCAATTATAACCACGGTAATGGGATGATAGGACATTTTTGGCGGTGGATTTCCTGGCGGCGGCAGGCCAGCCAGAGGAATGATCATAACAGATCGCGCCACAAAGCACTCAGCATCAGCAGTATCAAAAATGAGACACCTGGGATGGTTCCGTATGGGGAAGCATCAACTACATTTATGGTGATCTCAAGTGGAGCGGGTTGGATCGAGGATTCGCACAAGGAGGCCAGACCTGCAGGCAATCGGGATGAATCAACCACCACTACGCACCATAGCAACATACCAAACGTACAGAACACTTGGCATAATTCCACATGGATCATCAGCAGCCACATTCGAACTAATTCGACCTGGAGCAGCTCGGCCTATGCGAACATCAATCAAATTTATTACAACAGTACTCCCTCCACCACCCGGATTAAGACAGGCCTCAGGAGGATTTACAAGCGAAGACACTATAAATCAAAGGGTAGACACCCTGTTTTTTCCACAGTGTGTCTTTCTATTGCTAAGCCCGCATCCTCTTTCGGCAATTGCATCAGTTGGGAGGAGTTCAGAAAGTTAGTTATGGACGCGGGGAGTTGCCGGTGCGCTGCTGCGAACCAGGACCTTCAAGATGCGAAAAGAGGGTATGAAACCCGCACGGCAAGTAAGAATAAACGCAAAGTAGCCGAGCTGGAAGCCAAGGCTAAACAGGAGGAAGTTGGGCGCACGGAGGAGGAGATCGCGGAAGAAGTGGACTGGATGAGGGATCCGGGTACTCCCTCGAAGAGAGCCACGTAGTTTGTTAGGACAAAAGCAGAGAGTTGGCGCACCAAAACTCTCATCGCTAAAGCTCTGGAATCGATCGAGAAAGAGAAGCCGCAAATCGTGAATGAGGTGAACCTGACGGAGGCACAAATGGCCAAGATCATCGACTACAACAGTTCACTGGACCGCCGAATCACTACTGTGCATGAAGCCGTTCAAACAGTCAACAGAAAGCTAACTCTGCTCATCAGGATCCTGAGGGACACGGTGAACCCAGCACCCTCGACTTCGCAGCAAGCCACAACTGAGGTGCAGGAGAACGAACCAATCGAGACCCTGCAAGCCAGAGTGGACAATCACGTTCGGGAGATTGGTCTGGACACCATCAGCCGTATGGGCAAGTTCATCTAGGGTCGTCCCTCTCACTGTTTCTTGTGTCTCTCTCCATGTTTCGGCCTCTGTCTATTACTGTTAATGTCATATACTGTAATGTTTCGATAGTGTCGAGTAATTAGGCGTCAGTTTTGTTCAAGCCACCCTGCGCGGTGTGCACTTAGCAGTTTATTTTTGAACTCTCTGAGCAGGTGATGTGTTTTGTTATCTAGTCTGTCACAGCATCTCGATCTGCTTTCGCAGATTTTTTGTACTATATTTTGTGCTATAATATAAACATCTGATTTACACAAAAAAAAAGAAATATACTCATACCCCCGACAGAAAATGTCAAATTCAAAAAGGAATGTGTCTGGATTCTTAGAAGAAATACCATGGAAATTAGGTAATGTTGTCAAAGGAATAGGATTCATAGGTGCATCACCTCTCATATCTCCAATTTGGAATTTGATCGATGAAGTTGTAGGAGCCATGAATATCGTCCAATATTCACTTGGAATATCAATATGTTCTAGCTCTGGTTGTTCTATAATAGGTGGTTAAGGTTGTTTAAGAACACTTCCTCAATCAAATGGTGTAGAGAATTCCCTCAAATTTTCTTCCTTTGAACTTGTAGTATGTAGTTCCTCATATCCTCTACTTGCTACTTCTTCTTCCTCAAATTGCACTTTTGTTATTGGGGGAGGTTCTGGTTGTGAAACTGATTTCCCTCCAGATCTCATATGAGATCTCACCCTAATAGAAGCTCGCGACAATGCTCCTAACTCAACTCTTGAAATGATCTCTTGGATGTAGGTATTTCTGCCTAGATCTCTCCCTCTTCTTTTCAGGGGTCTTCCTCTGCCCCTTTTATTTGTATCTCTATTCATGCAATCAGAAAATAAAAGGAAAACATTCAAGAAAATCAAAATCTCAGGACCTAGAGCAAGGTGATAAATTTCCTCCTCAGGACGAGAGAGTGGACCCTAAAAATAAACAAAAAGAAGAAAATAAACCAATCACAAAATCTAAGCTCGGGACCTGAAATAGGGTGAAATAAAAACTTCCCTTCTCAGGACGAGGAAGTGGTCCTAAAAAAACAAGAATTCAAAGCAACCAAAATGATCTAATTCCCAAGACTTGGAGCAGGGTGAAAAAACTCCCTCCCTAGGATGAGAGATCGGTCCTCTGGTCAATATTGGTTGCACGTACGCACCTTCGATAGGCTCCCCAGCAATGGCACAAAAATGTTGGTGCTCATATACGAATCATGCGATTCACCCAATTTCACATTATTTGTCAACCCATGGCTCTATGAGTTATTTCAAGGCTATCATGCAAAGTATATGCAGGCCACAGTTTCCCTACCCAGCAATGAACATTAAATTATAAACTTAATAATGTGTAACAATAAGCAATAATTGTAACAACAAGTTAAGACTCACAAAAACACATTGATAATAATTCAAAATAATAAATAACTCAATCGAAATAAACTTATGCACACATTTATTCCAGCAACACCTGGTCAGGAGAGTGTGCCAACTCACTGATCAGGGTTGTGGCAAGATCAAGAAGTCACAAAATGCTTAGAAGATTAGAATTTCATTAATCAAAAGAACATTACAAAGTATGTTATTACAGGCTCAAAGTTAGTGTAATTCTCTTCTGATCTTAACTCCTGACTTTCACAGCCCCATAACACTACTTATACAATTTGTTAACACTAAGAGCTCCTAGAATTACGGTAGTTGTCTACCTACAATTACATATTGGTTTCCAAAGAAAAAAAGAATATAAATATAGCAATGTGTTGATTGAGAGGTTAATCCACTGTTGCAACTGATGTCCCAGGATAGCCATTCGTTAAACCATGGTCCTAGTCATTCTTCCTCCAAATTTGCAAGAATAATTGAATTAGCAAGCCACTTAGGAAACAATCCCCTATGACTATGCTTCATTTGATTAGTGATTCATAAAGAAATGACAAGAGGTATACCTATGCCGTTTAGAATGTAAATTGACCAACAATGGTGTAAAATGGATACATGAAACAGGGTAAAAAGGTGGGTAAAAACATGCAAATTCAGCGACCAACAACATTCACAATAACTAACAAGAATGAAAAAGTCAGTTCATGATGAGACCTCTTTTCTTCCATCTTTTCAAGTGAAAGACATTACCCTGGATTGGTGGCCAGTAACGGTAATGTCATTCTCATTAGGACCCATGATCATTGTAGGTTGACTCACAATGAGACCTCCCATCCCTCAATTAATCATTTTAATATAAACTTTGGTTATAATTAACCTTAAATAGGTTGTTTAATAGGTGGGGCGGTAAATATGCTCCTTAAGAGCATGGGATGGTGTGAACATCTTTTAATTACTAATCTTTACCAATTGGTCATTCTACCTTAAAGACTCATTTTAATTAAATCATCTCAGATAATGAATGAAAACTTCTATGAGTTGATCGTGCGATATTTCTCATGAGAGCTCATTAGGGTTTTACAAGAGTGGTCCACCATATGAGGCTTTTCATCAATACCTTCTAAGAGAAACTTGAAATGGTTTCTTTGATGAGATTCTGTTAGAATGAATAGGCCAAAAGTAGATTTTTAATCTTATGAATGGAAAGTATTAAATATAACATTAAAAATCCCCCTAACTAACCCAAAACAATCTTGGCCAATAATAAAAGTCACTTTATAAAATATGAGGCATTAAGAGTGAATTTCTTCTAGCAAGTTTGATGACAAGAGTGCATAATGACACAAATTTCAATAGTTGTGCCTTAGAAATTGTAGTTTCAAGAGTGTTGTTGTAACACTTTTATTTCAAATGAAATTATTATTCATTGCTCTTATACTACCCTACCCTAATTTAGAATGAGGAAGATCTCCTTCAAGTGTAGGAGTACTTCCAATGTATCCATGTGCGTAACAGAATGCTAAATATCCTCACACTAAATTTTAAAGAATAAACTTCAAGACATACCGCAGTATGAGCAACCAGTTGCTTTAATTGATATGGTACCTATTAGAGTCAGTATTTGCATACTGCCATCAGTGATCAAAACTCCTCTTTTATATCATATTAGGGTCCCATTTTGAAATTTTTGTCATTCCACCTAGGTCCTCATTTAAATATTTACTCACTGATGGTAGCCCTATGTCAAAATCCCTACTCTCTCTCAAAATCAATATTTGTTGGCCCACCTTCATGTGTCTTACTAAGCATACATTGACTATAAAGGCTCATTTCATCATGTTTTGTGTCAGTCAAGTCCACCTGGAGTCTGCTCATTCAAGGTCCCATTAGGTCTTTAGGTTTCATTTTTTCAAGGTCCAATAAAACATCATTTCACCGCATAAGGTCAGCAAAAGTATGAGAGTGAACAAAATAATATCCCTTTTCAGTTAAAAAGGATTTGCAAGCATGTAACCATGGTTTCCAAAGCTCTAATTTTGATTTCAAGTAAGAATTTCATTCCAGTTTGTAATTTTATTTAAAAAACAGAGATGTAATCCTATTTTTTATATTTATGTAATTTTATGTCATTATATGTAATAAGTAACTTTTCCCAAGCTATCAACTCAGTTCCAAAATGCCAAAGGACCAAAAGTCAAAGGTCAAAGTATTCCCAATGTATATCAAGTGATCAATTTGTCAAAGAAAAGTCAAGTGTAAAGGTATAGGTTCCAAGAGTAAAGTGAATGATAAAAGGAAGAAAGTGGGTCCCAAGGCCCAAAACATCAATTTCATGAAGTATAAAAGCCACCAAGACATCAAAAGAAAATCCATTTTCACTCTCAAAGGTCGAGCTCACACTCCCTTGGCTCAAAAAATCAATTTTGCAGGTTCAAAGGCGAAAATTTTCTTGGCACTGCGCTTAGGAAGAAGGTGTTGCGCTTAGAAGAGAGGCATTGCACTTAGAGCTTTGGGTGTTGTGTTTTTTAACATAGGCATTGTGCTTCTGGGTAAGGCACTGCGCCTTTTCCCAGTGTGCTACGCTTTTGCCTAGTGAGCCTCCAAAGCGCCAAAACACCTCCAAATCCTCTCAAAAGCTCAACAAGGCTTTGTTTCCTCCTCTACCAAGTAAGTAACCCTATTTTCCACCCATTTGCACTTCCAAACAACATTTCTTTTTAGTGTTTTTATTCCTAAGAAAAATTGGCCCTTGGGCAAGGGAAAAAACCCTAAATTCATCCATATCCTTAAATTTGTTGCCTATAGACCCTAAAATACCTCCCTACATCACTATTAAACCCATACCTATCTTTACATTATCATTTCCTAGTCTCCAAACACTTTTCCCATAAAACCCTAAGACCTAGGTTTCTAAAATCCCTAGGCAGCCTCTACCATAAACCTATAAATTAATTTTCATTCCCAACTCCCTTCACATTTTCACCTCCTATCACCTCCCACAGTTCCATAATCCACCACCTCATCTCCCCAAATTTTTATAGCCCTATCCCTATTCCCTAGACCTATTTCCACTTCCCATTCCCACCTACCTTATCACTAGGGTCTCTTAAACAAACACTATGGAGGAAGACAAAGACTATGTGGAAGAGGAGGATACACAAGAAGAAGAGGATAGAGAACAGAGGAGGCCACACAAAGGAGGCAGAATCCTAAGGCTGGAGCCCACTAACACAAATGAACTCATGGCTTCACCAATGGCAGTCTCATGTTTTCAGTATGTGGGTTGCCTTGATTTTTGAAAAATGATTGAAAGAGCTCAACATCACCCTGTTTTGACCAGACTCTTTGCATCAAACCTTAAATATAATCAAGTAACCCTAGCAGGAGTGACCTTCACTTTGTCTACTTCTATCATTGCTGCTGCCACAGGGATTCCAAACATGGGTGAGAGGTGGTTTAAATCAAAGGATTTGGAGGATCAGTATTATGAACCATTCATCAAACCACTGTATAGAAATGAGAGGAGGGTGTTCCCTTTTAACTACCTTCTTAATAGGTATGCCCCCATGATGAAAATCATCATGAAGTACTTCTATTGTGAAGGTAGGTTCTCTAGGCTCTACACCTACCATATCAGATTGCTTATGCACTTCACAAGGGTCAAATTCCTCAATATCCCATACTATCTGTTCAGAAGTATAGACAAAATGGCCTCCATTATGCAGAAGGGAGATTATGACCAGCAGATTAATAGCCCTTTCCATAACTCATTGATCAAGATCATTGTCCTTCATCACCTTGATCAGTTGCATATTTCATGGGACAATTTCATTGCCAATGACATTTTCACTGCTCCACAAGCTCCACATGTTGAAGGTATGCCTTCTTCATCTCATCCCACTAATCATCATGCTGAAGCCATACCTCCTCCATCTCAACCCACTACTTCTATTCCTCCATCTAATCAGCCACCCTCAGTATCACCACCATCATCACCATTTCATGATCATGCAGGGTCACCTAGCAGAGCTGAGGTCATCAGGCCTAAGAGCACAGATGTGAGCACATTGGCACATACTTATCGAAGAGGCCACATGCAGGTGTTTTCCCCACAAATTGTGGGAGGGGCCTTGCCTTCTTCATCAACAAAGCAGGTACACAAAGGTAAAGAAAAGATGACAGAGGTAGAGATCCAGTAGCAAGAGGAGGACCTCCATGAGACAGAACATGATTTTGACTTGGTTGACCTAGGTGAACATGATGACAGTGAGAGCACAAGAATTGTCATCAAAGAAAAATATGCACTCATCAGGGAGCTCTAGATCAACCTACAGAGGGAAAAATGCATCATCTCATATTATGAGCAGGAAAATAAGCAGCTTGAGGCCAAACATGAGGTCATGGAGATTAAGCTCATCAAGGAAAAGAGGGAAGCAATGAAAGTCAAGGAATTGCTAGAAGAGGCCTATGACAGGTATGGTGAGCTTGAAGAAGAGAAAGAAACTAGAAAAATACCTAGAACTAGAGGGTTGAAAAGAGCTCTAGAACTAGAGAAGAAAAAGGAAGTTGAGCTTGCTAATGAGCTCACATTGAATGAGAAATTTGCCATCTTGGTCAATGAAAACCAGGAGAATTGGATTAATAAGGTCAATCAACATCTAGAGAAGCTCCTAAACAAAGCTAACTAGCAAAATGAAATTCAAAAGAAGATGGAAAAACACTATGCCAACAAAGAAAGGATTGCTAGGGCAAAACTCAAAGCTGCAAAGGAAAAAATTGAAGCCCTAACCAAGCAAAAGGAGGAAGATAAACTTGAAATACTTGTTGAGGCATCACTCATGGCCTAACACACCTCATCAGCATTCCTCAAGCTAAATTTTGAAGAATTTTGAGCAATTTTGGAAAATTTTGGAGTTTTGTGCATTTTTGGCAATTTGTGCACCAGTCACACTACCAAAAGCACAGCGCCCTAGGCGTTGTGCTTTTCCTAGGGACCTCCAAATGAAAAATGGCCACCACCATTGGATTCAGAAGGCCAAATACAATCAAGAAAACCACTTTTCTAAGTTTTTTTGGGTCAACTGGGCAGTCAAAAGGTCAAAAAACACCCAAAAAATCATGTTTCTACCCTGTTTTGGAGGCTGGCACTACGCTTTTGACCAGTCTTGGGAGAATAAACTTTTGGAGGGTCAAAACTTGACCATTTTGGAAACTAAGGGTAGATTTGAAAACCAAACAAGATAGGCTTTCCAACGAACTATCCTGAGCTCAATTTTGACACCGAGAACCCCCTCAAAAGTGGAGCTGAAGTTGGCATTGCGCTTAGGATAGTGGCAGTGCGCTTTTGACACAAATTTTTTGAGTTTCTTCATTTTGTAAATTTTCTCAGTTTTGACAGTCTCACCTTGACAGGTCATTATTTTCCCATGTAATTAATGGATGTAAATGTAATAATTATGTTTTTATTGTTACCTAGGGTAAATATATTAGGTGAAAAATCTTTCGGTGATGTAATGAAATAGTTTCCAAAAAGTGAGGGATGAGTCACTTCGACTACCCTATACTCTAGATATCAGTTTAGTTTTTGGTGGAACTGCTCCTCCTCTCATGGATTCGACCCCTAAGGCTGGGAGTAGTTTGTTTGAGGCCCATATCATGTACCTTTTCAGTCATTCTACAGGTTGGACTCCATTGGATGTTGTACTAGTGTTTCAAACTTTGGCATGGAATATATTGGATGAGTTGCATCTATTTCGGTGAGATTCCTGTGGCATGATATTTTGATATTGTTTCTTTTTTAGTTACATGTGTGTGAATGTTTTTTATCTTCCATGATCCATTTCACTTCTAAATATGTTTGATTTTCAAGGTGTGATAAGCAGAATTCATCTTCTATGCTCTGTTTTGGGAAAATCATCATAATTTGTTTCATTTCTTCAGTTTAAAAAGAATTCATGATTTTCATGCTCTTTTTAGCACCTCATCAGTCTAAACCATTTCATCAATATACTACAAAGTGTTAAAGTACTTTCCTACCTTGCCCCATCAGATGTCTGCAATTCTGATTTTCTTTTGCCCTGACCTAGTTCACTCTCTGACCTAATTCACTCATCTAGTGACTACCCCAATCAAATCAAATAAAAACCCTAAGCTACTATATCTAGCCTAAAACCCTAATCCATCCAGCCCTTTTGGGTTGTGATCCTTTGGAGAGAGCCCTCTCCAGCTTGGTAGGGCTAGCTACCAAGTCAAAAGATTGGTTTGTGGTTACCTCAACTAGACTCTTCCTCAGCCTTGGAGATCTAGAGGAGTGATAACAGTACCAAGGGTTGTTGAATGATGATGGAATAAGGTGTCATGATGACTGATTGGAACTAGGATTCAATGGGATCCACATATTTATGATTCTCCAACTTGTACAAATCTTCCACAACTTGAGGATACCTCTCTTGGAGGTATGAAGGATATGGTGAAAGACAAAACAAAAATCTGTCAAGTTCAAGCTCAAATATCTTCTTTTCGGATTGACAAGAATAGTTAAGGTAAATTATAGGGTTTTGAGCTTCAACAATAGTTTTAGAACAAGTTCCAATTATAGATTGCTCGTCTAATGGTCTTAGATCTTCCCGAGGTAAATTTTCTGTAGTGATAGCAGATGTTGCAAAACTCACCCCTTCCCTCGACCTCGAAGATATATCATTACACTCAGTAGGGGAATCAATGGGAAGAGTAGGTGTTTCAAATTGTTGGGAAACCTGCTAATTTAGATTAGGGTTTGGGTTATGGTTTAGGCTAAGGTTTGGGTTAAGGCTTGGACTAGGATTTTGATTTGGATTAGGATTTGGGTTAGGCTTTGGACTAGGGTTAGGTCTAGGGCTTCGATTAGGGTATGGACTAGGATTAGGTCTAGGGTTTGGATTAGGATAAGGGCTATGGTATGGATTAGGATAAGGGATAGGGTATGGATTAGGGTTAGGGTATGGACCAAGGTAATGTTTAATAGGTAGATGGGACCATGGATGAGGATGACTTGGTAGTGTATTCAGTGTAAATTGTAGTTTTTGTCGTTGATTTTTCATGAAAGGTTGCCCAAGGGAAAGGGATCCAAACCATTCCTAAGGCCATGGGGATATTTGATTCGAGGATGAGGCCCAGGGAGAGGTCCACTTTGGCCAGGAACTAAGGTATTATGTTGGAGGAGGACAAAAGTTTTCCATGGAATTTTAGAATTATAAATTTGATGAGGAACTTGCTCAGGATAATAAGCATTCGTCCAAGTATTAAATGGTGTTGGGTTTTGAGTTATACATGGCGGTTCATTCGATTCCTTACTTGATTTCCTGATTATCTTCAGTAATCCTATCAATGATGGGTAATGTTCTATTACATGAGCCTCTTCACAAATTTTGCAAACCTTCAGGCTACTAAGTGGACACTTTCCAGGGAAGTGTTTCTTTCTATAGTTGGTGCAAAATATCAACAATGGTTCTTCATCCTTCTTTTGTTCTTCCTGCAAATCATCCAATTTTGAAATCAAAGATTTAATAATATTATCTTTATGTTCAAGAAAATTACTAAGTTATTCACTTATCATTTCATCATTGGATTATTTGTATATCTCTTCAGTGACATCAAAACTCCTCATTGGAATATTCCTCAAAATACGATTTTCTTGTTCTCAACAAGACAAATGGTATATTTTGTCATCACATGGATGAGTATATAGGGGGGTTCTTACAACACCCAAGAAATAAAATTAAAAAATAAAATAAAATAAACTAAAAATAAATAAAAATAAAAATAAATTAATTAAAAATTAAAAATTAAATAAATAAAATAAATAAAAATAAAAATAAAATAAAATAAATAAATAAAATAATAAAATTAAAATAAAATAAATAAAAAATAATTAAAAAAAAACTTTGAAAAATGTGTGGGAAAGAAATGAAAACTTGCAAGAAAAACTAGGTGAAAAAGCAAACCAAATGAAATAGGTCACCAAGGTCAATCCCCTAAGCGCCTCCCCGGAAATGGTGACAAAATGTTTGGTGCAATATAGGGAATATTAATGGACCAAAATTTAATTGTCAATCTGGGAGTTCGTGAACTTTGAGGCACAACATTGGAAATGTGAGAGAAAGCCCCTAGCAACCTACAAATCAAATTCTATTCTAACATGGGCATCAATCCCTATATAGATCCTCACAAACAACAATTAATTTGAAACCTGCACTTGAAGGAAACTTAAGAAAATATGAACACCAATCTGCCATCCATCAACAATTGTTTGCAAACCCTAATGAAAAAAAACAAAACCTTAATTATTGATCGATTGAAAACAAGCCCAACCTTTTGACCATTTAAAAGAGAAAACCCTAACTATTGAGTCAATTTAAAAAAATAATACATTAACTCCAAATTCGATTCCTACATTATTCTCTATGCAAATCAATCAAATTTCACTCTATCAAATCAATCAAAGTTCTGAAAGAAAATGGAAACAAACTCCTCTCACATGTCCAGATCAATACTCACACTCTAACAAGCAGTTGATCTAGAAAAATACTGATATGAATAAGCCCATTCAATTGAAAATGTGCAAACAAAAAATCACATGAGCACACTGTTGTCTAACTCTTTCATTAATCACAATAACTACTCTCACATTAACATGAATAAATTTCAAACCTTTGACTGAGAGTAAAATAAAAGATAAAATAAAATAAATTCAAATAGTGAATTCCAAATGCAAAACCAAACAAAGATCTGCAACAAATAGCTATACTCTATTTTAACACAGCCTTCCTGCACTCAATAGGTTGTCGATACTCAGTGTGATTCTTGCATTCATTGTGATTCTTGCACTCAGTGTGATTCCTGCACTTAGTGTGATTCCTACACTCAGTGTGATTCTGCACATCAGTGCGATTCCACACTCAGTGTGACTCCTGCACTACGTACATACCAAAGGTAGGGCTTATTAAATGATTATATCTCCAAACTCAAAAATCAAAGTTTTAACATTAAATTAATATGAAATCTCATGGATTAAGCAAACACAATGATTTAATGTTCAAACTATGTTTCTTTTCATCAAAAGAATCAAACAATACCATTATAGAGTTTGTGTTACAATTTGTTCCAAATGGTTGCAGACCCGTCCAATTATATTGCAGCTTGGATCAATAATATTCAGTTTAGATATATATGAATTGAACTAGATATATAATCTTTCATATTTCAATAAACTTATCGATTCAATAAATACAAAACATGTGGTATAGTTGGGAATCAAATTGCAGTTTTCAAATGCCAAGAGATTTATTCTCCTTTCATGATGAAGAAAGACTAAATATGACTAAGACCTCCATCTAATGTGCCAAGAGTTGTATATCCAACTTATGATATCGTTGTTTCAACACCTCATGGATAACTATAGATCAGCCAAAACATTTAAATTCTAAATCAAAGCTCACAATATAGCATAGAAAAAATGAATGTCTTTAAAGCTTGTAAGAAATGATTGTTATAACCTCCAATCAATGTTCACACAAAAATATATGTTAAGCTTCCAAATCCAAATTCAAGAAATGTGTTGTGTAATCTTTTAGAAGAACAGAGCATCAATAATGCATGCATATTAAATGGATGTATAGATAAATTCCAACAGTAAATACACCAAGATAAAAGATCTCATACTACTTCAGAAAACTAATCAATCCACTATAAAAACCAATATACAAGAGGGGTGACGAGATGGGTTGGTTGGGCCCAAACCAACCAGCTCGTCCCCTATATAAGAAATCTAAATTACAGAGGCAAAATTAATCACAAAGTGCACAAATTGATGAAATAAAACTTGGCATGAGTTTGTATATTAATGAAATCACTATTTTACATCTGATGCCATCTTCTCAAGCTCCAAACCAGAAATATGAAGCTACAATAACATCTCTTCTTCACACATGCCATGGATAAGCCTTTTATAAAATTTACAAGGTGAATTTTGGCTCTAACAACCATTTTTCTTAATTCTGGAAAATTATATATTTTTAACAAATTGGCCTCAAAGATCTTTGCATATCTTCCTAACCATGGCGAATTTTGGAAAATTGTTTGGAGGAAACCTAATTTGTCATGTTTTCAACAAAAAACTCTCTTGTAATTTTCTCATTCAACTCCATTGCCTTAGATATTGTGCGCAAAATTTGACTTTTTGGATACTTCTGCAATTATGGGTTTTACCCAATTTTTTTACACATCTGCCTCAAAACCCCTTCATATCTCCCAAACCATGATGAATTTTAGAAAATTGGTTGATGCTTAGTCAATTTACTATACTGGGAGAAAAACTTGTGTTCCATATTTCCAATATTCTTCTTCATATGCATGAAAATCGAGGCGAAATTTGGCAGTTTGAAAATTGTCGAATTTCGGGCCAAAGTATTAATTATTCCCTAAAGTAAATCCATACAACCTAGGTGAATTCCAACCCATGTGGAAGCATGAAAACATCATTATGAACATAAACCAAGTCTCTTTTTCCTCCTAGAAGTGTGCCAATATGTCAAACTGCAAATCAGTGTAGGAACTACATTTGGTGCGGTAATAGGTTAGTGAAATATAAGTAAGCCTTTGACTATCAGATAGGCTCCAAAATAGTCTCTAACATGTGCTCGTAATATAAGATAGCATTGGCCTCCAAGGAAATTTCAAATGATAGAACAGTCCACACATACTTTAACTCTGGTGCGGGATCTCTATTTAGTGCAGGACCTGCATCAACAACATTAGTGAACGTTGATCCTAAGAAATGCATATAACAAAGGTATAAAATGAAAACAAAATGTAAATCCTTACCACTGCATGAAAATAATGTATAAGTACAAGATAAAGGTTCATAAACTAGTAAAACAAGGGAATAAGCGAGGCATCATATGGGCAAAAAGATGCATTAGATATGACACTTTCAAGGCCTAACAAAGATAGAGACAACAACAACGGTGGTTTTCTCCCACATTAGGTTTCCACCTAAAATCCTCATGTTCTATGTGAGTTGCTTATGTTTTGTTTTATCTTCTCTTTATTGCTCATGGTTTCTATTTAATAAATGAATAATGACATAATGATGCACTGGTTAAAGATGAATAGTTGATGGAACATATGAAAAGTTAGTTAACTAAATATACATGGTTTTACTTCACATAAGTCACGTAAATATGTGGTCTGTATAAATGATAGTAGCGTAGATAATGAAAAATATTAAATGAAAATTTTAAATTGAGTTTAAAATATTGATTCACCCCCACCCCCTACCCCCTTCTCAGTATTTTCCCCAACAATTGGTCTCAGAGAAAGTCACTTCAGCAGAAGCTTAACCACTCTAAGTGGATTAGAGAGAATGGGAAAGAAGCTAAATAAGAAAGAAGCTCAAAGCGAGAAGTCAACTCAAGAGAACAATGACAGTGAAGAATCTAATGCAGTGGCAATAACTACATTTATGGGTCAAGAATAATATGCAGCATAAGAATAAGGCAAGTCATAAACAAACAATAAATGTATGTTTATGCTAAGTAATGATAACTATCAAGAATGGAAATAAGAGATGAAGTCTAACTTAATGAACCTAGGATTTGATGTTTGGAATTTAGTATGCAATGATTTCACAAAAACTCGTCCATCAAGTGAATAATTAAAAAAGAATAATGAAGAATTAAATGAAATCTTCGGTAACATACCTGATTCAACATTAGGAGAAATTATGCACTATGAAACTGCAAAGGAAGTACGGGATCAACTACAAGAAATCTATTATTCATTTGTGGAACTAACAGGTAATCCTATTTATAAATAAAGTAATGATGTATCCAAAGATAAGTATGTTATGTTAGATGGAGTTAATGATTTAGAAGAAGACATGTTAGAGGAATTTCTCAATATTAGTAGAAAACTTGATTTTTCTATAAAAAGGACTAACAATCTGAACGATAAGCTGCAGACATATGATAACAAGGATCATGTTAAATCAGTAAGTGTTGCATTATAATATAAATAATATTGTGAAGTACTTGAAGCTGAGATCGTCTCTCTAAGAGAAGACCTCGAAAAGTCAAAAAATAAAAATGAAGAGCTACTTCAAGTATTTGAAGAACAAGAGAATGGGTTGAAGGAAGAGATTATCAAATTGAAGGAGAAATTGGAAGAAGGAAGAAAGGTTGAACAAGTAATGAGGAAGCAGTATCAGGTAAATGAATAACAATAACAAAGAATGGAGGCTGAGGTAAACATTCTAAAAGGTAAATTAGAATAAAAATATAAACACTTGAGATTTCAAGACTTAGAATAAAAATATAAACACTTGAGATTTCAAGACAGTACTAATATTTTGGATAACATTCTTAGTAATCAAAGGTCTCTTTCTATTAAATTTGGTCTTGGTTTTCATGAAATTGGAAAAGGAGAATCTAGTTCACAAGCTTGTACAAGGATATTGAAGGATAAAAATATGCAATCTGAAATTCCTGCTAAAGAGATAAGAAATCAACCAGATCAACATCCAAGGAAGATGAATTTTCAAAAGAAATCATTTTCTCCCAATAATAGAAACAGTCATTGATTCTCTCCTCTGATCAATAATGTTGAATCCTTTATATGTAATAATTATGGAGATGTTGTATCCAATTACAGAAGCATATTATTTCGATCTCAAGAAAAGAGCCACTTCAAAGGAAGATCATTAGCTCCCAGGTACTCAGGTGTCTTTAAGGGATATTGCTTTGCTTGCAACATATTTGGTCACAAAGCTATTAATTGCAATAGAAGGAATATGAAATGAACATATAATGATTTGTCAACTCCATTTTTTGGTCATATAAGCTGTTATGGTTGTAACCAGCTTGGGCATGTAGCAAGAGAATGCAAAAACAAGCCAATGAACCTCCACAGGCAACATGGCAAGAAATCAGATAAGAATATTGTTACCAAAATATCTAGGAAAGATGGATCCACTAGCACTTCTTATAATAAGCAGAAAGAAGAAGAACAAGAAAAGTGTGGTATTTGTATTTTCTCATTTGAAGATGAATAAGAATGGTACATAGATAGCATATTCTCTCTTCACATGACTAGAGATAAAGAAAATTTGAGTTTCTCCATAAAAAAAATGGAAAGGTGATTCTTGGAAATAATGCTCCAACAAAAGTTGTGGGAAAAGGCAGAATCAAACTTGATAAGTATGAAAAAGAAGTTGATGCATTATTAGTTCAGGGGCTAAAGAATTCTATGTGTAGGTCAAATGGCTGACAAAGGACATATCATTTTTTTTACATCAACTAAATTAAAAGTTATAGATGAAGAAACTATAAAGGTTGTAGGAAGAATATATAGAAATCCAAATAAATTATATGTGTTAGCAGAGAATAGTTTAGGAAAGAGATATAGTTCCTTTTCCTCTTCAGATTCACAATAAAAGGAGATAGTTCCTAATGAAACCTATTTTTAATTCATACTTCTAACTGTGACTGCAAAAGTGATGTGAGATCAGGTGATGATTATCAGGTCCATAGGATTACTGATGTATGATCTGAGGGGGAGCTATGCTTGAGTATCTTGGTGATAATTCTCTAGTTTGATTTAATATTCATTTAGTGATGCTTATATTGCTAGCATTGCATTGTTGAGATAACATTGAATAGGAACAGGTATGATATGTTCAGGGGAGTTGTTTCCATGAAAAGTTCAGCATTTTACTTTTTGTACATGGATACTATGAAGGACAACCACGTATATACACGAGTATTGATCTAGACAGTCACATATGTTTCTTTGAGATGAAGAAACAATGTTACAGACTCAGGGGGAGTTTGCGATATGCTTCAATTAGTTATTGTTTGGCTTTCTAGTTCTGATATTGACTTGTTGCAAACTGTTAATAATGATTAGGAGTGATGGTTCAAGGGGAGAATCTTCTATGCTTCTAATGATTCATTGTTGGCATTATGGTTTCTTGAGCACATCTTATTGCATGATGGGTTTATGATGAGTACATATCATTTTTGATGTTTAATTGATGCTTCTATTATTGGTGAATATACATATGTTTTTTTCATTATGTCATCAATCATGCATGGGTTGCATCTGGTGAAGTTATGGATGATGCCTATATATTACTTTAGCTATATTTATAAAAGTTATCATTGTCAAACATTGATAAATAAGATACATATTTTATGTTCATTATGTATACAACAATGGTTAATAATGTTGTTGTTCATATTTGTGATGATTGAAGGTTCTCTTTGTTTGCACACATGTTTTTGATGCATATGATGATGTAAATTCTTCTTGAGGATTGTTACTCTTCTCATGTGTGAAGAGAGGATGTTTATATTGATGATATGAGATCAAGGAAATGAGTTACTAATAGATCATGATTGCACAGTCTTATGCTACGATTGGTTGATGATGAGTTCATGATTTACTCATTGTTGTTGGCATATCCCATTGATGACAAGATATATACAAATTGTCATCATTATGTCATCGGTTATCAATGATGGATGGATTGGAGATAAGCATCTTATAGATGATTTCTTGATTTGCATTTTGATGGAGTTGTTTATGGTGTGATAATTCTACTTATTATTTATGAAGTATATGTTATGGTTATTATTGATGTTGAAGGTTCTCCTTATCTCTCATGGATGCAAGAAGATAATATGATGACATTGATATTCCTACCTATGGATTATAACTCTTCCTATATGTGGAAATGGAATGTTACATGAATTCAAGAGGATTTTTATTGATTTTCTGCTACAACTGCATGTTGATGCTTGAAAACATTGCACAATTGGTCACATATTGATCATTACACTATCCTACATAATGATGATGAGGAAGTGCATCCTGTTGTCTATGTTGTTGATTACTTTATGGAAAATGATGGTTGTTAATGACTATCATGGTCTTGCTACCTCACTATTGAGGTCTTTGGTATTGGTCATAAATGTCATATATGTCTCTTGATGTAAAGGTCATGTAAAGACCCATGTTGTAAATCATTGTAATTTTAGTCAAGTACTGACTATTGGGGTCAAGTCATTTATGTATGTACTCCCATTATTTTGGGGATTTGATGTAATGGTGAGTCAAATATGTAACCCCACTATGTTGGGTTATTGATGTAGGCATGAGCCCTTGGTGGTAAGAAAGGTCATATTTGGTTGAATCATAGAGTTAAGTACTTCATTGAAGATATTCATCATATGATCAGGGGGAGCATGGTCATTATACAGTTTTTGTATTTAGCAGATCAGATCTACAATGATCCACTCTACATAAGGGAAGAGAATTATTCATTCAGCATTAGTCAGCCCTTTTCCCTTGATGTCAAAGGGGGGAGAAGATTAGTGTTTGGAAAAGAATGCTTGGTGAAAAGTCTTCAGAGAGAAGCTTGGTGTGTTTACAAATGTGTTTGTAGGTGTTACGGGTGATGAAAAAACACCAAAGTGGTTGCCATCAAGTCCAAAGGGGGAGATTGTTGGCGTTATGGCTAATGTGTTGTCCTTGCTGGCAACCTATTTGATAAAGATGTCAACATTGTGATAACGAGATTTTTATATAGAGTGATATAGATGTCATAACTGATATGAACAGAGAAAGGATCGTTCATTGATAAATGGAGAGAAAAGACAAAGTTTGAGAAGTTATACATTGATCCTATTTGGAAGGGTCGCGTACATATGCAAGTATTGTGAATCAAAGTAGCCTACCAGATCTAAATCATGGTAATTTTAACACCAAGGGTATTTACCATGGTATTGGCCCTTAGTAATAGGTGCATCAACTGTTATTTCATCTCATTGAAGAATACCAACGACATTACTAAGGGATTGGCCTAAGGTATTGGCTAAGGGAAAATATATATAAGGATATGGAAATCAAAGTGTTATGTGTGAAAGTTATGGGTTATTAATGTGTAATATGATATAAAATGAGTATGCACCAAGAAGCATGGAAGAGGCTCAAATCTTATAGATCTAAAAGAATAGTAATGAATATGCTTACTTGATTTGTTTGTGATTATGACTAACAATGATAGATCTATGGTGATAATGCCACTCTGATATGAAAGTGTGATGATAAAGTTTGTGAAGTATGTGTTGTGGTTGCAGTGAAAGTATGATTCGGTGAATTTAGATCTGTAAGTTAGTTTTCCTCTAAAAGGTCATGTACATGCGCGGATTTGCTTTTGGGTAGTCACGTATATATTCTAAGAAGTATTTTTTAGTGTGTGTAGATATGTATGTGGGTATTGTGAATTATAAGTGCGTACATACCCGAATAAGCTGCAGTGAAGTCGTGTATACATTCCATGGTTTTGCATAATAACTTGTTGATGATATTTGATCATTTTTGTTATGTTTGCTACTATTTTTTGATGATGTCGCTATCATGTTAATCTATGTTTAACAGTACTAGTTGGATTGAGTTGGTTATGGAATGGAATGTTGATGCTACTGTGTTGTGATTTGTAATTGGCTCATTGATCTATGATTGATATAGTATTAGGTTCAATGGGTTTTTCAATAGTACAGTGATTCAGATTCAATTGTATTTATAATGAGATTTTCATGCAGGTCTTCTTCAAAGGAATCACGTGCATACATAGGTGTGCTTCATAAAAGTAGTGTATACATTCTGACATATGTTTAATGAAGGTTTATAGTGACTGCATTTGGTTCTTGTGATGAACAATATATGATATGGTATACTTATGAGCGGTTTTGCATTGATACAATCTGATATGAATTGGTTTAACCTAGTTCCATTGGTTGACTAAGATTCAGTAATTGATTTGATGATTTAGTTGGTTCAATGATTGGATGATTTGATTACATGATTGGTTTCAAAATTTTTACTTGGTTTGAGCCTAATGATGGAAGTGGGTCTCGTTTGAAAAATTGATGAAAGGTGGCCTATAGGTTTGATGTTTTCAATCAGCTAGATCCAGTATGAAACATTATGAATAGTGGTCTACACATGTGCTGAGGGTTGGAGTCTTCGATGAGGGAATGAAAGCTTCCTTCCAGTAGTAGCTGGAGAATCTGTGCAGGGGTTTGGAGCTCCCTTCTGGTAGGAGTTGGTAAATAATATCAAGGGGTTAGAGCTCCCTTCTAGTGGTTGTTGGAGAATAAAAGAAGGTTGTATCCTTCTTTAGGTGGGGGCCTATGTACTATTATGAGTCTGTAACAGTACAATATTGTAAGAATATTTTCTATATATAATAAGAAAGAAGATAGAGATGATGACAATTGTGGTTTTCTCCCACATTGGATTTCCACCTAAAAATCCTAGTGTTCAATGTGTGTTTCTTATGTTTTGTGTTATCTTCTCTTTACTGCTCATGGTTTCTACTTAATAAATGAATAATGACATAATGATGCACTAGTTAAAGATGAATATTTGATGAAACATATGAAAAGTTAGTTAACTGAATATATATAGTTTTACTTCATAGAAGTCTCGTACATACGTAGTTTGCATAAATGACAGTAGTGTACAGAATTCATAATATGAAATGAAAAGTTTAAAGTGAGTTTAAAATATGGATTCATCCCCCCCCACCCTCCTTTAGTATTTTTCCCAACACCTGAATGATTTTATTCTATGTAGAGGAGGATATGCATAAACATAGATATGGTTGAAATGTGGGCATGATAGGTATCGTAATTCAAAAAATATGGGTAAATGACATGGTCCTCCTCATAATATATTTAGGCACATGCCTATAATCCCCAGGATTCAAAGACTCTTTCGTTGTAAATAATTAAGTATGTTTCCAAGATGGCATGACTCACACAGAAGTGAGTTAGGAGTTATGTGAATCCCAACAGATTCAATCACCATGAAGCATATAGAGGATACATGGCCTGAAAAATTCAAGGATGAAGTACGAAGTCAATGAATCATCATACCCATGGATGACGCCAACCAATATTCCCTCTAAAACGCCAACTATTCTATTTGGCCTTTAGTAGTGATCAATAACAATATCCCCCCATCGTTTTCTATGAAGAATGTATATCATGTGTTGGCTCTCATAGTCCCTAGTAGAAAACAAGTGAAGAATATGGATGTCTACTTGCAACCATTGGTAGATTAATTGAAGTAATTTTGGGAAGGGATACATGTGTACAATGTATCAAGACCCATCGTAATAGAGAGGAATTTTACATTTTATGGCATATCTGCTTACACTATATATGATTATCGAGGATTACGAGTTTTCTATGGTAAATTAATTTTTTTTATTTTTTTAGTAACAATATTGTTTCACATATTAATTTTATTCATTGCAATTGTTCAGATCTTCATGGTAGCTAATGTGTTGACCTGTATACAATAATTTTGCAAGTCTTTTAACAAAAGGGTATCATGGATGTAAATGTTATGGACCTTATCTAAAGGCTAGGTGGTCTAACCACCTACAAAAGCCAGTGTATTCCTGTTCTAGGGCATTCCTCCCAAAAGAAATTGTTGTTGGGAAAAGTATCTATTCAGAATGCCCCTATCCCACTCTAAGGTGTGACAGTGCCTTAGCAACAAACAAGGAAAACTACTTGAGTATTCTTCTTTATGAAATGTAAACGAAGAGGAAGGATAAACTAACCTGTATCTTGCGCTAGTTTGTTGATCCAATCGCTCCTCTCTTCAATAGTTCCCAGCTCCCTGCTCCCTTACCGGCCCAGCTTCACCAAATTCCTGCAAGATCACAGAAGAGAGAAACTACACAAAGATATAGATTTACATTCATAAAAAGCTTAGGATCAGATTAAGCTAAACATGCAAATATAACAAAACATCATTGATACACAGCATGTAGGAGAAACTCAAATAATTTTATTGATATGATAAGAAAGTCCAAGAGGAGATACAACCAAGTGAGTCCCGATCCAGCATCTACCTCCCAGCAAAGGAATCCCTTCTTCACCTCCAACAAAGAATAAATCACCCAATGCACTAATCTCAATCTCAAACCAACAGCAATTCTCTGCAAAGTACAAAATTCCAGCCTCTGGATCTCTGGGATGAGGGATCCATATATATATGTAAGCAGAGAGGATGAGTCAGCTTATGTTTTTACTTGTGGCTTCTCTCTGTCAGTTCTTGCTTCCACTTGGAGGCAGAGAGCCTCTTACTCATCTTTGGTCGAACTCAGTGAGGCAAGTGTCATTGAGGAAGATTCTGGAAGCTTCCATTATCTGTACACCTCGCGGAATGACACTGCCATTTGGCATTTCTCGCTCAGCACACCTTGGTAGTGCATTTAGGTGCGTTGCAATGCACCTAGATAGTGCACTGGGGTGCTCTTCAACGCAGGCAGCTAGTGGAGCACTTGAATTGATCCTGATTTGACTGATTCTGAGTAGTTTTTGGTGGAGAAATTCTGGGAGAAGCTGTCATTGGTTGACCTTGTTCCTTTAGGGGCGGGAACAACACTTTTAGGGACTTTGGATCCCTTGGATTATGGACATTTCATGCTCAAAGCTGTAAGGCACAAAAATGTCTATAACAGTTGCCCCCTAAAGTATGAGGCCGTTTATCGGGTGAAATGCTTTATTAGGAGGATCTGAAGTTCTTTCAATGCTGGGAGGAGACCTGTAATAAGATACAATACAGTACATTATTTTCATACTGTTTTCATGATCTAGCTGAGGCGGGAATTCCCATGCTCAGCTTTATAAATTCATTTTTATGTACATAGGACAGACAATCGTCTAATGGTAGACTGATGATTCTAATGAAATCATCATCCTTTTGGTAGGATGATCATCTTTGCTGCAGTGTTGTACATGTCAATGTATTTATTTTTCCTGAATATATATCGCAGCCCGGATTGATGAAACTAGATCCGGGGTCTTCAATCTCGTCCGATCTTCACTCGAAGTACAAGTCGATCCATGTGAGAAATGTTTTGAAGTCGAACATGGAAAGACATCGCTTGATTACCAGTCAATGATGTAAACTGTTAACAAGCGCGAGAGGAATCACCGATAATGATAATGACCCTCAAGGTACTGCAGTACAATTCACGTGGTGTGAATAAAGGACTTGGTGTCGAACACCACGCAAAATCTTTTGGTCGAAGTTCATTGATGTATACCTTTCGCCGGAAGTGAGAAACTTGCCATTGAGGCATGCAAGCTTCAAAGTACTGAAGGGGGTGTTCCTAAATCAACTTCTTGGATAATGAGCTGATGTCGACAAGAAGCGATCCATCAAAGGAGGGCCTTGATGTATCCCACATCAATGACACGGAACAGAGCAAATGATTTTGATGGAGATGAAAACGATCTGATGATATATGGTTCAGGGTGGCGGTCATGAAAGAATGAAGTATAATGTATGGCAGTGGATGGGACACGGGTGACTTCTCTGGATGACTTCTCTTGAACATATCGGCGACACTTATATGATGGATTGGTAGCATTTACCCCAAAGGTGGATGGTATGGCGAGACCATGGTGATGTGACCAGTGAATGAAACAACCCAACCCGACTCAGGCACGGAGTGGAAGTGTCATGTTCAAGAGCGACCTGCTACCAATAAAGGTTCTTTGAGTTTCTTCCCAATTTTTCCCCAGTCATTGCTGACCAGTACCTCTTTATTTTTGTCAAGCTTGAGGAGGATAACATATGCTTGTTCTATAATTTGCCCTTCGGGCAAACCCATCGCTATGTTTTAACGAGCCTAGCGATAGTGAAACTTGTTCTCGTCTAAAGACAAGTTTGTCGCTATTAATGTTTTTAACGAGTTTAACGACAAAGATAACTCGGTCCTTTTCCTTTTTAGGGAGTCTGAAAAGGAACGTAAAGTTAACTCCGAAATTCCTTTTTTGTCATCTAATCCCTTAAGTCCGAAAAAGTATAAAACAATACAGAAGGGGTGAATTTTCGATAGTTTTAATGAGCCGAACAAAACAAGCGCTCGATCTTTTTGTGCAATAATCCCTCAGGTCCAAAAAGATTAAAATCTAGAGGAGGGATAGCACTTCCTGTCGCTTTAACGTGCTAGAAGGCCAAAACTCGGCAATCTTTTCATATTTTACGAGTCAGATGAAAAGAGCTTAAAGAAGACTTGTCTTTTGAGGAACGAGTGATCAAACGGGTAGTAGCTGATTCCAGGTAAGGGTTGGAATTTTCCAAGCACGGCAGTGTCACAAGGATGGCTAGTGAAATCACTCTTCGCAGTTGTTCCTCAAAATGGGTAAACAATCAAATGGAGGTGAATGATTGGCCAATGGAAAAGTGGAGGTGATGGTGCAAACACGACCAAGGCTTTAATGGTTGATAATGTTACATTCACGGTGGTTATTTACCGGAGGATAGTTCATTTTTTAACGAGCTTAAACGCGGGTTGAAACACTTGCTCGATATTATGTTTATTTTTTAACGAGCATGAACTATGTGCTAAAACTGCTTGATAATCCAGTCATATGATAAGAATGTCTCATATAAAACGGTAACATTTAGATTTTTGCCCCACTTCCATTCTTTATGCAAGTTAGGAAACGACTAATCCAAAAAACAGATAAATAATCACTCTTTGCTTGCACTCCAACAAGGTTTGCATGCCCCCGGGTATAAAATAGAGTTTCAAGGTTACCTCTACTTCACTTCCGCCAAAACAATTGTTTTACCGAGAGAGGCCTACCTCTTACAGGTCACCCAAAGATTGTTCCATTAATCTTTCAAACAAAACACTTCTTCGGCGATGTCTACCGAGATAAACAAAGGTGAGCGACGATGCCCGCCAACTCACATAACTTTGACAAAAGAATCTTATTCTAGAATAACCCCTATCTCAATCACGGACGGGGTATAGACTAGTCATATTCTCTCGCGGAAACCTACCCTATACCCGAATTTTTCCTGCCGAAGCAGACCAGGACGCATGCCCCCTGGGTTCCAGTCATATCCCTCCGAATTACTTGTGCTCATAGGGAGGGTGGACCGTGGGTTGAGACATTTCTTGCATGAAGAGACCATTTAGGGATGGTATATGACTATTTGTGATGCATGATCCGGGAAATGAAAGCTGGTCCACGAGCTTGACCACTCTTCCTTCGTGCGGAAAACAAATTACTCTAAAGAGTGAGGAGACGATGGCTCCCATGCAATAAATATAGTCTCGTCCAAGGAGTAGGTTATAATCCAAGGGTCCTTGAACGACCATCACGTTCATTTGAACGGTCTTCCCTTTCAATGTTATGGGCACATTAGGGAGGATCCCTAAAGGTCGACTGGTTCCTTTATCAAAGCCTGTCAGATTTCTCATCTCAGGCAAAAGTGATGGCGAACCAAGCGCTTTCCAAGCAGTAGAGGAAAGGATCTCATAGAAGCCCCCTCATCTATGATGGTACCAACCATGACCATTCTATATATTTGGATGATAATTCTGAATGGTATGCTTGCTGGTAAACGAGGTCTGCCTAGTTGATTCTAGTCGAAGGAGACAACTACGTTGCTTGGAGGTGGGACCGAGTAGACGGCCGGGTACCGCTCTGACGAACTTCCTTCCTGCAATAAAGGAATGGGTAGGTTGCCCCCATGTTCATCGGAGTCTGTGTTGATGAAGAGAATTTGGACAGTGTCATCCTCATTCTCCTCAGTGACTGTATCATTCGAAGATAAAACCTCTGAAGGCAAGACCGAGTCAACTGCCGCCTCGACCTTTTGACTTTCATCGGGTATGGATTCAGCTGGTTCATCTTCAATGACCGGCGCTTCAGCTCACCACTTGAGCGGGCCAGCTGGATTTTCAACTAACGAAGGACTCGGCAAGAGTTTTTTATATCCAGGAGGAAGTCGTAACGGTGAAACCGGACGATCATCCAAAACTCTTTTAGCTTCATCTAAGAAGGGACAACGGTGGATGGCGTGATTGCCTTCGCACAGTTTACAAGGAGATATAGCTCTCCCTTTTTGTCCTGGGACTTCACTTTCGCTAGTTGACGGTGTGTTTTCAACATGGCTATCAGAGGTTGACGCCACCGGATTGTGCAAACGGGGAGACTAGTCCCTTAGTATCCGAGGGAGGCAGGGACAATCTCTGTGAAAGTGATCTCCCTTGCAAATGACACATGGCGATTTAGGCCTGGTTAGTGCAGTGTGTGGATTTTCATTAGACGACACTTGTTTTCCCTTATTTGCCTTTGGCTCCTTCTTCTTTTTCTCTTTCTTCTTCTTTTCCTTCTTCTCCTTAGGAACTTGGTTTTTAGCTTTACCTATCCCGTCAAGCGAAGAGGAAGGAAGAGAGGATGAATTAGAGGAAGTAGAAGGTTGGTGGGAAACTCTGGACTCGTTTAATTGCTGATTTGACTGTTCAGGAATAGTGGTGTTCTGAACGACATTGGTTGAGAAGAGCCAGACTGGCAAACCAATTGTCAGTCCTGGAAGCGAGAATGTGGCCATATGGGGCACACCAACATCTCCCCAAGAGGAGAAGGGACTAGGATTTCCACCAAGGGGAATTCCTTGGTTGGTAGGCTCCATTTTCTCAACCTAAAGATCAATGCAGGGAAAAGGGTATGAATATTCCATTTAAAATAAATTTTAATGACTCTTGGACACAACTTGCTTTTTCAATTTTAAAGAGTCGAGAAAAAGCAAAAGATGACTCTAGTCTCCTTCGATTTTTAATGAGCCTGAAGTGACAAGTGCTCAGATGGACCTTTTCCGTTAAGGAGTTTGAAAAGGAACGAAAGGGACTGCTCTGGAGTTCTAGGTAGAGGGTGTGCCAAACCAATCACAAAACCGCAGAATACTTTTTAGGGTATGGGCGGTCAATCTTCCCGAATGTTGTGTTCAGTGCATTGCGATCAGTAGGGCGGCCGACACGGCTTCCTATGGATAAAGGTTTTATGCCTATAGGGGTCTCCCAATATATACTCAACGGTACGTGGGAGCACAATCCGTACTGGCACTTATCGTCTCACAGTGGAGGAATCACCCAACCAACAGTGAGGACAACAGTTACCAGGCTTTACGACGTCGGAACACGTCTTTAGCCTAGACCACTATGTTGTGCGTTAAGTTACAAAGTGTTGTTAAGTTCATTCAATTTATTTTAGGTTGATATTTCTTAGAATTTTTCCTTTTTGGATCACCACGAGATGTAGATACAATTCCTAAATGCAGTCTAAAGATGATAAGCAAGCTTTTATCTTTGTTCAACAATGAAAATCCTAGCTACAAGGGGGAAAGAAAGACACAATCTTTTCTCAAAGAGCATAGAGCACACTCTAAATGCACTTTTCCTAAATCAAACCATACAAACTGTCAAAATGAAAATGCACTTGTGCATGTATTTGTTTTTCACTTTCTTAATATTGATGCCTAAAAAGAAAGTTGTTGTACAAACTTGAATTCGATTTCAAGTGAAAAACACAAACAAGATTCTTTTCGAAATCAAAAAGACGATTACGACACTTTATGATTTTGAAGTAAACACTTGTTTCAACACTAGAAATTCACAAATTCAAACCAAAAGACAAAAGTAAAAGCGCAATCAACTGTCAACAGCAAACAAATTTACTCCTAAGATCAAAACGACACTTACGACAGGTCTAGATCTAAGGGCGACAGTATGACTAGTTTACTTTTGTAATGGGAAATTGCAAATGATTTAACAAATACACAAAAACAAATACAGTTTCTTTTATACAACTGAGGCGGAATTAAGGAAAAGAAAAGGGGTTTTCAGATAGGTACACACATTGATAACAGGCTGCAAAAATCAGAGATAAAACTGAACAAAATGAAGCAAAGAACCACAGCTACACAGGGCAAAGGCTGATCAGCGCACCTGTTCCACAGAGAAACTGAATTGCAGCGCAGGTAGCCCTCTTGGGACCTACATTGAAATGCAGAACCTCTTCACAGAGCCTGCGCTGAAGCAGAAACGAGAATTTTCTCTGGGTTCTAGGTCACGGTTTGCAGTCTAATCTATGGTTTTTGGCCGGATAAAAGCTATCAGTAAGGTACAATTAGAGGGATGATTTAAAGGAGGACTAAGAGCTATCACAAAGGGAAATTAGAGCATTTGTGGATCAGCTGTTCAGATCATAAATAGGCCCAGTGAATGGACTAGAGTAGCAGATCTCTACTTTGCATTTGTAAATGGCAAATGCAGTTCAATTCGCCACTCCTAAGTTTATGAGAAGAACAAAAATAGAAACACAAATAAACTAACTAGATACGATCCCCAGTGGAGTTGCCAATTTGTTGTTGGGAAAGGTGTTGGCATTATGGCTAAAGTGTTGTCCTTGATGGCAACCCATTCAGGTGATAGATCACAGTACTTCAAGTCAGCAGCAGAGATTGATGATCAGCTATCAAATATTGAAGAAAATAAGGGGTACGTAGGTACACCTTACATAAGGTGCGTACACACAGTTCGGTGTTACATAAAGTGCGTACATACCCACAGTTATCCCGTTCAGGAGGTGCGTACCCCCAGTGCACACATTTCAAGGCAAAGAAAAGCACACGTAGGGTTTCTTATGTTTAACCTTTGGTATTTAGCCGACGGTTTTGTGTTATTATGGTGTCGGCCCATGGTATTGATCCATGATTTAAGGAAGAGCTTTCCTATATAAAGAAAAGGATATCATTTGGCTTGAGCATGTTTTGTGTTGAATATCTTATGAGGGCTAGATCTGAAATATTATGATCTCTTCGGCGCATGTTCAGATCTGTAGATCTGACTGTCTGGGTTATTTATGAAGTCTTGAAATCATCTATGCCCGAAGGTACACAGGTACAGTGAAAGAAAAGTGCGTACATACGCAGGAACGAAGCGTTTCAGGTGCGTCGGTACGCAGGCACAGAAGGGTTGCAGGTGCGGAGGTCCGCAGGCAGTTCAATGGATACAGTGCGTATGTAAGTAGGCGAGCAGTTGAGCAGGGTGCGTACGTAAGCAGGCGAACAGTTGAGCAGGGTGCGTACGTAAGTAGGTGAGCAGTTGAGCAGGGTGCTTACTGTAAGCAGGCAGTACATGGGTGAAGCTGCTTACTTCTCTTAAAATCTTTGTTTATCGTTGTTGTGTTCTGGGTTTGGTTCTATTATTGTTGATCTGGTTACTACAGTTGACTGGGTGATTCTCTTATACTTGATGATCATTTGATGCTTATGGATCCAGTTTGAAAATTTATGAAAAGTGGTCCTCGTAAGAAAAGAAGTAGGGGGTTGTAGCTCCCTTCCAGGAGAGACTGGAAAACGAGAGAGAGTTATAGCTCTCTGTAGGTTGCAGCCTGCGTACTGGTAAAGGACTGCACCAGTACAAAACCATTGTAAAAGGAGTTTCTAATTTGAAAGAAGATAGAGACATATTGCAGCAGGTGGTTTTCACCCACATTGGGTTTCCACCTTACATCTTGTGTTCTTTGGTGTGACTATCTGTTTTCTTTGTTCATGCTCATTATTTTATGGTACTGACATGAAAAACTAATTCAAAGAACAAATAAGGAAGATTTATTAAAAAGAATTAGATAATACTGATTCATCCCCCCCTCTCAGTATTATTTCCAACAATTGGTATCAGAGCAGGTCCTTCAGAGAAGCTTGATCGCTTGAAGGTAGATCGTTCATCATGAGCAACTACGAGAGAGAAGCATCAATCAGGCCACCGGTTTTTGATGGGACAAACTTCAATTATTGGAAGGTAAGAGTTACTGCCTATCTTCAATCTCTTGGTACAGAAGTTTGGGACATCGTAGAGACAGGCTACACCTTTCCTTTAGCTACTCCTACAGATGCAGCCGAGAAAAAGAAGTATGAAACAAATGCGAAAGCAGTCAGTACTCTATTAGGATGTATATCTCAATCAGAATTCATGAAGGTAATGCACTATAAATCCGCAAAAGAGATATGGGACAAAATTGTCACGAGCTATGAAGGAGATGAACAGGTAAAGCATGCTAAACTTCAAACTCTCAGAATTCAGTATGAGACTCTCAAAATGTATAATGATGAAAGTGTGACTAACTATTTTCTTCGGGTAGATGAGGTTGTTAATTGTATGAAAAATTTGGGTGAAGAAATAAAAGAGGCTATTGTGGTTGAAAAGGTTCTAAGATCATTGTCCCCCAAGTTTGAATCTAAAGTATCTGCAATAGAAGAAAAGGAAAATCTACGAATTCTTACTATGTCTCAGCTACATGGAATTCTAACTGCTTATGAAATGAGAAAGGGAGGTCCATCATACAGAAGAGAAGCTGCTTTCAAGGCATCAGGCAAAGGAGATTATTATGAAGCAAGCCACGTCCCAGAAGAAGAGGAAGAAGAATCAAATTTTGTCAGAAATCTTCAAAGGGGTTCTGGAACATTCAAAGGTAAGTTACCTTTTAAATGCTTTGCTTGTGGAAGAGTAGGTCATTATGCTGCAAAATGTCCTTATAAGGATAAAGGAAAGGAACCTACTAGATGGAACAAGAAACAGAACACAAATAAGAAAAGCTACTACACTCATGAAGATAGTGATGGTCTATCAAACAGTGATGAAGATGAACAAGGTAATGAATATAAGTTGTTAATGGAATTTGAAGATGATGATTATATGGATGCTATAGATGTGGATAACCTTTATGATGAAATTACTAGACTCAAGAGATGTATAGAAGAAAAGAACATGATCATTGATACTCTACAATTTCAAATTGATGAAAAGGAAAAACATCTTGAAAAATTAGAAGGTGAAATTGTTGGTCTTAGAAAAGAGATTGAGAAAACAAAAGCTATTAATCTCAATTTATTCAAAGGATCTGAAACTTTGGATGAGATTATCAATGTGCAGCGGTCTCCACTAAACAAGACAGGTCTCGGCTATAATGGAGAAACTTCTCAAGCATCCACCTCAAAAAGTTATCTTGATGCAGCAAGAAGAAATGAGCAAAAGCACAATGAAGATCATCAGGTAAAGCAGGGACGAATTACAAACAGAAACTATCAGGGGCAATCCATCTTAAGGGTGAACAAAAGCTACAACCAGCCACAGGTAAAATCTTCTCAATTTGGTTCAAGAATAGATGACAATAGAAATTACAATCAATTGGCTGGTAGATTCGATAACCGCAGAAGTTTCTTCAATTGACAATGCTTTTCTTGCCATAACTTTGGTCACAAAGCAGCTCAATGTGTTGCATATAAAACAATCATGACTAGGGAAGCTCAAAAACAAAGAAGTATGACCGGGATTACAAAAAGGACCTATAACAACTTTTCGGTTCTTGAAAATGAAGTTGAATGTTCTATTTGCAATAACTTTGGTCATGAAGACTCTGAATGCAGGAGCAGGTTTCAGCAGAAAAAGGAACAAGCCTCAAGCACCAAAACATGGAGAATAAAGGAACCACAAACAGAAAGATGTGTGATAGCATTTTATGCAGAGGGACAGGAAAATCTATGGTACATTGACAGTGGATGTTCGAAGCATATGACAGGTGATAAAGAAAAACTTGAGTCATATTCTGCTCTAGAAAAAGGAAAGAAAGTCTCTTTTGGAAATGATACTCCTGCAACTATAAAAGGAAAAGGCATTGCTCAGTTAAAATAAAAGGTCAAGGCCGGAAATGTTTTGTATGTTGATGGATTGAAGCATAATCTTCTAAGTGTCAGCCAGATGTGTGATCAAAGAACGAGGTTATATTCAGATCAAATGGATGTCTTGTTCGTGATCTTGATACAGGTAAAACAGTGATCAAAGGCAAAAGAACTCCAAATAATCTGTACATTTTTGAAGAAGGACAACAACAATGCTATCTGAGCAAGGATGATGAGCACTGGTTATGGCATCAGAGGTTGGGACATCTAAGCTTTTCACAAATAAGGAAAGCATGCAAATATCAGGCAGTTCGCGATCTTCCAGATATCAAAATTCCTGACAACACCATATGCAAATCATGTCAGTTTGGAAAACAAACCAGAACTAACTTTCCAGAGAAAGAAGGTTCAGCTAGCATGCCTCTTGAGCTAGTACATACATACATGCGGTCCTTTCAGGAAAAGAACACCTCGAGGAGAAGAATACTTGATATTATTCATTGACGATTTCTCCAGGTTTGTCTGGTTAGGACTTATGAAGCACAAAGATGAAGCATTCGAAAAATTCAAATCCTTCAAAGCCTTGGTTGAAAATGAATCAGGTCACAAAATTAAGTGCCTCAAATCCGACAGAGGTGGGGAATTTACTTCAAATGAATTTTTCGATTTCTGTGAAGAACATGGGATAAGAAGAGAATTCTCTACAGCAAGAACTCCTCAGCAAAATGGAGTTGTGGAAAGAATGAACAGAACAGCCCAACAAATGGCTCGTGCTATGCTTGATGAGTCAGGAACTCCCGCAACTTTCTGGGGTGAAGCTGCACATGCTTCAGTTGTTATTCTCAACAAAACAAATGTCTGGGTGAACAGCACTCAAACTCCTCATGAGCTCTGGAGTGGTAGGACTCCTTCGGTAAAGCACTTCAAAATCTTTGGGAGCAAATGCTATATCAAGAATACTGATGAGCAGCTTGGCAAACTTGAACCTAGAGCAGATGAAGGCATTCTTCTTGGTTACTCTCCACATAGCAAAGCATACAAATGCTACAATAAAAGACTTGGCAGAATTGTTGACAACATTGATGTAGTGGTTGATGAGAAGGGATACATTCCTAGGCAAGTACATCATGAAGACATCGAAGAAGATGAAGGCTACCCCCAACGACAAAATGATGAAGAAGAAGAACCTCAAGAAGAACCTCAAGAAGAACCAGAGGAGCAAACAAGAATAGAAGAAAAGACTCCATCCAGATATGTTCAGAAGAATCATCCAGAATCTCAGATTATCAGTTGCAGAAGCTTCAAGCTATATGGCATTACTCTCCTCTACTGAACCACAAAATGTGAAAGAGGCATGCAAAGATGAATGTTGGGTGAAAGCAATGGATGAAGAACTTGAGCAGATCGAAAAGAACAACACTTGGGAGCTGTTTCCTAGACCAAAGGATAAGAATGTTATCGAAACAAAATGGGTCTTCAAAAATAAATTGAATGAAAATGGAGAAGTAATTAGAAACAAAGCCAGACTTGTTTGCAAAGGGTATGCGCAGCAAGAAGGAATAGACTTTGAAGAAACCTTTGCTCCTGTTGCAAGACTTGAGGCCATCCGAATGTTCCTTGCTCTCTCAAGTTTTCAAAACATCAAAGTATTTCAAATGGACGTGAAATCAGCCTTTCTGAATGGAGACTTGGAAGAAGAAGTATACATTGAACAGCCAGATGGGTTTATTCTTGGAAATGATCCAAATCTTGTATGTAGATTGAAAAAGGCTCTCTATGGTCTCAAACAAGCTCCAAGGGCTTGGTACTACCATTTTAACAAATATCTTCATCAACAAGGTTTTTCAAAAGGATCAGCAGATAGCAATCTTTATATAAAAGTTGAAAATGACAAATTGCTAATACTTGTTGTGTATGTAGATGACATTATTTTTGGGAGCAATGAAGAAGCTATGAGTCAAAGCTTTGCCTTGGTCATGCAGAAAGAATTTGAAATGTCCTTGCTAGGAGAACTGACATATTTCCTTGGTTTGCAAATCCAACAAAAAGAAGGAGGAATCTTTTTGTCTCAAACCAAGTATCTCAAACAGATTTTGAAGAAATATGGTATGGAAGATGCAAAACCAGTATGTACACCCATGGTCACAGGATGTAGCCTTAGTGCAAATGATGAATCTGCAGCAGTACATCAACCAACCTACAGATCTATGATTGGAAGTTTACTTTATTTGACAGGTACCCGACCGGAAATCATGCATGCAGTTGGAATAGTTGGAAGATTTCAGGCAAATCCGAAGGAGACTCATCTTCAGGCGGTGAAGAGAATTTTCAAATATCTTCAAGGGACTCAAAATTATGGCTTATGGTATCCTAGAGATACAGATCTTACACTTCATGCTTATACAGATGCAGATTGGGCTGGAAGCGTGGATGACAGGAAAAGCACAAGTGGTGGTGCGTTCTTTATGGGTTCCAGACTAGTATCTTGGTTCAGCAAGAAACAGAGTTCAATTGCCTTGTCTACAGTTGAAGCGGAATATGTTGCTACTGCATCTTGTTGCACCCAACTCCTTTGGATGATGCAGACTTTGCAGGATTTTCAAATCACTTGTACACCACCAATCCCCATCTTATGTGATAACACAAGTGCAATCAGCATCCCAAAGAATCTTGTTATGCATTCAAAAACCAAGCACATAACAATCAAGTACCATTTTCTCCGGGAACAAGTTCTTGAACAGAAGGTCAAGTTGGAGTATGTTCTTTCTAAGGAACAAGTTGTTGATATTCTCACCAAACCATTGCCCAGGGACACTTTTGAATACCTCAGGCAAAAGCTGGGGGTTGTTGATGCATCATCTTATTGTTGAACCTCTTCTGATTGATGGTACAGGTTCAGGGGGAGCATATAATGCATTGTTGGCATTATGGAGGATGTGCAAAAGGAGATCTTGGAAGTAGCTGCAATATGTCTCTATCTCTTTCATGGTGGATTATGGTTCTTTGTTGCAGATTTGGTTCATATTCAGGGGGAGCATGTTCTTAGGGGGAGCATAACCCTTTGCCCTTGATGTCAAAGGGGGAGAATGAAGCTGAAGTTTTGAGGTTGCCATCAAGTCCAAAGGGGGAGATTGTTGGCATTATGGCTAAAGTGTTGTCCTTGATGGCAACCCATTTAGGTGATAGATCACAGTACTTCAAGTCAGCAGCAGAGATTGATGATCAGCTATCAAATATTGAAGAAAATAAGGGGTACGCAGGTACACCTTACATAAGGTGCGTACACGCAGGTCGGTGTTACATAAAGTGCATACATACCCACAGTTATCCCGTTCAGGAGGTGCGTACCCCCAGTGCACACATTTCAAGGCAGAGAAAAGCACACGTGGGGTTTCTTATGTTTAACCTTTGGTATTTAGCCGACGGTTTTGTGTTATTATGGTGTCGGCCCGTGGTATTGATCCATGATTTAAGGAAGAGCTTTCCTATATAAAGCAAAGGAGATCATTTGGCTTGAGCATGTTTTGTGTTGAATATCTTATGAGGGCTAGATCTGAAATATTATGATCTCTTCGACGCATGTTCAGATCTGTAGATCTGATTGTCTAGGTTATTTTTGAAGTCTTGAAATCATCTATGCCCGAAGGTACGTAGGTACAGTGAAAGAAAAGTGCGTACATATGCAGGAACGAAGCGTTTCAGGTGCGCCGGTACGCAGGCACAGAAGGATTGCAGGTGTGGAGGTCCGCAGGCAGTTCAATGGATACAGTGCGTATGTAAGCAGGCGAGCAGTTGAGCAGGGTGCGTACGTAAGCAGGCGAACAGTTGAGCAGGGTGCGTACGTAAGCAGGCGAGCAGTTGAGTAGGGTGCTTACTGTAAGCAAGAAGTACATGGGTGAAGCTGCTTACTTCTCTTAAAATCTCTGTTTATCATTGCTGTGTTCTGGGTTTGGTTCTATTATTGTTGATCTGGTTACTAAAGTTGACTGGGTGATTCTCTTATACTTGATGATCATTTGATGCTTATGGATCCAGTTTGAAAATTTATGAAAAGTGGTCCTTGTAAGAAAAGAAGTAGGAGGTTGTAGCTCCCTTCCAGGAGAGACTGGAAAACGAGAGAGAGTTGTAGCTCTCTGCAGGTTGCAGCCTGCGTACTGGTAAAGGACTGCACCAGTACAAAACCATTGTAAAAGGAGTTTCTAATTTGAAAGAAGATAGAGACATATTGCAGCAGGTGGTTTTCACCCACATTGGGTTTCCACCTTACATCTTGTGTTCTTTGGTGTGACTATCTGTTTTCTTTGTCCATGCTCATTATTTTATGGTACTGACATGAAAAACTAATTCAAATAACAAATAAGGAAGATTTATTAAAAAGAATTAGAAAATACTGATTCACCCCCCCTCTCAGTATTATTTCCAACAAAAAGTATCTATTCAGAACGCCCCTATCCCACTCTAAGGTGTGACAGTGCCTTAGCAACAAACAAGGAAAACTACTTGAGTATTCTTCTTTATGAAATGTAAACGAAGAGGAAGGATAAACTAACCTGTATCTTGTGCTAGTTTGTTGATCCAATCGCTCCTCTCTTCAATAGCTCCCAGCTCCCTGCTCCCTTACTGGCCCAGCTTCACCAAATTCCTGCAAGATCACAGAAGAGAGAAACTACACGAAGATATAGATTTACATTCATAAAAAGCTTAGGATCAGATTAAGCTAAACATGCAAATATAACAAAACATCATTGATACACAGCATGTAGGAGAAACTCAAATGATTTTATTGATGTGATAAGGAAGTCCAAGAGGAGATACAACCAAGTGAGTCCCAATCCAGCATCTACCTCCCAGCAAAGGAATCCCTTCTTCACCTCCAACAAAGCATAAATCACCCAATGCACTAACCTTAATCTCAAACCAACAGCAATTCTCTGCAAAGTACAAAATTCCAGCCTCTGGATCTCTGGGATGAGGGATCCATATATAGATGTAACCAGAGAGGATGAGTCAGCTTATGTTTTGACTTGTGGCTTCTCTATGTCAGTTCTTGCTTCCACTTGGAGGCTGAGAGCCTCTTTCTCATCTTTGGTCGAACTCAGTGAGGCAAGTGTCATTGAGGAAGATTCTGGAAGCTTCCATTGTCTTTACACCTCGCGGAATGACACTCCCATTTGGGATTTCTCGCTCAGCGCACCCTGGTAGTGCATTTAGGTGCGTTGCAACGCACATAGCTAGTGTACTGGGGTGCTTTGCAACGCAAGTAGCTAGTGGAGCACTTGAATTGATCCTGATTTGACTGATTCTGAGTAGTTTTTGGTGGAGAACTTCTGGGAGAAGCTGTCATTGGTTGACCTTGTTCCTTTAGGGGCAGGAACAACACTTTTAGGGACTTTGGATCCCTTGGATTATGGACATTTCATGCTCAAAGCTGTAAGGCACAAAAATGTCTATAACAAAAACCCTTATAGAAGAGGAACATTTTTTTTCAATGGTAAACCATAGAGAACCCAAAGGCCTGCAATAATAACACCAACCGAATGGCTTAGAGCATATGAGATAGAGAAGAAAGAGTTTGTGGAAATGTTAGATTCAAATGGGGAGCCTATGTTCGATGATCCATAATTATTCGACACCTACGTTAAGAAGTTTCCCATTGGGATGAAAAGGAAATTTGTCTTTTATGAGCTCCCATATTGGAAGCATCTTAATATTTCCCACTTACTATATCCCTTGCATATATTTAAAAATGTTTCATCTTCTTTATGGAGGCACATATCATCGAAATAAAGTGACACATTGATTGTTAGGAGATATATTTTTTCTTCAAAAATTAAAAAGAAACATTGGCCAAGACAAGAAACTAGAGGAGAGGCTGGATCCTTTTGGTCTTTCAAAGAAGGTGATGTCTCGTGGATTTTAAAGAAAGTTGATATTTCTTTGGTAAATGAAGTCATAATGAGTGTGGGGGATCCTTATTTATATGGTTATTCACTACGACATTGCTTCACTGTGGAAGAGCATTTGTTGGTATTGAAATTACATGACCATTTGAACCTTCTAAGAGTATGTATGTCAAGAACACGATTCTATTATTTTTTTATTTTTATGTAATGGGATATTTTATAATTAATTTTTGTATAATGTACTATTTACTATGTAGTGTCATTATCCTTTGATCGTGTATAGGTGTGTGAAACATGATTTCCTCCCAGACCTACAATGTGCCATATCTAAATTATATGCATTTGTACATTGGATCACATCAGAGGATATTCATATGGCTAGATTTCCATGGTGTCATCAAGAGATAGATGAAATTGGTTGAATGTTTGAGAAGGAGCTACCAATGAGTTTCATGGACTTGTAGGTTTATCTTCTAATTCACCTAGTAGATGAGGTTGAATTAGTTCGGGTCGTTTCTTCTAGTTGGATTCTTTTCTTAGAGAGGTACATGAAGAAATTGAAAGGTTTTGTTCGACAAAGAGAAAAACATGAGTCTTCTATTATGAGAGTGAGTACATCAAGTAGATGAAAACACACTAGGTGTGATGATTTGGGATGACAAAAGGGATGAAGACAAAAGAGAAGGGGAGCTTCTTGAAATGAATGGAAAGAGGTGCATGATAAAGAGTAAGTGCAGGCTTATCATTTGTCAAATTACTACATAGTAACTATTCACACTGAACTTCATATTAATGCATATTTTGATCTCATATCTATATATCTATATATATATATATATATATATATATATATATATATATATATATATATATATATATATATATATATATATATATATTGGTTTGATATTATCGTCAACGAATTCAGAAATTGAAGGCATTAACAAATTCTTTCTTTACAATATGGAAGTGACACAACCGTGGGTCGCATTGCACAAGAGAAGAGGAGGAAATGAGAGAGTGAAAGGAAATAACTCAAATGGTTTAATGGTAGAAGCATGTCTTATCCTGATCATTTAAAAAAATATATTCAAATTTTCTCTAATAGTTGGGTTGTTGATCAAGTCGAAGAGAAATATGGTGCATATAATCATTACCTACGTGTTGAAAAGGATGTGCTAAACATAGGGATTGGCTGTAATAACTCATTAATTATATTCTCTTTCTCTATAGTTTTAACTTCATAGTGCACCTTTGAATTATAACATTTATATACAATTTTTATTTTAAAATATGTTCAGCTTATTAGGCACAAGCCACTATAATTTTTTCACTTTTTTATAGGTGCATTTGTTCCCATATATGTGGGCATATGGACATCATTTTCACATGGAGGATGTTGATGATGGATGCATGACACAATACTATGGATTCGAAGTTGAGCTCAACCACTCTAGTCATGCTAGCCACCACAAACAAAACCGAATGCAGGGGACATTAGGTTACATCAGAAAGATACGAGAGATCATTCAAGTGGAATTCTCTTCATTCTAATGTGTTATTTTTAGGTGCAAGTGGTGGGACACCTTTGATCAAAATAATGGAAAGGAATAACGTGATAGTGGGCTGATATATATCAACTATATAAAGATGTGGAATGAAGTTAGGGGGGATTATAGCAAATCCCAACTAATACTAACTTCACTTGAAGCTTTATGTTACATTTCTAATAGAGCAAATCCCAACTAAAACTAACTTCACTTGAAGCTTTATGTTACATTTCTTTATCCTCATATTTAGAGAGAGAAATTTATAATTGGTAAGAGTTTCTATAATTAATAAATTTAAATTGCCTAAAATATCATAGCTTTAGTTATAAATTAAATTTTATTAAAATAGAAATTTTTAAGTTATATTAAATCTAAATTAATTGCGCTGAGAGGCGCTATATAGATCAGTATGGGAGAGATGTTGTCGCATAGCATTATATTTAAAAATAGTAAAATAATATTTTAAATTAAAAAAACAAAAATAGTAATAACAAAAGAAATTAATGTCAACCATAATTACAATACTTAAATTTACACTTTAATCTTATATAACTTTATATACAGATATAAAGTAACCAAAAGTTAACAAAAAAAAAAAAATAGCTTTTATTATGAGGAAGAAATGTAATGAGTAAAAGAATATAATTTACTTTTTATTACAAGGAAGAAATGTAATTTTTTCACATGAGAAGAAATAGTATTATTGATATTACATTATGTGTAATTCATTCTATGTTCCATTTACATGTGATATTTAAAACAAAAATATATTTATAACCAAAAATATTTTACGAATAAGTAAAATATTTCAATGTCCATATTAAATAACATAATTCTATAGATACTTTATATAGAGAAAAGTAAAGTAATCTAAATTGAAATTTTTCTTATATTCTCATTTTAGTGAGAAAGATTGAGAGAATTATTATTCCAGTAATAGTTTCTTTCTAATACAATGTATGAGGGACATTTGTAAATATTTCAATGTTTAATATGGATTTGATATGCTTAGAAAATATTAATAATAAAAATAATTAAATGTATACATAAAGGAAAAAATTATGAGGAAGCATATTTTAACATTTTAATATGGAGAACATGAATTATAAATAAAATATTTCATTGTCCATTACATATATATTATACCAGCCTAGATCTGTCTTAACTCCGGATCTACCAAGCACCTAGAGGGATCAAATCTCTGTTCGCTCTAAAATATGTTTGCATCTCAAGATAAGATTTGATCCCTCTCAACGTTCGGTAGCTCATGAGTTGAGATGGATCTAGGTTGCAGGTTAAATTAAATATGACTTAAGTTTTTTCAATTTAACAATAGATTGAATTTCATAAACCAATATTAAATTAGTTAAATTTTATTTTGAATAATTTGATTAATAATATTTTATATTAAAAATTTAATGAGTTACACATTTTCATCTTATTAAGAACTAACTAAATTATTTTACCTTTAATTATTTTTTCCTCGTTAGTATTGAAATAATTTACTAATTATGTTAGATTGAATATCAATGAACTATCGAAGCAATAGAAAAATATTTATCGTAATTCTAAAATCATAGTTTCAACCATACTAAGCATTGTAATTTATAAAAATATCTTTGTATTTTTTTAAAGTAAGTCATTTTGCATGTGTTAAACACACATGGACAGCAAGAGAGATATGAAAGATAAAACATGCAATACAATTTTTATTGACAAATGATATACATTTATAGTACAATACGTGACTCTTGGGTTTCAGATCCCAAGGTCTCTTGGACTGCTTTGGTCTATTCAGCTTCCACACTAACCCATTTAGGATTAGGTTTCCAACATTCCGCCCCTTAATCCGAAGGGTTATGTATGAGTCCAAGAAGAGCGTTGTAATACAAAATGTGCAAAAAATGCATGGCAACACTAGGTTGAATGTGCTCTATGAAATGTTGGTAAAAAGGGCGGTGGTTTAAGGATGACCACCAACACTGGAACGCTTAGTGCAGTTCTCGGAACTCTTCCAAAACTGGCAAGAAACTGAATTTTTCTGCTAGAGGAAGTGATCCTATTGTTTTAAAGAGGGAAACTTTCAACCATAAAAGGGAGGTCTCACCCCACATAAAAGGTAAAGCTTCAAACTGAAAAGGGAAGTCTCAACCTGTGATGGTTTAAGGATAACCAACAACTCTGGAATGCTTAATGCAATTCCTGGAACTCTTCCAAAACTGGCAAGAAGCTGGAGTCTTCTGCTAGAGGAAGTGTTCTCAATTTTGTTACTAGAA
This sequence comes from Pinus tabuliformis, assembly GCA_031772625.1. Taxonomy (NCBI): domain Eukaryota; kingdom Viridiplantae; phylum Streptophyta; class Pinopsida; order Pinales; family Pinaceae; genus Pinus; species Pinus tabuliformis. Next base: position 596,456,401 of record CM062810.1, on the reverse strand, counting down.
TTCTTCCAAAGCTGGCAAGAAGCTGAAGTCTTCTGCTAGAGGAAGTGTCCCAGATTGCCAACTGAAGGCATGTTCACGGGCATCTTTGTCTCTGGCTACAACTCTTAAACTGGTGTGGCAGGTTGTGGCTCAGGCTCGCTTGATGTGACTTTGAAGCTTGTAGATGACCATCATTTCCCCCCCTGTCAGATACAAGGTGAGATGATGGAGGAAACTCAACTGCAAGACTGTTCAATATTCTGGAACAAGTTTTGACATGTGTTTGGAATATCTTCTTGGTTGTTGATGTCCATTGCCAAGAAGCGATCCATCGAAGATGAATCTTTATTCTTGCAGGACGTTTGTTTCTGAAGCATCTGTGTGAAGGATGGCTAGTTTTATGACAGTGCTTACATGGATGAAGATCAAAACAGTGATCTTTCAGATGGCCAACTCGATCACAGTGTTGGCATTTCACAATCTGTTGTTGTTGTTGTTGCAGTGGAAGAGGAGTAGAATCTGGAACAGCTGAAGCTGAACTGTCATGAGGAGTAGGTGCACTGTCATGACGAGCAGGTGAACTGTCATGAATGAATCCAGCACTCTGAAACTGAATGGGCTTGGCATAGTCTGGAATATGAAAGGACAAGTCCTTGTCATATCCAAGACCAGTTCTATGCTTGTTGTGGACAAGTTGTTCCCAAGGTCTGATGATGGGCTTGGGAAGTGCAGACTGAGTTTCTGCATCTGCATGTACAATTGCTGCTTTATTTGAATGAACTGTAACATTATTGTCTTGCTGTTTATGGGAGTCTGTTTCAATCTTCTGAACAGAAACAGGTTCAGAATGATGACTCCACTTGTGTAATTCTTCCTGTTGTAGCTTTGTCTCAAGCTGCAAAAACTCTATCTTTTCTTGTGCATTTTGTATACATTCTTGAATGTCAACAATAATGTCTTTATTGATTATGATTGCACTGTCAGCAGTGGATACGATTAGAGTTCTCAATAACTCTAATATTCTTTCAAGCTTAGCCATTTTTCTTAGCAGTGGGCAAATAAAGAATGTGAGCAATTATGCAATATCTTCTTCTACAAACAATATCAAGCCTTAATGGTAGGCTTTGGAGCAACCGTTAAGACCAACTTTCAACATATACCACTTAAAAATTTGGCTAAAAATAGTGAGCTTAAACTGTTGAAGAGAAACTCAAAAGGTAGATTCCCAATGCAAAATGGTGCATGTAAAGACATAAATAAATACTACCTCAACCTGTTTAAAAAATTGAATTCATGTCCTGTTCATGAGAACCTCAACTGGAGCTAATCCTTCCTCGCCCACAAGGCGCAACTAGTATTTTCAGTGCCTTGTTTTTAATTTCTGTCAATCTACAACACTACCTTCTTGGAGCCAGATGCCATCTGTTCTCAGCTGGGTTCATAAAATATTTCAGGGAACACTTACAAATGAAACAAGATGCTTGTGATGTGAAATTGTAACTACTAGGGACGAAACATTTTTGGATCTTAGTCTCGACATAGAACAAAACAGTTCCATCACAAGCTGTACATGCTTAATGCTGACGACAAGTTCTTTTTGTGACAAGTGTTGCAGTTTACAAGAAGCACAAAAAATAATGAAAATTAAGATCCCTCCTCGTATTCTTGTTATCCACTTGAAGCGCTTCAAATACATTGAACAACTTGGGCGATACAAAAAGCTCTCTTATCGTGTGGTCTTCCCCATGGAGCTGAAGTTATGCAATACAACCGATGATGCACCAGGTTCAGATCCAGAGTATTCACTATTTGCAGTCGTTGTTCATGTTGGCAGTGGTCCAAATCATGGGCACTAAGTTCAACAATACATAATCTATAAGAAATATTATTTCATAAAAATAAGCATGATGATGATAACCATATAACAATCATAAACATCATCTAAGATACACATTTGAATTCAGTACCATCATCTAATTATATACACCTCTAGCACATATAAATGCCATTAACTAGTACATAAATCTAATAAGATAACAAGGCATCATCATAATGATAACATCTAAGAAAACACAAACATTTTAATCTAACATCATCACCACAAACATCCTCAAATTAATAAAAATCTCATGTCAAATAATTGATATCACATACACATCTATCTGCAAGCACATTAAATGAACATGTCTAACATGACATAACAATATACACCTCGGAGAAAATACGATGGCTCCGCTAGGGTTTGATCCGGGAACCCTAGGCCTAGGGCCTAGGTGATGCAGCAGGCGCAGGGAGGTCAGCAGGTGTACAGGTACAGGTTTAGCTGGCTTCTCCACCGAGGATAGAGCAGGTGGACTTTTGGAGCAGGTGACAGCTGGTGAACAGGACGGGAAGCGGTTTTGCGTTTCGACAAACGGGGTTCCGCTGCCTTTAGACGTAATACGGGTTCCCTTTCCGTGGCGGATCGTTGTTAGGCAAAAGCCTCAAGACGGTAATCCTTTTTACGGTTTCTTGAAACGGACAACTGAGGCGGTCTTAGTTGTTTCCTATTCGGGCTCTGGAGGAAGGCGGTTGCTGTTGGTTCTTTTTACGGGGAGATAAACTATGGTAAATCACAATGAAACGGTTGATCTGGAGCCCGCCCCTGAGGATATCCTTACTGTCTGGGGAAAGGAGGTCACGGAGAAAAACATAAGTGAGATCATCGCGCACACAAACAGTTTTTCGCCTGCGTTTTTTCCGGGTGGAGTGTCATGGCGCCAGAATCCGGCAAAGGGGCTTTTGGAAGAAAGTCTGGAACTTGCTAGTGGTTTCGGAGGCAGAGGAAGGGCGCTGGAGGTTAAAAGTCCCTTTTCTTTCCCAAGCACGTTGTATAACAAGGTGTGTACTCAACCTGTTGGTAAGTCGCTCTCTCCTGTTAAAAATTTCGTCTCCTCGGGAGGTCTTGAGGAAATCATTCATTTCCCACAATCTCACGGAGTATGGAGGTCTGTGGGCGGAGCTCAGGGTGGTGGGAAAGAAGTGGGAGAGTGGTGCACTCAGCCGGAAAGTCTCGGGAGACCCTCTTCAAATGACATTGAGCAGAATACTTCCAATCGGGTCGAGGGTTTTGGGGGTTTTTGCGATTTTCCGTCCGCGGGGGTTTCTAAAAATTCCCAGGGCATTGTGGATCCGGTGAAAGGCGGCCTTTTAGCTGTGGGAGAGGTGGACAGTCTTGTGGAGGGTTTGGTTGAAACCCCGCCAGCAAAAGATTTTCATAACTGTGTAAATGATGGGAATTTTCATGAGAGGGAAGATGGAGACCCGGCCCAAATCTCAGAAGGAAATGATCCGAAGGCGGCATCATAAAAGTAGGAGACAAAAGGAAGAAGGCGAAGTTGTGGAAGAAGAAGCGGGCCACAAACCTGGTTCTAGGTATGGATGTTCAAGTCGACGAGGCATTGGATGTTGCAGAATGCACACTAGTTGGCAGAGTTAGAGGGAGATATGTTTCCGGGAAATTTCTGAGGCAGTGGGCTGAAGGCCAGTGGTCGGATACTCCGGTAAAGTCTTTCAGAACGGACAGACTGGTTAAAGGATGGTTTATGGTAAAATTTGACTCTAAGGAAGCAATGGAATGGATGGAGGCGAGGAACTGGGCGTTCGGGAGCAGACCTGTATTCTTCAAACGATGGTCGCCTTTGTTCGATGCTTCAAAGGAGAAAGTGGACAAAATCCCTGTCTGGGTCAGGGCACCAAACCTCCTGCCATTCCTCTGGGTGGACTCGGTATTCAAATCCATTGGGAACCATTTGGGCACCTTCCTGGATGTGGATAGATCCTACTTACATACTTATGAGAAAACGGTTGCAAGGATACTGGTAAGACTCAACCCATCGGATGGACTCGTGGAATCTTTTACTTTGCAGTACAGGGACTATGCTTATGAGCAGGCGTTAGACTATGAGCTTTTCCCTTTTAGATGCCACTGCTGCCATGAATACGGGCATTTAGCGAGGGATTGCCCATTGGGGAAAAGAAGAAGGTGGGCACAGCAGAAGGAGGAGGAGTGGGAGATTCGGTCGGCTTTACCCGATACTCAGGAAAAGGATGAGGGCGTGCAGGTTGATACCAAGGACGAGAACTTAAATCCCCAGCCGGAAGATGGATTTCAGCAAAAGGAAGAGACACCGGTACAAGTAGCTGAGGACCAGCCATGCCGGGATGATACTGAAGCAGCGGCCGCCGTCCACTCGGAGGATCCCACTTCTGGTATGCAGTCCTCTCCATTACTATATCAAAAAAATTCTGTACCAATGAATGATGCAATTGAGTCGGATGCTGTTATGATGTCAAATCTAGAAGATCCCATTCAATCTATAGAGTCCCTTTCTGAAGCCATTCCGTCCTTAAATCTGAACTGTGAGGAGGCCCTTAAAAAAGATCAGGGTTCGGGTAGCCTGTCTGTTGCCCGTCATTATAACTTAAGATCCCTCCATAAACAACTTGCTCCCACAATTGATTCCCAGGGTTCGGTGGGCAGACTCAGCCCTGAGACTTCAAAGGGCTTATCTAAGAAGGGTAGAGGTAGGAAATCACTGCTGTCGAAAGCACAAGTCAAGGCAATATTTGATGTGGCAGACGGGAAACAGATGTCGATCCACGGGGCATTTAGAGCTGTGAAAGCCCCTGAGTCGGTTATCAAATGATCTGTATGTCTTGGAATTGCAGGGGGTTAGCTAGTAAACCCAAAAAACTAGCCTTAAAAGACTTCATCTCTCGCCATCATCCGGATGTTGTTTTTCTTCAGGAAACATTGGGAAATAGTATTGAAGTTGAATCGGCCTTGCGAACTATGTTTCCGGGCTGGGTTTTCTTTGCATTGGACGCTGCTGGTCATTCTGGAGGCTTAGCCATAGGTTTCAAGGATGGGAGATTTAAGGTGCAAAGTTGTTGGGGATCATCTCATGCTCTCGGTTTGGAGGTTCTATCGACTGAGTTTGACCAATCTCTGTTGTTTGTCAATGTATATGGTCCTTGTCATGACAGGGTTCCTTTTTGGAATGACCTTCTGACAAAAGAGCTCTTACATAACAAAAACCTCATTCTAGGGGGGGATTTAAATTTCTCTCTGGGGACGGCTGAGGCATGGGGTCCCTCTGCGAGGGAAGATCCTTTGACAGAATACTTCTCAAAAGCCCTCCAGAATGCAAAATTGATTGATGTAAACATTATAAAAGAAAAGCCGACATGGAGGAACCGAAGAGTGGTAGAGGGGAGAATTGCAAAGAGGCTGGACCGCTTCCTCATAAATGAAATTCTAGCGACATATATCCCTCTGTTCCGACAGTGGGTGGGGGATGGGGGAAACTCGGACCATTTCCCAATCTTCCTTGAATTTTCCAAGCCTCCAGCTAAACCGGCCTCGCCCTTTAAATTCAATGCTACTTGGCTACAGGAGGAGTCTTATCAACATCTTTTCAGGAGTACCTGGAGACATATTGGTCCAAATTCTCCGGTAAACAAAGGAGGTCACTTTATGGAGAACCTGAAAAGACTTAAGAAAGCAACCATTGAATGGGCTGCTGAAAGGAGAAGGAAACAATTCGAGGAGCTGGTAGAGATCGAGGAAGCTCTTAGGCTTTTGGAAGATCCAGAAGCGGATGCATATGTCTCTCAGGAATCGAAAGAGAAAATTTTGGCTTTGGAAAAGAAAAAAGCAAAGATTTTGTTGGACAAAGAAGAGGAGTGGAGGCTGAAAAGCAGGGCCATTTGGCTGAGAGCTGGGGATGAAAATACAAAATTTTTCCATAATTTCGCCAAAGGCCGGAAAAATGCAAACACCATTTGGAAGATGAATGATCTTGAAGGTAGGGAGGTGTCATCCTTTGAAGCAATTTCTACTTTGGGGAAGAACCATTTCCAATCCCTCTTTTTGGATCCCGGGGGGATCTCTTTACCTGAAATTATTAGAACAACACAAGCTTTTCCTAGATTCGTGGAAGAGGAGGCTGCAGAATTGTTATTTAGGGAAGTGGGAAAGGCGGAAGTGGAGAGTGTTATAAAGGCAATGCCAAGGGACAAAAGCCTGGGGCCAGATGGATGGACTATTGAGCTCTTTACCCATTTTTTTGAACTTATTGGTGATGAGCTCACTGAGGTGGTGGAGGAATCCAGAAAGAAAGGTGAAATTTTCAGCTCCTTCAATGCTACTTTTATCGCTCTCATCCCAAAGACTGAGAATCCTGTCTCCTTTGAAGACTTTAGGCCTATTTCCCTTTGCAATACAATCTATAAGATTATAGCAAAAATCATAGCGGTGCGGTTGAAGCCTATTCTATCTGAATATATCTCAAATGAGCAATTTGGGTTTCTGGATGGCCGACAAATACATGAAGCAATTGGTGTAGCTCAGGAAACTATCCACAGCATCAGGCTAGCAAAGAAGAAAGGGGCCGTCTTAAAAATTGATCTCTCCAAGGCCTATGATAGGATTAGCTGGTCGTACCTTAGATTACTGCTGACCCATCTTGGTTTTAAAGTGGAATTCATAAACTGGATAATGGGGTGCATTACAAATGTTAGTTTTGCGGTGTTGATAAACGAGGCTGCTTCTCAATTCTTCAAAGGACAACGAGGACTGAGACAAGGATGCCCCTTGTCCCCCCTGCTCTTCCTGCTGGCAGCTGAGGGACTCAGCCGACTGATTCTCAAAGCAAAGCTCTCTGGTTTATTCTCAGGTTTGGAGGTTGCTGTAAACCTGTTTATATCTCACCTTCTCTTTGTAGATGACATTTTGTTATTTTTAAATGGAAATTTAAATGAAGTCAAAGTTCTCAAAGATATTATTGACCTGTTTCTAAAAGCTACAGGACTTCAAATAAATTCCAGAAAGTCTCATTTTATCATGGAGGGTTTCACCAGGCAAGAGGAAGGTGCAATCACATCCATCTTGCCTTTTGAAACTTACCAGATGGACATGCCATTTAAATACTTGGGATTCTGGTTAAAGCCATCCTCTTACAGAAAACAAGATTGGCTTTGGCTAGTGGCAAAAATTGAGCAGCGGATATCGCACTGGAGCTTCAAATGGCTATCAAGAGCTGGGAGATTGACACTGATCAATTCAGTCCTGCAAGCCATTCCGGTCTTTTGGGCAGCACTGACCTGGATCCCCAAAGGGATTATTCATAAAATTAAACAAATCTGTAGCAGATTCTTGTGGTCAGGATCAAAGGAACATTCAGTGCTTCCCTGGGTCGCTTGGGAAAAGATTGCTAGACCAAAGGATTGGGGTGGCTGGGGGGTGAAACAACTATTGGATTTCTGTCAATCGTTGGCGGCAAAATTGGGTTGGCGAATAGTTGTTGCTGAGAACCTGTGGACAAGGGTGGTAAGAAGAAAATATATTGACCCTATTACCCTGGAAGAATGGATTAGGAGCCCAAACAAAAAAGGCAGGAACTACTCGGTTATCTGGAAGGCAACTATTGATGCATTTTACATAATAGAACAAGGCTTAGCTTGGCAAGTAGGGAATGGTGAATGTCTGCGGATTGGTAAAGATCCTTGGGTGGGGTGAAATGAGCGGTACGCTTTATCTCCTGGTCTGATTGAGCATCTTGATTCAAAAGGTATAAAACATCTGCACCAGATAGCAAACATGGGTGGGTCAACCATTTGGGGGCAGGGCTGGAAAACAGCAGTTGATTTGGACCTGGATCTTGCTTGGAGAGATGAATGGGCAGTCTATATTCAGGAACTTGGACGCACAAATGTTAGGATTAAGGACTCACCAGATTCTCTGGTTTGGGCTCATGCGGAAACAGGTCGTTATTCTCCAAAGGCCGGATATGATTTTTTGATTAACAGAAAGGGGTGGGAGTCGCCGGTATGGTGGACGAAGCCACTCTTCAAGCTAAAATGTCCCAAAAAAGCCAGACTCTTTCTTTGGTGCGCTTTAAAAAACAAAATACCAACGTGGGATGTACTTCAAGCTCATTTCCAGCTGGGGCCGAGCAGATGTGTCCTATGCAATTCTGACTCTGAATCTATTTCGCATCTGCTTGTGGGATGTCCTTTCACAAAATCTGTATGGGAGGAAACTAAAAAACTCCTGAATTTTACTGGTAACTGGGAAGGGGTGAATTTATCGGCAGCTTGGGAATATTGGTGGAATCACTATCATGAGAAAAATATGAGAAATCTTCCCCCTATTGTCTGTTGGGGTATATGGTTAGCTCGAAACGAAGGCATCTTTAATGAAAAATTCACTCCTGTGAATGTAATAGCAGTACAAGTTTCAGCCATTCTAGCAAGTATTCCTGAACCGGAGGGACCTCAGTCTTTAAACCAGAGGGTGGATGTTGTAATCAGAGAGGGCACCCCTTGGGCTTTCTTTGATAGGGCAGCCCAAAACAATATAACTGGGGCCGGAATTATTATTTACCTTAACCCCTCGCACTCCCTAAAAGCTTCAGTTGGTCTTGGGTCGGGCACAAATAACTTCGCTGAATTAACAGCTCTAAAACTCCTCCTCTGCTGGCTCATCCACAGGGAAATCTGCATAGTTCAGATTTTTGGCGACTCAGCAAATGTGGTTAATTGGGTTAATGAAAAATTTGTCTGCAGAAATTACATGCTGCTGCCTCTGTTAGATGAAGTTATAAGATTAAAATCACTTTTTAATTCCTTATCCATTGCACATATCTACAGGGATAAAAATGAAGAAGCCGACAGGTTTTCTAAAACAGGTTTGCAGCAGAATTTGGGAATTTGGAGGATAACGGAGCAGATGCATGATCAGATCCGTGTGTCAGATCTGCCTCCATATATATAATATACTTCTCTATATTTTGTTGTTTCTTTTATCAGCTGGATGATCCTGTTTACTCCTGGTATAGGAGAGATATTATGTTTTTATCTTTTTGCATAAAATGACATGGTTTGTATTAGGCTGTTTTCCGTTTAAAAAAGGAGGCCCTGAACGTTTGGTGACTGTTTTGATCTTTAAAATTTTTTGAGGTTGGGCTATTGCTGGCCGTTAACGGGGGAGCTTCCACAGTCCCCTGTATACTAGACTTCGGTAAAAGCGATGCTACAGAGGAGAGCTTCCTATTGGCTTGTGAAAACTCAGTTGAATGTTGACTCATTCATTTTTGTAGCTTTTTTATTCTCTCGTTTAATAGAAAAGCGCGGTATTTTTTCCTCGGAAAAAAAATAACAATATACACCTCAACACCAACATATAAATTAAGTACATAAACATGAACCAAAAAAATGCACCATATATATACAAACAGGTCAAATAACTACATCAAGTCAAACAAGTGCAATCAAATATCCGATAAAACAAACGTAGTGTCGAGCTGATCTATAATAGAAAGTGATGGATGGTCAACTATAGTATGATCAATGTCTAACAAACTCAGCTTAGGTGGAGGAGGAGGTGGTTGGTATGCTTAAGTAGAAGAAAATGGATGGTCAACTATGTTTGCGTCCTCAAAGTGGTCTAGCGAACTTTGAGGTGGAGAAGGAGGTGGTTACTCTACTCTATAAGGAGAAACATGAGGCACATCATCTAGATCTGGAATCTCTTCATTAGGTGACTGAGAAGGTGTGCTTCCAAATGGATTATCGACACCCTAACATCCATGATCTAATGGGGTGGTACTACCAGAAGCATCATGATCGCCACCTTCATCATCATGATCATGATCATCACCACCCTCATCTAATGTATTTTTCGTTGCATGATTCTTGCCTACATCCCTCATTGTTGTCAGTATCCTACTATCTTTGATGATATGCCACATAAGAGGCATCATCTCCTACAGAAAATCCCTATACAAACCCACGAAACTAGGATCGTGATTATATCTCGAGCCCTCGCAAGGCGAACTCACGCATCAAACAAAACTCTGACCAATCTATTGGAGTAGTCCTTCTGAACTTAGAGACCAGCCCTGTGGCCCCAGACACCCACACGCCCCTGAGGATGTGCCCCACCCTCTTGTCGCTTACCCATTCCTCATATCCTCCCACATCAGGTGGGGTAGGAGGAATTTTCGCATCAAATGTGCCAATGTATCCAAAATATATACTATTGAAAAATAATTAGACAATTTCATTAAACTATCTAATAAAACAAGTTAAAGAACGTGGTAGAATAAATTTTATTCCAATTTATTAAAACAATAAAATGAAACTACATTAATTTAAATAAAACACTAATATTACGGTGGTAAAATCATGTTAATGTGTATCACTTTTTCCCTTTTTGTGGCAAAGAAGTTTTATAAAAATAAATGGAGTTGGAATGTTTACTCTTAAAATTACAAAATCATCAGAAACTAGATGGTGGTAAAAGAAGAAAAAACATGTCAATTTAAATTCAATTTCATGTCATATTTTTTCGAAAATTTAATATATAATTTTTATGTAATTCATTCATTTTCTTTAAAAGGTATCATTAATATTATACATAAATTTTTAAGTAGTGACAAAACCGCGACCCCCCATTTCTCTATTGATTTATGTTTTTTAATTCCAATTTCTTTAAGAGATGTGTTGTAAACATTCTAAAGATTGCTAAACAAATTTAAAAATAAAAAATAAGCATATTTTTTAATTATTATTAAAATACTAGTAAAAATGATCATATTTTCGTATATATAAAACCGCGACCCAAGAAACTACCCTTTCAAGTTTATAAAATCAATTTTTTTTAATAGAAATTTGAAAATAACATATAACAAAATGTTAAGATTAGTTTTTGAAAAATTTTAAAATATATTTTATATTTTTTTTAATAAAATTTTTAATTATGATTATAATAACGTATTTTATATTATTCAAAATATAATATAGAAAATTATTTGTTTAGAAATTCTACTTCTATTTTTAAACATATTTTTAAAGAGTTTTAGCATTTCATTAACTTTACATAAAGTTATTTATATTTTGTGAGTGATTAACCATAGTTTTTACCAATATTTACTATCAATTGACTTAGTTGCAAATTTAGTATTTACTTTTTATAACATTATTTATATTTTATAAACCCATTAAATAGGTTCACTATAGCTTTTACCAAAATTTATTGTGAGTTAGCTTTGTTACAAATTTAGCATTTATTTTTTATAATTAACAAGTATGAAACTCAACTCATTTAATTGATATTTTTATATTATTTTTTTATCCTTTTTCATTTGAGTACTTTTTTGCTTTTGCCATATAATGAGACACATTAACATGCTTTTATCATGTGGAGGCTTAGCTACTATGAAGAAGATATTCGGACACCCTGCCTAATAAATCCTGCATACAGAAATGCAAATGTGACAAACGCATAGTCATCCTCACTGCCTAGTAGCACCAGTGCCTCGGGAGAAATCTTGGCCAAAAACTTCCACAAGCCCCTTTTGGGCATCGTCTGCCCCACATACCTATCCAGAACATAGGGATCGTCCTGTTATCACTCAGGTTGTCCTCTTGGTCAGCTCAAAAGGGTACGGCCGAGGTAACCACAGACCAATCTTTGGACTGCAGGTTCTAGCCCACCTGCAATCAGAGAGGGCTCTCTCTTTCTAATTTAGCTTTGTTGACAAGGTTTTTAGGCTAGTTATTGAGTTCAAGGGGTTTTGTTTTGATTTTTGGTGGGAAGGATGATGCTTTCAAGTAAAGAGACAGGAATAGAATGAAAGTTCTAGAACCATTGGGCGTGGAGTCAAGGAGTAGGACTGCTGGTACATTTTCTTGGTCACAAGAAGGAATATGGAGCAAGCTAGTTGCACATGAAACAATGATTCAAGCTTTAAAGGATGGAATGAGGGCTAAGGACTGAGAGGAAATTAAGAATCTCTCGTTCAACTTAGCAGAGGGAAGGTGAATTAGCTCTATCTAGGAGCAATGTAGAATCCCTAGATAACTGTCAAACATGAGTGAATTAGGGGAAACATGAGCCACAGGGAATTCATATTCATTACTAATCCAGATGAAAACATAAGGAAACAACAGAAATTGAGCATAGAGGGCAATTAAACCAGTTCTAAGCTAATCTTTCTTTCTGCTATTTAGACGGTGATACAAGTATGATAAAAAGATATATGAAATTGACACAAAGGTAAGAGACACTTATTGCATCATATTGCAGCACAAGAATTCCACACTCAATTCTTCAAACCATTAGTACACAGCACACAGTCATTCCTCCAAGATTTTCAGCCGTCTTTGATTAAGTAAAACATCAAGTATACAGAGCGAGTCTCTCTTGCTATAAAATCAACCAACCAATGCATTTTACAGTGAATTAGGGTTGCTTTTATAAGTAAAATATCTACAAAAATCAGATCTTAGACAGATCTATTGTAATAAATGTATTTAACCTAACACATGTCTGAAATAAATGCGGGAAAATATCCTCGAGCTGCGCTGGGGCAGTTATATCAAAAAAAGAATTAATGCATTGCCTTTCTGGCTCTGTGCTGATCACTTAGCCATAACTATGCTTTGGGTTCTGATCCATTGTTGTTCGGTGGCTTTAAATGCTTTTAACTATGATGGGAGAGCCTCGATATAACTCCATCATTTTCTTTGACTTTGTTGGAGGCCATTCAATGTTCACCTGCTTAGGGAAATAAAGATTTTCATTTAAAACTTTCAACTGATACTTTTTTCCGCTTCCTTGATCTGCTTTGGCACTGAATGTGTGTCTTTTCTCCACTGCTGATACTCTTTAAAGTGTCCCATCGATCTCTTATGGTTGTTGTTCGGCCCTCTGCTGCTTTAAAAACTATGTCTGCCCTTTTCTGAATGCTTCACAAAGAAATTCATGTCAGTGTGCGCCTTTCGGGCCTGCTGGAGGCCGAGCTATGAAGGGCTTTCCATTTTGGCCTATTTCCTGTAGCCATGCGCTAATCGCGCATGAAAAACTGCCTCAGATTCTGATTCCGGGATTCCTAGGCTGCGATTTGCTCCTTTCGCACTTTTTGACGGTGACGTCAGCATGACATCAGCGGTTGGTCCCAGTACGTCAGTGACGTGGCAGGGTGATGTCATAAGGGTGATGTCAGCAATACGGTGGGTGACGTGGCAGTACGGTGGAGGAGGTGACGTGGCAGTGATATGGCAAGGACACGGTGGCAGGAGGCCGACACAGCATGGTGACGTCAGCATGACGTGGCGCTGACGCAAGAGGGGGGAAGGCGGTATCTAGTTTCGGGCGCACCGCTTTTGAGCAGAAGTCGTTTCAGCAGAGGGGGCTCCGCCACAGTCGAGAGGGTGATGCGTGGCGGGAGTACGACAGGAAAACCACCCATCTCCTGGGCGCTAACCCTCAACGGCTTCGGAGATGACAAGACCCGCCCACCGTAGATCTTGGGCGCGCCAGATCTGACAGCCGACAGGACGGGTAAGGTGGCGGAGGGTTAAAAACGGGGCTCGCGCGCTTTGTATTAATTTTTTTATTCGTACGGCGGGGGGGGGGGAACTTTAGGAAAGTGGGTTTTTGGGTTATTTATAAGCAGGGGAAAAATATTTACAAGTATGACTTTAGGATAAGGGCGGGAAATAAGTGTTGTAGGGTTAGGACTTGGGGGAAATGGTTGTTAGGGTGACCAGATGTCAGACGAACCCTAGGTTAGGACACGGAAGGGTTAGTAGTAGCCCCAAATGGACTGTTATTTCCCTGACTTGATAAATATGGCTATAATGCCAGGGGAGGGGAATATGTATATAGGGTAGTTGTTAACATAGATTTAGTAGGGGAAGGGGAGACAGATAGGGAGCTATATAGTAAAATTAGTAGTTAATATGATAAGTGATAACAAAGCGCCAAGTATGTGAATCTTAGGCTATTTAGGGGGAAAATGATTCATAGAGGAAGTATTAACATTCCTTGAGTAAAGCAGATCTTTACCAAGGAAAATAATATGGAAAATGATGAAACTAAGAGGTATCAAGCAGATCTTGACCTCTTCAGGGAATTTAGTGAGTGACTTTGGAGAATAAGAAGAAGGGGGAGTTAGACACGCCTCGCTTGAGCTCCTCCAAATGAAAACTTCCTTGTACCTATAACCTGAAGTACAATATCACTTTGAAACACAAAATTGATCACAAATCAACATTTTGCAACCTCAAAACTACCTACCCAGCCTACTTACCTAACATTTTTTCTTCTTTTTGGTTTGGGTGCACTTAGACTTGCAGACCCTGCTTTACAATTTTTATTATTTTTTTACTGCCCTCCTATCTAAATCTATTCTTATTTCTGCCAAGGGCCCAGATTAAGCAGTTGGGCTCCTCTGTTTCTCTACCTATCTACAAATCTGCCAAGATTAAGCTGTTTGGACAGATATCAATTCTCTATATTCTAAAACAAGAAATTGAAACCTAGGGAAGCCAAGATTAATTTGTTTGGACTTCCCTTAATAGAACATTCTTCAAAAATGGTTAAGTCATCAAAATTGGAATACAGCGGTGGCATTTAGACTGGCACACTTTCATGTCCTCTTCTTTGGCCTCTTTAGGAAATATGGAGCATTGCAACATGCAAAGTATGACATATTTGGCATGTAAAAATGTCAATCATGAAAGATGAACACCTATTGCAACAGGAGGCTAACAGTTGCTCCACTTGGGGATGGATTTTCCTTGTGAAAAGCCAAGAACAGTAGGTCAGACTGCCTTGATCTTCTGTTGTTGCTGTAGATTGAAAAACTTCTTTATGCTGGCTGCTAAGAGTGTGAAACTTTGAAACATGAACAACCCTCTCCTCAACTGAAATATTGTGAAATACATAGCACTGCCTGATTTCTTCTGCGTGCTTGATATTATATACAATGTTGCTTGAGCATTGCCTTTGAAAATAGATCCAAAATATGGATCAAAACTGATGTATTTCTCTTAGCCTTGATCCAGAAATAGTTGCTGATGTGAAACTAAAAATTGCTCCTCTCTTATTGATACTGTTTGACTGAAGACTGCAAGCTGCAAGCAATTTCTTTTTACTATGAATTGTTGTGATATGACAGCGTTACTTTTGCTGCTTTGCTGAGATTACTACAGAGACAGAGCCTTAAAAATGGAGTACTGGCATTGGTTGTGTCTTCACAAACTTTGCTGCTGCTCCTCTAACACTCAGACTGCTTATACAAAAAAAAAAAAAAACAAAGTGTTGATATATACAAATATTTATGTACAAAGAGACATATACAAAGCTTCATTGTATCCCTTAAAAGGGATCATGGTAATGTTTTAACATTCGGCCATTAACAAGGCCTTCTTTAGCAGTGCTGCCCTCTACAGATTTGAGGAAATATGTGTTATTCCCCTGAACAGCAGAAATAACAAATGGCCCTTTCCATAAAAAATCAAATTTTGCATGTTTTCCCTTGTCTTCTCTTCGTGAGTCCCACCTTAGAACTTTGTCGCCAATGTAGAAATCCTCAGCCTTAGCTCTCTTATCAAACATCTTTTTGAGCTTTTCTTGCAAAATTTGAGCTCTGTCATAAACTTGCTCTCTGGTTTGCTGAAGATGAATTGTCTGATTGATTCTTCGTTGAATGTCATTTGGTTTAGCCTGGATCTCCTGTAACAGTTTGATAGTAGGGATGCCCAAAGATGAAGGAAATCTGGCCTCCATGCCATATACTAGTTCATAAGGGCTCATCCCAATGGATTTCTTTGTTGAAAGTTTGTCTGCCCATAGGGCATTTGTGAGCTTTCTATGCCAGTTCTTCTTGTTTTCTTCTAAGATCTTCTTGATGATATTAATGAGACTTTTATTTGAGGATTCAGCCAAGCCATTACCTTGAGGGTAATAGGCTGTAGAGTGGCCCAAGGTAATGTGAAATTTATGGCAAAAGTTGATCATCCTTTTGGATTTGAAAGCAGCGGCGTTGTCGGTAATGATCTTCTCAGGTCAGCCAAATCTAGAAAGGATATTGCACTCAAGGAATTGGATAATGATGGTGTCATTAGCTTATCTGCATGGGATGGCCTCAACCCACTTGGTGAAATAGTTGGTGGCTGTTAGAATCCACTTGTGCTGGCCCGAGGAAGAGGGATGGATTTCTCCAATGAAGTCAAGACCCCATTGTTGAAAAGGCTTTTCAGTTGAGATGGGTTTAAGGGGCAGGGGCAACAGCTTTATTTTGCCCTCAAATATTTGGCATTTGTGACATGAAATGGAAAACTTCTTTACATCTACAAAAAGAGAGGGCCAATAGAAACCAGCCCTTAAAATTTTATCAACAGTGGACTTCCAATATTGATGTCCTCCACAGTCCCCTGCATGGAATTCTTTCATGACATTGTTAGTTTCATTCATGGTTAAACAATTAAGCAATATACCTTCATGATTTTTCCAAAATAATGCACCATCTATGACACAAAACCTTGAAGCCTTCATCTTCAAAAATCTTTTCTTGGTTCTGGACAATCCTGGGGGAGCAAACAGGTTTAACAATACAAAACATATATCAGTATACCATGGGGATTGCAAAAAGGTTTCACTTATCTGTGGAGTCACCAGCTCCTGTTCATTGTCCAATTGGTTAATGTCTAAGGCTTGAAAGTTTGTTTCGGAAATCAGTTTGGCTAAACCTTGTCCCTTTATGAGCTTGGTTGATTTTATTTCTATGTCATACTCAAGGATGTTTGCAATCCATTTGCCTCTTTTGCCTTCTAATCCCTATTGGGTTAATATGTCTTTTACAATAGCATTTGGGACATAGGCAATCACATGTGAATATAATATGTACACTCTGAAATCTTTGATTGCTTTAACAAGGGCATAGGCCTGCTTTTCCATGATTGGGTACTTCAAAGGGGCATCTCTTAAGGCTCGGCTGAAAAACGCAATTGGCTTTTCATTTCCCTGATCATCCTTTTGCAAAAGGACAGCAGCTATGGTGTGATCAGATGTGAAAGAAAATATGATAAAATCTTTGTCAAATTGTGGACTGGTGAGGACAGGGGCTTGGGTTAAGGCAGATTTTATGCCCTCAAAGGCTTGTTTGGTTTCAAGAGACCATCTTACCTTGGCATCCTTTTTTAACATGTTTCTTAATAGTCTTATCAGCTCACCTAGATTTGGAATAAATCTCCTTAGGAAGTTGATCTTTCGAAGGAATGCTTGCAACTCTTTTATGTTTCTTGGATATGGGATTTGGAGGATGGCTTGGATTCTTTCAGGATTAATTCTAATCCCGTCCTTTGATATGATATGGCCAAGAAGTTTGCCTTCTTCAAGGCCGAAGAGGGACTTCTTGGGGTTCAAGGAAATGCCATATTTCCTACATGTCATGAATATTTGTCTTAAATGTTTTAGGTGCTCTCGATCAGATTTGGAGAAAGGGGTTAAGTCATCGAGGTAGATAACTAGGAAATCATGTATTTCTTTGGAAAATGCAATATCCATTGCCCTTTGAAAGGTAGCACCAGAGTTTTTAAGTCCGAATGGCATCTTCACATACTTAAATGTTCCCCACGGTGTGGTAAAGGCTGTCTTGTCTTGGTCATTCGGGTGAACCAGTATTTGATTGAAACCTGAAAAGCCATCTAGCAAAGAAATTCTACATGACCCCACTACTCTCTGTAGAATATGATCCATTTTTGGCAAGGGGTAGTGGTCCTTTAGGGAGACTTGGTTTAAATTTCTTGGGTCTACACATAGCCTAATCTCACTTGTCTTTTTTCTTGTGGGAACAAGATTGGATACCCATTTAGAAAATCTGATGGGTGCTATGATACCTGCTTCAAACTTCTTTTCACTTCCTTTTCAATCAAAGGGAGAAGCATAGCATTGATTCTCCTCAGTTTCTGTTTGAAGGGCTTTTGGTTTGGTTTTAAGGGAATGGTGTGTTGGATTACTGAGGTGTCATAGGACTTCAAGTCCTCATAACTCCAAGCAAATACATATTGGAATTCTTTGAACAAATCAACATATTTAGGCTTTTGATCGAGTGGCAAATTTTTGGACAATTTGATCATTTTGGGCTTCTCTGTTGTCCCGATGTTATGTTCTTCTATAGCAGCGTTTAAGGGTTGCATTTTTGGCTTCTTGGGGACATCATTAGCATCAAACATATCTTCTAACGGAGTGAGGCCAACAGGGAGAAAGTTATCCTTTAGATCAATGATCTCGGCCTCTGTTTCGGCTATTTCCTCCAAATGCATCAGTTTCAACTCTTCTATGTTTGTATTATCAAAGACTGTTGGGTTTAACATTTGTTTGGCTGTTACAGCAGTTACAGCCTGCTGATTTTCGTTTTTTTGTTGTTGTTCATTTGTCATAGCATCTGTGTCAATGTTAAGATTTGAAAAATCATGCTCAAGAGTAAGGAAATTGTTAATCTGGGCATCGTTTTCGAACACTTGCCAATATTTAACATTATTTGGGACAGCGGGCCTATGTTTTATCTCAGCAGTAAAATGGAGATTTGGCTCAAAGGGAAGCTTGCATGTACTAGCAAAAGTGGCTAGGTTGTGTGCATGAATGTTATGATTTCTTGAAATCTTGGCCAGCTTGGATTCAGTGAATGTATTGAGTATATTAGTGGCAGCAGTCCTATAGGCCCTCATCCTATTGTCATTGGTAACAAAGTTGCCTTTCATTTGTTGTATGATTAAATCAGAGTCACCTAAAATGGACACCTTTGCGGCTCCTAGAGCTTTGAGCAGTTGAAGGCCTAACAGGAGAGCCTCATACTCTGCCATGTTATTGGTGCATTTGAAATTTAGTCTGTAGGCATGGCCTTCTGCATGATTGTTATGTGTATTGTGAATCCAGACACCTGCCCCTGCTCCTAACTTGTTGACAGAGCCATCAAACTCTAAATACCATGTGATTTCTTGCTTGTGGTTAGTGTCAAGAGTTTCAGTCATTCTTGCAGTGGACAGATTTGAATTTTCTGTTTGGGGAGGTTCTTCTTGTAAGCTGGTTGCCTTAATTTTGTTGACAGTTTTATCAGTATGGGCAACCGATTCTTCATTGATGTGGGTGTTCAGTTCTAAAGCCAATGACTTGTCATCAATGGGAGGGCTTGTTTCATCATTAAATAAAATAAAAGAATCCATATCAGAATGGATTGAGTAAATGGGAAAATTTTCAGGCTTGCTCTCACTAGTTACCACATATTTCATCAGTGTTTCTCTATACAGTCTCTTTGGTTGCCCAAAGATAGATATAGTGGCATAAGAGAGATCTAATTGGAGGGATCCTTGGAGTTTTTCTCCCCAAGATCTTGACAATAGCATGCCATACTTTGGTGGAATGTCAGCAACCACCACATCCATGAGGATTGTCTTGTTAGGAAATTGGACTAAGGAGACACACAGGTCTTTGATGAGGCCTAAACACTTGACTTGACTTGAGTCAAAGGAGAATAGATATTTGTAGGGTCTTGTAACATCAAGGTTCAGCTTTTCCATTACAGCTTTGGGCATAAGGTTGTGTGAGGCACCTGAGTCAAACATGGAATTGTGCAGGACTTTGTCATGTATATGTAAACTGACATAAAAGGGTAAGACAGATCCATACGTTGATTTTCCATTAACTTCTGGACCAAACAGCAGCTCGGGCTGATCATCAAGAACATTGACATCATCCTTGACCTCTGGCATTTGAAGTGATCTTTGAATTTGTTGCCTATACACATCATGTTTAGCAAGTTCATATAAGGGGATGGATATCTTCAATTTACCTATCTCTGCCTCTAAGTCAAATGATTTTTCAGATTGGGTTTTAGTATTTGAGAGGCAGGTTTCCCTTTTTCCATTGGAGTATCAACAATTTGGTCTTGTTTACCAACGTTATGGGAAGGGATTGATTGCGGTTTTTCTGTTTTAGGAGGGCTTTTTGGAACACTGTTCGAGTTCTCTTTTGAAGAAGAAGGTGGCAGAGGCTGATCAATAGAAGGTTGCATTTCTGTTATGTCCTCTATAGTCACTTTATGTGGGTTTGGGACAGGTATATCAGCTGGTTCTGTTATGACAGCCTTGCCTTTAATCTTGTTGGGCTGTTTGCCATCCATTGGTTTGCTAGGTTCAGGAATGTCAATGGTCTTAGTTCTCAGCTTATATTGTTTGTGGACCTCATACACAGTAGTATCATAACCTTGTTTAAAATCAAAAGACTCACCAGACTTAGTCTGAAATCGATTAAAGTCATGCTCATCTTGGTCTTGTTGAGTTAGGAAAATTTGTTTCTCAGCTCTCGAATCCACCAAGTTCATGTGAGTGTCCTCTGTGAGCTCACTATATGTAGATGCTTCAGCATAATTTTTGTGAAAAGGAGGCCTTACATCATGGTCTGGGCTAGACCTACCAGCATTTTTGTTCTACGTTTTCTTGAAATTTGGGTTCCTTATGGTATTGGGTTGTTGTCCTTCCCATGATGATTTCCTCTCAACACTTTCTACTCTATCTCCCAGCCTTTGCATGCCACTGATAATAGCATCAAGTTTCTGATCTAAGGCTGAGGTTTCTTCTTTTAATGTGGTTCTTCTCTCCATTCTAGCTCTGTTTCTTTTGGCAATTAGGTTGGCCTCTACGCTAATAGCAACATTTTGCATGTCTGCAAGGGTTTGAGGGGCTCTTTCTTTTAACTGGTAGGCCATATCTGGGTCAAATCCATCAGGGAATTTATACAACGCAAGGTCAGGTGGAGGTCTTAGGTTCTATGGTATTGCATTATAGACATTGTTGAATCTTGCACAGTAATCTAGGAGAGACTCTTGAGGGCCTCTTTTTATTGTATCGTATTCAGCTAGTATGTGCAAGGGGTCTTTCTTTTTCTCCCATCTGTTGGTAAAGGATTGGTAAAGCTCATCTGGATTGGTTATGGAATTTGCAGCAAGTGCTCTGAACCAAGTTCTTACATCACCTGTTAAACTTTGGACAAAAATTTTCATTCTCACGCTATCATCATCTATTTCGTAGTTCTCAAAATAGTCTTGCATTTTCTTTGTATGTTGAAGCGCTGTGCAAGAACCAGTTCCATCAAAATATGTGATTTTAGTTTGATAATCCTGAGGCATAGCCCCTGGATTAGCAGGTAATTGCAAGGGTGCATATCTATTAGCCATGTTTACAGGGATAAGTGGAACAACAGGAACAACAGGGATAGCTGGAACAACAGTAACAACAGTGGTGGTAGTGGTAGTATGTGTAGTGAATGGAGGTGTGGAAGGAGTGCTTTGGGCAGTGGATGATGAACAAGGGGAAGTAGGGGTTGAACGAAATAAAACTTTGACAGGGGTTGGAACACTGCTTGGGTGAACTGCTTCAGGACTATTATCAGCAAAATCTTCTCTTTGTTCTTGCTTCCTAAGGATCTTTGGGATTAAGTTCAGATTTTCAAAAGCAGCTGGGGGATTTGGGTCTAGATTTGTTCTTGTATAACGAGAATTCTTTTTGGGAGCCAGCTTCCGAATTTGTTTACGGTATTTTTATGGGAATGTTTTTAGAATTAGCAAGGAACTGATCAAATTTTTGGAACAACTATCTGCATCTTAAAACTAGCATGAAGATTGACTGAAGCAACGTTTATTTACTCCTATAAATGCAAAGCAAGAATAGTTTCAAAGGCTTCCTGGCCGACATTCAGACTTCATCTGTAGTTTTAAGGAATAGACAGCACTTGAACAATTGATTTTTGTTCCCATGGAGTTTTCTGACTTGTTTTGTGAAATTGACTGAGGATGGTCCCCAGTGGAGTTGCCATTATGTTATCACTCAGGTTGTCCTCCTGGTCAGCTCAAAAGGGTACGGCCGAGGTAACCACAGACCAATCTTTGGACTGCAGGTTCTAGCCCACCTGCAATCAGAGAGGGCTCTCTCTTTCTGATTTAGCTTTGTTGACAAGGTTTTTAGGCTAGTTATTGAGTTCAAGGGGTTTTGTTTTGATTTTTGGTGGGAAGGATGATGCTTTCAAGTAAAGAGGCAGGAATAGCATGAAAGTTTTAGAGCCATTGGGCGTGGGGTCAAGGAGTAGCATTGCTGGTGCGTTTTCTTGGTCACAAGAAGGAATATGGAGCAAGCTAGCTGCACATTAAACAATGATTCAAGCTTTAAAGGATGGAATGAGGGCTAAGGACTGAGAGGCAATTAAGAATCTCTTGTTCAACTTAGCAGAGGGAAGGTGAATGAGCTCTATCTAGGAGCAGTGAAGAATCCCTAGATAACTGTCAAACATGAGTGAATTAGGGGAAACATGAGCCACAGGGAATTCATATTCATTACTAATACAGATGAAAACATAAAGAAACAACATAAATTGAGCATAGAGGGCAATTAAACCAGTTCTAAGCTAATCTTTCTTTCTGCTATTTAGAGGGTGATACAGGTATGATAAAAACATATATGAAATTGAAACAGAGGTAAGAGACACTTATTGCATCATATTTCAGCAAAAGAATTCCACATTCAATTCTTCAGACCATTAGTACACAGCACACAGTCATTCCTCCAATCTTTTCAGCCATCTTTGATTAAGTAAAACATCAGGTATATAGAACAAGTCTCTCTTGCTATAAAATCAACCAACCAACCCATTTTACAGTGAATTAGGGTTGTTTTTATAAGTAAAATATCTACAAAAATTAGATCTTAGACAGATCTGTTGTAATAAATGTCTTTAACCTAACACATGTCTGAAATAAATTCGAGAAAATATCCTCGAGTTGCGCTGGGGCAACTGTATCAAAAAAAGAATTAATGCGTTGTCTTTCTGGCTCTATGCTGATCACTTAGCCATAACTATGCTTTGGGTTCTGATCAATTGCTGTTCGGTGGCTTTAAATGCTTTTAACTGTGATGGGAGAGCCTCGATATAGCTCCACTGTTTTCTTTGACTTTGTTGGAGGCCATTCAATGTTCACCTGCTTTGGGAAATAAAGATTTTCATTTAAAACTTTCAACTGATACTCTTTGTCGCTTCCTTGATCTGCTTTGGCACTGAATGTGCGTCTTTTCTCCGCCACTGATACTCTTTAAACTGTCCCATCGATCTCTTATGGCTGTTGTTCGGCCCTCTGCTGCTTTAAAAACTGTGTTTGCCCATTTCTGAATGCTTCGTGAAGAAATTCATGTTAGTCTGCACCTTTCGGGCCTGCTGGAGGCCGAGCTATGAAGGGCTTTCCATTTTGGCCTATTTCCCATAGCCATGCGCTAATTGCGTATGAAAAACTGCCTAAGATTCTGATTCTGGGCTTCCTAGGCTGCGATTTGCGCCTTTCGCACTTTTTGACGGTGATGTCAGCGGTGGGTCCCAGTACGGTGGTGATGTGGCAGGGTGACGTCATCAGGGTGACATCAGCAGTACGGTGAGTGTCGTGGCAGTACGGTGGAGGAGGTGATGTGGCAGTGATATGGAAAGGACATGGCGGTAGGAGGCTGACGCGGCAGGGTGATGTCAGCATGACGTGGCACTGACGGAGGAAGGGGGAAGGCGGTATCCGGATTCGGGCGCACCATTTTTGTGTAGAAGTGGTTTCGGCAAAGGGGCTTCACCACAGTCGAGAGGGTGACGCGTGGCGGGAGTACGACAGGAAAACCGCCCATCTCCCGGGCGCTAACCCTCGACGGCTTCGGAGATGACAAGACCTGCCCACCGTAGATCTTGGGCGTGCCAGATCTGATGCCCGACGGGATGGGTAAGGCGGCGGAGGGTTAAAAATAGGGCCCGCGCACTTTGTATTAATTGTTTTATTCATACGGCGGGGGGGGGCGGGGGGGGGGGGAACTTTAGGAAAGTGGGTTTTTGGGTTATTTATAAGCGGGGGAAAAATATTTACAAGTATGACTTTAGGATAAGGGTGGGAAATAAGTGTTGTAGGGTTAGGACTTGGGGGAAATGGTTGTTAGGGTGACCAAATATCAGACTAACTCTAGGTTAGGACACGGAAGGGTTAGTAGTAGCCCCAGATGGACTGCTATTTCCCTGACTTGATAAATATGGCTATAATGCCAGGGGAGGGGAATATGTATATGGGGGAGTTATTAACATAGTTTTAGTAGGGGAAGGTGAGACAGATAGGGAGCTATATAGTAAAATTAGTAGTTAATATGATAACTAATAAGAAAGCGCTAAGTATGTGAATCTTAGGCTATTTAGGGGGGAAATGATTCATAGAGGAAGTATTAACATTCCTTGAGTAAAGCAGATCTTTACCAAGGCAAATAATATGGAAAATGATGAAACTAAGAGGTATGAAGCAGATCTTGACCTCTTTAGGGAGGTTACTGAGTGACTTTGTGGAATAAGAAGAAGGGGGAGTTAGACACGCCTCACTTGAGCTCCTCCAAATGAAAACTGCCTTGTACCTGTAACCTGAAGTACAATATCACTTTGAAACACAAAATTGATCACAAATCAACATTCTGCAACCTCAAAACTACCTACCCAGCCTACTTACCTAACATTTTTTCTTCTTTTTGGTTTGGGTGCACTTAGACTTGCAGACCCTGCTTTACAATTTTTTTTTTTTTTTTACTGCCCTCCTATCTAAATCTATCCTTATTTCTGCCAAGGGCCCAGATTAAGCAGTTGGGTTCCTTTGTTTCTCTACCTATCTACAAATCTGCCAAGATTAAGCTGTTTGGACAGATATCAATTCTCTATATTCTAAAACAAGAAATTGAAACCTAGGGAAGCCAAGATTAAGTTGTTTGGACTTCCCTTAACAGAACATTCTTCAAAAATGGTTAAGTCATCAAAATTGGAATACAGCAGTGGAATTTAGACTGGCACACTTTCATGGCCTCTTCTTTGGCCTCTTTAGGAAATATGGAGCATTGCAGCATGCAAAGTATGACATATTTGGCATGTAAAAATGTCAATCATGAAAGATGAACACCTGTTGCAACAGGAGGCTAGCACGTCCTAGGAGGATGATGTTCAAATTTAGGCCTCGTCTCTCGAAACCTCTCAAAAAATAAACAAATATCAGAAGTGAAAGTGAAGGACTCCCTCCCATGTCTCAATGCATGCCATATATCTAATGCCATGCAAAACTGCCTCAAAAAAAGGCAAATCATCTGATGCAACTAGGCATCTGAATCGAAGAATCAACATAATACAAAATAGGGAAACCAATGTGTTATCCATCACTACTAGTGTGCATAATGGTTGTGACTAATAACGAGAGGCACCTAACCTCCTCTGTAGCAAAAGAAGAAATATTTAGTTGTCCTCGATGGACCTGGAAATACAATGGATGGATTACATGAGGCCTGCCATATCTCTAAATGTATGCAAGTTGATTCTCAGTAGCAAAATTATGGGGGACATCAGGGAACTAGAGAAAATCCTCCCCTCTCCTAGATAGGCTAGTGATAAAGTAAATTTCCTCCTCAGTGGGCCTATACCATGATGTAAGACCGACACAGAAAGCCTGCTCCTGGGCACTCCATCGGCAAATCAAATGCGCTAATAAAATAGAGTGTGTATTATGGGATGTATCCTCCTCATAGTAATTGAGGAGACCTACATTCCTCAAGAGTGCTCGGGTCATTGCAGTAATAGGGTGAGGGTATAAATCCCTTTCCCTCTCTCTGGCTTGCCATGTTTGAACCATATTGTATGGGTCTGCCTGTTGCTCCTGCTGCTACTACTCCCTCTATTGATGTCTCTACTACATGATTGACATATAAAATACATCAACCTCATACATTATATATATATATATATATATATATATATATATATATATATTGAATGAAACATGTATTTATAAATATGGAAACATAATTTTCAATTAAAAAAAATCATCGGTGCACACAAAACATAGTCATGGACTATCGTCGGTGCACTTTCAACTGTATCTACACTAATATCGGTGTGCACATAAGTATTATGCACCATTATTAGTTCACAAATTTAACTTTTGATAGTAATGTGACACACTTGTGCACTTGTGCGCATGTATAACATTTTTGCACCGATATGGAATGTTCGGGTTATCGAATGCACTAAGCTACAACTATATTTTTAAATATTATTTTTACTGTGTGTTTGGTAAATATAAACCCACCAGGTGTGATGCACCGATGTACAATATGTAGTATATTTTCTAGTGCATTTTCATTTACAAACACATTGCAACAACTTCAGTGCATTATGTTCACGCATCGACATGTGATGCGCCATGTAAATTTATAGGGAACACTGCACCCAGTGTGAGCCAATCATATCAAGCGCGCCGCATGGTGAAATATTTTTTTTTCAAAAGTAGTGGCAAAATTTAACTGAATTTGCAATTCTAATCTGCTAAAAACTTAAATTAGTAAGAAACATAGACATTACCTACACATTTGGTCATCGGGGAGGCATTGTAGACACGTAATGGAGAAAAACAAATTTTAAGACCGTTTGAAAAATTTGGAAACTCAAATAGTGAGCACGGTACGGAAAGATGGTGAGAAAGAGAAGTACTAATGTCAGGGCACTTACAAGTGGAAAGAGTAGCACTGATGCTTCAAATTTCTCCCACACTATAGATGGTAAAAAAGAAAATTACAGCTGGGAAGTTTTTTTTATTTAACCCTCCTTTGGTGCATTTATTTAACCGCAACGAGGCGGGATATATCCAAAAAAACCTTATTTGTTTTAATTAAAAAAATCATGGTGCATCTCGCAAGATTCCATGGGATATTTCTATACATGTAGCGCATCGGTGTTGTGGTTTTCCTATAGCACCCCTCTATTTTTAGAAATTAAAAAACACCTGGAAATGCTCTCTAGAAAAAGGCCGAGGGCATTTTATTACATTTACTGCACCAGAGTTTCATTGGAAAATATCACCGTAATTTTTTGAAATTTAAAAATACAGTGGCACTCCTTAGTGGTATTCACTAGGTCCTTGTTCTACATGAAGGGAACCAGTGCTCTCTACTATTAATGCGCCAGTGCTATGTGATTTAGCGGACCATGTTTTTTTAGTTTATAAAAATAAATTTTCCATGGTGCACCATGTTATATGAACCACCAGTTCTTGTATGTTTAGTAAAGCATCGGTGCATCTGTACATTATATACGTACCATCCAAAAAACATCCGCTAAAACATATGCTTGCCCACCTCCACTATAAACTGATTTTTGGGCTATTTTTATAGGGGCTTTGGCAAAATCCTCTGCTAGAAGGTCTTTTCATTGTAGTGTATGCTAGGAATGCATTCATTATACTAAGCCATTATGTTAGGGGAATGTGGTAAATTACATTTTTTTTTTACTTTATGCCAAATTTCCAAAACGCAACTTGGATACCATCAACTTATTACTCTCAGCAAGCCTTTTCCAATGGTATAAATTTTGTCCTGATTGGACTCAAGGAATACAAATTATCATCCTTTAAAGTATTATTAATTTAATTTATGACCTCGCCCTTCATACCACATGGCACCCACGTGATGCAACACGACATGTTTGTACAATCATGGTGGCAGGCTCTTAAGGTTTAATATATTACTCATATATATATATATATATATATATATATATATATATATATATATATATATATATATATATATATATATATATATATATATATAAAGAGAGAGAGAGAGAGAGAGAGAGAGAGAGAGAGATATTGATCTAGAAATTACGCATTTAGCCACTAACGCTTACATGCAGTTAATGGTGGCTCACCCCAAGCAACCCTATGCCATTTGAAAGACTAAAGCAATCGACTTCATCAATGCCTACAGTTGAAGTGCGACCCCCCCCTGCCCATTGATGTCAGAGGGTGGGAGGCCCCACCATTACCCTGATCATTGATTTTGGAAGACTCCATTGATGTGCATAATTAAAGCACAACCCACTTCCTATTGTTTGGTAGGGGGGTCATTATCATGGATCTACTTCACAGTTCTGTTGTGTATATATGACAACTCCCCATGATTTAAACCATTCAATGATCTAAGCTCAATAGTGCCACCCCTCCCAGCCTTATTGATGTCATAGGGGGTGTGTCACTATATTTGTCATGACAATCAATTCCATTGGCCAATATTTTTCATCCATTACGAGCTCTCATTTTACTGATTTGAAGAGAAACTCACATAAAATGACTTTTGTTGGTTAGCAGATGCAAAGATGCTTGAAAAACCTTAGTCAATGTATATCATGAAGCACAAAATGCATGAATATATGTATATCTTTTTATGGCAGGGCCTCATTGAGGCTCTTAACATAGCCCCACCATTGATTTCTTGTGTAAATGCATATCTGTACATGGATTTATTGATAGGGATTTAATGCTGAAACCATAAGTTTATTTATAGTAGCCAATCATACCCCTCTTTCTTCCCATAGCCATGAATAGGCTATGTGTACGAATTAAGTGCATAAAGGAACCAAGGGTCTTGAATATGCTCATTTAACCAAACAATAGCATTCCCATTGTCTTAGTGACATATACCCACAATATCATAGGCACTTTACTCATCTTGCATAATATATGGTCTTAGCATTTACATTGTTTCCAAACTTTTAATATCACAAGGGTTTATACAATGGAAAATAGACTTAGTTTCCATGCTCAAGTTAAGAAATAGAGACCTAGACCACTCCATAGGGCTTACACCAAATCAGTTGTACAAGGAATCATACTCCTATTCATAGAGGTAGGTTTTCCTCACATGCTTAACAATATTTACACAGTATAGCCCAAATTCATAATTATATATATGTCAAATGCATAATATCACACAATTAGCCCTCAGTGTGTCTCTTATCATATAGGCTGAATACAATGATTCTAATCATTACATACTTATGCACTCCATAGTGACTATGCCCCTGTCACACGGAATTTGTCAAGGGTGCAGACACGACTAACCTTCCTAGAAGTCTAAGACGTTCTAATGACAAACAAGACAAAATGGAGTGATCTTTCTCTAAATACACCTTTTACAACATGAAAACTACAAGTGTTTAGGCTTACCTTATTCCAAAACGCTGTTGTTGAAGTCCGTTCTTGACGATCCGGATGAGCTCCTCCTTCAAGTCAATTCCTGCAACCACAAACAATCAAACAATTACCAAGCACTTGCATTTCATATAATAAAACATATATTCAACATGCAGACCAAGGAACACATGAAATAACTCATTAACACAAGCTATTGAGAAAAATAAACCAGTTTGTATTAATAACGAAACAAAGAAACTCTTACAACCTGGCCTTGGTGTTGTGCAAGTTCCTCCCAGGGTCCATCAAGGGTTTTCCTCTACTTTGACAAAGCTCACCCTCTCCCAAGTAGAATCAAGTGAAGACAATCTCTCCTCACAAAGGCTCTAATGGAAGACCTAAATCCTGCAGCATTTACCCAAAGAAAATGTATAGCTCCAACCTCTCCTCCTTCTGGCTCAATGCCTTTATTTATAGTGCTGTAAAGAGGTTATTCAGGTCCACTATCAATGGGATCATCCCCCTCTTTGGGTGGGATAGCTCCCTTATTGATGGGATAAGTTCCCCCTTAATAGAGATACATGAACCAACTGGAGGCGCATCCATTTCATCAAACCGACCTCTAGAATGTTCTAGAAGTAACCACAAGTAACTTTTTCAAGATAAAACTCGTGCATTTTGCCTTTTACAGAGGGACGCACCTGTCCCTTAACATACAGAGCGTCCATGGACGCAGATTTTATGAACATGGTCAGCGTCCCCGCAGGTAAGCCTAGAGAGAACCTGCGACCCCAGAGATAAACATAGTTTTTACAAGACTTTCTCTCTTCTTTGAGTTTGAGATGGATAACAGAGGCATGAGACTTGCCTAAGAGGGTAGCATGACTGTTGATTTGAGCCATACTAACTGTAAGTAGTCAAGGTGACATTTTTTAGTGTAACAGATTGCCCCCTAAAGTGCGAAGCCTGGAATAGAGTAGGGTCTTGTAATTCTAGGAAGGGTGAAGCGCTTTATCATTTCAAGGATTGCCTTGTGGATGGCCTGGTTGGAACCTGCAATTTTCAACACAAAATACATGGATAAGATTATAGCATCACTGAGGTAGGCATTCCCATACTCAGATTCAAAACTTTAACTAATGGACTAACTATTCTGATACAGGAATGATCTTGCAGTACATCATTTTAATAGACTTTTGTAGACACAGTATGGACGCAGCCATCTGTTTATGATTAGTCTACATAGATAATGAATACAAAACTCCTCGCAGCCTGGATGGTAGAAACTAGATCCAGGGTCTTCACTTCTACTTCCCGAATTGGTACGATTCTAAGCATGTGATTAAATGATTCGATGTCGAACATGTTAGAAACCACTTGATTACCAGTCAATGATGTGAACTGTTAACAAGCGTGAGAGAAACCACCAGTAATGTCAATGGTTCTCAAAGTACCAAGCACAACCCGTGAAATATGAATAGATGTTTTGATGTCGAACACTTCACGGAATCCTTTGATCGAAAGTCAATGATGTAAACTGACGTCAAAGGCGAGAAACCTGCCATTGATGCATGCAGACTTCAAGGTACTGTCGATTCCTAAGTCATCTTTCTAGATAATGTGTCGATGTCGATAGAAAGCGACCCGTTGCAGGCAAGCCCACAACACGAAATCATTGTTCAAGTTGAAGAAATGTTGCTGTAAGGACTGACTCAGGGATGGTCAAATGGATGACAAGTATTTTGCAGATGAAAGTTTTGCTTGCAGACCTCTTGAACACATAACGACACGACAGATGGCTTGGTGACGAATAACTCAAAGTTAATCCCCGGAACCTGGCTAAAGACTTTCAAAGTGATTTGGTCAACTGTGAGGTAAAAGATTTCCCAACCCAGGTGAATGAAAAGTGTCGTGTTCAAGAGTGGTAATAAAGTTTCTTCTGAGACAAAAGGTGACAAACAGGTTCATTCTTCTCTCTTTTCCCCCACCATTTCTGGCAAGTACCTCTTTATTTTTAACAAGCTTGAGGAGGATAACATATGCTTGATTATAAGCTCATCCTTCGGACGAGTCCAACCTAGTTTAAATTCGAACCCTAGGAAGGAGTGGTTCGTTCCTGTTTGTAATTGAACAGGTCCTCTACTGTAAAAGTTTAACAAGCCCAGTATAGGAGAAACTCGGCGTTTTTCAATTTTAGAGAGTCTGAAAAAACTAAAGGAGACTCCACATTGAACTTTTTCGTATATTTGTGTCCCTCAAGCCCGAAAAAGTATAAAATAATACCTGGGGGAACCGCTTGATCTTGCGACCAAGGAGTACTTTCATAATAGTGTCGTTAACCTGAAAAGTAAAAAGCGAT
Source organism: Pinus tabuliformis (assembly GCA_031772625.1). Taxonomy (NCBI): domain Eukaryota; kingdom Viridiplantae; phylum Streptophyta; class Pinopsida; order Pinales; family Pinaceae; genus Pinus; species Pinus tabuliformis. The sequence continues at coordinate 596,425,168 of CM062810.1, read as the reverse complement.
CAAGGACACATCGTTTTATTTCCGTATCGAGTTTGAAACGACAAAAACCCGGCAATCTTTTCCTGATTTTACGGTCAGAAAAGAGCTATAAGGGGACCGTCTTTTAATTCCGTTTTAACGAGTGTAAAAGAAACGCTCGGCAATCTTTTCATGTTTTAGGAGTCTGAAAAGGGCTTAAAAGAGAACTCCAAGGTTTCACTTTTTCGTAAGTTTTAACGAGTTCGAAAAAGGGATAAAAATGTACTCATGGTTTTCACTTTTTCGTAAGTTTTAACGAGTTCGAAAAAATGATAAAAATGTACTCATATGGCCGACTTTCAATTTAATTTACGAGTAGGAAAAGACGGAAAGAACTCGGCATTTTCATTTGTTTTACGAGAATGAAAGATAGCAAAATAATCTCGGTATTTTCATGAGTTTAACGAGTCTTGAAAATAACTGAAATTGACTCGAAATAGGTTTCATTTTTACAAAAGCTTGAAACAGATAAAAACTATGCTTCAAAGTAGTTTCATTTTTACACAAGCTTGAAACAGAGAGAAAACTGTGCTTGATGCCCCCTAAGCATAATTGCTAGAGCGCATGCCCCCCCAGCTTCATTTCATTCAACTAAGGTGGATGAAATGAAGGTTTAGTGACGAGATCATTTAAAAGACTTTGACCTAAAACTGTAAGAAAATTATGCAAAACACCGAAACAACTAACTTAAATATACAACTTAACATTTACGAGATCTAGTCAATCTCTCGACTCAAGTAGAGGAGGATTTGTTTCATTTTTAGCGAGCTTGACACAGGAAAAGAACTATGCTCGGATTCGATTTCATGTTTACACAAGCTTGAAACAAAAAACTATGCTTGTTACAAGTTCACATGCCCCCAGCATAATGATGCAAAACGAGGTACGGCCTTTATTTATAGTGCTGTAAAGAGGTTATTCAGGTCCACTATCAATGGGATCATCCCCCTCTTTGGGTGGGATAGCTCCCTTATTGATGGGATTAGTTCCCCCTTAATAGAGATACATGAACCAACTGGAGGCGCATCCATTTCATCAAACCGACCTCTAGAATGTTCTAGAAGTAACCACAAGTAACTTTTTCAAGATAAAACTCGCGCATTTTGCCTTTTACAGAGGGACGCACCTGTCCCTTAACATACAGAGCGTCCATGGACGCATATTTTGTGAACAAGGTCAGCGTCCCCGCAGGTAAGGGTAGAGAGAACCTGCGACCCCAGAGATAAACATAGTTTTTACAAGACTTTCTCTCTTCTTTGAGTTTGAGATGGATAACAGAGGCATGAGACTTGCCTAAGAGGGTAGCATGACTGTTGATTTGAGCCATACTAACTGTAAGTAGTCAAGGTGACATTTTTTAGTGTAACAGCCCCTACTACAGATATCAACATATTCTCTTTATTACACATTAATTGTGCACTTATCATTAGAGAAATTTTGAGGTAAAAAATGGGCCTCAAAACAAAAAATGTAAAACCAAAATCAAATTTATAAGAACCAATAGGATTCAACATGTTGATGTCAACCATGGGGGATGATTCACCATTTTTTGAGTAAAAAGGTAAAAATATAAAAGAATAAAAGAATAAAAAGCTACTTTTTCAACTCGTATTTTCAACTCATCTCCTCACAATTTTACTCAAATTTCGAGAAGGAGCACTTCATGGATTTGGAATTTACTTCCTCATCTAAGGAGTAACCATATTTCATACTTTCAAGTGACCTGACTACATGAACAACGAAAAATATATGAAAAAATGTGATTGCAATCATGTCTTTCATGTATTTCTCTTTTTTCATGTAGTAGGTGTTGTCACTCAAAAATTACCCTAACTATGGAAGGAAACTCATTGATGAAACCATTAAAACAAAGCTCGCATATTGGAGGCTATCCCCTCAAATCCATAGAGGTCTCTCTCTTAGAACTCAATCTTCCAAAGTCGCTTTAAATATTGGATGTGTACTTCAATAATGGCTAGATCTTGTGTTCAACGAGGTTTCAAAAGATTGTGGTAGGGCAGAGAAGTAGAAATAAATTGGGAATGGAGTAATATGAAAATGTTGAGCTCAGAAATATAAGAGAAAAATTTCAGAGGCAAGATATATAATATTCTTCTAGATTTCAATTGCAATGAGATGATAGTAGAGGGGGAGAAACAACCCCTTAAGACAAAGCACCAGTTAAATGAATTTTGTTCTTAACTTTAGCTTAAATTGGTGATATTTGAATGCATTATAAAGAGCATCAAAATATGAATTCCTTAAGAATATACTTTCATTCAAATAAAATGAAGAGTAACATTCACTGGAAAAACAAAGAAGGAGACATAAACCAAGAAGATTGACTATTGGAATATCATAACGAGAATCTATGAAACAGTTGAGTGCCTTCTACATTAGATTGATAAAACTTGATTACAAATATTAAGAGTTTCTTTCTCAAAGTCCCAACCATTCATTCATTTTCATAAACCTCTTTATAGAAACACTACATAGGCTTCAAATCCACAAACTATGGAAAGTTTTGATTACAATAATTATCAAGATCCAAAAGAAATGGATTTGAAAAACCTCTTCACCCATATTTATTTTTCTACTTGAAAATAATAAACGATGAGACAATATCTAATCCCCAAGTTGAATTTGATGAGGTTGCCTTTAGATGTTGTCTTGGAGTTTTTATAGGAAATAGAGTTTTAAAAAATCTAGAAAAGTAGGCCTCAAAGATACATATGAATCTCTCAAACCATGATATATGTTAGAAAATTGAGGGAGATTTTGTTAATTGGTCTGCTCCCTCCAAAAAATTCTTTTTTTTTTTTTCCAAAATTCATCTCCATATGCCTGGAAACTGTGTTTTAAAATAATGGCTAAAAGAAGGAAAATCTTGTAGGTGTTGGAAAATGATTTTGCAGCACCAGTAAAAAACGAAAACTACAATGCTTCTGGTTATGAAACTTGGTGTGAACATTGTTTAATATTTGAAATGATCATTAATGACCACAAGCTTCAAAATATTACTTTTCTCAAAAAATTTAATGTGCCTTATAGACCGTAGTTATTTAACCTGCCTTAACATAGTTTTCCCTTTATATGGCAAAGTAAGTGGACTGAATAAAGACAGATTCAATTCTTGCAACCAAGTTTGAATTTACTGAGAATGTAAATAAGGTGCTAACAATAGGGTCCATTGAAATTATGCAACATGGGTACTCCTTGGATGATGAATTAAATTCCCCATCCAATGAGTGCTCCAACTCAAAATTTGAGTAAAACAGTGGGGAGATAAGTTGAAAATATGAGTTGAAAAAGTAGTTTTTATTTTTTCCCTCTAAAATTTGATGAAGTAATCCAATATTATTTTATCATTTCCACTATTATTTTATAATATTCCTTAGTAGGCCCATTTTAGACCTCAAAATTTCTCTAATGGATCAAGACTAAATTATATACATATTTATTGCATGCACACAATCACATCAAGACATGAGCAGACTCACTTATCCTTTCCAACCAAGATACATGATTTACATATGGTGTAAAACATTCATTGGTATTACCCGATTCGTAATCTCATTAATCTACCAGGATTCACAATATATTTGAACTAGGTCACCAAATTACAATAGAGGGACGTCTACGCACATTAACAAGTAGTAACATCATAGGATGGCTAAACATTAGCATTCAGGCCATCATGTTGGTTTATTTACCTAACGTTTTGAAGATTTTATGTTTGATAAAATGATCATACCTAAATTCTGTTACACTTTTTCAATATTTATGGAATATCAAATATGATATCGTCATCCAAATAGACATCCATATAAAAATAGAATCTTGCCTCATGAGTTCAATGGTATCATATCATTTCAACAAGTATAACATGTAATTCATTACATAAATCAAACATGAGAGATACTTGTCTCAAGGTAACAGTGGGTGACTGAGTCAGGGATTGCAACTCTCCACCAAACCATAGACAAGTTGCAACCAGTCCTCACTTATAACTATCACCCCCAAGATCGATTCCAGAGACTAAGGTCGTTTTTTCTCAAGGAATTAAAATCAAAACTACTATTTGAAAGAGGGGTTCTAGAGGATCTCCCACCCCCACCCTCCAACTCTTTAATTATTCAATAATACATGATTCCACAAACTTGTTACCTCCACCATTTAAATCACAATAGAGTGGTTCCATCCATCATGCAATATTCAGAACCCACTGTAAAAGCAACCATAGCAAGAAAGAACTTCGAAAATAATCCTTTTAGGAATACAAGGAGAAATCCTCTACCCCAAACATCAAGGGACTTGTGATAAAATCATCTCCATCGTATGGATATCAAGGAATTGAGAGGTCATTGTTCCTCAGATGTGAGTGATTTATTCCTTACTTCTTTCCAAAAAAAAAATTAATTTCTCTTTTTTATACATGTTCCTATCTATCTTGTCCATTCACAGGTTATCCTCCCTTTTCCAACCAACACCAGGCTTCAGAACCATGTTCTCACTTGCATGCCCAAGTTGTTCAAATCCTCCTTGTTTTCTTTTCTTGTGTTCCTTGTGCATTCTAGGCTACTGGAATCATCTTTTCCTCTTTGTCCCTTGCATAGTTTCAGGTTGCTCAAATCATTTTTTACTTTGTGTCCCTTGCATAGCCTTCAGATAGTTACTCTTGTCTACCAAATTTTTTTCTCAGCCTATCAAAATAGTGACACCTTCCTATATGTCCCTCATGATTTTTTATTGTTGTTAGTTTGTTGTAGTGGGTGGCCAACACACCTTATGAGCTAGTATTCTTCCTATTTTCTACTTTTAATTCTCATCCTTGATTCCTTGTATGTTGCTGCAAAGAAGCACAAATTTTGACCTTTGCTTCCTATTGATATGAAAATACAAATCATATGTTATGAAACCAACTCAATAAAATATAGAAAAGAGAGATCAACGCCTTAGAATTCAGCCTCTTCGAGGGGGCAACCTCCTTTACATTACATAAATGAACAATTCTTGGATGATACAAATGACAAAACCTCCTTTCTATATATAGGAGTCAAAGGAGTCACAATATAACCCAGCCGACCTAACAATAATAATATAAAGCCACAAAAATAACAATAGAGGGATTCTATGGGGCACAGTAATAACAATATGGGGATAACAGGGGCACAACAATATTAATAAGGGATGCAACTACAATATTAATGGGGTAATCACTAGTATATAGGGACCCAACATTCCCCTCTCCTTCAAAAAAGTGTTGTCCTCAACACTTGAGTAGTTCTAGATGCTTCTATATAAAATTCTCATCCTCCCATGTGGAATCTTCAACCGATAAGTTCTTCCACTTGATAAGATACTCCGAAATTGATCGATTTCGTAGCTGTCGAGTTCTTGTTTTTGTGACTGCTTCCGGTTCCAATATAATTTTTCCTTCCTCGTCAAGTTCTGGAAATATTGTTTGAACTGGGAGCTTGTCGCCTATAACCTTCTTTAAACATGAAACATGGAAAACTGGGTGCAATCGAGAAGCTGCAGGAAGCTCCAATTTGTATGCCATAGTACCAATCTTTTGCAACACCTTGTATGGACCATAATACTTTGGTGATAATTTATTATCCTTCTTAGCTTGCTTGAGGGACATTTGCTTATATGGTTGTAGCCGTAGGAATACCCAATCACCTACATCAAAACTTCTTTTGCTGCGATGTTGATCTACCTATTGTTTCATTCTATTCTGTGCCAACACGAGGTTATCCTTTAAGAGTTGGAGGACTTGTTGTTGATGTTCGATGTGATGTTCCACTACTTGAACCTTAGAATTTTCTCTTAAATATGATGTGATGGATGGTGTCTGATATCCATAAAGTGCCATAAATGGGGTCATTTTTGTTGCTGTATGGAAGGAAGTGTTATACCACCATTCAGCTAGAGGCAACCATTTGACCCATTGTGTCTGTTTACCAGATACAAAGCAACGAAGATATCCTTCCAAACATTTATTTACTATCTCAGTTTGCCCATCAGATTGAAGATGATAAGATGAGCTATGAGCTAACTGAGTACCAAGACAAGAAAATAATTATGTCCAAAAATTTCTAGTGAAAATGGGATCTCTGTCACTTACAATAATCTTTGGGTTTCCATGTAGCTTTTGAATTGTTTCCATAAATGCAGTAGATACTGTACTGGATTTAAATGGATGTGATAATGCACAAAAGTGTGCATACTTGGTAAGTCTGTCAACTACCACCATGATGACACTCTTTCCCCCAGACTTGGGTAAACCTGTGATAAAATCCATTGAAACCTCCTCCCAACGTTGGCTTGGAATGGATAAAGGTTGTAATAGACCCGGGGTCTTAATTGTTTCAACTTTATTTTGTTGGAAAACCAAACATTCCGCCACAAACTTTTGAATATCTGATTTAAGGCCATCCCAAAAAAATTCCTTCTTAACCCTGTGGTAAGTTTTTAAAAATCCTGAGTGCCCTCCTAAGGGAGAAGTGTGCAATTCCATAAGAATCTTTTGTTTTAGTTGGGAATTCTTACAGAGGTATAAGCGATCTTTGTACCATAAAGAATCATTTTTCCAGCTAAATGTATTAGACGTACTGGAATCTTGTTGTGACTTTCGAATAAGTGCCCACACTTCTTCATCATTCTTCCATTCCTCCCTTGCTTCGTTTATCCAATCTGGTTGGATAATAGAAATGGCACACAACAATGCTTCCATGTCCTCATCCTTTCTTGAGAGTGCATCTGCCACCACATTTTGCTTCCCTCTTTTGTAGATGATTTCAAAGTCATAACCCAACATCTTTGTGACCCACTTTTGTTGCTCTTCAGAGGATAATCTTTGTTCTAAAAAGTATTTAAGGCTATCATGATCTGTTTTTACCTTGAAGTGTCTTCCCATTAGGTAGGGTCGCCATTTCTTAAGTGCATGGAGTATTGCCAACATTTCCTTCTCATAAATAGCTTTGTGTAAAAACTTTCCCTTGATTGGACGAATTTCAAAAGCAATTGGTCTTTCATCTTGCATTAAAACAGCACCAATTCCATTTCCTGAAGCATCACATTCCACAATAAAGGTTTTTGTGAAGTCTAGTGTAGCTAAGACCGGTGCTTGGCACATTGCCTCTTTAAGATGTTCGAAGGCCTTTGTTGCTTCTGGAGTCCATGAAAATGCATCTTTCTTCAAAAATGTTGTTAGAGGTGCTGCTATTCTCCCATAATTCTTAGCAAAATTGCGATAATACCCGGCCAACCCACGAAATCCTCGCAGATGCTTTATGGATGTGGGGATTTTCCATTCCTTAATGGATTTAATTTTGCTAGGGTCTACCTTAACTCCTTCATGAGATACAATATGACCCAGATATTCCACCTCTTGTACTCCAAAGAAACATTTGGATCTTTTTGCATATAATTGTTTCTCCTCCAATAGTTGTAGCACCCTGTCAACATATTCAACATGATCCTTCCAAGACTTGTTGTAGATTAGTATATCATCAAAAAGTACTAACACAAATTTTCTAAGGAATGGTTTGAAAATGGAATTCATCAAACCTTGAAATGTTGAAGGTGCATTGGTAAGGCCAAAAGGCATGACCAAAAATTCATAATGACCCTCATGAGTTCTAAATGATGTTTTCAGAATGTCTTCAGTCTTCATTCTGATTTTATGATATCCTGAACGAAGATCCAACTTGGTGAAGTAAATTGATCCATGCAATTCATCAAGTAATTCATCAATGACAGGAATGGGAAACTTATCTTTAATATTGAGCTTGTTGAGCTCCCTATAATCCGGACACATGCGCCATGATCCATCCTTCTTGTGCACTAATACTACTGGAGCAGAGAAAGAAATTTGACTTGGTTGAATTATACCAGCCTCTAGCATTTCTGCAACCATACGTTCAATTTCACTCTTTTGGGCATAGGGATATCTGTACGGCCTGATGTTTGGAGGAAAACTTCCTGGAATTAGATGAATAGCATGATCATGATCATGAATAGGTGGGAGACCTTTGGGAGTCTCAAATACCTTGGAATGATTGTTCAAGGCTTTTTGGAGATCTGGAGAAATAGATGATTCCAATGTGGAAACATCTAGTGAACATAATTGTGCAATTACACCCCTTTGTTCCTTTTTTAGAAGCTTTGTCATACCATTAGAGCTGATTATCTTTCCCGGTTTCCCTTCAATACCCCTTAATTCAACTTCCTTTCCTTCCACGGAAAATTTCATGAAAAGTTCTTGAAAATTAAAAGCTATTGTACCCAAGGAATGTAGCCATTGGACTCCTAGTACAACATCAGCACCTCCCATTGGAATGGAAAGCATTGGGCTAGTCAATACATATTCTCCCATCAATAGCTTGATATTATGGCACTTTCCAGAGCAATTTATTGTTCCTCCATTTGCAACCATCACTTGACACTCTGGTGCTGGATATAAGAAGCAATTCAATTCTTTTGCTACCTTACAATCAATAAAATTGTGGGTACTTCCTGAATCAATCAACACTATTACCTTTTTCTTCTTGATTTGTCCTTCTATCTTGATGGTTTGAGGAGTGGTAATTCTAGCCAATGCATTACAAGATATGGTCAGATTCATTTTTTCTTTATCTAGGCTTTGTTCCTGGAGTATATCCTCTTCTTTTGACCTTTCTTGCTCCTTTTCTTCTTCCTCTTCGCAATCTATGTAGAATAATTTCTTCTCACCACACTCATGACCTTTAGTGTATTTGCTATCACAACTGTAACAAAGCCCTTTTGCTCTTTTTTCTTCCAATTGTTGTGGTGCCAACCTTATAGGTTGTGGAAGACTAGGGGAAACAACACTTCCATCTTTATAGTTTTGAGTGGTATGCTTCCTGGTTGCCATAATTTTGCTTTCCATTTTTCTTGTTAACCTGAATTCCTTCTCTAATGAATCAGGTTCCCAAAGGCGAACATCATGTTGGATATTATCATTTAAAGACCCTATGAACACATCAATCCTATTTTTTACCCTTATGTTCAATTTTTGGAACTCCTCAATGTGCTCCATTATTGAACCCTTTTGTTCGAGACTTATCAATTGGCTAAAAAAAGTCTTGCTTTTTGTATCCTCATAATGTGTTGTCAATTCTTCCATAAAAATTGCCCAAGTGATAATTTGTTTACAAGAGCAAAGCCATTGATACCACACAAACTGATTTGGTTCCAAATATAAAGTTGCAATATGTACCTTTTGTGTGTTTTGCACATTATTGAGATCAAAAAATTGCTCCATCTGTAATATCCATGTTGTGGGATCCTTGCCATCAAACTTCCTCATATCGATTTTTGGAATATGTTGGGTCTTCGATCCCACATTAGAGTCTATGGAATCATGATTAACATTTTTTTGTTTGCATCATGAGTTTCCTTTACAACCTTTTCACCATCAGTAAGTATTTCTTGTAGAAAATTTGTCAAATCTCTCTTCAAATCTGCCATGTCTGTCTTCAAATCTACCATGTCTCTCTTCAAATCTATCTTCAAATCTATATTCAGATCATCCATATTAGCTTCCATGCCCTTTATCTTATATTCCACGCCATTTATCTTAGCTTCTGTTAGCTTTTGTGAGCGTGACATTTGTTGCACTTGTTCTTGTAATTTTCATATATCATGTAGAATTTATTCCTCTTCTTCATGAGTCATGCTAGGGCTTTCAGGTTGCTTACTAGGTGTTTGAATTTTCTTTCCTCGGGGCATCCGTTACTGATAATAATGCTCTACTATGCCCTTTGAATTCCTTCAAAATAAATTTTAAAACCAATCTTAAGCAAAAATTTAAAAGAATCTACACAACCTTTTTCACCTTTTAGGAGCTCGATATTGCCTCTGATGTATCTCTGTAATTTTGGATCATACAGTTCTGAAATTGTGACCTGTAGTAGCCCTCTGTGTCCTCTTTCCAATGCCACCAGTCTGATCCCAATTGGATTCTCCAAGGAAGAGTTCTGCCAAATTTCCCACAGTGAACTGATTATATACTAGTTCAGTAGAGCGAACTTGTACGACCTGCCACGTATCCCTGTTTCAACCTTTGGCTCTAAAAAAGATATACAAGAAACTAGTCCGTCCTCTTTCTGTACCTTCTTACGAAATTTCAATCCGATGCTCAAAGAGAAAGTTATGACGATTTTCCCCAGTTCACCTGTTTGGAATGTAATTCAGGAGTCTACAAAAATGTTGGAGATCAGAAGCACAGCAAACAATAAAATATATACACAGCAATTAAAATCATGCACAAAGACACAGCTTTTAACGTGGTTCACCCAACCACTCTGGGCTACGTCCACCAAACTAAGGCATCGGCAATTCTCATTAATCAAACAGGAGATTACATCAATTAAAGTCTCACTCTCACACCCAGCTATCCGTATGACCACCTATTTTATAGCAGAGAGAATCTAACTGCCTCTCACATCAAATTTAGGATGCATTAATTTGCTCCCAACAACCTGGAGTTAATCCAGCAACAGATATCTATTGTTGTCTCGCACTGGGATTCTTTCCTATTTTGTCTAAAACAGAAAAAAATCTCAACAATATCCACCTTGACAACAATTAGCCTGATGCCCTGTTTGTTTATTATTTTTATCTTTTCTGCAAGCCAAGAGAAGCCAAACACCAACGTAGCTTCTCTAACAAAACTGGTTTCGTGAACATGTCTGCACAATTTTCCTTTGTATGCACCTTTTCAAGAGAAACTCCCCTTTCAGTGATAACCTGTCTTACAAAATGATACTTGATTGGAATATGCTTTGATTTACTATGATAGGCTGGATTCTTAGCCAAATGTATTGCACTTTGACTATCACAAAGTAACCTGATGTTGTCCTGTAACCTACCAAACTCACCAAGAAAACCTTTCAACCATACCGCCTCTTTGCAAGCATGCGAAGCAGCAATGTATTCTGCTTCAGTAGTGGACAAAGCAACAATGTTTTGTAGCTTTGACATCCAGCTAATAGCTCCACCTGCAAGAGTAAAGACATATCCTGAAGTTGACCTTCTCTTATCCAAATCACCTGCAAAATCAGAATCAACATATCCGCAAACAGATTCACTACTCTTATTGTAAGTAATACAATAACTACTTGTGCCTCTCATATACCGAAGCACCCATTTCACTGCTGACCAGTGCTCTTTACCCGGATTTTCCATGTACCTGCTAACAACCCCAACTGCATGTGAAATATCTGGTCGCGTACATATCATCGCATACATCAAACATCCTACTACATTGGCATATGGAATTCGAGACATATAATCCTTTTCTTCATCTGTATTAGGACATAAACTGGAAGAAAGATTGAAATGGGAAGCTAAAGGGACTGACACAGGCTTCACATTATTCATACCAAACCTAAAAATTATTTTCTCAACATACTTTTGTTGTGATAGCCACAACTTACCATTACTCCTTTCTCTGAAAATCTCCATGCCCAAAATTTGTCTTGCCGCTCCTAGATCTTTCATATCAAACGTCCTTGCCATATGAGTCTTCAACCTGTTGATTTATTCAATGCTTTTGCTTGCTAAAAGCATATCATCAACATACAACACTAAGATAATGAACATGCCATTATTTAACTGCTTAAAGTAAACACAATGATCATATTCACTTCTTACATATTTCTGACTCAACATGAAATAATCAAACTTCTTATACCACTACTGAGGCGACTGCTTCAGGCCATATAATGACTTCTTGAGCCTGCAAACAAATTTCTCATTGTGATGGTGAACAAACCCTTCCGGTTGTTCCATATAAATTTCCTCATCTAAGTCTCCATGTAGAAATGCAGTCTTAACATCGAACTGCTGCAACTCTAAATCAAGCAAAGCCACTAATGCTAACACAATTCTAATTGAAACAATTTTAACCACTGGTGAAAAAATCTCATGAAAATCAATACCGGCTTTCTGAGAAAAACCTTTTGCAACCAGTCTCGCTATGTACCTGTCTTCCGTATCATTCACACCTCGTTTCACCTTGAACACCCACTTGCATCCCACAGTTTTCCTGCCTTTGGGAAGTTCAACCAGATCCCACGTGCCATTCTTACCTAAGGCCATCATTTCTTCCTTCATGGCTGCTTTCCACTTGTCACTATTTGAACCTTCTACAGCCTCCTGATATCACAAAGGTTCATCATCATTAGTGGTCAAAGCAACTGAAGTAACATAATCATCATACCTTCTCGGAGGACGTTTGATCCTTGTAGACCTCCTTAAGGATGTTTCTGGTGCTTCCACAATTGGCTGTCTACTATCTGTAGGAACTTCTTCATGATCGCCATCTAAGACCTGTTCATGTCCTCCATCTGAACCCTGTTCATAATCTGATTCTGAAACCTGTTCATGACTAGAATCTGAACTATGATCATCATGACTATCAGAAGAAGTGTTGTCAAACTGAATGTGCTGAAAATCAGATACATCATCCTGTCTCAATTTATTATCTACATCTAATTGTACAAGAGAGGATTCAGCAAACTTTACATCTCTGTTGATGATGATTTTGCGGGTAGTAGGATCCCACAATCTAAATCCCTTTCTTCCATCACCATACCCAACAAAGACATACCTTTTCGATTTCGGATCTAATTTAGTTCGCTGATGTTTAGGCACTAGAGCATATGCATCACAACCAAACACTTTGAGTTTAGAATAGTCACAAGGGTGTCCTTTCCATACCTCTTGTGGAATCTTGCAGCCTATCGCCGTTGATGGAGATCGGTTTATCACATAACAAGCTGTTGCCACTGCTTCCGTCCACAACTCCTTCTGCAACCCGACGTTACTCAGCATACACCTTGCTCTCTCTAGAAGAGTCCTGTTCATTCGTTTAGCAACTCCATTTTGCTGAGGAGTATAAACTGTGGTCTTATGTCTCTCGATCCCTGCATCCTTGCAATAGCTTTCAAACTCCTTGGAAGTAAACTCACCACCATTGTCAATTCTTAAACATTTTATAGTTCTATCAGTGTTGTTCTCTACCAATGCTCTAAACTGCTTGAAAACTGTAAAAACATCAAACTTCTTTTTCAACATGTAGACCCATACTTTCCGAAAAAAGTCATCAATAAATGACACAAAATACGACGAGCCACCATACGACGCTGTAGGGGCTGGACCCCAAACATCTGAATGAATATAATCAAGTATCCCTTTACTAGTATGTTTGCCTGTTTTAAACTTTTGTTTACTTTTTTTTCCAAACAAGCAATGTTTACAGAAATCTAACTTTCCAGATCTTAGATTAGGAAGTAACTTGCGGTCAGCCAAAATTTTCAACCCTCGTTCGCTCATATGGCCCAACCTTTGATGCCATAGGCGAATGGAACTACTGTCCTGTTCAAACACCGTAGACACATGAATTGACCATGTTCTTCCTTCTAATTGAAAAAGATTTCCTACCTTCTTAGCTTTCATCACTAGTGAGATACCTTATAGATTTTCATAACTCCACCTTGAATTACAGTTTTATATCCATTCGTATCCAGTGCTCCTAATGAAATTAGATTTTTTCTTAGATCTGGTACATGTCTCACATCAGTTAACATTTTGGTTGTGCCATCAAACATTTGTAGTTGTACACTTCCTATTCCAATAATACTGCAAGTGACATCATTACCCATGTACATGACTCCATCATCAACTGATCTATATGTTTTAAACCAATCTTTATGAATACACATGTGGTTAGATACCCCGGAATCTAACAACCAATGTTGATCATGTTTTGACATATTAACAGACAATACCTCATCACTCATACCTGAACCAGATAGTGAACCTGTATCTGTGGTGTTGGCTTCCTTCTTTTCTGTCGACGTGCCTTCTTTAGCAGCCTGCTTTCGCTTCCAGCAATCCTTTTTCAGATGTCCAGCCTTGCCACAATGCCAGCACTTCACCTTTGTCTTATTTCCTTTGGAATTTGAACGAGAGTCGCTATGCTTGTCCCCGGAGTGTCTCTCTCTTGAGCGACCTCTGGCCATCATCACCTCTGATGTAGAGGTGTCTGCATTCGACCTCTTCCTCGTCTCCTCAGCCAACAAGGCTCCAACAACATCGTCAAACTCAAGGATGTCTGTTGTACTAAAACTTATGGAAGTAACAAAGTGATCCCAGGATTCGGGCAATGAACACAATAGAGTTATTGCCTTATCCTCTGAATCAAATTTCACATCTAGACTGTCTAATTGCACCAGTAAGGTATTTAAAACATTCAGGTGATCAGTAATTGAGGTACCTTCTTTCATCCGCAAACCATAAAGCTGTCGTTTCAGGAGAATCCAGTTTGTCAAAGATTTTGTCATATAGAGCTTCTCAAGCTTCGACCATAGGCCTGCGACGGTTTTCTCTGACGCAATGTTGAACAGAACATCATCCGCTAGACATAACCAAATTGCGCTCAGAGCTCTATTGTCCATCTCATCCCATTCATCCTCTGTCATGGAAGGAGGCCTTTTGTTTTTCCCCAATAGTGCTTTCGCCACACCTTGTTGAACCAGCAGATCGTGCATCTTTACCTTCCAGATCTCAAAATTATCTTTCCCATTAAATTTCTCTATTTCAAAACGGGCACTCTGAGTTTTGGCCATCTCGTCTAAAAATAGAGAATCTCCAATTTCAATTTAATTAAAAGACAAAATTGAATGACAACAAATGCCTATGCCTCAGATTATCTTCGCCTTTAAAAAAAAAAAACAAACGCCTGTGCTTTGCTGTATAAAACTCAGATTTCCAAGTAAAAAACAAATGGCGCTGGCTAAGCAGCACCTGAACGCGGCAATTAAAAAACGCTATAAGTGATGACAAATTGGCGCGTTTATACATTTAAAATTTGCGCTAACCCGAGAATTGGCGCATTGGCGCACTTAAATAATACATCTCTGCGCTAATTCTGTTTGTTGGCACGACTACATTTGAATTACCCGCGCTAATCCCAAAAAAAAAATAGTCCTGTTGATTGACCGCACCACGCTGTACACCAGAGAATGGAATATGCACATATATCCATTTTTTAAATGTATATCCGCGCCGGTTTCAAAAAATATACATCCACGCTATTTGTATCACCGTGTTTATATCACTGTATATATATTCATGCTGTTTTAAAAAACAAAACATACCCACGTTGTTTTGATAATATATCAACACCGTTTTAGATATGAATCAACTCCGTTTTTTTAACATACATTCATTTCCACGTATGCAAACATTGAAACACCGTTCACACGGCTCCAGCAATGGTCAACGCAGCAAACAAAAGAATGCACGCCGTTTTTAATATAAAACCATATCCACGCTGTCAGGTTATAGATTTACCTCCACGCAGGGTTATAACAAATCCACACAGGTTGATTGACCGCCGATTCACCACCAGCACCGTTGTGCTCCACCTCTAGTACGCAAGTCCAACTTGCCTCGGTTCTTTGGCCTCCTGCAATCAGTTGATCCACGCAGCACAGCACACTCAGCACCACGCCTCCAACATGCTCTGATACCAATTGTTGGAGATCAGAAGCACAGCAAACAATAAAATATATACACAGCAATTAAAATCATGCACAGAGACAAATCTTTTAACATGGTTCACCCAACCACTCTGGGCTACGTCCACCAAACTAAGGCATCGGCAATTCTCATTAATCAAACAGGAGATTACATCAATTAAAGTCTCACTCTCACAACCAGCTATCCGTATGACCACCTATTTTATAGTAGAGAGAATCTAACTGCCTCTCACATCAAATTTAGGATGCATTAATTTTCTCCCAACAACCTGGAGTTAATCCAGCAACAGATATCTATTGTTGTCACACACTGGGATTCTTTCCTATTTTGTCTAAAACAGAAAAAAATCTCAACAAAAAAGACCAACTTCCTCAGATCATATCTCCGCAAATATAGTGCGAAAAGATCTGAAATTTGGACCCGAGATTCAGTGTGATTTCTTCTCACATGGGTTTTTTTTTAGCTTCTGAAACATCACAGAAAAAATTTATAGTGAAAATTCCACGATGACCTGTTTGGAGCAACGAAACCCTAGAATCCAAAGCTCTAATACCAAATGTTATGAAACCAACTCAAGAAAAGATAGAAAAGATAGATCAACGCCTTAGAATTCAGCCTCTTCGAGGGGGAACCTCCTTTACATTACATAAATGAACAATTCTTGGATGATACAAATGACAAAACCTCCTTTCTATATATAGGAGTCTAAGGAGTCACAATATAACCCAGCCGACCTAACAATAATAATATAAAGCCACAAAAATAACAATAGAGGGATTCTATGGGGCACAATAATAACAATATGGGGATAACAAGGGCACAACAATATTAATAAGGGATGCAACTACAATATTAATGGGGTAATCACTAGTATTATAGGGACCCAACATCATACCTTTTTTTTGCATAGTTGCCAGCTTCCATGAACTAGTTTAGATTTATTGTTGTAAGGAAACCTTGAAATATCCCAAGAAGGTAAGCCCCTTAGCTCTAGAATCCATGTCCGTTAAATCAACCCAATTTTTTAATCAAATATTTATAATGTATACATAAGTGTAAAATAATTGAGTTTTCATATACCCCTCCCCTTTGGGGAAGCATCATCCTTGGTGTTCTTTGTGTGTATACAACACAAAATACATGCTTAAAAATAAACATACTTTTTATGAAGCTTCATATACACAACTTTGTATAATATTTACAAATTTATATACATTTTCTTCAACTAGAAAACAAATAAGGATATGATTTTATTATTTTGGGATTCTTTTTGTAAATTATAAATAATGTTTTGGAGAATGATAAAATGGTTCTTATTTTCTGCAACTTAGAGACTCTAGGAAATTTTGTAAAGGGAATTTTAGTTGTAGATAGGGAGGAAAACTCATATCTGAGGATTTTGGGGGTTTTCATTTCATAATTTAATCTTTGTTAGTGAGGCAGAGTTTGAACTTTTGTAGTTCTTCTTCTTGTTGTGTGATGCAGGAAAGTGTTCCGTCTGCGGACAGAGACAACCCCTCTAGCCCTAGAGTGGGTCTAGTCACAGCAAGGACAAAACAACAATTAATTCCCTTAAATAGTCATCGTTGGAGGCCTACCTCAAACCGGCGGTTGATGGAGTTCCGTTGTACTTCTCCAGCTTCTGTTTCCTTCTCCTTAATGAGCAATCAACCTGAAACACCACAAAGAAAGAACAATAATCTATTTACTCATAAAGTCAAGAAGTCATGAGCCATCAAGTAAATTACATACAAGACATAGGAAATCATCATTGATTGTATTAATAATGAATCAAGAGTAAAGCTAACAACCAAGTCTTGATGTCGCAAGCCTTATCAGAGGGTCCAACCAGTGTGTTTCTTCAAGCATTCACTCTCAAAGATGGGTCTCCCAAATAACAGTATATCTCTCTCTCTCTCTCTTATTCACAAGCTTTACACAAGGTTAATGGCACTCCACACCACCTTGCAAACTACAAAACAATCCCACACTTGTCACACTCACACCAACTATCTATCAAACTCAAAAGCAGCAGCAGCACTATACAACCAAAAAGAACTAGCAACTAAGGAACTAGCAAAGCATAGCAATGGTGAGTGATTTTATAGGAGAAGAAGTTTCCATGAAATGAGGGAGAGGGAGCTTATCCTCAAGGGAAGTTGCACAAGAAGCGGAACCACCATCCTAGAGGCGGAAAAGTGACCCAAACTGACCCAACAACCAGGTCTAGAGACATCCAGAAGGCCGACTGTTT
Source organism: Pinus tabuliformis (assembly GCA_031772625.1). Lineage (NCBI taxonomy): Eukaryota > Viridiplantae > Streptophyta > Pinopsida > Pinales > Pinaceae > Pinus > Pinus tabuliformis. Next base: position 596,407,317 of record CM062810.1, on the reverse strand, counting down.
GAACTAATTCACTAAATCTGGATCGTCGCGGGTCATGAACTAGGGACTAGTGACGACGTCGCAACAATACAATGCATGACAGAGAACCGTCTCAGATTCTAATGGTTTACTAGTGACGATGCAAGAACTTAGTCAAAAAGGGTCAATCTTTAGCATCAGAGAGCATTTGCTTAATCTTCTTACATGAGTGGGAAGATATGAACATGTTTACTTGACACATGACACAGCAGAGGGACTGAGATGAGGACAGCGACAAATTACTATTTAACATGTTGGAAAATCTTATTATCTTGAATGGGTTTTTGGAGATTTTTGGAGAAACAAAGAAAAGAGACCAGGTTTTGTCAATTTGTATTTAAATACTTTTATTTGAAATGAAAAATTTATCTTTCAATAGAAGATTTGTGTAAATTTTTCATATTGTGCACTTTTGTTTAATGTGAAAATTATTGTCTTGTATGGTTAGCTATTTGATCTATTAGTCTCATTGATTTGTTGTCATTTTTCTCTTTTCTTATGTGATTAAATCATATTTCTATGTAACTATTTACTCAGAAATTTTCCATTTAAAAATTGTTTTAATTGTTATTAGAGTTAAGTAAAAAAATTCGTAGTTTTAATGGCTAACCATTCACTATTTTAAAATCTCCAAACAAAGCATGTTGCACGCTTTCTACATCAACTATTAGAACTTATTTTGCAGTATGATATACATCTTTAAAAGAACATGTTAAATCCTCAATTTCTATAAGTTAATTTTCTAATGATTTGGGAAAGATCCATATCTTGTTCTAATCAAGATAGGTTAAATTATATTTTCTTTTATTGCTTGCATTTATATTTTAAAAAGAATTTTAGAAGTCTTCTTACACAGGAGCGACCCTAGTTATGACTTGGTTGAGCCCTCAATTCGGATTAATGATTGGTTTCTTGCAAGAGTTTTGCAAGAGAGTGGATTCAATATCTCTCTTCTTGTTTGGTGAGTATTATATATATCACAAATTATCGAGGAGAGAGAGGGGATGACTAGACCCAATAGAAGCATTCAAAGCCATTACTTAAACAAATAAGGGTCTGATTTGGGACTCTGGCGGAGTGGTCTTCCCAAATGTTGATGAGGTAATTTTTGGCCATAAACAAGGTGACAGTTGTAAAATCAATCTCCCAGCTCAAAAATAAGCTCAAGCCAAATCTAGGTCTCTTCTCTTCTCTCCAAGCCTCCTATTTCCTTGTGCCCTTGGTCAAAAAATTTGGATAAATACAATATGCTTTGCTCAACCTTGAGCTTAACATGCACAAGTATTTCCTATCCTCCACTTGATGACTTCCTTTGGCCAATACTTAGCCAAATTTTCAAGCCTCCGAGCTTCTAATTCTTTGGACAATTCCTGAGAGAATTAGCCTGTCTTTAAAGGGAAATTCCTCATCCATAACTACACAGTCCCTTATAGGTTCAGTTCTTGATTGCATGCACCATTTGTACAACTTAGAAAATTATACAACAAATAGTACATTGTCCCTACACTCTAGTCTCAACTGGGTCTTTCTCAAAATCAACATGCATGAGTTTCTGATGAAGGAGTCTTCAGTTAACTAGATTAGCACTATTTTAGTGCACTAATGCATCAACTAACTGTTAACTCACTATTAGTTCCTCAAACAGTTTGGAACTAATTTAACTGGAAATAACTAAGTAAACTGAGCTTACTACCACTCATACTTAACTCATCTTGGACCCCTATAATATAGGGACAACATATACATGACCTCATAAAGACTTCCAACTCGAAATTCCTAAGTTAACTATTACAAGTTTCTATGAGAATAAAATTTTAATTCTCAGTTTAATTCACGAACAAATTAAACTGGAATTTATGGATTTTATTTTTATCATTTATTGTTTCTACATGACCTTGTTCAGTACCCCAGTGGGTTTACTTATGCTTCCCACACATATGTACTTTCATCCCTCTTTTACCACCCTTTTGATAAACTTCATTTAGAGAAATTATTTTTTCGATTGGGTGAAGTGGGTGGGGTGGTACAAGATATTTTAAATAAAATGGATGTAATACTTATAAAAAGTTGACTCACTCATCTTTCCCTACAACTATCAATCTACAGGTTTTTTTTTATGAAGTGGGGGCAATGGATGAGATTCATTGAGTTAGACTCCAGCCAATTATTTCCATGGAAAGATGAACTCTTTTGCTTGGAAAAGATGAATGTTCCTCCATGGGAAAAGAATTAAAGGAATATGACTTTTAGAATTCAATAAATATGTCCATTTAAGGTAAATTATGAAAATCCATAAAATAGAAAGAGCAAAAACTTCCCATGCATTCCGACTAATGTTGGGTAATAAAATTCTTCAATATAAATCTTGGTAATATCATGAAATCTTATCAAAAGCGGAAGTGAAATCAACACTCCCAAAATTGCTAAAAATAAGAAAGGAGATGCAAACTAAAAGCAAAAAGTTGAATGAAAATCCAAAATTGAAAACCTCAACAAGACGATTTGTGAATAATGTCTCAATACAAGAACAAGTATGAGGGACAAAGTGCAAGTTTATCTTTAGTTGAGATCATGTTAAGTTTTCTGGAAAAGTTATAATTTATTAGGCTTTTAATCAAAAAATTTAACTCTAGATAGCAGCTTCGACAGAAAGTGAAGCCACATAAGAAGTTTCTCCTCTTGAAAACTTTCTGGTTTTGAAACTAATCCTAGATGGAAACATCATAATTATTTTATAATAAAAAAAACAAACTAGAGCTTCAAGGACTCCCTAATTTCGTTGATTTACAATTTCATCTACATCATAACTACTTTTCCAAAACTTCAAATCAAGCAAAATAAGGAGAGTGAATTCCAAATCTCAGCGAAGGTGCGAAGTTTTCCAAGCGATCTTTGAAGACCTGCAAAAACAGAGCTTTCAATCAACAAATACTAAAAACAAAAGGAAAAATGGTAACAGATGAAAATGTGCAAGTGAGACTTACCATTGAGGAATTTTTCTAAGTTTTACCTGAAAGATACCAATTTTATCTAATAACGTAACTTCCTCTTTTGATTAAGATAATAAGTATGAAGAAGTTTCATTTTATAAAGTATCATTTTCCCAAAATCATCAATTAAATCAATCTAAACTAGAGAGAGCATCAAGCTTGGAGAATAATGACTCATGTTCAAAAAACTAAAATTAAGAAAATCATTTAAAAAAAAAAGAAAAAAAAAGCATTTCTTTGTTATGAATTATAGCAACAATTGTTCCTCTTGTCACTTTTCATTTTATATTAGCCCCAAAATATCCATAAAATCCCATGGAATCAATCCAAATGTCAAAACCAATGCAATAGTGGTTTATGAGTATATAAATGGAGTGGACTTGTAATCATTAAATTAGAGTGATATATCAAAGATAGGCAAACCACAAGAGATTTGGAAATCAAACATAAACTCACCATGATCCATTATCTTTGTGTATTTTGTATTTTCTTCTAAATTTGTTACATTAACATACTCATTATTGCAGAGTGTACCAAAAATACAAACGGTACACACTACAAATATGGTTGGGATAATGAGGTCAAGGACAGAGAGGAAAGGAGAAAAGGTATGGGCATCCAGTAGAAAATCGAGGATAAAAACACAAGTGAGCCACATGTTATAGCCCTTAAGTTTGGAGACTAGGAGGTAGAGAAATCTTATTAGAGGGATTCAACTGTAGTAGCCCAGAGGAATTTATGCCCGACTTATTCACCAAGGTGAATTAGAATTATTTCCAGGCTCGAAAGGACTAAGTATATCACTAGTGAAAGGCGGGACCCATCCTAGCCTATGGAATTGAATTTCCCAGAAGAGAATTGGAATGAAATTTTATTAATTAGTTGGGATTTTAGGCTTCTGGTATTGTACATGGTAGAAAAGTGAGTGTCCAAGTAGTAGCCTAGAAGGGAGAGCCCAAATACAATTAGAATAACTTTTTGGGTATTAGAGGCATGAGCTTAGTAGAGAAGAGAGGGAAGTGCCCAGAGCCTGAATGCCCAAAAGTTGTTATGAATTGGAATTTGAAAGCAATTGTAGGCTTCTACACACATGGGTAAATGAAGGAGAGAGGGGGCACTACTTTAAAAAAAATAGCACAGTAATATGCAGGAGTGGGGGCCAAACCTTTTATGCGCACAAATATAAACTCGTGATGACATGAAAGTACTTCTCCTTGATGGCATTCTGAAATGAATTCCAAGTGAGTGCATCTAAAAATAGTGAGGTCATACTTTCATCTTTCTGCTCGCAATAGGTTTCCCACCAGTCCTTGATGTGGGGAACGGCTTTGAGAAGAGCGAAAGTAATCTTTTCCCGGCCAAAAAAATCATGAACAGAAAAAAACCCTTCTAGCAGATTTAACCATTTATCTACAGCATCTGCATCTATCTGACCCTCTAATATGGGAATATCAAAGTTAAATTGTACCGTAAAGGATGTGGCACTTCCAGAGTAGCTGCTAGAAGTAGATGTGTCGCCCCTGGGTAGCTGTCGAAGGATCTAGGAAAAGTTGTCCATAATCGCGTTCCTTTGTCGCTCGAGGGCCTACTCGAGCAAGATTTTGATAGGATCTCCTACCCCCTCAACTTTTCTTCATCCGCCATGGGAGGCCATCGGGATTTGCGAGGCTGACCTTGCAAAGGTTCAACCATCTCAAGCTCTAACTCCTTATATCCAGACCTTGTTGGGGACATGCAAAGAAAAATAGAGAAAGAGTAGATCGCTCTGATACCACTGATCCGGATTTAAGCAGGAACGTAACAAATTATAGAGATAACCATAAATAGAGAGATACAACATAAATAAAACTTCATTTCATTAATGTAAAGTACAGAAATATGCTTACAAATAGAAATGGAAATAAACTAGCTCAGGCGATGATAGCTTATCTCTAAGGAGTGATGTGACACCTACATGCTTCTAAATTGTCTTACAATGAGGCTCGAAGGACTATTTATTGTTGAGAAATAATGGAGAACCCTAAACATCCAAAACCCTAACCCTAGGAGATGAAGCGTCAAACTATGGGCCCGGTTTTGGGTAAATTGGTACATCAACTTCCCCGGGTCGTAACTTTGGCATACGATCTCCATTTGACGCACAATACCTCGTTAGAAAGATATATTAGAGGACTACAACTTTGGGATGAGAAACAATGGTCCAAGGACCCATGTTGCTCACAGTTTTCCCAAAAAACATCGTTTAGGGCCTCAAAACGAATCCGGAAGTTCAGGATCGAAAAACTGCCAAAAATAGTAAATTGTGCTACAAATAAGGAAACTGAAAAATTGAAAGAAACAATGGTGGGGGTCCAAGTGGAATTGGTGGGTGGCCACCAATATCCACCTAGATCATTCTCGTGGCAATGTGTCTAAGGAAAAGCTTTCCCTTACTAAAAAACACATCATAGCCATGGTCTTCCAATATTGTGACTGAAACAATATGTTTCTTTAGTCCTAGAACATAAATCACAACTGTGATCCTTAGAGAGGAGCCAGACTCCCTCTGAAAGGTAACTGTATCGATCTCGATAGCTTTATAACTCTCGTCATCTCCAAACCTTGTGCTTTGCTTTAGGTCTTTCTCCTCAAAATCACTAAAGAGATCTTTATTCCCTGTCATATGGAATGAGTCACCGCTATCAAGATACCACTTGCATCCCATGGCAGTGTCATCCATGCATGCAATGAGAGTGAAATCAAGTTCAAATTTTGAAGCTAGAGCCTCACCTACTACCGATACTCTCGGCTCCTTCTTGCTTGCTTTCTTCTGTGGACAATTCTTTGCATAGTGCCCGTGCTTATGATAGTGAAAACACTTGACTTTCATCAAGTCCATCTTCTTTCTGCCCTCCCCACTTCGGACTTATTTCCCTTGGCCCACTTTGACTTACTCACTAAGGAAAAATCCTCTTCCACTTCCTTGCAAGAGGTCCCACCTCTCGTGTTCCTCCTCATCTCATCCTGCATCAAATACAACCACAGTCATTCCCAATCTGGTAGCTTCTCTTGACCATTGACAAAGTCTTGATAACTATGCCAACTCTTTGGGAGTCCAAGAAGAGCGAGTCTCACCATATCTTCCTCTGTCCCGCTTTCACGGAATTTTCTAGAAAAAGAGTTGATTTTAAATTAGTGATATATCCCTCATCCGAATTCCAATTTTGATGATTTCTTTTTGAATTTGGGTGTTTTTTTGCAAGGAATCCATATCTATTATTTGTTTCTGAAACTTTTTCACAAAAGTTTATAGATCTTCTCTGCAAACTCGCGGCCCAAAAAACAACCTCGCTTTGATACCATGTAGAAAATCTTATATATTCACAGGCTCATGTAATCCACTAAAGCAAGAGACAAGAATATACTTCTACGCTTTACAGCGGAAGCCCATAAAGGTCAAGCAAAACAATAATCAACAAGATGAAGGACATCAATGGCACATAACACAATAAATATCCGGGGAAAGCCACAACTCAAAACCCCACTATCTGGATTGAATTAATCAGAAATCCAAGATGATAATACAATGCTAGTTCTCACAAGAACAATCCCAACACTCAGTAAAATCAATCTCCCAGCACTTAGTAAAATCAAGCTCCCAACTCACAAGAAAGCTCAAGCCAAATCCAGGCCTCTTCTCTTCTCTCCAAGCCTCCTATTTCCTTGTGCCCTTGGTCAAAGAATTTGGATAAATACAATATGCTTTGCTCAACCTTGAGCTCAACCTATACATGTATTTCCTATCCTCCACTTGATGACTTCCTTTGGCCAATACTCAGCCAAATTTCCATGATTCCAAGCTTCTAATTCTTTGCATAATTCCTAAGAGAATTAGAACGTATTTAAAGGGAAATTAGTCATCCATGACTAAGCAGTCCCTTATAGGTTCAGTTCCTGATTGCATGCACCATTTGTACAACTCAAAAAATTATACAACAAATAGTACATTGTCCCTACACTCTAGTCTCAACTGGGTCTTTCTCAAAATCAACATGCATGAGTTTTTGATGAGGGAATCTTCAGTTAGATGGAATAGCACTAGTTTAGTGCATTAATGCATCAACTGACAGTTAACTCACTATTAGTTCATCAAATAGTTTGGAACTAATTTAACTGGAATTAACTCAGTAAACTGAGTTTACTAATTACCACTCATACTTAACTCATCCTGGACCCCTATAATATAGGGAGAACATATACATGACTTCAGAAAGACTTCCAACTCGAAATTCCTAAGTTAACTAAGTCAACTCACTATAGTTAACTATTACAAGTTGCTATGAGAATAAAATTCGATTTTAATTCTGATTTTAATTCACGGACAAATTAAACTGGAATTTATGGATTCTATTTTTATCATTTATTGTTTCTATTTTCAAGATGAGCCTGTTCAGTACCACGGCAAGTTTACTTGTGCTTCACACACATATGTACTTTCATCCCTTATTTACCACCCTTTTGATAAACTTCATTTAGAGAAATTATTTTTTCAATTGGGTGAAGAGGGTTGGGTGGTACAAGATGTTTTAAATAAAATGGATGTAATACTTATAAAAAATTGACTCACTCGTCTTTCCCTACAACTATCAATCTAGAGCTTTTTCCCTATGAAGTGGGGGCAATGGATGAGATTCATTGAGTTAGACTCAAACCAATTCTCTCTATGGAAAGATGAACTCTTTTACTTGGAAAAGATGAATGTTCCTCCATGGGAAAAGAATTAAGGGAAGATGACTTTTAGAATTCAATAAAGATGTCCCTTTAAGGTCAATTATGAAAACCCATAAAATAGAAAGAGAAAAAACTTCCCATGCATTCCAACTAATGTTGGATAAGAAAATTCTTCCATATAAATCTTGGTAATATCACTAAATCTTATCCAAAGTGAAAGTGAAATTAGCACTCCAAAAATTGCTAAAAAGAAGGAAGGAGATGCAAACTAAAAGCAAAAAGTTGAATGAAAATCCAAAATTGAAAACCTCAACAAGACAATTTGTGAATAATGTCTCAACAAAAGAACAAGTATGAGGGAGAAAATGCAATTTTATCTTTAGTTGAGATCATGTTAAGTTGTCTTTCAAAGTTATAATTGATTAGGCTTTTAATCAAAATTTTAACCCTAGATAGCAACTTCGACAAAAAGTGAAGCCACATAAGAAGTTTCTCCCCATGAAAATTTTCTGGTTTTGAAATTAATCCTAGATGGAAACATCATAATTATTTTATAAGAACAATAAGGCTTATGAAACAAACTAGAGGTTCAGGGGCTCCCTAATTTAGCAGATTTACAATTTCATCTACATCATAAATATTTTTCCAAAACTTGAAATCAAGCAAAATAAGGAGAGTGAATTCCAAATCTGAGCAAAGGTGCAAAGTTTTCAAAGAAAACCTTCAAGACCTACAAAAACAGAGCTTTCAATCAACAAATAATAAAAACAAATCTGAAACAAAAACAAAAGGAAAAATGATAACAGATGAAACTGTGAATGTGAGACTTACCATTCAGGAATTTTTCGAAGTTTTACTTGAAATATACCGATTTTATGTAATAATGTAACTTCTTATTTTGATTGAGATAAGAGGTATGAAGAAGTTTCATTTTATAAAGTATCATTTTCCCAAAATCATCAATTTATTCAATCTAAACTAGAGAGAGCATCAAGCTTGGAGAATAATGACTCATGTTCAAGAAACTAAAATTAAGCAAATCATTAAAAATAAAAATTAAACATTTCTTTGTTATGAATTATAGAAACAATTGTTCCTCTTGTCACTTTTGATTTTATATCAGCCTCAAAGTATCCATAAAATCCCATGGAATCAATCCAAATGTCAAAACCAATGCAATAGTGGTTTATGGGTATATAAACGGAGAGGACTTGTAATCATTAAATTAGAGTGATATATCCAAGATAAGCAAACCACAAGAGATTTGGAAATCAAACATAAACTGACAATGATCCATTAGCTTTGTGTATTTTGTATTTTATTCTGAATTTGTTGCATTAACATACTCGTTATTGTGGAGTGTACCAAAAAGACAAAGGGTACACACTACAAATATGGTCGAGATAATGATGTCAAGGACAAAGAGAAAAGGAGAAAATGTATGGGCATCCACTAGAAAATCGAGGATAAAAACACAAGTGAGCCACATGTTATATCCCTTAAGGTTAGAGACTAGGAGGTAGAGAAATCTTATTAGAGGGATTCAACTATAGTAGCCCAGATGAATTTATGCTCAACTTATTCACCAAGATGAATTAGATTTATTTCCAGGCTCGAAAGGACTAAGTATATCACTAGTGCAAGGCAGGGCCCATCCTAGCCTATGGAATTGAATTTCCCAGAAGAGAATTGAAATGAAATTTTATTAATTAGTTGGGATTTTAGGCTTCTGGGATTTTGCATGGTAGAAAAGTGAGTGTCCATGTAGTAGCCCAGAAGGGAGAGCCCAAATACAATTAGAATAACATTTTGGGTATTAGAGGCACAAGCTTAGTAGAGAAGAGAGGGAAGTACCCAAAGCCAGAATACCCGAAAATTGTTATGAATTGGAATTTGGAAGGAGTTGTGGGCTTCTAGGCACGTGGGTAATTGAAGCAGAGTGGGGCCACTACTTTAAAAAAATTAGCGCAGTAATATGCAGGAGTGGGGGCCAAACATTTTATGCGCGCAAATATAAACTCGTGATGACATGAAATTACTTCTCCCTGATGGCATTCCAAAATGAATTCCAAGTCGGTGCGGCTGAAAACAGTGAGGTCATACTTTCATCCTTCTACTCGTAGTAAGTTTCCCACCAGTCCTTGACGTTGGGGATGGATTTGAGAAGAGCAAAAATAATCTTTTCCCGACCAGAAAAATCATGAACAGAAAAATACCCTTCTATTATATTTAATCATTTATCTACAGCGTCTGCATCTATCTGACCCTCAAATATGGGAATATCAAAGTTAACTTGTACCTTAAAGGGTGTGGCGCTTCCAAAGTAGCTACTGGAAGTAGATGTGTCGCCCCTAGGTAGCCGTTGAAGGATCTGGGCAAAGTTGTCCATCATCGCGTTCCTTTGTTGCTCGAGGGCCTCTTCAAGCAATATTTTCATAGGATCTCCTACCCCCCATATTTCTTTTCATCTGCCATGCGAGGCTGTCGGGATTTGCGAGGTTGGCCTTGCAAAGGTTCGACCAGTTCAAGCCCTAACTCCTTATATCTTGACCTTGTTAAGGACATGCAAAAAAAATAGAGAAAGAGCAGACCACTCTAATACCACTGATCCATATTTAAATAGGAACACAACAAATTACAGAGATAACCATAAATAGAGAGATACAACATAAATAATACTTCATTTCATTAATGTAAAATACTGAAATATGCTTACAAACAGAAATGGAAATAAACTAGCTCAAGCGATGGTAGCTTATCTCTGAGGAGAGATGTGGTGGCTACATGCCTCTAAATATTCTTACAATGAGGCTCGAAGGCCTATTTATTGTTGAGAAATAATGGAGAACCCTTAACATCCAAAACCCTAACCCTAGGAGATGAAGCGCCAGCTATGGCCCTGTTTTAGGTAAATTGGTACATCAACTTCCCCGGGACATAACTTTGGCGTACGATCTCCGTTTGACACACAATACCTCATAAGAAAGGTCTATCTGAGGACTACAACTTTTGGATGGGAATCATCGGCCCATGGCCCCATGTTTCTCACTGTTTTCCCAAAAAACGTCGTTTAGGGCCTCAAAATGGCTCTGAAAAGTTCAAGACCCAGAAAACTAGCAAAAATAGTATATTGTGCTACAAATAAGGAAACTGAAAAACTTAAAGAAACAATGGTGGGAGTCCAAGTGGAATTAGCGGGTGGCCACCAATATCCACCTAGATCAGTCTCGTGGCGATGTGTCTAAGGAAAACCGTTCCCTTACTAAAAAACACATCATAGCCATGGTCTTCCAATACCGCGACTGAAACAATATTCTTCTTTAGTCCTGGAACATACATCACATCTGTGATCCTGAGAGGGGAGCCAGACTCCCTCTAAAGGGTAACCATATCGATCTAGATACCTCTATACCTCTCGTCATCTCCAAACATTGTGCTCTGCTTGAGGTCTTTCTCCTCAAAATCACTAAAGAGATCTCTATTCCTTGTCATATGTAATGATTCACCGCTATCAAGATACCACATGCATCCCATGGCATTGTCATCCATGCATGCAATGAGAATGAAATCAAGTTCAAATTGTGAAGCTAGAACCTCACCTACTACCGCTACTCTCATCTTCTTCTTGCTTGCTTTCTTCTGTGGGCAGTTCTTGGCACAGTGCCCGTGCTCATGACAATGAAAACACTTGACTTTCATCAAGTCGATCTTCTTTCTACCCTCCTCACCTTCAGACTTATTTCCCTTGGCCCACTTTTCCTTACTCACTTAAGCAAAATCCTCTTCCACTTCCTTGGAAGAGGTCCCATCTCTGGTGTTCCTCCTCATCTCATTTTGCATCAAATATGACCACAGTCATTCCCAATCTGGCAGCTTCTCCCAACCATTGACATAGTCCTGATAACTATTCCAACTCTTTAGGAGACCAAGAAGAGTGAGTCTCACCATATCTTCCTTTGTCGCGCTGTCACGGAATTTTTTAGAAAAAGAGTTGATTTTAAATCAACAATATATCCCTTATCTGAATTCCAATTCGGCCGATTTGTTTTTGAATTTGGGTGATCTTTTGCAAGGAATCCATATCTGTTATTTGTTTCTAAAAATTTTGCACAAAAATTTACAAATCTTCTCTGCAAACTCGCGGCCCAAAAAACAACCTCGCTCTGATACCATGTAGAAAATCTTATAGATTCACAAGCTCATGTAATCTACTAAAACAAGAGACAATAATCTACTTCTATGCTTTACAGCAAAAGCCCATAAAGATAAAGCAAAATAATAATTGACAAGATGAAGAACGTCAATGGAACATAACACAATAAATAACCGGGGAAATCCACAGCTCGAAACCCCACTATCTGTATTGAATTAATCAGAAATCCAAGATGATAATACAATGCTAGTTCTCACAAGAAATATCCCAACACTCAGTAAAATCAATCTCCCAGCACTCAGTAAAATCAATCTCTCTGCTCACAAGCAAGTTCAAGCCAAATCCAGGCCTTGTCTCTTCTCTCCAAGCCTCCTATTTCCTTGTGCCCTTGGTCAAATAATTTGGATAAATGCAATATGTTTTGCTCAACCTTGAGCTTAACCTGCATAAGTATTTCCTATCATCCACTTGATGACTTCCTTTGGCCAATACTTAGCCAAATTTCCAAGCCTCCAAGCTTCTAATTCTTTGCACAATTCTTTAAAGAATTAGCTCATATTTAAAGGGAAATTCATCATCCATAACTACGTAGTCACTTATAGGTTCAGTTCCTAATTGCATGCACCATTTGTACAACTCAGAAAATTATACAACAAATAGTACATTGTCCCTACACTCTAGTCTCAACTGGGTCTTTCTCAAAATCAACATGCATGAATTTCTGATGAGGGAATCTTCAGTTAACTGGAGTAGCACTAGTTGAGTGCACTAATGCAACAACTTACTCTTAACTCACTATTAGTTCCTCAAATAGTTTGGAACTAATTTAACTAGAATTAACTCAGTAAACTAAGTTTACTAATTACCACTCATACTTAACTGATCCTAGACCCCTATAATATAGGGAGAACATATACATGACTTCAGAAAGACTTCCAACTCGAAATTCCTAAGTTAACTAAGTCAACTCACTATAGTTAACTATTACAAGTTTCTATAAGAATAAAATTTGATTTTAATTCTCATTTTAATTCACGGACAAATTAAACAGGAATTTATGGATTCTATTTTTATCATTTATTGTTTCTATTTTCAACAAGAACCTGTTGAGTACCCTGGTAGGTTTATTTGTGCTTCCCACACATATGTACTTTCATCCCTCTTTTACCGCCCTTTTGATAAACTTCATTTAGAGAAATTATTTTTTCAATTGGGTGAAGTGGGTGGGGTGGTACAATATATTTTAAATAAAATGGATGTAATACTTATAAAAATTTGACTCACCCATCTTTCCCTACAACTATCAATATAGAGGTTTTTTTCTTTGAAGTGGGGGCAATGGATGAGATTCATTGAATTAGACTCAAGCCAATTCTTTCCATGGAAAGATGAACTCTTTTACTTGAAAAATATGAATGTTCCTCCATGGGAAAAGAATTAAGGGAAGATGACTTTTAGAATTCAATAAAGATGTCCCTTTAAGGTAAATTATGAAAAACCGTAAAATAGAAAGAGCAAAAACTTCCCATGCAGTCCAACTAATGTTCGGTAAGAAAATTCTTCCATATAAATCTTGGTAATATCACCAAATATTATCCAAAGCGAAAGTGAAATCAGCACTCCAAAAATTTCTACAAATAAGAAAGGAGAGGCAAACTAAAAGCAAAAAGTTGAATGAAAATCCAAAATTGGAAACCTCAACAAGACGATTTGTGAATAATGTCTCAACAAAAGAACAAGTATGAGGCACAAATGCAAGTTTATCTTTAGTTGAGATCATGTTAAGTTTCCTTGCAAAGTTATAACTGATTAGGCTTTTAATAAAAAATTTTAACTCTAGATAGCAACTTCGATAGAAAGTGAAGCCACATAAGAAGTTTCTCCCCTTGAAAATTTTTTGGTTTTGAAACTAATCCAGGATGGAAACATCATGATTATTTTATAATAAAAATAAGGCTTGTGAAACAAACTAGAGCTTCAGGGACTCCCTAATTTAACTGATTTACAATTTCATCTACGTCATAACTATTTTTCCAAAACTTGAAATCAAGCAAAATAAGGAGAGTGAATTCCAAATCTGAACAAAGGTGCAAAATTTTCAAAGTGATTCTTGAAGACCTGCAAAAACAGAGCTTTAAATCAACAAATACTAAAAACAAATCTGAAACAAAAACAAAAGGAAAAATGGTAACAGATGAAAATGTGCATGTGAGACTTACCATTGAGGAATTTTTCTAAGTTTTACCTGAAAGATACAGATTTTATCTAATAACGTAAATTCTTCTTTTGATTGAGATAAGAAGTATGAAGAAGTTTCATTTTATAAAGTATCATTTTCCCAAAATCATCAATTTATTCAATCTAAACTAGAGAGAGCATCAAGCTTGGAGAATAATGACTCATGTTCAAGAAACTAAAATTAAGGAAATCATTAAAAGTAAAAATTAAACATTTCTTTGTTATGAATTATAGCAACAATTGTTCCTCTTGTCACTTTTCATTTTATATCAGCCCCAAAATATCCATAAAATCCCATCAAATCAATCCAAATGTCAAAACCAATGCAATAGTGGTTTATGGGTATATAAATGGAGAGGACTTGTAATCATTAAATTAGAGCGATATATCAAAGATAAGCAAACCACAAGAGATTTGGAAATCAAACATAAACTGACCATGATCCATTAGCTTTGTGTATTTTGTATTTTCTTCTGAATTTATTGCATTAACATACTCATTATTGTGGAGTGTACCAAAAATCCAAAGGGTACACACTACAAATATGGTCGGGATAATGAGGTCAAGGACAAAGAGGAAAGGAGAAAGTGTGTGGACATCCAGTAGAAAATCGAGGATAAAAACACAAGGTTGGAGACTAGGAGGTAGAGAAATCTTATTAGAGGGATTCAGTTGTAGTAGCCCAAAGGAATTTATGCCTGACTTATTCACCAAGGTGAATTAGAATTATTTCCAGGCTCGAAAGGACTAAGTATATCACTAGTGCAAGGCAAGACCCATCCTAGCCTATGCAATTGAATTTCCCAAAAGAGAATTGAAATGAAATTTTATTAATTAGTTGGGATTTTAGGCTTCCGAGCTTGTGCATGGTAGAAAAGTGAGTGTCCATGTAGTAGCCCAGAAGGGAGAGCCCAAAAATAATTAGAATATAATTCTGGGTATTAGAGGCACGAGCTTAGTAGAGAAAAGAGGGAAGTACCCAAAGCCTGAATGCCCAAAAGTTGTTATGAATTGGAATTTTGAAGGAGTTGTGGGCTTCTAGGCACGTGGGTAAATTAAGGATAGTGGGGCAACTACTTTTAAAAAAATACCGCAGTAATATGCAAGAGTGGGAGCCAAAGCTTTTATGCACGCAAATATAAACTTGTGATGACATGAAAGTACTTCTCCTTGATGCCATTCCGAAATGAATTCCAAGTGGATGTGGCTAAAAATAGTGAGTTCATACTTTCATCCTTCTCCTCATGGGGGGTGGCTTTGAGAAGAGCGAAAGTAATCTTTTCCCAGCCTGAAAAATCATGAACAGAAAAATACCCTTCTATCATATTTGACCATTTATCTATGGCGCCTACATCTATCTGACCCTCAAATATGGGAACATCAAAGTTAACTTGTACCTTAAAGGGTGTGTTGTTTCTAGAGTAGCTGCTGGAAGTAGATGTGTCTCCCCTGGGTAGCCGCTGAAGGATTTGGGAAAAGTTTCCCATCATCGCGTTCCTTTGTCGCTCGATAGCCTCTTCGAGCAAGATTTTGATAGGATCTCCTACTCCCTCATATTTCTTTTCATCCGCCATGGGAGGCCGTCGGGATTTGCAAGGCTGCCCTTGCAAAGATTCAACCATTTCAAGCCCTAACTCCTTATATTCGGACCTTGTTGGGGACATGCAAAGAAAAACAGAGAAAGAGCAGACCGCTCTGATACCACTGATCCAGATTTAAGCAGGAACGCAACAAATTATAGATATAACCATAAGTAGAGAGATACAACATAAATAATACTTCATTTCATTAATGTAAAATACTAAAATATGCTTACAAATAGAAATGGAAATAAACTAGCTCAGGCGATGGTAGCTTATCTCTAAGGAGAGATGTGGCGGCTACATGACTCTAAATTGTCTTACAATGAGGCTCGAAGGCCTATTTATTGTTGAGAAACAATGGAGAACCCTAAACATCCAAAACCTTAACCCTAGGAGACGAAACACTAAACTATGGGCCCCGTTTTGGGTAAATTGGTACATCAACTTCCCCTGTTCTTAACTTTGGCATACGATCTCCATTTGACACATAATACCTCGTTAGAAAGATCTATCCTAGGACTACAACTTTGGGATGAGAATCGTCGGTCCATCAACCCATGTTGCTCCTAGTTTTCCCAAAAAACGTCATTTAGGGCCTCAAAACGGCTCTGGAAGTTCAGGACCCAAAAAATTGCCAAAAATAGTAAATTGTGCTACAAATAAGGGAAGTGAAAAATTGAAAGAAACAATGGGGGGGCCCAAGTGGAATTGGTGGGTGGCCACCAATATCCACCTAGATCAGTCTCATGGCGATGTGTCTAAGGAAAACCTTTCCCTTACTAAAAAACACATCATAACCATGGTCTTCCCATACCATGATTGAAACAATATTCTTCTTTAGTCCTAGAACATACATCATATCTATGACCTTGAGAGGGAGCCAAACTTCCTCTGAAAGGTAACCATATCGATCTCAGTAGCTCTATACCTCTCGTCATCACCAAACTTTGTGCTCTGCTTGAGATCTTTCTTCTCAAAATCACTAAAAGAGATCTCTATTCCTCATCATATGGAATGAGTCACCCCTATCAAGATACCACATGCCTCCCATGGCAGTGTCGTCCATGCATGTAATGAGAGTGAAATCAAATTCAAATTGTGAAGCTAGAGCCTCACCTACTACCGCTACTCTCGACTCCTTCTCGCTTGCTTTCTTCTATGGGCAGTTCTTGGCATAGTGCCCATGCTCATGACAGTGAAAACACTTGATTTTCATCAAGTCCATCTTCTTTCTGCCCTCCTCACCTTCGGACTTATTTCCCTTGGCCCACTTTGCCTTACTCGCTAAGGGAAAATCCTCTTCCACTTCCTTAGAAGAGGTCCCACCTCTGGTGTTCCTCATACTCTCATCTTGCATCAAATACGACCACAATCATTCCCAATCTGGCAGCTTGTCCCGACCATTGACAAAGTCTTAATAACTTTGTCAACTCTTTGGGAGTCCAAGAAGAGTGAGTCTCACCATATCTTCCTCTATCCCGCTGTCACGAAATTTTCTAGAAAAGGATTTGATTTTAAATCAGCGATATATCCCTCATCCGAATTCTAATTCGGCCATTTTTTTTTTGAATTTGGGTGTTTTTTTTGCAAGGAATCCATATCTGCTATTTGTTTCTAAAAAAATTTCACCAAAGTTTACATATTTTCTCTGCAAACTCGTGGCCCAAAAAACAACCTCACTCTCATACCATGTAGAAAATATTATAGATTCACAAGCTCATGTAATCTACTAAAACAAGAGACAAGAATCTACTTCTACGCTTTACAGCGGAAACCCATAAAGATCAAGTAAAACAATAATTGACAAGATGAAGAACATCAATGGCACATAACACAATAAATATCTGGGGAAATCCACAGCTCAAAACCCCACTATCTATATTGAATTAATTAGAAATCCAAGATGGTAATACAATGCTAGTTCTCACAGGAACAATCCCAACACTCAGTAAAATCAATCTCCGCACTTAGTAAAATCAATCTCCCAGCTCACAAGCAAGCTCAAGTCAAATCCAAGCCTCTTCTCTTCTCTCCAAACCTCCTATTTCCTTGTTCCCTTGGTCAAAGAATTTGGATAAATACAATATGCTTTGCTCAACCTTGAGCTTAACCTGCACAAGTATTTCCTATCCTCCACTTGATGACTTCCTTTGGTCAATACTTAGCCAAATTTCCAAGCCTCAAAGCTTCTAATTCTTTGCACAATTCCTGAGAGAATTAGCCCATATTTAAAGGGAAATTCCTCATCCATAACTACGCAGTCCCTTATAGGTTCAGTTCCTGATTGCATGCACCATTTGTGCAACTCAAAAAATTATACAACAAATAGTACATTGTCCCTACACTTTAGTCTCAACTAGGTCTTTCTCAAAATCAACATGCATGAGTTTCTGATGAGGGAATCTTCAGTTAACTGGAGTAGCACTAATTCAGTGCACTAATGCATCAACTGACAGTTAACTCACTATTAGTTCCTCAAATAGTTTGGAACTAATTTAACTGGAATTAACTCAGTAAACTAAGTTTACTCATTACCACTCATACTTAACTCATCTTGGACCCCTATAATATAGGGAGAACATATACATGACTTCATAAAGAGTTTCGACTCGAAATTCGTAAGTTAACTAAGTCAACTCACTGTAGTTAACTATTACAAGTTGCTATGAGAATAAAATTTTAATTCTCAGTTTAATTCACGGACAAATTAAACTGGAATTTATGGATTCTATTTTTATCATTTATTGTTTCTATTTTCAGCCGAGCCTCTTCAGTACCCTAGCGGGTTTACTGGTGCTTCCCACACATATGTAATTTCATCCCTCTTTTACCACCCTTTTGATAAACTTCATTTAGAGAAATTATTTTTTCAATTGGGTGAAGAGGGTGGGGTGGTACAAGTTATTTTAAATAGAATGGATGTAATACTTATAAAAATTTGACTCACTCATCTTTCCCTACAACTATCAATCTAGAGGTTTTTTTTCTGTGATGTGGGGGCAATGGATGAGATTCATTGAGTTAGACTCAAGCCAATTCTTTCCATGGAAATATGAACTCTTTTACTTGGAAAAGATGATTGTTCCTCCATGGGAATTAAGAGAAGATGACTTTTAGAATTCAATAAAGATGTCCATTTAAGATAAATTATGAAAACCCGTAAAATAGAAAGAGCAAAAAGTTCCCATGCATTCTCACTAATGTTGGGTAAGAAAATTCTTCCATATAAATCTTGGTAATATCACCAAATCTTATCCAAAACGAAAGGTAAATCAGCACTCTAGAAATTGCTAAAAATAAGAAAGGAGATGAAAACTAAAAGCAAAAAGTTGAAGGAAAATCCAAAATTGAAAACCTCAACAAGACGATTTGTGAATAATGTCTCAACAAAAGAAAAAGTATGAGGGATAAAATGCAAGTTTATCTTTAGTTGAGATCATGTTAAGTTGTCTTGCAAAGTTATAATTGATTAGGGTTTTAATCAAAAATTTTAAATCTAGATAGCAACTTCGACAAAAAGTGAAGCCACATAAGAAGTTTCTCCCCTTGAAAATTTTCTGGTTTTGAAACTAATCTTGGATGGAAACATCATAATTATTTTATAATTAAAATAAGGCTTGTGAAACAAACTAGAGGTTTAGGGACTCCTTGATTTAGTTGATTTACAATTTCATCTACATCATAACTATTTTTCCAAAACTTGAAATCAAGCAAAATAAGGAGAGTGAATTCCAAATCTAAGCAAAGGTGCAAAGTTTTCAAAGTGATCCTTGAAGACCTGCAAAAACAGATCTTTCAATCAACGAATACTAAAAACAAATCTGAAACAAAAACAAAAGGAAAAATGTAACAGATGAAAATGTGCATGTGAGACTTACCATTGAGGAAGTTTTCTAAGTTTTACCTGAAAGATACTGATTTTGTCGAATAACGTAACTTCTTCTTTTGATTTATATAATAAGTATGAAGAATTTTCATTTTATAAAGTATCATTTTCCCAAAATCATCAATTTATTCAATATAAACTAGAGAGAGCATCAAGCTTGGAGAATAATGACTCATGTTCAAGAAACTAAAATTAAGAAAATCATTGAAAAATAAAAATTAAACATTTCTTTGTTATAAACTATAGCAACAATTGTTCCTCTTGTCACTTTTGATTTTATATCAGCCCCAAAATATCCATAAAATCCCATGGAATCGATCAAAATGTCAAAACCAATGCAATAGTTGTTTATGGGTATATAAATGGAGAGGACTTGTAATCATTAAATTAGAGTGATATATCAAAGATAAACAAACCACAAGAGATTTGGAAATCAAACATAAAATGACCATGATCCATTAGCTTTGCGTATTTTATATTTTCTTCTGAATTTGTTGCATTAACATACTCGTTATTGCAGAGTGTATTGTTACCAGGCATCTCCGAGCTGCAACCTAGGAGAGCTGGAAGTGGCGATTGTGATCAGCGATGCAATGTGGACCGTCGATCAAGCATGCAGATCGACGGCCCACATCGTATCACAGCATCGCTATCAGAGATTCTTAAGGAGTGCTAACCATGGGCCAGGTGTGACCCGATGACCGGACCCGACGATATTATAAGTAATATTTCATAATTTTTCAAGTCTGTGGGAAGGTTGGTTTTAATGTATTTTCATTTATTTTCGTTATATAACGAAATACAAAGGGAACCAAGGAGTAGCGCCAACGCGATAAAGCCCGGACCTGAAAGGGTTCAGGAATAAAAATACATAATATTTTCATTTCCACCAAAGGCCATTTTCAATGTATTTTCAATGTTTAATGCATTTCTAAAAAAAACCAAGGGACAGGCCATTTGTGATAGGTGACAGTGATTAAGGGCGGACCCGATAGATGAATAGATCATATTTGAGGACTTTTGAAGTCCGAAAGAAATAGAAATAGGCGGGATTTTACATGTTGCAGTGTTTTCTGTTTAAAATAGAAAACAATCATTGTTAAGCATTTGAAGGGATTTCAAAGGGCCAAAGACCCATTCCATCACAGAGCAGAGGCATTATGCAATAATGTTTACATGCCAGAAAAGGGATTCGGCCGGCAGACAGAGGCCAGAAAGGGAAAAAGACAGTGCAACACAACCAAAACAAACAAAAACGATCATGGAGCAGACATCGCAGCTCATCCAAAACAACCCAAAGAGATCATGGGGTATCTCTGGCACGAGAGAGCTCCCTACCAGCGTGGCAAAAATACCATAATGTGGTTATTCTTCTGTCAGAAGAAGAAACCTTTGAGCCATGCTTGCCTAGTCAGGCCATCAAATAGTTAACAAGATAGGAAGGATAGATTAAGACACTCCGAGCCTCTGAGAGCTCAGAAGCATTGTAAAAGGCCTATAAATGGCTGAAAGTTAGATGTAATAAGGGTTCAGCTTCTGGAGACTGTAGAGACTTTGCTACTCAAGTGTCTCATCTTCATTCTAGAAAATATAAGCTTCTTTTGTTGTTATATGTTCAATATCCATTTTCTCTTCTATTCTAATCTTGCACTTGAACAGGTTGTTCATGATTCTTCTATATCTAATGCTAAATAACTGTCATCTTATCTCTATGTTGATAAATTATATTTTCAAGCTTCTTTTACTGCCTGTAGCTAGCCATTAATATGTGTTTATATATGCATCTGCCGGTTCAGTCAGTGTTCTCATTTACTACCTATAGCTAGCCATTCATATGTGTTTATATATGCATCTGTCGGTATGGTCAGTATTCTCCATTTATCCATTAAATCTACAAACTATTGAGCATTAGTGGTCTAAAGCCTTAGAAAGCTGAGGGTGTTCATGCATGTCTTGAGTAAAAATAGAGTTGAAATGGTTATCTGGCTTGATCCAAACCTTCATCCATTCCAATAGTTCAAAGAACAATATTGAAGATTATATGTTACCAGGCATCTCCGAGCTGCAACCTAGGAGAGTTTCCTGGAGTGATAACATAATTGGCGTCATTGCTGGGGAGAGGAAACTAAAGCTTAGCTTCCCTGGGAGATGACATAGATCCAGCTTTGATGATAAACAAAGTTTGGGCACTTTTCTAGTTGTAATCATCTATCTGGTGACTCTACTGAAGGACGAACCTTTTGGAAACTCCTATTCATAGTTCTGGGTCAGTTTATGAGGCATACTTGGAGAAATCTCAGAAGCCACAAGCTGACCCAGTACCTGACCCTGAAAAAATCATCAAAGAAAGAAAGATATTGCAGAAAGGAGCATCAGGTTCAGGTAAATCTAAACAATCTTCTATATCTCTTCAAGAAAATCCTGCAATAGAACAAATACATGTTGAGAGTATAGCATCTAATACTAGCAGTGAAGAAAAACTCTTAGAAATTCATAAAGCTCCTTATTCTTTAGGTTCTCCTTTTTTTGTGTGCCCAAAGGAAACCTCACCTCCTATCCATCAGATGCCTCTAGTCCTATCAATCACTCCTCAGCCCTCTATCATTCAAACTGCCAGCACCCTTGTAGCCACCACAGCTATGGCAGGACCACAAGCACCTACCAAACTGGAAAGAATCGTAGCTACTAGGTATGGACCTCTAGTACTGCCCACTCCTTTGAATGCCATGCCTACTAGAGAATATCAAAAGTATATGCCTAAGTTCACTGGGACGGAAGGTGTTACAGTTGAAGAACATCTTGAGTCATTCTATAGCTATGCTGATAACATGGACATTAGTGAAGATGATGTGTGGATGAGAGTCTTTGTCCAAGCCTAGATGGAGAGGTTAGAAAATGGTTTAGAGAACTGACCCCAAGATCTATAGCAGATATTGAGGCTTTAGATGATGCATTCCTAAAGCATTGGGGGGATAAGAAGGATCTCCTCTACTACCACACTAAGTTTGGGAACTTAAAGAGGGAAAATGGTGAGTTGTTTTCTGATCTTAATAAGAGGTTTAACCACGTGTATAGCAAGATACCAGTTGAAGTAAAACCCACCTCTACCTCTGCTAAACTCACCTATGCCAGTGCTTTTGATTCCGACTTCTGCCTACTGTTGAGGGAGAGGCGATGTGCTACTTTGGCTGATATGCAGGATGCAGCCTTGAAAGTAGAATCAAACATCATGGCTACAGAAAAGCTCAAAGGTAATGTTGATAAAGGAGACAGAGGGGCGAATCTTCATCATCTTCAGATCCCAAGATAGATAAAATGACTAAGATGATAGAGTCATTAGCCTTTGAAATCTCAAAATTAAAAGTTGAGCAGCACCCTGGGAAAGGAAGAGTTCCTAACACCTTTGCTTCTCCAAATCCAAATCAATATACAAGAGTTAATGAGCAGTTGTAGATTTTGCAAAGAAGAAAAGATGCCCATGAAGACCAAAAGGTGAAAACCCCTTTTCAGAACGCAGTCATGGAGGAAGAGAAATTTGAAGAAGATGATGTGATCCATTGTTTTGAAGACAAAGGAAGTGCCCCTTTTTTGACCAAGGCTGCCTACGAAAAGTCATTATTCAATGACCAGGTCAGCCAAGAGTGGGACGGTGAAGCTATTCTACAAACTGAAGATCAACAAAGATATAATCTGAGGTTGAATATGAATAATTCCAAGGAAACCCATGTTCAAAGAGTTGTTGTCCCTGCAGTACAGCAAGTTAATAAGCAGAAGCAACTAATAGTTGATCCTATCATCCTCAAAGCTCCAGCCCATGAGGTAAGAGGCCTTGACAAGTCTCCTTCTCCTTTCAATTTTCAATCAGAAATTCAGAAGCTAAGAAGACCTATGCCTCTGATTGAACTAGTGAAGAATGAGTCTTGCAAGAAATATATCCTCGAGGCCCTTGAGCCTAAAGCCATCCAAGCCTCTACTGACTATGTAAATCTGCAAGATGACCAACCAACTGTTATTCTCAGCCCAATGATTGAAAATTGTGAAGACAACTCCCCATCATTCTATGTCTCACTGTCTATTCATGATAAAATCCTTCACAACTACCTTCTGGACACTGGAGTCAGCGATAATTTAATGCCCAAGGTTGGCAAGGATAAATTGGGTCGTGACATTACCAAGCCTTATCATGACATGTTTTCTTTTAACTCTAGAAAGGTGAAATGCCTGGGATTAATCAAGGACCTAGCCATCACTTTGTCTCAGCTGCCCATGAAAATCATGATGATGGATATCGTGGTAGCAGATGTACCCCCAAGTCTGGCATGTTGCTTTCTAGGGGCTGGATCAAGAGATTAGGTGGAACATTGCAAACTTATTTGTCCTATGCTACTGTCCCAATTTTTGGAGGTGAAAATACGAGATTGTACAGAGAGGCTCAGTTGGCTTATAGCATTAGTGATGAAAGGAATCCCACTAATCATCCCATCTATGCTGTTGACACTGACTTTGGAGCTTGTTTTCTTTAGATTGAAGAATCTCAGTTCAACTCCACGCAGCTTAAAAAACCAGTTTGCCAAATCACATAGCAAGAAGGCCCACAGATTTGGGACATGTTCTTTGATGGAGCTTGCTCTAAGGAAGCTGCGGGAGCAGGTGTACTCCTTGTGTCCCCCACATAATAAGGCATTCATTTATCTTTCATATTAACTTTTCAGGTCAACAAGACTTTCGAAGCAAAACATCTAGGGCTGAAAGCATACAGAGATGAGGTGAAATATAGACCATCTCTACCTGACAATGTCAAAAACTGGAAAGCTTTTGAAGAGTATGAGAAAATTAATAGGCTTTTACAAGTCTTTAATGAATTTGTTGAAATGCACACTAACCAAGAGAAAGAAACCTTCGATAGAAAGGTAAAATGGGATAATTTTTAGTTTGGTGATTGGTTTCTCAAAAGAGATGCATTAAAGGAAAAGAAGGACAACCATGGTAAATTTGATGCCTTATGGATAGGACCGCTTGTCATTTCTCAAGTTCAAATGGGCAAAATTTTCATTCTACACAATTTAGAGGGGGAAGGTGTTTTTGCTAGTCCAGTCAATGGGCGGTTTTTGAAACTTTATTTCATTTAATGCTTTAAAGCCTTGGAATTGTAAATATGTTTTTTCCAGCTTTTATTTCATTACAAAATAGACTCCATGCCCAATGGAACACTAGGAGGAAGATTTGATTTTGGTCTTATAAGAAAGGCATTGTTTTGCAGTTCTTGAAACCTCACAGGGAGGATTTCATCCCCAGAAGGAGCCAGTGTTAGCCTTGTTGGCAAATGGCCCAAAAATGGATCCAAATATGCCCCAAAGTCTCCAATTTTACTTAAAATCATGCCAAGAATAAAAACCATCGCATGCCAAGAGCCCTTAGATGGGCGGAAAAGCACTATCAGGAGGCTAAAACACTCGAAAACCATGAAAAACCATGTATCAGAGGCTTAAACTAAGGAATGCACAGCAGCCGTCTGATCTGGACGATCAACGGTCCAGATCTGATCGGCGGGTCACAATCGGCGGGTATCGACAGACAGTATGGAAGTGGCAATTGTGATAAGCGATGCAATGTGGATCGTTGATCAAGCACACAAATCGACAGCCCACATCGTGTCGTAGGACCGCTATCGAAGATTCTTAAGGAGTGCTAACCATGGGCTCGGTGAAACCCGATGACCAAACCCGCCGATATTATACGTAATATTTCATAATTTTTCAAGTCTGCAGGAAGGTCGTTTTTAATGTATTTTCGTGTAATTTCATTATATAATGAAATACAAAGGGAACCAAGGAGTAGTGCCAATGCAATAAAGCCCAGACCCAAAAGGGTTCGGGAATAAAAATACATAATATTTTCATGTCCGCCAAAGGCCATTTTCAATGTTTAATGCATTTCTAAAAAAACCAAGGGACATGCCATTTGCGATAGGCAATAGTGATTAAGTGTGGACCCGATAGATGAATAGATCATATTTGAGGACTTTGAAGTCCGAAAGAAACAGAAATAGGTGGGATTTTACATGTTGCAGCATTTTCTGTTTAAAACAGAAAACAATCATTGTTAAGCATTTGAAGGGATTTCAAAGGGCCAAAGACCCATTGCATCACAGAGCAGAGGCGTTATGCAATAATTTTTACATGCCAGAAAAGGGATTCGGCTGACGGACAAAGGCCGGAAGGGAAAAATACAGCGCAACACAGCCAAAACAAACAGAAACGATCATGAAGCAGACAGCGCAGCTCATCCAAAACAACCCAAAGAGATCATGGGGTATCTCTGGCATGAGAGAGCTCCCTACTAGCGTAGCCAAAATACCATAATGTGGTTATTCTTCTGTTAAAAGAAGAAACCTCCGAGCCATGGTTGCTTAGTCAAGGCATCAAACAGTTAACAAGATAGGAAGGATATGTTGAAAATAGCAACAAGAAATGATAAAAATAGCACTGCTATAAATAGCAGTTTCAGTACCAGTGTTGGATTGGGAAATAAGGAATGAAAAATGGAAGTGCTAAAAATTGCATTCTATTTTTAGCAGTTCAGGATGGATTCCTATTTTTAGTCAATCCCTAGACTAAACATAGGAAGTAAAATTCGAATTTGATATTAACAGCAATTTGTAAATTAATTAATTAATTCATCTTGAGTTAATTAGTTAAGGAAAATCAAACTTGAAGTCTATGTGAGGACATGCAATAGTTTCTCTATTAATTGAGGAATTTAACCATTAGTTAAAGAGATAAGGATGAGTTCTATATTGAGTAGTAATTAGTTGGCTCAGTTAACTGAGTCAAGTCCAGTTATATTTGATTTAAACAGTTTGTTTAAATTAAGTAAGTTCAGTTAGTTAATGCATGCTAGCATATAATTGTTGTTCTTCAGATAACTGAATATTCTCTCATGAATAACTCATGCATGTTAGTTCAGACAGAGACCCAGTTGAGATCAGAGAAGGGACAATGTACTATCAGTTAGATGAATATTTTTCCTATAAAGGAAGCTCATCCATGATGAGAATTTATCTCCTTCAAGACTACGTAGTTGGATCAAATGTTAGTGAGTGTGTGAAGAGGCCAATTCACACAAGTGGCTGCACTGGACCCCAATTGGAATTCCGTAAAGAAGTAGGAAGCTTGGAGAGAAAACCAGAGGTTAGATAGAGGCCTTTGATTGTCTATGAGTAGCAGAGGTATCGCAGAGACAGCAGGATAGCTTTTGAGCTGATTCTTTTTGTAATACTAGCTATATTTCCACTTGTATGATAATACAAAGTTGGGGTTTTAGGATGCGGCTTTCCCCGGGTAAATTCTTTTGTGTTATGTGTGATTGATTCCTTCTTATCAGTTATATGTGTTCTTATTAATGTGGCTCATGTTCGATTAAGCTTCCACTAAATTGTTTGTAGAAGTAGATCAAGTGTTTTTCTTTAGTACATTGCATTACCAGGTGATCTACAGTGGAAATTTCTACATGGTATCAGAGCAAAGGTGATCAAAGGAGAGAATAGTATACTGAGAGGAGATTTCAAAGTTTTTAGTTTTGGGCTGATAGGTTGCAGAGAAGATATGAAAATTTTTGTACAAATTTTTCAGAAACAAATAGCAGATTTAGATTCCTTGCGGAAAAAGACTCAAATTCAAAAAAAAAAAATCAGCTGAATCGGAGTTCAGATGAGGGAGATATCGCTGATTTAAAATCAACTCTTTTTCTAGAAAATTTCGTGACGGTGGGAAATATGAAACAGATTGGTGTGCTAGCCAAGAACCTATATGCATATGAGGTACAAGATGCATGCAAAGACTTGAGGAGTAAGGCAAAGGTTATAGACTTGGTGGTTGAGAGGGAGAGTAAATTACCTCTCAACATGCAGCGCCAGGAGAAGTCTCAGACGATTGTGGAGGAGCCACGATTGGTGAAGCAGCTTCAAGAGGTTGTGGAGCAGCCACAACTGGGGAAGTTAAGAGGAGACAAAGTGGAGACATCCACTCATGCAGAGACCTCTAGTAGGGGGAAATTTTGAGCCAAGTGGGCAAAGGGATCACATGCATCCATACCTCCAAGTAGGATGTGGGACGATGAGAAGTGACAGTCCCAAGAAGGCTGGAACGGGGGCAGGATCCTTGAGGTACCCAACCTCTTTGATTTGACTTTGCTACGGGAGCCCTAATGAGGAGTAACAGGACTAACTGAGTGGGTAGAGACAGATGTGGATGGAATGGCAGAAAGAGCTACAGTGCAGGAGTCCCATGACTGTGTAGAGCAAGTAGGCTGCAACGAAGGGAGAGGCACAGGAATGTTGCACTAGTGCAGGATGGCATAGAGAGGTGTGCAATGGTCTGAGATGCATGGAGTGTTGTAGAAGCTTAGAGGTCAGCGAGGTAGCACTTGTCAGCAGCAGGTAGAGCTTCAGCATCAGAGTATGTTTCTCGCTGAACAGAGAGGTCAGTTGGGAGTTTTTTTTGTTCCGAGAGTTGCTGGAGCAACCACACTTGGTAGAAGTGTTGCATGCATAACATTCCAGAGTTACAGGATCGAGTTTGAGTTGAAGTCTTTCTTGTTGAGAGGGAGTGTTGAAAATAGCAACAGGTAATGATAAAAATAGAAGTGCAAAAAATAGCACTGCTACAAATAGTAGTTTGAGTACCATTGTAGGATTGGGCAACAAGGAATGAAAAATGGAAGTGCTAAAAATAGCATTCTATTTTTAGCAGTTTAGGATGGATTCCTATTTTTAATCAGTCCTTGGACTAAACATAGGAAGTAAAATTCGAATTTGATATTAACAGCAGTTTTTAAATTAATTAATTAATTCATCTTGAGTTAATTAGTTAAGGAAAATCAAACTTGAAGTCTATGTGAGGAATGCAACAGTTTCTCTATTAATTAAGGAATTTATCCATCAGTTAAAGAGATAAGGATGAGTTCTATATTGAGTAGTAATTAGTTGGCTCAGTTAACTGAGTCAAGTTCAGTTATATTTGATTTAAACAGTTTGTTTAAATTAAGTAAGTTCAGTTAGTTAATGCATGTTAGCATATAACTGTTGTTCTTCAGATAACTGAATATTCTCTCATGAATAACTCATGCATGTCAGTTCAGACAGAGACCTAGTTGAGATCAGACAGGGACAGTGTACTATCAGTTGGATGAATATTTTTCCTATAAAGGAAACTCATCCATGATGAGGATTTATCTCCTTCAGGACTGCGTAGTTGGATCAGAGGTTAGTGAGTGTGTGAAGAGACGAATTCACACAAGTGATTACACTGGACCCCAATTGGAATTGCACAAATAAATAGGAGGCTTGGAGGGTAGTCCAGAGGTTAGATAGAGGCCTTTGACTGTCTATGAGCAACAGAGGTATTGCAGAGAGAGAAGGATAGATTTTGAGTTGATTCTTTTTGTAATACTGGCTATATTTCCACTTGTATGATAATACAGAGTTGGGGTTTTAGGTTGAAGCTTTCCCCGGGTAAATTCTTCTGTGTTATGTATGATTGATTCCTTCTTATCAATTATATGTGTTTTTATTGATGTTGCTCATGTTCGATTAAGCTTCCGCTAAATTGTTTGTACAAGTAGATCAAGTGTTTTGCTTTAGTACATTGCATTACCAGGTGATCTACAGTGGGAATTTCTATAGGATATATTAAGACAATCAGAGCATCTGAGAGCTCAGGAGCATTGTAAAAGGCCTATAAATAGTTGAAAGTTAGATGTAATAAGGGTTCAACTTCTGGAGAATATAGAGACTTTGCTACTCAAGTGTCTCATCTTCATTCTAGCAAATATAAGCTTCTTTTGTTGTTATATGTTCAATATCCATTTTCTCTTATGTTTTAAGCTTGCACTTGAACAAGTTGTTCATGTTTCTTCTGTATCTAATGCCAGATAATTGTCATCTTATCTCTGCGTTGATAAATTAGATTTGCAAGCTTCTTTTACTGCCTATAGATAGCCATTCATATGTGTTTACGTATGCATCTGTCGGTACAGTCGGTATTCTCATTTACTGCCTATAGCTAGCCATTCATATGTGTTGATATATGCATCTGCCGATATGGTCAGTATTCTCCATTTATCCATTGAATCTACAAACTATTGAGCATTAGTGGTCTAAAGCCTTAGAAAGTTGAGGGTGATCATGCATTTCTTGAGTAAAAACAGATTTGAAATGGTTATCTGGCTTGATCCAAACCTTCATCCATTCCAATAGTTCAGAGAACAATATTGAAGATTATATGTTATCAGGAATCTCTGAGCTGTAACCTAGGAGAGTTTCCTGGAGTGATAACAAGCCTCACTCCATAATCTATTTACTTTAAGTAAAAGCATTGTGTTCCTTGTCTCGGGGTTGTTCTAGGTTATCCACTGACCTAGGGGAGATACCTTTGTCCACAATTGTAAATACTGCATGACAAATTTGTGACTCCACTGGGGAATGGAGTATTCCCTTTGTGGTATCCTTGTCTAGTATGTTTGATTACCTCCTTAATAGACCTTTGTTGTCTCATCCAACCAAGAAAAGACCTAGGAAGTGGTTTCATTGAGCCTTTTGTGCAATTTTTGTGTTGGAAGCCTCTTTCCCAGGCCCAATGCACCCCTTGTGCCTTTGATAGAGCGTTGCACCTCACCCTAGCCCACTTTGCACCAGCGTTATAACGCATTGGTGCCTCTTCTGCACCAGCGTTGGCTGTTATTTTTACATGAATTTTTCCTTGGTTCTGTTGACGATGATGAACCCGCCAACATGTCAAGGGATCTCCTAGTAAGAAGTCCCAACTAGACCTCAAACCGTTTGGAGTAGGAGTCTGAGCAATGGGTATTAAAGTAGTTCCTTTACCATGCTAACATGCAGAGGTAAGTATGATGACTTTGTCAAAAGCAACTGTGTGACCTTGCAGCAAGTCAAGTGAGATGCATGGGGGTTCTAACACACAGAGGGGAAAAGGAAGTGTGTCCCTTAGAAGCCTGTAATAGTACACAACCTAAGAGGAACACACGAGTGGAATGACATCACAAGCTAGAAGCATAATAGTCCACAATCCAAAGTGATGAGTTAATACAAAAACATGTCCCCAACAAGATTCATACAATTTCATACAAAATAGTTCATACACAAATGCGTAAGTTTAATAACATACATTGCTAAAGTAACCAGAATAGTAGAACTACAATAACAACATATGCATGAAAACGTGTTGGCTTAGTTATATTATTAAGTGAAACTTCCCTCCATACATACACCATTGACAGGAACTAGCCCCAATAGTGGAACATTACTGTCAACATTTCTTGCTCCTCCAAAGAGATGTTCTCACTTTACGATGTGGAGAAGTTAAGGCTCGTCATAATACTCTCCAAGCCTTCTCTAAGCAATCCCTAGCCAAAATCTTGGCTCTCAAAATCTTGTTCTATGAGTTATGAAGTTCTATTTATAACAAAGGGTGGGGTGACCCTTGACATTCCCCTTTGACTCTTTGAATACCCTCATTACTTTTCAACTTATTTACAAATAACTCTTTACTTTACCTAGTGAATATTCACATTCCACTAGTGACACTTGGAATTTCACTTACAACATATTACGAATATTATACATTTTGCACATGTACACATGTGAGACAAAATAGGTTAGAGACACCCTAACAAGACAAAACATTATGACCCCAGAGTTTGGGGAAATACCAACTCGACAACCTCCACTTGATGCTACTCAGTCACATACTGATGCCAAGCTTGGTACTATGCGATGATGTCCCCAAACTTCTTGATGGTGTCTTTCTGATAATGGACTCTTGCCTCCATAGCTTTTGGGTATATCATCTTGGAACCTATGTCCAGATCATCTTGAAGCATGTGCAACATGGTCTTGACAATAACCGTACCATCGATGTACTTTTGCATGTTTGGTGCACTCATCTCCAAGTCATCCCTAGTGGCTTCTTGCCTTAGTTATTCCATATACTTGTCGACCTCCAATCTAACTTTGTTCTTGTGCTTAGCTTCGGTAAGAGAACCTACATATGTTCACTCTCTTCCTCACTTGTTGGTTGTTCCATCTTATCAACTGTCATGCGGAAAGAGTCGTTAGTGCGGACACAACCGACCTCCCTAGAAGCAAAAGCTTTCTAGTGACAAACAAGACAAATAAAGCTACCTTTCTCTAAACATGCATTACAAATACAAGTAATCAGGGGATCTTTAACATACCTTTAGTCCAACGCTTTGTAGTAGTCCAGCCTCTTCGATCCGGATGAGATCCTCCTTTTCTTCGAAACCTGCATTCACTAACAAGCCAAAAGATTAAATAGCACCTGATAAACTCATAAAACAATACATATCCATCATACAGACGAAGGAGTATATGAAACAAACCATGAATAACAATATGTTGAGAAAAATAAGTTCATTTGCATTAAAAGGTAACAAAAGGAACCATTACAACCTTAGCCTTGGTGTTGTGCAAGTCCCTCCTAGGGTCCAGCAAGAGTTTTCCTTTACTTTGATCAGCTCACCCACTCTCAAATAAAGCTAGGAAAGGATGGGAATCTCTCCTATCAAGCTTTACAAGGGAGTCCTAATTCCAGCAGCATCTACCCTTAGGAATGTTCAGCTTTCAACCTCTCCTCCCTCTGGCCCAATGCCTGTATTTATAGTGCTCTAGAGGAAGTTATTCAGGTCCACCATCAATGGGATAAGCCCTTTTTGGATGGGATAGCTCCCCTCTTGATGGGATAAGTTCCTCTTTGGTAGGGATACATGAACCATCTAGAGGCGCTTCATACACGTCAAACAAGCTTCTAGAATGCTCTAGAAATGACCACAAGTAACTTTTTTGGAGTGAAACTTGGGCCTTTTGACCTTTACAGGAGTACGCACCCATTGCTTTACAGACAGAGCGTACAAGTACGCATGTATTGTGAACTTGGATTGCGTACACACAGGTAAGGTTAAGAGAAACTGCGTACCAGAGATAATTGATTTTTAATGACTTTCTCTCTTTCTTGAAGTTTGACATGGAGAGCAGAGGTATGAGCCTTGCCAAGGAGGATAGTATGATAGTTGATGGAGCTATACTAACTGCAAATAGTCATGGTGACAAATTTTAGTGTAACAGATTGCCCCCTAAAGTGCAAAGCCTGTAGTAGATTAGGGTTTCATATCATCTAGGAAGGGTGAAGTACTTTATCATTTCAAGGATTATCTTGTGGAGAGCCCAGTCAGAACCTGCAATTATTCAACACAAAATACATATATATGATCATATCATCGCTGAGGTAGGAATTCCCATACTCAGATTGAAAACTTTAACTAACAAACTATCTACTGCTCTGATACAGGAATGATTCTGCAGTACATCATAATCATAGACTTTTGTAGACACGGTATGGACGCAGCCATCTGTTTATAGTTAGTCTACTATATAATGTATACAAAACTCCTCGCAGCCTGGATGGTGGAAACTAGATCCAGGGTCTTCATTTCTACTTCCCGAACAGGTACAATTCTAACCATGCGAATAAATGAGTTGATGTCGAACATGGTAGAAACCACTTGATTACCAGTCAATGATGTAGACTGTCGTCAAAGGCGAGAAACCTGCCATTGATGCATGCAGACTTCAAGGTACTGACGATTCCTAGGTCATCTTTCTAAATAATGTGCTGATGTCGATAGAAAGTGACCCGTTGCAGGCAAGCCCACAACACGAAATCATAGATCAAGTTAAAGAAATGTAGCTGTAAGGACTGACTCAGGGATGGTCAAAATGGATGACGAGTATTTTGTAGATGAATGTTTATTGCAGAGACCTCTTGAACACATAACGACATGACAGATGGCTTGGTGACATTTGACCCAAAGTTAATACCCGGCTAAAGGCTTTCAATGTGGTTTGATCAACTGTGAGGCAAAGGATTTCCCAACCCAGGTGAATGAAAAGTGTTGTGTTAGAGAGTGGTAATAAGGCTTCTTCTGAGACAAAGGATAACAAATGGGCTCATTTTTCTCTCTTTTCCCCCACCATTTCTGGCAAGTACCTCTTTATTTTTTACAAGCTTGAGGAGCATAACATATGCTTGATTATAAGCTCATCCTTCGGATGAGTCCAACTTAGTTTTGATTCGAACCCTAAGAAGGAGTGGTCCGTTCTTGTTTGTAATCGAACAGGTCCTTTACTGTGAAATTTTAACGAGTCCAGTTTAGGATAAACTCAGCGTTTTTCATTTTTAGAGAGTCTGAAGAAACTTAAGAAGACTCTAGGGTTGAACTTTTTCGTAAATTTGTGTCTCCCAAGCCCGAAAAAGTATAAAATAATACTTGAGAGAACCGCTTAGTCTTGTGACCAAGGAGTACTTTCATGATTAGTTTCCTTGACCTGAAAAGTAAAAAGCGATCAAGGGCACGTCATTTTATTTCCAGTATCGAGTTTGAAACGACAAAAACCCGGTAATCTTTTCCTGTTTTTACGGTCAGAAAAGAGCTATAAGGGGACCGTCTTTTAATTCTGTTTTAACGAGTGTAAAAGAAACGCTCGGCAATCTTTTCATATTTTAGGAGTCTGAAAAGGGCTTAAAAGAGAACTCCAAGGTTTCACTTTTTTGTAAGTTTTAACGAGTTCGAAAAAATGATAAAAATGTACTCATGGTTTTCATTTTTTCGTAAGTTTTAATGAGTTCGAAAAAATGATAAAAATGTACTCATAGGGCCGACCTTCAATTTAATTTACGAGCAGGAAAAGACGGAAAGAACTCGGCATTTTCATTTGTTTTACGAGAATGAAAGATAGCAAAATAATCTTGGGATTTTCATGAGTTTAACGAGTCTTGAAAATAACTGAAATTGACTCAAGATAAGTTTCATTTTTACAAAAGCTTGAAACAGAGAAAACTATGCTTCAAAGTAGTTTCTTTTTTACACAAGCTTGAAACAAAGAGAAAACTGTGCTTGCTACCCCCTAAGCATAATTGCTAGAGCGCATGCCCCCCAAGCTTCATTTCATTCAACTAGGTGGATGAAATGAAGGTTCGGTTACGAGATCATTTGAAAGACTCGACCTAAAATGGTAAGAAAATTATGCAAAACACTGAAATAACTAACCTAAATATACAACGTAACATTTGAGATCTAGTCAAACTCTCGACTCAAGTAGAGGAGGATTTGTTTCATTTTTTAACGAGCTTGACACAGGAAAAGAACTATGCTCGGATTCGGTTTCATGTTTACGCAAGCTTGAAACGAAAAACTATGCTTGTTATAAGTTCACATGCCCCCAGCATAATGACGCAAAACGAGGTACATGCCCCCCAAGCTTCATTGCATTCAATGAGGTGGATGGAATGAAGCTTTACTTTCAAGATCATGGAAAGACTTGTGGGAGTTGTTTCATTTTTTAGTGAGGTTGACACAGGAAAAGAACTATCCTCAAAACCCTTGTTTCATTTTTTAAACGAGCTTGACACAAGATAAGGAACTATGCTCATAACTACTCTCTACAATCTACCTAACAAAAACTCTACTCTAAAAACCTTGATTCATTTTTTAACGAGCTTGACACAAGACAAGGAACTATGCTCTAAAATCCTTGATTCATTTTTTAATGAGCTTGACACAAGACAAGGAACTATGCTCATACCTGATTAATTTTTTAACGAGGTTGACTCAGTAACAAGAACTATCCTCAAAACCCTACTTTCTACAATCTACCTACTTATCCTAAAATCTACCTGATTCATTTTTTAATGAGGTTGACTCAGTAAAAGAACTATCCTCATGCTAGCCTGCTTCATTTTTTAACGAGGTTGATACAGGAAAAAACTATCCT
The DNA here is from genome assembly GCA_031772625.1 of Pinus tabuliformis. Taxonomy (NCBI): domain Eukaryota; kingdom Viridiplantae; phylum Streptophyta; class Pinopsida; order Pinales; family Pinaceae; genus Pinus; species Pinus tabuliformis. The sequence continues at coordinate 596,371,874 of CM062810.1, read as the reverse complement.
CGAAAACACCTGTTTCATTTTTTAATGAGGTTGGCACAGGAAAAGGAACTATCCTCGCACCTGATTCATTTTTTAATGAGGTTGACACAGGAAAAGAACTATCCTCATACTCACTGATTCGTTTTTTAACGAGGTCGACACAGTAAAATGAACTTTCCTCGTCACATCCAATTTCATTTTTTAACGAGGTTGAGAGAGGATCAAACTATCCTCGTACACACTGATTCATTTTTTAACGAGGTTGACACAGTAAAAGGAACTTTCTTCACACACACTGATTCATTTTTTAACGAGGTTGACACAGTAAAAGGAACTTTCCTCACCCACACTGATTCATTTTTTAACGAGGTTGACACAGTAAAAGGAACTTTCCTCACCCTCACTAATTCATTTTTTAACAAGGTCGACACAGTAAAAGGAACTATCCTCGTACTCCTTGTTTCATTTTTTAACAAGGTTGATACAAGAAAAAACTATCCTCGCTCTAGCCTGTTTCATTTTTTAACGAGGTTGATACAGGCAAAAAACTATCCCCGTACACACTGATTCATTTTTTAACGAGGTTGAGACAGTAAAAGGAACTTTCCTCGTACCTGATTCATTTTTTAACGAGGTTGATACAGGAAAAATTATCCTCGTTGCAGCCTGTTTCATTTTTTAACAAGGTTGGTATAGGAAAAAACTATCCTCGCGCAGCCTCTTTCATTTTTTAACGAGGTTGGTACAGGAAAAAACTATCATCGCGCTCACTGATCATGGCTTCCAACTGGAAGAAAGACATGTCAATGGACACACCTTGATCGTGGCTTCCAAGAGGTCTTCATCAGAAGGAAGAATAGTTCTCTGGAAGGAACACACGTCAAGGGACTCAAAAGGGATAAGAACATCGTGTTCAAGTAATCCCATAGAGTTTTCCATGTCAATTACCCGATCTAAATCAAAGGAAGATGAGCAAACAGTGAGAGGCTCACTTACATCGGTAACTGAAAGCATGGGACCAGTTGCCACATAATTAACCCGTGTCAGGGTAGATACCACTTTAGAATCAGGAACATTTAGGGGTGTCATATTATTGGTAGTTGAGACAATACTAGGGAACGAAAGCTGGTCTACAGTCACAATACTGCCATTGTGAGGGAAAGACATCACGCGAAAGAGTGTCGATACGACAACTTTCATTGCATAAACATAGTCTCGCCCAAGGAGTAAATTGAAATCCAAGGGACCTCGAACTACCATAAGATCAATACAGACATTTTTACCTTCCAAGGTAATAGAAAACTTAGGAAGGATCCCTAAAGGTTCACTAATGGGCCTGTTAAAATCTTTCAGATTCTGCGTAATAGGCGCAAGCTGAGGGGAACCCAAAGCTTTCCAAACAGTTGAGGATAAAATACTAACAGAAGCACCTTCATCTACCTGAGTATACTGTATGTCCCTACCACCAGCCTTGACAATGATTTGGAAAGGGATGGAGGAAGGAAGACGAGGTTCTGTCAGTCTATTCCAATCAAAGGAAAAGACCTCAGTACTTGGAGGGGGTTCTGTAGAAATAGGTGAAATGCCCCCCGGCATAGAAGAATCTGATGTAACAAGAAGAACCTGAGCAGTATGAAGTTCACTCTCCAAAGGGAAAGTGGGATCGACCGAATGTGAAATTGAATCGACCACTTGATCAACTAATGGATCATCAACCTGAGTGACATGAGTTTCACTCTCCAATGGGAGAGTGTGATCGACTGTACTTGAATTTAGATCAATCACTCCGTCTGTTGACGGTAGGTTGGGAGAAAGTTTACGGTAACCAGTTGGAAATTCTTGCTGTGAAACAGTAAGGTTTTCCAACAATGTTGAGGCTTCATCCATGTGAGGGAAAATGTGAGTTTGATGACTCCCTTTGCATAACTTACAAGGAAACCTAACTTTACCCTTTTTCCTAGGAACCTGACTATCACTGGTTGATGGATCAATGGAAAGTTGATGAGATTTTTCTGGCCATACTTCCAAGACCTTTGGAATACCAGGACAATTGAAAAGGAAGTGGTCACCCTTACAAAGCCTGCAAGGGTATTTGGGTTTACGATGCATGTCGGAGTTTTCCTCAACACAACTAACACTTACAGTCATGGTTGGTTTGTTGACTTGTTTCTTATCTTGCTTCTTCTTCTTCTTCTTCTTCTTCCCTTTCTTCTTCTTCTTAGCCTCCTGGTTACTAGCATCAAGGCTTTTACCAGGCGAAGAGGAAGAAATGGAGGATGAAAAATTAGGCGAAGAAGATAAAGGGTCAACATAAGGTTGGGGATGTTGAGATGGTGAACTCTGTTGAGGTGAAGCATCCGGTTGAGATGGAACAATTGGAGTATTTTGGACCAACGAAGTTGAAAACAACCATATCGGTAATCCTATTGTAAATCCAGGTAATGACAAAGTAGCCATATAAGGAGGACCAACATTTCCAAAGTAAGGAAAAGTACTAGGATTCTCGTTAGGAGGGGTTCCTAGGTTGGTAAATTCCGGAACATTTGCCATTATATTCAACTTCAGTGAATTTTATTAACAATTTTTCAAAACTAAAATGAACAATTCACAATTCACACCTAACAATTAAAATTCACAATTCACACCTATGGTCTCTAAAAGTAAAAACAAACAAATTAACACGCGCTATCAAATCTAGGAGTCAAACGATACACAAACAGTAACCTTCCGGACCGAAAACACTAATTGGGGATGAAATCCAACATTGCAGAATTCAGTACAAAAGTGGCGGGTGGAACAGTTACCCCGGCAACCTGCTTAATGAATAGACTGGACCAAGTTCCTCCACTTTAACCGTCTCGAGTGAAGTGAACCCCCCAGAAAATCCAAGTGAATCTAGCCGACGTCTGCTCCAGGTACAGTGGGATCTTCCCTCCACTGTCACCTTGGGTAGAACCCAAAAGATAATGGTCACTAAGGTCACCAACAGCAACAAATACACCTGGGGGAACAGTCTACGACCCGATAGCACGCAAGGGCAGAGTAACAAGCTCAATCCTCTTGTCGGCTCCTTGACAATAATCCAAGGTTTACCGACAAGTGACCCCAGGCTCCTCGACAATAATCCGAGGTTTACCGTTTGTAGTACGTGCGTATCTGGCATCTTTCCCAATGAAGGAGGATTGATCCCCTCACTGGTTCGAACACGGTCTCGTGCTTCTCCTTTAAGAGGAGCTTTCCAAGAGCATAAATGTAACAGTTGGATTTACCCTACCACAAGATGAGCTACTTCTTTGGTTTTACTGTCTTGGAGAGTTAATTACTCTCCTACTCCAAGACACTAGCCTAAGCTATGTTGGTGTATCAGAGCCCTAGAAATGTAAAAATTACTAGATGAATTTTAATTAAGCGTTGTGTTATTAAGGCTGTTATTACTCAAATGGGTAAATAGATACGAAACCAATGGTGTTATGACCCGACTCAACTGAATGCAATCGAATATGATAATGTAATCTTTTCAATTCGATGAATCCTAACTAAAGTAAGGAGAGAGTTTCCATTCACTTCCAACAATGCAAAAAACTGATCACTAAGAGAAAATATAACAAATTCTCTAATGCACTAGTTTTATCGAGAAAAACTAATGCAAATCAATTCCAAACCATTTTTTTTATTTTTATTTTTGTGTAATTTCAAATCAAAGAAAACTGATCTAAATCTACGATTGATTTTTCAGAATGTAAACTATGCAATGGTAATCTAAGCACAATTCACTTGAAAAGTATGCAAATGTAATCTATGCACATTTTTCATTCATATTCTGAAAATGAGAATTCTAATTATGTGATCTATGCAAGAGAATTCTCAAACACAAGACGATTCTAATGTAATCTAAGAACCAATCAAGTGCAAGTCGAGAAAATTGGGTGAGAGTTCCAAAGATCATAAAATAAAAACACTCAAAGGCGATTAACACTCATACACAATTTAGCCCCCCCTGGCGAATGAGGGGGAAATTTTTTTTGCAAAAACAAAAGCAAAAAGATGCAAAATTGTGAAAGGACTGAGAGAAACCTCCAAGTAATGACCAAAGGAAAACAAATCAAGAATTTCTCAAGAAAGGGACCCAAAACACCCAATTGATGAAAGCTTAAAGTAGGAATGCTAATGAAACAAGCTTAGATGAAGATTTATGGCAGGTAACCAGTGGATCTGGGCAGTAAAAACAAATTAAAAACAAAATCTAAAAGGCAAAAAGAAGAAAATTGAAATTTTCTTAATTTTGACAGGGTACGCAAGCGACCTGTTAGCACAGGTGCGGGTACGCTCTGTGCACAAAGCTACAGTGCGTACAGGTACGCACTGTGCTTAACGCAGAGGCTACGTACTTCTAGCAAAACAAAGAAAAACTAAAATCTAATTTAACCCTAAGCTAGCCCACCCAAAAACACAGTCAGACAGCCAAAAACTAGAAAACAAACGACTTTTCTCAGATCAAAATTTCATACAAAGGAAAAAACATTCACATCAATGGATTCCCCAGCGGAGTCGCCATTTTGTCATGCGGAAAGAGTCGTTAGTGCGGACACAACCGACCTCCCTAGAAGCAAAATCTTTCTAGTGACAAACAAGACAAATAAAGCTACCTTTCTCTAAACATGCATTGCAAATACAAGTAATCAGGGGATCTTTAACATACCTTTAGTCCAATGCTTTATAGTAGTCCAGCCTCGTCGATCCGGATGAGCTCCTCCTTTTCTTCGAAACCTGCATTCACTAACAAGCCAAAAGATTAAATAGCACCTGATAAACTCATAAAACAATACATATCCATCATACAAACCAAGGAGTATATGAAACAAACCATGAATAACAATCTGTTGAGAAAAATAAGTTCATTTGCATTAAAAGGTAACAAAAGAAACCATTACAACCTGAGCCTTGGTGTTGTGCAAGTCCCTCCTAGGGTCCAGCAAGAGTTTTCCTTTACTTTGATCAGCTCACCCACTCTCAAATAAAGCTAGGAAAGGATGGGAATCTCTCCTCTCAAGCTTTACAAGGGAGTCCTAATTCCAGCAGCATCTACCCTTAGGAATGTTCAGCTTTCAACCTCTCCTCCCTCTGGCCCAATGTCTGTATTTATAGTGCTCTAGAGGAAGTTATTCAGGTCCACCATCAATGGGATAAGCCCTTTTTGGATGGGATAGCTCCCCTCTTGATGGGATAAGTTCCTCTTTGGTAGGGATACATGAACCATCTGGAGGCGCTTCATACACGTCAAACAAGCTTCTAGAATGCTCTAGAAATGACCACAAGTAACTTTTTTGGAGTGAAACTTGGGCCTTTTGACCTTTACAGGAGTACGCACCCATTGCTTTACAGACAGAGCGTACAAGTACTCAATTATTGTGAACTTGGATTGCGTACACGCAGGTAAGGCTAAGAGAAACTGCGTACCAGAGATAATTGATTTTTAATGACTTTCTCTCTTTCTTGAAGTTTGACATGGAGAGCAGAGGTATGAGGCTTGCCAAGGAGGATAGTATGACAGTTGATGGAGCCATACTAACTGCAAATAGTCATGGTGACAAATTTTAGTGTAACATCAACCTATATTGGTGTTGTTTGCCTTTTCATTGCACCTTGCCTTTGTTCTTATTCCCACCTTTGCTTCTCATCTTGTTCTTTCCTCCTTAGCTCTCATCATTCCTTTGGATTTTGTTCTGCTTTTTGCGGTCTCAGTTCTGCTACCTGCAAGCTTTGTGTTTCTTTCTTCCTCTGCTCTAATGTCTGTGTCCTCTACTTCCTTTTGCTTCTACTATCAAAGATCCCTGCATCAAGATTGAATCCGCTTTCACTCTACAACTTTTTTCTCCCTTTATTATGTCAACGATTTTTTCTTTCCCTAATCTTGTATTGGATTGTTGCCTTCTCCCACTATTGTTGGTCTTGTTGCCATGTTAGTGTTGACTCATTTTCTATAAAGAGTTGGGCATCTTCATATAATGGAAAGTAAACTAGCGCTTTCTCAACTGCTTTACTAGTACTACTTTCAGTGGTCACTCTTCAAACAACTCCCTTTAGTGCCAAGGTACAATGACTGTTGGAGAGGAGTGATTCACAAGTATGGTACCTGTGGGACAAAATGGACACTCATGGCAACCAAACATTAGCTCTTACAAATATAACTTCACAATATGATCAAGCAACAACAAGGGCATCTAATGAGAGAAGTTGCGGAATTTTTACAGAGAGGGGTGACTGACTGGCTGTGGGAACTGTGCAATCGCAGCAGTCAGTGTAGAAGCTTGATGACCAGAACTGTGCAATGCACAGTTCAGTCTGGGCTAGGGCCTGCGAGAGACTGCACATTACGTAGTTTCAATGGCTAGGCTAGGACACTGGCTCTTGGAATTGCATGATACGTAGTTGGATCCAGGCCAAGACAAGATCTGCACAATTCCACAAGCCAAGGGAGAGGCCTTGAGCTCCCAGATTTCACAATGCATGCAGTCAAGTGTGAGATCCAGAAAGGGGAGCCCATATCTACCCATGTGGAGTGTGAAAATAAGAAAATCTAAAGGATGATTGTTGAGCTAATTTATGTTCCTAAACTAACACAATTATTTACTATCAATCCGGGTTGTTTATTCTTGGAGGCAAATTCACTATTTGTGAAGATCAAATATAACCAAAATTTGAAAGATAAATGATTAAAAACTAAGAGAAAATATATCTTAAAACTCTTGATTCAATCAGCTTAAAAGAGGAAACATTGAAAGAGTTCTTGACTCAAGAAGTCTACTTCCACCTCAGTTATTACTTAATGAATTAGAGATGATAACCAGAAACTCAAGATGCATAAATCATACATGAAAAAGGCTCTTAGCTTAAGAGACACTTAAGGTTTTCCAACATAATTCATTCATCTCAAGATATAAATCTAAATGGAAACAAACTATTTGCATGTAAACAAAAGAGACTAATTCTAATTCACCATTTCATAGAGAGAGTGCCCAACTTGAACACTTGTTTCCCAACTCAATTAGATGATGAATAAACCATTAAAAAATGAAATCAATCACTATTCATAACCATGATGCAATCTGAAATAAGACTTTGAAAAACTAAAGCTACCATCAACCAGATTTGCAATGAAATAAAACTAGTTTAACTTCGAAGTGTACTTAGCTTGGAGTGGGGGCCCTCCACCCTTGCCTTGCACACTTATGAAGATGATATCAGAAGCTTTATATCAGTCACACATCCATGTATTGAGCAGCAAAAATGAGAGTAACACAAGTCTTCAAATTAAGTCTTCAAACCAAAAATATTACAGCATAAAAGTATCATATGTCAATTGTGTTGAGCCATCAAAGTGTGGCTCTTAAATAAGGATTTCATGAAACCAACTGATCTAAAATCACTCTAACAAACATATCTACTCTAATCCACCTATCCAAGTCTAATCCACCTCCCTCATCCCAAGAAATATGACTAATATCTTGGAATCCCAAAACAACCCTATTTAGATGGGATTTCTGGATGACTAGTCATGATTGACTAGCTCCAAAAAGGCATAATAAAGCTCGTTCTGTTGGAACCAAGCATAGGTGGCTTGGTCCTAATTCGCAAGATTTCTATTCATGCATCCCATTCGTGCTGAAGTGGCCTGCATCCATATCAACCATGAAGTGATTACGGGAATTTCTGAAATTGCCAAAATTGCACTTAAAATCAAACTTTTATAAAAACTTTAGAAATTGACAAATTAAAGCTAAATACCTGATTAGACATCAAATATTCATTAAAATGAAATGGATGAAGTGAAAATGAAGGATAAATGGATAGTTAGGTAAGTTTCTCAAAGCAAAATAAGATCAAAACTGAAGCCCAACATCTCTCCCATGCTTATGATCAAGCATGTCCCCATGCTTGCTTGCTCCTCTTGGACCTTCTGCCCTCTGAAGTGGATGCTGTACATGTAGTTGTTTCCCTGTTCACACAATCAGATTCTGATTCCTATTTTTCCTTTAACATTGCTGCTTTAACCTTTTGTTTTTCATATTTAGCTTTCCACATGTTTTTATCTTTTAACCACTGGAATGCCTGTTTGGAAAGCAATTCATTTCTCCTTTTCAACCTGCTTATTTCTTCTTGTAACTTTTCATTTGTTTTCATTAGTTTTGCATTGTCCTTTTTCTGTGCCTTATTCTCTGATTTTAATTCCTTTTCCACAATTTTGCTTATTTCTATCTGATCTGTTAAGTCTTGGATTTTGGCCAAATGAATTTCCTTTTCAAAATCCTGGGTGGTTTTCATTAATGATTCTCCTGCATCATTATATATGGAATCCCTTTCAAGGGGTTCTTGTGCTATATCCTGTTCTTCTGGTTTCCTAGGAGAATAAGCTTCTACTTCTTTCTCAAGATCAATAGAATTTCTATTCCTATGAACAGACATAAAAGATGTTTCAGTCTCATGCATGGCCATATTTCTAGCTCTTGTTCTTGGATATAGGGGAGAATTCATCATGCTTCTACTTTCCTGTTCTACCTTGTCCTGTATATCAATAAACTGTTCAGTAAAATGATTTTTATGCATGAATTCTTTCCATTCTAGGCCCTTTGATTTCACCTGGTATTCCACTAAGATTTTAATTAACCCCTGATGATAGATCTATGCTGACCTTGGCCTATTTTCTTGTTTCACTGTTTCAATCATTTTTACAAGACTTTTGTACAGGAAATATGGTAAGTTAATTCTATCATCTCCTTTGATATGCTGTAGTAATCTAACATGATATAAATGAGCAATGTTGTATCCACGATCACATGTCAAAAACTTCTGAACAATCAAGACTAGTTCCTTCCATGGTTCATTGAACCACTCCCTGGGTATCCCCTTAGTTCTATCAAATGTCCCCTTTCGGTTCTTTTCAAGGAAGAAAGTCCACCCTTTCTCCTTGAAATGTAAACCTTTGTGATACTTTTCCCCTATCATCGGCAACTCTAAGGCTTTGGACAAGTACTCTTGAGTTACTGGGACACTGATTTCTCCTACTTGAGTTTGGTCTTGACTAAAATTATTGATGAAATCTTTAGTTATCTGATCAGAATAGCCATATGTTCTACATAAGATATCGAATTCAAACATGAATGAATCCGGATCTTCTGTAGACATTCCATAGAAGTTTGGCAACACAGAAGGTAGAATGTTTTTCATCTTTACTTCTTCTCCTAGTATTGCACTTGTATCTATTATTGGGAAACCAAAAGTTGATTCTTGGTCAAGTCCATCTTCTTGTCTTTTCCTGTCATTTTCTTCCTTCCTATCATTTTCGTGCTTCCTTTCTTCCTCTCTCTTCCTCCTCCATTCTCTTTCTTGTCTTTCATTTTCAGCTCTTTGTTCTTCATCATTAAGATGAACGGATCCATGTCCTTCTGCCATTGTTTGAGTTGTTTCAATTTCAGGTGGAGGTTCAAGTTGTGGGAAGATAGGAGGATCGATGGATGGAAAAACAACTTGTTTCCCTTTCTCCCTTGGTTTTCCGGAAGTGGAGAATTTTTGCTTTGCCTCCCAAGCTGACAAAGTTTGCCTTTCAATCAAGGTTAATCTTTGGCCACTTCTTTGTTTTTCAATCAGCTCTTCAATGATTGGATTACCAGTAACAGGTGTATGTGATGATCCTATCTCTACTTGTGGGGGGTTTTTGATAAATCTACCTTGAGGATCTCTAACTCTAGGCATAAAGAAACATAATTAAAGAAGTGAAATGTAACTAATGTTTTTGTGTATTTTGGATTTTATCTCTCTATTGACTATGCCGATATTTGCCTCCCCGGCAACGGCGCCAAAATGTTAAGCTAATTTATGTTCCTAAACTAACACAATTATTTACTATCAATCCGGGTTGTTTATTCTTGGAGGAAAATTCACTATTTGTGAAGATCAAATATAACCAAACTTTGAAAGATAAATGATTGAAAACTAAGAGAAAATATATCTTAAAACTCTTGATTCAATCAGCTTAAAAGAGGAAACATTGAAAGAGTTCTTGACTCAAGAAGTCTACTTCCACCTCAGTTATTACTTAATGAATTAGAGATGATAACCAGAAACTCAAGATGCATAAATCATACATGAAAAAGGCTCTTAACTTAAGAGACACTTAAGGTTTTCCAACATAATTCATTCATCTCAAGATATAAATCTAAATGGAAACAAACTATTTGCATGTAAACAAAAGAGACTAATTCTAATTCACCATTTCATAGAGAGAATGCCCAACTTGAACACTTGTTTCCCAACTCAATTAGATGATGAATAAACCATTAAAAAATGAAATCAATCACTATTCATAACCATGATGCAATCTGAAATAAGACTTTGAAAAACTAAAGCTACCATCAACCAGATTTGCAATGAAATAAAACTAGTTTAACTTCGAAGTGTACTTAGCTTGGAGTGGGGACCCTCCACCCTTGCCTTGCACACTTATGAAGATGATATCAGAAGCTTTATATCAGTCACACATCCATGTATTGAGCAGCAAAAATGAGAGTAACACAAGTCTTCAAATTAAGTCTTCAAACCAAAAATATTACAGCATAAAAGTATCATATGTCAATTGTGTTGAGCCATCAAAGTGTGGCTCTTAAATAAGGAGTTCATGAAACCAACTGATCTAAAATCACTCTAACAAACATATCTACTCTAATCCACCTATCCAAGTCGAATCCACCTCCCTCATCCCAAGAAATATGACTAATATCTTGGAATCCCAAAACAGCCCTATTTAGATGGGATTTCTGGATGACTAGTCATGATTGACTAGCTCCAAAAAGGCATAATAAAGCTCGTTCTGTTGGAACCAAGCATAGGTGGCTTGGTCCTAGTTCCCAAGCTTTCTATTCATGCATCCCATTCGTGCTGAAGTGGCCTGCATCCATATCAACCATGAAGTGATTACGGGAATTTCTGAAATTGCCAAAATTGCACTTAAAATCAAACTTTTATAAAAACTTTAGAAATTGACAAATTAAAGCTAAATACCTGATTAGACATCAAATATTCATTAAAATGAAATGGATGAAGTGAAAATGAAGGATAAATGGATAGTTAGGTAAGTTTCTCAAAGCAAAATATGATCAAAACTGAAGCCCAACAACGATGTGAGGATGAGTCCAGATATGAATAAATGTAGATGTATGCAGGTGAAAAAAGTGCATCAATTGATTAAATTGAAGGAATACAAAGCATGTGAAGGGAGTTTCCACAATGATGACCGTTGATGCAAAAATGGGAAAACTCATGCGACACTTGGGAAAGGCAATCTATAACTTGAACAACACTTCTATAAGCTAAAACAAGTTAAAACACCAGCGGTCATTCAAAAAAATGAGTGAAACAACACTCTCACAAGCTAAACAAACAAAAGCGAAAAAAAAAAGCAGCAAAAGGCGATAAAAGCAAAACTCACCCTGAAAAGCAATGACAATGCTCTGAAGGCTACTTGATCTCCTAGGGAAGATAGAGCTTGATGATTGAATATATAAGTGAGCTCTAGAGGCATCTATTACATAGAGTTGAGCAAAAGTGGAGTTCATGTCGCATGTGCTTGAGATCAAGGACAATAATGACACTTGGAAGAAACTTCTAAATATGGCAACGTGTCACCTTCAGGAAACTAATAATAGATCCCTACTTCCTAGGGATGATTTTCCTCTTAGCTTCTTTCTTTTCAGGAAAACTGCCATGCACTGCTCGGAAATATTGTGCATTTCTGGGAAGGACCCAGCAACTCTCTAGTTCATGCACCAAGCAATTTGTAAGCATGGTATGTTCTGTGCAATTTCTAGGTTGAGTGACCCTGGGCTACCTCTCAAGCTCTACGCAATTTCCTAGCTGAAGATAAGCTATCATCTGGTTCTATGCAATTATGAAGCTGAAGGCTCACTTGCTGGCTTGGACTACTCTACACAGTTTCCCAGCTAAAGACAAGTTGTCAGCTAGGTTTGCACAATTTTGCAGTTGAACCTCACTTGTTGGCTTGGACTACTCTGTGAAGCTTCTTAGCTAAAGGCAAGCTGCTAGCAAGTTCTATGAAATTCTGGATCCGAAGCACACTGTTGGGTTGCACTACTAATTTCCTGAGAGCAAGGTTGGTTTCCCTCAACGATTACGCAGATCATCAAGGCAGTGCTAGAACCGGTTTGCAACCAAGTAAAGATGTCATCTTGTGGTCAAACAAAAAAGAAAGTAAGAAAACACAAGCTATAAAGTGAAAGATACTCAAATGAAAGTACAAGTACCTAGGTCAGTTCGAGACAAGCTGCTGAGATTTTGGTAGGGAGGCTCCAAAACGAAGTGAAGGAAAAAATTTGGAGGGTGGTTGTAGCCACTACAACATTGGTAACATAGTGGAAGAACTCCATCTCTCTGTATGGACCTTGTCTCATGTAAAGCATGTCTAACTCTTCCGGAAGTATTGTTTGATTCTTTGATCACCATGGTTCCTTCACTAGCTTAAGTTAAAGATATAGTCCCTACCATTCTCTTGATCGGTCAGCACACATACCAAGCCAAGTCAGCTGAGTTGTTTCGATTGAGGATGAGGGGTCACTTCAGGAACAAAAGCATCACTCCACTGCCATTTTGCCTAGATAGTACCCCGACACAGTTACTTGCTTCACTTCCCTATGTAGGAAGCCTTTCTCTTCTTTTGCCTTTATTTATTATTATTATTATTATTATTATTACTTTCATTTTTCAAAGAACTGTGCCTAGGCACTTATTTATTTCATGAGGCAGAAAAGGGATCCCAACTTATTGAGAGCAGAAGAGGTTGTCCCTTTATAGAAGGATGTTATATATACCTTTGACATACTTTTTAAGGTTATCCCCCTCACCTTACTCTACTTGACAGAGTTAACAAGGATTAACAAAAAATACGAAACCGGTTAGAGTAGGTGGTACTAGTTAAACTACAAGCATTGTGAATTCACCAAGACTCGCTCTGACAAGAACATATTTTCCATCAGGGTATCGTCAAATAAAAGAATGCAAGATCTTCATGAGGAGATGGAATAGACATATAACCAAATGTTGATAGTTGTACAAGACCTCTTGTATTTCACCCTGCTTGTATCAAGAAGCCAAACATATTTTCATGGGAAGCTAATCCTATAGGTACATAACAAACAAATAAACAAGAAAGCAAAGGATAGAAGTAAAATGAAAGCAAAGCGAGTAAGGAAAGGAAAAACATGAAATAAAAAGCAAAGAAGAAAGAAAACACTACTCCTACTCCTAAGCTAAACAATGCACGGGCCTACTTACATGAAGTGATATTTCCATTGTAGCCACTAGCACATTGGTTGGCCCATGTAGGTGAAGGCATGATTGACAAGAAAGATATTCAGGTAAACCAACAAATGAGAAAGATAAAACAATGAAAACCAACATGCTCAAATTTCAAATGCATACACAGAAAAGAAAAGAGTAAAAGCACAAGATAGACATTCTATGAACGTACCATGGTGTGGCATCACATTGTGTGTAGATGAAAAACACACAAACTCTTTTGATCTTGACAAACGAGCAAACATGCAGAAAGAAGAAAGCTTTTGTTTCGCAACATGACTTGCTAGATATGACTCCTCGAATGCAAGAGCGATAGGATCATGAGATTTTGGTGGAGGATCTGAAATCTATAGACTAGACTGATTTTCAATGCAAACAAGAGAGCGATTAGGAGCCTGGAGTGTTTTAATATATTTCTGACCAGAAGTGGAGTTGTCCTCAGGGCTACGAGAACCTGACATAACCATGAGCTCGAGATGAAGTGTCTTGACAACTTGAGGGGTTTCCACTTCATGAGCAGATGTTTCATCAAATACTGGTGGCTTAGAAAGATCAACAAGTGAATCAGCATCGTGAACGAATGAGCGAGTGAAGAGATTAAGACAACCATGATTATAAAATTCAATATGTACATCGGCATCCTCATGATCTGACGAATCATACAGAGGGGTTGATGAGAAACATAATTTTTCACCCTCTGAATTTCTGGAAAGAAAATATGACATATTGGGTGGATTCGAAAAGAAATATTTGTCCTCACCGCAATCAAATGACGAACTGACATCATGTGTGCCATGTGAATGATCGGACATAAAAACATCCGGGGATGAATTTTCACAAGAAAAATCATAAATGCAAGAATCACAAAAGATGTCAAGACAGAAGGAGGTCATCCTTCACCGCGACTTCTTCTTTAGATTCCCATACATACTCATAAAAAATGACACCGCGGGTTGGCTTTTCAACACCAACTTCGTCGACAACTTGATCCTAGTGAATAATAGATGTGGAATATGCAATGGATGAACACAACATAGTACAATCACGAGGATCAAAGGAACTAGAGGACGGAGGTTGAGAAGACAAGACCACGTGACAACCATTAGGGTTGTAGTCCAGATCTACGTAGATATCTAGAGTAGGTGAGGTGGGAGGAGGTGACAGTTCAACAGATGGGTTCGCAACATCTCCCACCTCGTCCTATGGAGCTAGAACTATTTGATGAGAAGAGTATGTTGGGTCACTTGTGACAGCAACCTTGTCCATCTTAGATTTGGAAGCTCTAACACCGAGGTATGCTAGGAGGGGTTCGAATGATTCCAAATCATGTGGATTTTCATATACGTGAAGAAGATACTTAAACCTTTCTTTGAGAAATTTCCAATAAATTTCATCTTCTGAGATTTGAAAAGTGAGATTACAGAAGCGGTCCCAAAATTGCACAATAGATTCATGAGGTTCTTTCCTAGTGATTTCAGAAATTTTTTATTAAGTGATTTATGGTCATAATGATAGAAAGCATGGATTAACTCTATGATCATGTGATTAAATGAGTGAATAGACGTTGCAGGCAATGTGTGACACCATTGCTCAACATGCCCTTCGAACATGTAAGTGAACATCCCACAGGCAATGTAATCCGAGAGGACTTCATTCTTGTCATAGAACACTGAGAAGGAAAATCCATGTCCTAGCAGGGTTACTCAGCCTTCACCATTGTACTTGATTTGTGACAGTCATCGATGACATCCTCCAACACTTCTAAATCATGTGCATGAGAAAAACATGATAGAGTTGAGATTGTAATGTAAGCCATGAATGAGGTGCAGAGATTCAAAACATAAGTTGAGGGCTCAACTTTTCATCTAGCCCTCCTTCTAGCGCTAGAAATGTTGATGATGCTGGACCCACCAACATGTCAAGGGATCTCCCCGGTAAGAAGTTCCAACTAGACCTTAGATCGTTGGAGCAGGAGTCCTAGTAGTTTGTAGTAAAGTAGTTCCTTGACCTTGGTAGCATGTAGAGGTAAGTATGATAACTTTGTTGGAAGCAAGTGTGTGACCTTGCAGTGAGTCAAATGAGATGCATGGGGGTTCTAACACACAGAGGTGAAAAGGAAGTGTTTCCCTTAGAAAATTGTAATAGTATGCAACTTGAAAGGCACACGCGAGAAGAATGACATCACAGGTTGGAAGCGAAGTAGTCCAAAATCCAAAGTGATGGGCTAATACAATAACATGTCTCCAACAATATCCATACAATTTCATACAAAATATTTCATACACAAATGCGTAAGTTAAATAAAATACATTGCTAAAGTAACCAGAATAGTCGAACTACAATAACAACATATGCATGAAAACATTTTGGCTCAGTTATATTATTAATTGAAAGTTCCATCCATACATACACCATTGGCAGCCACTAGCCTAAATAGTGGAACATTATAGTTAACACCGCCTACTCCTCCAAAGAGATGTACTCACACTACGTTGTAGAGAACCCAAGGCTTGTTACAATACTCGCCAAGCCTTCTCTAAGCAATGCCTAACCAAAATATTGGCTCCCAAAATTATGTTCTATGAGTTAAGAGGTTATATTTATAACAAAGGGTAGGGTGACCCTTGACATTCCCCTTTGACTCTTTGACTACCCTCAACTTCAACTTGGGTAGAGATCGATCTAGTTGGTCTTAGTGATGTCTGGCTATGGAGGTGGAATCACCACAGTTGAGGGTTGAGGTGGTTTGGCCTCTAGAACCCTTGGTCTAGTTTTGTCTTTGTTTATTCCATGAGATCCCATATTCATGCTTGGAATATGGTGCAATGGTGATTGGCTAAAAGAGAGATTTGGTTTAGCCCAAGCTTTGGTCGGGTGCTATGTGGAAGTCCCTGACATGGTTGGTCTTTTCATATGTTAATATGAGACATTTTACTATTATTATATATGATTATTTGTAGTTATTATATTTGTTATATTATGGTTGAATTTTCATGGTTTCTATGAAGGTTATTTTCTAGTTATATACTAGTTATATGATGTGTATTATCTATGGCTCATGTCATGAATTGTTTAGTTATTGGCTAGTTTATGAATATATGAACTAATAATAGTTGTTGTAGCTATGTGGAGAGGGAATAGAGCCTTCTTGGCGATTCTTAGATGAATCTCATATTATTGTGATCATATATACATTCATGACCTGTAGCTTACTTGTTTTCCATGTGTTCGACGAAATGTCTAGTGTGTTCCAGGAAGTCTAGGTCAAGGTTCTGAATTGAGTTTCAATGTTGATATTTTTCCTCATGTCAATAATGATTTTGGAAAGTCTCAGGAAATTCTAGGCAGTGTTCTGGAGGCTGGTATGTAAAAGTGGCTCAGATCACAGGACCACACCCTATGAACTAGAGATTTTTGGCTATAACCACATTGAAGTAGTGTCATGGGTGCGGTTGGAGCCCTATAACTGTAATATTTTTATTTTATTCATGTAGATGAGGCTTAAGATGTGAGAAAAGAAGCCCGAACTTAGGGTTTGTTCACCTGGGGTGGTCCTTTGGTCCCTTAGTGTCCTGTAGCCCTAAGTGATGTTTGTGAGAAGTCAGCTGTCAGCACCACTTTCATAACTAAAGCTTGGAGGTCTAGTCATGTCATAGTAACTCTTCGTCTCATGTTTACCCTGATATTCTGGTAAAAATGAGTAAATGTGGGAGGGGCTCGTTATAGGGTGGTATCAGAGCTTCCAGGTTCAAACAATTAAACTAGATGGGCGGAATGTGTGTGTCGTGCATGCATGTTAGATGTCTATGTTTTTTTATGCATGCATTGTGATAGTCATTTTTGCGGTTGTGTCATCATGTAGAGGTTGATGATGTTGATGTTGAGACGATTGATATTTTGATTTCATTATATATAGATATGTCATGATAATATAGACTAACTTTGCAGATGAGATAGACTCCCCTGAACCACTGAGGTATGTTTGATTATGTTTATATTTGGTTATCTGACATGTTTTGTTTGCAGGAAGTAGAAGACCAAAGATGAAAAGAAAAATGGTGGATTACAGTTCACATGACTCTCCTTATAGATCATATGAGTAGTGCAGAGATACGTACTCTCCTGACATAGTAGATATTTTGAGAAGTTTAAAGCTAAATATTAGGAGTTGAAAAGTAGATAATGACAAAATCGTTCAGCCAAGGGAAAAAATTGTTAGGGCATAGGAAAAACAAGCATAGGTCAATGTAGTGATTCTTCAGATTTTATCATATTTTCAAAGATAGGTGTTGGGTACAATATAGGATATAGGAATGGACCAACATTTAATGTCAGTTTGGGGACCATGGACTTCGAGGCCCAGCAATATAAATTCCAAAGAAATCCCCTAGCAACCTGCAAATCAAATTCTAGTCTAACTTGCACATCAATCTCTTTATAGATTCCTGCAATTAATGATCAAGTCAAATCCTGCACTCAAAAGAATTCATTAGGAACAAACCCTTGGCTATTACTACAACAATATTGTAGATGAAATCATTTAAAAAAATACCTGAGCTATCAATTAACTACAAAGTAAAACTCTAATTGTTGATAATAAAAAAGCGAACCCTAACTAGTGGAACTCTGAATTCTAGTTCTATGTAAACCTTCAAACCAAAAAAAACTACAAATCTAAGAAACCAATTCCTATATCAATTTCTCTATGATAAAATTTAAACTCAATACAAATACCAATTCCAACTCAATATTCCAAGATGTATCTCTTGTCAAAAACTTATGCATATACTAAAATCAATTTCAATAAAAATATGAATGTTGTGCTACATGAAGTTGCCTCCAGTAGAAGAACACAAGATATGGAAAATAACCATGATACCTCAAATCCAAAAAAAATAATGTAATAGGAGAAAAATAAATTATGTGAACACTCTGCATAATTAATTTAACATAATGGTATAATACTTCCTATTCAAATTTGAGGTTCATCCTCTGTATGCACTTTTGGAACAAATATCAAATTTGTAAACATTTCAATAGCTCGAGGATAAACTGGATTTCCACCAAATTGATTTCAACACTTTTGTTTTCCTTTGAAAGAATTTACATTGTAAATATACTTCTTGTGCAAGGAAAGAAATCATGTTCTTCTTTCAAAATAACTCCCTTTAGATCAAATATACATAAAATACAAATCAATTTGAAATAAAATAATGAATTCACAATACAATCAAACCCGCACTTACTTTTTTGTAATCAATTTTTTTAAATAAAGATAGAGGCATACAATTACTTTATGAATTAAATGTAAATTTCATGGAATAATGTGAGAATTCGAATCCTTGGGGACTTAACATAGATTTTGGTAAAAGGTCTTAAATAATTGGTTAAAATTCCTTTGTTCCATGAATTCCAATAAGACATAAGAGCTTACAACGATTTTAACCACTTGTGAACTCAACTTCCAAATGTATACTCCATATTTGCAAAAATACAAAAGCACATTTAGCAGTAGAATATAAAATGTAATGAGTAGATCCAAAATATATGTAAGCAAATAAAATGAAAAAGGGAGGCAACCAGCTTGTTAAAATTTGAGCTACAATAATGACCCTTGTATTTGAAATAAACAACGAAAGTCTCTAAATCTCAAGTAATTTGTCATCATTTTTAACAAAAGTTTTCATAACTTTGAGGACCCATTCAATGACGCATTCCAAACCATATAAAAAATCAGAATTATAAGGGAAAAGTTCATGGAATAGATCGTTGGTTTATTTACTCATGTGGAGTCATGTTGTAACTTCCTAGGTGCACAATTAAATCATCAATCAGTGGCAAAAGATAATAATGTTAAAGAACCAATTCAACTCAAAAGTATTCCAAATATACTTCATAAGGTACTCAATATTACAATGAAATCAATGCTCTAAGGTAAGCAATATACGATATAGGAATGGACCAACATTTAATGTTGGGTACAATATAGTATATAGGAATGGACCAACATTTAATTTCAGTCTGGGAACCATGGACTTCGAGGTACAACACTGGAAATGCCAGAGAGAGCCCCTAAAAACTTCCAAATCAAATTCTAGTCTAACTTGCACATCAATCTCTTTATAGATTCCTACAATAGAAAATTTTTCCATGACCACAAATACACAATCATTACCATGGTTGGTAGAAGGGAGGCCCGACAAATAGTCCATGGAGATGGATTTCCATGGTTGGCTAGGAGTAAGTAGAGAAGGGTATCGGCCTTGCTTCTTGATTGTTAGCTTGAAGATGGCATGGGTAGTGCAAGATCTGATATATTTTCCAACGTCCTATCAAAGTTATCTTCAACATAAATATTTATGTAGTTCAGCCACAGGTTTATGCACATGAAAGTGTCCCGTGACTCGATTGTAGTGCACCTCCCAAATCATCTTGGCACATTCATTTGAAGGAACACAAAGGTGGCCCAAGCAGCATAATAATGCATTCTGTGGGTGGAAATATGGAACTTGCTTGCCATCCACTAGGATCCGGTATGTGGTGGAAAACTGTGGTTAATTCTCGTACAGTTGCGACCATTTGGAGTTCTCGTGGCCACAAGAGTTGAGAACAGTAGTCAGTGCCGTAACTGGGGGCCAACTGAGGTAAACTGCAACATGATTGGTGTTTCCCTTCTTGTATTTAATGTTCAAGTGTAATTACTGCAGATATGTAGACCACTTATGATGTCAATCATTCTGCAACTTCTCTTACGTCTAGATAAACTGAAGAGGTAGGTGATCTGTGTGGATGACCATATCCTTCCCCAAAATGTAATGTTTCCATTCTTGGCACGCATGCACGATGGAATAGATCTATTTATCATGGGTGAAGTATTTCTAAATTGTATTGGAAATTGTCTCACTGTGATAGGCCATGGATGCCCTTGCTTGGTGAAAACTAAACTAATAGCATACTCAGAGGCATCTGTCTCAATTTCAAATGGTTGTTGTAGGGATGGAAATGTGAGTACAAGTGCACAGTAGAAGTGGTGCTTCAGCTCAATGAATGTCTTCTGTTGAGACTTGGACCAAAAAAAAAATTCTTTCACTCCACCCTTGGTAACCTGACTCAAGGGCCACGTGATATGGAAGAATCCCAACGTGAACCTCAGATAAAAATTGGCAAGGCCCAAAAAGCTACGAAGCTCTGTTAGAGTGGATAGGGTTGGTCAATCCCAAATGACCTGGATCTTAGCTAGATCCACATGCATCCCTTGTTCATCAATGATGTAGCCTAGGTATTGGACCTAGGTCATGCCAAAGGTGCATTTCTCCAATTTGGCTCATAGTTTATGTTACTAGATGGTTTAAAGAAGTTTTTGAATGTGTTGCAAATGCTCTTCCCAACTCTTGTTGAAGATGAGGATACCGCCCAGATATATTGTAACAACCCTGGTCAAAATCCATGTAATAAAAGCTAGTAACGGAAAAATAATAACCACGGTTGATGGGAAACCTATTTGAAGTTGAATTTTGGGCAAGACATCCTAGTGTGGGTGTTAATTTGGTTATTAATGGCTAAGAAAATTGGCAAAGGAAATTGCTAAGGCTTTGGAAAGGCAAAACGGCATTTTTGGCACATTTATTTATGAAAATAATAGAAATTAGGAGAAAAGGGAGGTGAAAGGTCCACAGGTTGTATGTGAGGAGGAAAATGAAGGAAAATAATGGAAAATGAAGAAAATAGAGGCCTCATTCATAAAAAGGATTTTGAGGATCAGTATACAGACTTTTTCAATTTAGTTTTGGAGATCTCTCATTATTCTCTCTCTCTCATACTCATTAGATACTTAGAGTTTTCTTGGAGCACTCTTGGAGGGTATGGCACACTTGGATTTTTGGAGCAAGAAGGCAAAGGAAAAGCAGGAAAGCATAAGAGAACATCGAGATCATCATCTACAGCAGGTTTTTCTTGCAGGTACCGAGTTTCATGTATGTTTTCCTCACTAGTTTTGGCATGCATGGCATATGCATGTGGTTTATTGGTAATGATCTATCATTGGCATGGAGGATGGTTGGGATTGACAGTGGAATTGCCTAGCCTTGCCATTTCCTAGATAGCGATGGTGATTCTGGATTTATTTCCTCATTTTGTTTTGGTTGGTTCTCATGTTTCCTTAGCTTGGGTTGAGTTACTAGTCCTGGAAGCCCTAGTTGGACAAATTCTTTGGAAGCCCTATAACAACTTGGGTTTAGTTACTAGTCCTAGAATCCTTGGTTGGACAAACACTTTGGAGCCTTAGAAGGCTTGGATAGAGAACAATCTGATGATGGTTTTGTGATGTCCAACCATGAGGTGGAATCATTGTTTGATGGGTTGAGGTGGATGGCCTCTGGAAGACCTAGATGGTTTTAGATTGATGTGTTCTATGAGATCCCACATTCATACTTGGAATATGGCACGGGGGTGAATGGTTGAAGGGAGATTTGGCTTGGTCATTCTATGGTTGGGTGGAACGTGGAAGTCCCATCCCGGGTTTGGATTTTGCATCATCAATATGAGGTTATTTCTCCTTGTATTTCTATGAGTATTATACTGGTTTATGTGTGGATTATGTGGTTGTGATTTCCTTGGTACTTTTGTTGCTATCATGTTGGTCATGTATATCTTTTATGAAAGTAGCTATATATGGATCTCATCATGTTTCTATTTGTAAATGAATGAACAATGTATCCATGACCTAATGGATGAAATGGCAGTTAATGTGTTGAGGCATCAATTCTTCATAGCGATTCTCAACCAAGTATGAGACCCCTATGCTCAAATTTGTTATTTACACTTATAGATTACATATTCGTGATGTGTTTGACGAAATGCCTATCATGGCTAGTAGGGGTCCAATCAAGGTTTTATTCAAGTATCTGCATTTGTATTGTCATTTCCCTGTTATCTTACTGCTCTAAAGGTCTCATTCAATTCTAGGCAGTGATCTGGTCTCTGGACCTAAAAAAGTGGCTCAAATGCTCGTGACACTAGCACAGCACTAAGCACAATAGTCCCTGGATGTTGGCATGCCTTATCATGAGAGAGTCCAAAGCCTCCTAGATGCTGGCAGGCCTATAGCATGGGAGTGTTCAGGGGTCAAGTGGTCCAAAATCTCAGGGGGACCCAAAGGCTGGTTGGCAAAAAGTTTGGGAGAGTTCCTGAGGGTCCTAATGTTGATGTTGAAGGTCTATATGTTGTGTTTTTGTTGGTTCCACTTCCTTAACATAAATTAGGAGGTCGAAACATATCATAGTGGCCTCTCGTTGCATGTTTACCCCGGTTGGACAGTTACTTGGGTAGATGTGGGAGGAGGGGGTTACAGAGTGGTATCAGAGAATGGTTCACCCCTTGGACTGGATGGGCTAGGTGTTTTGTTCATGAATTCATGTCAGTTGCATGTGTGTCTCTTATGCTTGTATTCCATGTGCTTCTTGCATTTGCATGGTGTTGATCATGGTTGTAGTGATGTCTCCATGTGGAAGTTGATGGTGTTGTTGTGGAATGCATCATTATGAGTGTATGACTGGTTACATGTTGTTATATGTTGCTTACATGTATAGTCCTTGTATTCTTGTTACATGTTGCTACCCTTTGTTATAAGTATTGTTCATTTATGCTTGATTATATGTGTTTATGCGTGTGTGTGGACCATGGTTATGCTTGCGTGTTGTCTGCATGTAAGCTAGTGTATCGTCTACATTTATGGCTGTGCATTGTGCACGTACATTGGTATGGTTGATGTCGTCATGCATGAGGTCATAGTATGTGTGGTTGACACGGTCATGCATCGATGACTAGACTTTATCTAGAATGATGGTTGCATGGTTATATGCTTATGTGTTATGTTTATATATGTTTTCATGATTATGTTATGCATGTATCAGGTTGATTTGTTGATCTTGTAGACGAGGTATCCTCCCGGAACTATAATAAGGTAATTTGGTTTATTGTGATTCGTTTAGCTGACATGATATGCCTTATAGGAAGAAATATTAAATGGCTAGCAAGATGGTAGACTACAAACACTCTCCCTATGAATCAGAGGAGCGGTATGGTGTTGGGAATTCTTCCGATGTGGTAGATACACTAAGGATCTTAAAGGAAGAAATAAATACATGTAAGGCAGATAATGACAGAATGATACAAGCACATGAGAAGCTATAAAAGGTAAATGCAGTGATACTTCAAATTTTCCAGATTTGCAGCGACAAGAACCGTTGCAGATCAACCATGAGCAGGAGGACAAAAATAATGGGGCATATGGCAGTAGGTTGCATGGTGGTCATAGGTCGAATAGAGATGACACGATCAAAGATGGAAGATTGTTGGAAACTCCAAATAGGAGAGGGGATAGACACAGGTACCATTCTAGTTCTGGTTATGACAGGCATGATGATCAATATCGTTATCATCCTTACAGGAGGAGCGATTAGGGGTATTTTCCGAATGAGTTTAAGAAAGAAAAGCCACCTACATTTGATGGAGAGGTGAAGAAATTGTAGAACTCAGAGGCATGGTTGCTTGGTATGAGGAAGTTCTTTAGGTTGCATGATTATTCAGATAATATGAAAGCCAGAGTAGCTACATTCAATCTTAAAGGTAAAGCATAAATTTGGTTTGAAGATGTGGTGTCAGAGGTATACATGAGGAAGAATTGACTTGGAGTAAGTTTGAGCAGCTATTCAACAAGAAGTATCTATCAGAGAGATACTTTGATGACAGGGCAAAATAATTCTATGAGCTAACGATGGGATCGATGGCAGATGAGGAGTACACTAGCAAGTTCTTGGAGCTACTAAGGTATGTGCCTTACCTCAAGGAGGAGAAGGCCAAGATTTAGAGATTCACTAATGGGTTACTGATGGCATTCAAAGAAAGAATTGAGTTCGATGAACCTATATCATTGGACGAGGCCATCTGAAAGCTAAAGCATTGCTATGAACAATCAAAGTGTAGATTCGAGACTAAACCAGGTTGGAAAGGTAATGCAAAGAACAAAGTAAAATGGGACAAGAATCGAGTAAGACCTCAAGGCACAAGTAATAAAAACGAATGCATCACCATCAAATAAGTTCAATGCATCTTCTAGAGGACAGGGGATTTTGATCAAAAGAACATAATAAGGATGCATGCTTGAAGCCTATAGAGTGTTGGACTTGTGGAAAAGATCATCACAGGAGAGATTTTCCACAAAATCGGGGTGGTAGGCCTCAGATATATAATGTGAAGGAGGCACAGACTGTTGGGAATGTTGGTCAGAGCATTCCTCGTATTTATGCAGCATTGGATGAAAAACAGGCAAACCATCAGGAATCTATCATTGAGATGGACAATAAGCTTTGTGATCAAGTTATTTCTATTTTGATTGACCATGGATCTAATTATAGTTATGTTAGTCCTAACTTGGTGGATAAGTGTGGTTTGAGTAAGGAATTGCATGCATAATCTTGGTTAGTGCAGTTGGCTACAAGTATAAAGAAGCAAGTTCATCATTGGGTAAGACCTATTTGATTTGAATGGTATGCCCACCACAACACACTTGAATGTATTACCATTGGGATCATACAATATGTTGTTGGGCATAGATTGGTTGTACCTTCATAGAACCAAGGTGGATTGTTATGAAAAGGCCATTGAGTGCTTGGATGACAATGGTGAAACAAGAGTCTTATAGGGAAATAAGAAAGCGACATTAGTTAGGATCGTGATAGTTGTGCAAGAAAAGTGTAGTCGCAAGAAAGGGTGTGTGTTATTTGCAGTGCACATTTCTAGTGACAAAGGTAAGGAAGTTGAGGATGCAAATGTTTTGAGCAAGTACCCAGTTCTACAGCAATTCCAGGATGTATTTCCTGAGGACATTTCAAAGTTTCCACCTAACAGAGAGGTAGAATTTTCTATTGAGTTAGTGCCAGGGGCAACTCTAGCATCAAAAGCACCTTACAAGATGAGTACACCGAAGTTGGTAGAGTTGAAGCTACAATAGATGGAAATTTTGGACAAGGGATACATTAGGCCAAGTGTATCACCATGGGGTGCACCAATATTGTTTATAAAGAAGAAAGATGGTACTCTCAGACTATGCATTGACTACAGGCAGTTGAATAAAGTAACGATCAAGAACAAGTATCTCTTACCGAGGATTGATGACTTGTTTGATTAGTTGAAGGGAGCAACAGTGTTCTTGAATATTTATTTGAGATCCGAATATCACCAGGTACGCATCAAAGAGGAGGACATTTACAAGGAAACTTTCCAGACCAGGTATGGGCATTATGAGTTTGTTGTAGTTCCATTCAGTTTGACTAATGCCCCAGCTACATTTATGTGTTTGATGAATAGTGTGTTGCATTCATATTTGGATAATTTTGTTAATGTGTTCATTGATGACATATTGGTATATTCTAAAAATGAGGAAGAGAATGTCGAGCATTCAGTAACAATGTTAAGGTTGTTGAGAGAGCATCAGTTCTTTACTAAGCTCAACAAGTGCAATTTCTTTTAGACTAAGGCACATTACTTGGGGCATGTTGTCTCTGAGGAGGGCATTATAGTAGATCTAGAAAAGATAAGGGCAATCATGGAGTGGGTAGCTCCCAAGAATGTAGATGAGGTGAGGTCCTTCATGGGATTGACATGTTATTATCGGAGTTTCATCAGGAACTTCTCACAAACTGCTTATCCTATTACATCATTGCAGAAGAACAATAAGAAGTTCAAATGGATAGAGGAGTGTGATGCTAGTTTTGAGCAGCTTAAGCAGTTGTTGACACATGGACCAATGTTAAAGATTGCATATCCAGACAAAGAATTTGTAGTATGCACAGATGCTTGTAAGAAAGGACTTGGTGGAGTCCTTATGCAGGACGGACAAGTGGTATGCTATGAGTTGCGAAAACGAAATGAGCATGAGAAGAACTACCCCGCACATGACCTTGAGTTGGTAGTGATCATACATGCATTGAATATGTGGATACACTACCTTCTAGTCAGGATATTTATGTTGATGAGTGATCACAATGGGTTACGGTATCTATTTGACCAACCAAATCTGAATGGTGGGTAGGTGCGGTGGTTGGCTATGTTCAGTGAGTTTTATTTCAAGATCAGATATATCAAAGGTAAATAGAACAGGGTGGCAGGTGCTCTTAGCAAGCGGATATATGTGCCAAATAACAATGAGCTGAAGAAGGTGATCTTGAGAGAGTTTTATGCAAAACCATATTCAGGTCACCCAAGTTATCAGAACACACAGACAACAATGAAGAAATTTTAATATTGAATGAATTTGAAGAAGAATGTAGTAGAGTATGTGGCTAGGTGTTTTGATTGTTAGCGTGTGAAGGAAAAATGTAAGCATCCAGGTTTACTGCTACAACCTATTGTGATTCCAAAATGGAAATGGGAAGTCATTTACATGGACTTTATCACAGGTTTGCTGATAACAGTGAGACAACATGATTCCATCATGGTTATTGTGGACAAGTTAACAAAGGTTGTGCACTTCATTCCAGGGAAGTCTACATTCTCAGCTAGCAATATAGCACATGTATTCATCAGATATGTGGTTATATTTCATGATGTTCTGAAGAATATCGAGTCAGACAAGGATGCAAAGTTCACTTCCAAGTTTTGGAAGGAGTTGTTTACAGGTTTGATCACAGAGTTTTCCTTCAGTACAACTTATCATCCGCAGACAGATGGACAAACAAAGAAGGTCAACTGGATATTGGAAGACATGTTGAGGATGTATGTGATGCATCAACAACAAAAGTGGGAAGAGTATCTTCCACTAGTCGAGTTTTCTTACAACAATGGATATCAAGAATCTTTGAGGATGAGTCTATTTGAGGCATTGTATGGCCGGAATTGCAATACTCCTATTAGTTGGAGTGATCCACTTAACAGGGTGTTGATTAGACTGGACATGGAATATGAAATGTAGGTAGAAGATCTATGCAGATCAAAAGAGGTTTTTGAAGGAGTTCCAGGTTAGAGGACAGGTGTACTTGCGCATCAAACCGAAGAAGAGCTCCTTACGAATTGGATCATGTGCCAAGTTGGCACCCCAGTTTTGTGGACCCTTCGATATTATTGAGAGGATTGGGCTAGTAGCCTATCGACTTGCACTACCTTCGACAGTGAAATTCCATGATGTTTTCCATGTGTCATTACTTAAGAAGTATGTTAAAGATGTTGATCATGTGATTGACTGGTCTGTATTGTAGGTGGAACTAGATGGAGAATTCCAGCTGGAGCCTTAGTGTATATTGCATAAAAAGGTGCTCATGCTCTAGAAACAGGTAATCAAGCAAGTTAAAGTGTAATGGAAGCACATTGGGCCCGATGAAGCTACATGGGAGATGATGAATCAGATGCAGGCTATGTATCCTTCATTGTTTTCCAGTTGAGGCAAAGCAGTTTTGGTATGGTGTTTTGGTATATGTCTTTGGTATATGTTTTGGTACATGTTTGGTGATGTTTTGGTATATGTACATATGTATATGGATGTAAATAGCACCATGATATATGTTATAAATCTTAAATAAACGGTATGGGTGTCATGTCATTATGATGTTATGTTTGTTATGTTTTCATGTTGGTTTTCTTCTCACCAGGTTGATCATTGTAAATACTGCAATAAGCTAAGTTATAAAGATTTATCGGCAATATATTTTGCTTACAACAGTCTTGTGTTTATAGGTGTTGTTGAACACCGAGGACAGTGTTCCCCCAAGGGGGAGGGTTCTGTAAAATCCCTTGTGAAAATTCCATATAAGAAAAGTTAATAAAATAAAAATAATAACCACGGTAGATGTGAAACTTATTCCAAGTTGAATGTTGGGAAAGACATCCTAGTGTGGGTATTCATTTTGTTATTAATGGCTAAGTAAATTGGCAAGGGAAATGGCTGAGGCATTGGAAAGGAAAAATGGAATTTTTGGCACGTTTATTTATGAAAATAATGGAAATTAGGAGAAAAGGGAAGATAAAGGTCACAGGTTGCATGTGAAGAGGAAAATAATGGAAAATGAAGAAAATAGAGGCCTCATTCATAAAAATGCTTCTAAGGATCAGTACACAGACTTTTTTTAGTTCAGTTTTGGAGCTCTCCCATTATTTTCTCACTCATACTCTTGGATACTTATAGTTTTATTGGAGCACTCTTGGAGGGTGTGGCACACAAGGATTTTTGGAGCAGGAAGGAAAAGGAAGAGTAGGAAAGCACAAGAGGGCATCAGGACCAACAGCTACAACGGGTTTTTCTTGCAAGTATCGAGTTTCATGTATGTTTTCCTCACTAGTTTTGGCATGCATGGCATATGCATGTGGTTTATTGGTCATGATCTGTCATTAGCATGGAGGATGGTCGAGATTGACAGTGGATTTGCCTAGCCTTTCCATTTCTTGGATAGCCATGGTGATTGTGGATTTATTTCCTTGTTTTGTTTTGGTTGGTTCTCATGTTTCCTTAGCTTGGGTTGAGTTACTAGTCCTAGAAGCCCTGGTTGGACAAATGCTCTGGAAGACTTGTAATAGCTTGGGTTGAGTTACTGGTCCTGGAAACCTTGGTTGGACAAATGCTTTGGAAGCCCTTGCTGGGTTGAGTTACTAGTCTTGGAAGCCCTGGTTGGATAAGCGTTCTAGAAGCCCAGAATAAGTTGTGGGTTGAGTTAGTAGTCCTGGAAGCCTTGGTTGGACAAATGCTCTGGAGCCATGGAAGGCTTGGATAGAGACAAATCTGATGATGGTTTTGTGATGTCCAATCATGATGTGAAATCATTGTTTGATGGGTTGAGGTGGATGGCCTCTAGAAGCCCTGGATGGTTTTGGATTGATGTGCTCTATGAGATCCCATATTCATTCTTGGAATATGGCATGGGGGTGAATCGTTGAATAGAGATTTGGCTCAATTCTTCTATGGTCAGGTGGAACGTGGAAGTCCCATCCCAGGTTTGGATTTCGCATCATCAATATGAGGTTATTTCTCCTTGTATTTATATGAGTATTATATTGGTTTATGTGTGGATTATATGGTTGTGATTTCCTTGGTATTTATGTTTCTATCATGCTAGTTATGTATATGCTTTATGACAGCAGTTGTGTATGGCTCTCATCATGTTTCTACTTGTAAATGAATGAGTAATGTATCTATGGCCTAATGGATGAAATGGAATTCAATGTGTCCAGGCATCAATGCTTCTTAGTGATTCTCAGCTAAGTGTGAGACCCCTATGCTCAGATCTATTCTTTACACCTGTAGATTACATATTCGTGATATGTTTGACGAAGTGACTGTCATGGCTAGTAGGGGTCCAATCATGGTATTATTCAAGTAATTGTGTTTGTACTGTCATTTCCCTATTATCTTACTATTATGAAGGTCTCATTCAGTTATGGGCAGTAACTTAGGCTCCGAACCTAAAAAATTGGCTCAAATACGTGGGATATTGGCACAACATTGAGCAAAATAGTCCCTGGACACTAGCATGTCTTGTCTAAGAGCGTCCATATCCTCCTGGATTCTGATAGGCCTATAGCATGGGAGCGTCCAGGGGTCAAGTGGTCCAAGATCTCAGTGGGACCCAGGGGCTGGTTGGCAGAAAGGTTGGGATAGTCCTTCAGGGCCATAATGTTGATGTTGAAGGTCTGTATGATGTGTTTTTGTCAGTTCCACTTCCTTAACATAAATTAGGAGGTCGAATCATATCATAGTGACCTCTTGTTGCATGTTTACCCCGGTTGGTCGATTACTTAGGTAGATGTGGGAGGAGGGTGTTACGTATAAAACCACAAATGAGTTTTTGAATGGCCACAAGATGTCATCCATCAACCTCATAAAAGTTGCAAGGGAATTTTTCAACCCGAAAGCCATGACCAACCACTTGAAAAGGCCCTCCTTGGATTTGAAGGCGGTCTTCCATACATCTATGGATTCTATTGACACCTGCTGATAACCATACTTCAAATCAATCTTGCTGAAATAATTTGCCCCCTTGAGTTGGTCAAGAAGGTCATCAATCTATGGGATTGGATACCTATTCCTGACAATGACTTTGTTTAGTGCTTGATAATCAATGCAGAGCCTCTAGGCTCCATCGTTCTTATGCACAAGTACAATCAGGCTCCCACAAGGTGAGGAACTTGGTTAGATGTGCCCCCTTTTTAAGCAACTCCTAGATCTATCGCTTCATTTCTTCATTTTCCAGAATGGAGCAGCAGTATATCTACCCATTAGGTATGGGTGCTAGGGGAGTCAAATCAATCAAATATTTGATCTGACATTGCAACGATACCCTTGTGGGTGAGGAGAAGATGTCCTTATTTTCTTCCGCGGCCTTATCCACCTACTTTTGTTGCATGAGGGAACCCTTCTAGGGGACCATGGATGTGCCCATTATATTCGCCTTGCTTTGAGATAGAATCGGAAAGAAAACAAATTTCCCAGTCTAGGAGATGATCTTACTGCATTTCTTAGTAGAGCTCAAAGAGATGGCGGAAAGTCGGCCTACATCCGGTATCCTGTATAACTTATTGCCAAAAGTAATAATAACAGTGTGAGGCCTAGAATCATAGACAACATGACACTTCCATAAGTATTGTTTGCCTAATAACACATCAAAAACTTCAGGAGGAGCAACATCACACAGTACCTCATCTGTGAAGGGCTTTATGCTATAGGGAAGGCAACACTACTAGTTTACGCAGAATCTCATTCTTGGTGGAGCCACGCAATGATGTATGACTATGGGAGTGGTGTGGTCAGTACGACCAACTGCTTCATGACCTCTACTCAAATGAGGTTCTTTTGGCTCTTGCTATTGGAAATAAACTGCAGCAGATAACCTTTCACCCACATCTATGAGTGGAAGAGATGCTTCCCCTCCTTTGGATTTTCAGGCTCAGTCTTCTGGACCTTGGTGGTGGAAATGATGGCACTGGGTTCTACATCAATAATCTGATTCCCCTTATCATTCCCCTTGTCAGGTTCTGGCTTAGAATCAGAACATGCGTCAGATTTTGATGCTTTTAGCTAGACCACCAATGACTGCTTGGCACACCACTCATTTGTGTTGTGAGTGGGACTCTTGTGGAATTCACACCAATTTCATATGTCGTTATTCATCTTCATGGTATCATTCTTTGCTTGTGTCTTTAATGGGTTGTCCTGGGCCACTCCACCTTGGCTCTGTCCTTTATTTTGTAGTTTGGGGGTGCTCTTGCCCTGCTTCTGATTCACATATACGAAGTCGCACTTCTTTTGTTTAATTTTTTGTTCAATCTTCGTAGAATATCGGTATGTTGCACCAAGTGAGGATATGTCTAGGAACTCCATTTCTTTCTAAGTTTATTTGTACAAATAGTCGTGGTACTTGAGCACCAGATGTAAGTCTTTGATACCCAAAATTGTGCATAGAGTATGAAAAATATTTGTGAACTCATGCACATCCTGGTCCCTTTGTTGTCGTAATGTGGTCCATTGTATGTATTTGTCCTCATAGCTCCCTACGAGGTGATATTGTTCCTTGACAGCATCTGAGAAAGAGTTCCAAGTGGGGGGACTACAAATAAAAAAGGTACGTCAACCATTTTTTCACAATAAGTTTCCCACCATTCCTTTACATGGGGGGCGGCCTTAAGTAGTGCAAAATATTTTCCCTATCAGAGAAACTACGGATTAAAAAATAACCTTCCAATAGATTAAACCATTTAGCTACAACATTGTTGGTCAATAGAATTGTCATATTTTTAACCTCTATCCTATCTTAAACACACTACCTAAGCCTCTATTTTAACCTTGGAAGCCTATTTATTCCTGCACTTCTCTTAAACTTGTACTCATTCCTGCACTTCTTTCATGGTTTTCGTATTAAGGGTTATATATGAATTTAATTGTTAATTAAATAGATTTAATATATTATTTGCCTTTGCAACTTATATGTTCTCTTTCCTAAGGTAATTTGATAAGGCAAAAGTATTAATCAATGTGGAAGATGGGTTGGTGCAGGAATGATTCTTGTACCATCTGTCGTTCTTGCACTTCCAAGGCAGCTATCAACTTCAACTTGGTTCACCGCTTATGGCTGAGACAACTTGAAAAACTATGTGGATTCTTTGCCAAAAGATCAGTCATCTTTGTTGGGCTTGGAGCATAGAGGAATACGCGGGATGTGAAGACCAGGGTTTCGACTAAGAGCCCTTCTTTAGTCTTTTGTTAATGGCCGAGAGGCCCAAGTTAAACTCTTGTTTTACTTTCTGTTGCGGCCTTGAGTCGAGACTGTATATTTAATAGGGTTTCTAGTGGAAGTTAGGGAGCGATACGCTGAGGAATTTTTTACAGACATTGTAATATTTTTGTGTCGCCATATTTTCTGGGCTGGATCTGGAATCCACGATGTATATTTGCAACTCTTGAAGTTTAATACAAAGGACTGTGCCAGTTATGCATTTTCCTGTTCTAATGTATTTGTAATGTGTTATTTGAGTACCTGAAGTCCTAGATCTCGTAGCAGGGAAACGAGCTGGTTGGATAGGGCCCAACCAACCCAGCACATTCACCGTTTTCGTAAGGTGTGTTAAATTTATTTTTATGCAAGGTTTAAGCAGATCGTATTTCATTTTTTCATAGTTAATAGGCTTTGGCTGCTATGTAAGTTGTGTGATTTAGATCTGATGTGTGTAGGCTTGAGTATGTTTCTTTCCTGCTTTTTGGGTTAACCCTGCTTTCCTTTGATGTATATTTAATTTCCTTTCTGCAAAACGAGTGCGTTTTGGTTGCTTGCACCGATGCGTTTTCATTTTTGCAAGTGAAGTTTGCTTAGTTTACTTCTCCAAGATCTTTTATTTCCTACAAGATTCATTTGGTTTCTTTTGCAAATTGTGTTTTATTTGTAAGTGAGTTTCCAAGCATTCTCAACATGAAATTTTAGTTTAGAATGAATTTATCTTTATGAGCTCTAATGAAACATTGTTTCATTATATAGATCTGTACTTGCACTTGTTTCCCTTGTGGAAGTAACTCAATTTAACATTGAAATTATTAAAGGGACCTTTAAGCTAAAACTTTTATTTATAACAAGTGAAGATATAATTTACATAATAACAGTCATCTCAAGATTAAGCCTGCTCGTATTTGAATTAGATAGTTATTTTCACATGAAAGAAGTTCCCTATTCTAGAAAGGATTTTCTCTTTAACTTTCGAAGTACCTTTCATTTCTGAATGCATGATTAGTTAAAGGGTCTTTTGCTTATGAGTGTTTACTTTCTCAGCTCTGTTTCACCTTGCAATTTATTCTTAGTTAACACCCTTTTCATTTTCTGCAAGTGGTTTGGAAACCCAGTACAGGAACATTGATTTCTTGGTACAGGAACCTATGTTTCGGTACAGGAATGGATATCCTGGTATAGGAACAGAGTGTTGTGGTATAGGAATCCAGAGCTCTTGTATTAAGGTCAAAATATTCAGTGCAAGCACAATACATACTTCCAGTGTAGGAACATTGCTTTAGTATAGGAACATCATTCTAGTGTAGGAACGTTGTTGCGGTGCAGGAACGATAGTCGAGCGCAGCAATGAAATTCTTTAATGAAGATAAATATTCTTAACAGTTTAATTATTTCTTTTTCCTACGACTGCACTAAACTTAATCTTAGATATTTATCTTTCATTGTGCAGGATTGATTTGAAGTTCCTTTTATTGAGTTTCTACAAAATACTTTCTTTTTCATTCCAACACCAGAATTCTCTTGGTATTATTTGACGTGTGCACGGGGGATTCACTCAGTGAACCTTTAACATATCACGTGCGTTTGTGGTATATTAAACAATACCCTTAATTTGACTTCATATTGGAAAATCCTTCTAAAAATCACATTATTTAACCCTCTACCAATATGAACCCAATACAACTTCCTAACTTAAAAAACCCCTACTTTCACTAGATATTGTAGGTATCCATTTTTAATTAACATTTTTTATACCACTTTATACTTTTTGATTAACTTTAAGCTCCATTTTTTATATTTTCCAATATACAAACCCTTTACCCCCTATATATCCACCAATATATTATGTCATTTTTTCCTCAATAATTTTCCCCAATATGGACCCACGTAGTATGATATTTCTCCCCCAGTGAAGCCCCAGTGGCCATGTGATCTTTTTTATTCTGCAAACTGTAATTAAAAAGATAGGAACAAATTTAGTGAAGGTTCATATAATTTCTTGGCATGTCCTGTGCTACACCTTTAAGCTTACGTAGCCCCGAGTTGACAAATTAAGTGTTGAAGGAGTTTGCTTAACTGAAATTCCTGCACCCAACATTTTGGCGTTGCTTTCGGGGAGGCATTTAAGATTCGTAAGAACTTTCTGATTTTTTTATAGTAGGGGTAAGTCTACTATTATTTTTTTCTGCAGTGTGCTTCTATTGCTTGAAGGATTTTTTCTGCTAATTTTTATTTCGCAGCGTTTGATTTGAGATTTTTTTTTCTTTTTTATATAATTTTAAAAGTTTTGTCATTCTTTTGGTTAATCATTTTAAGATGAATGCCTAAAAAGGGTAGGGGTCTAAAGCCCAATAAGGGCCAAAGAAACACTAATAAATCCAAATATTTTTCTCATTTTGGGCCTTCTTTTGCAGGTAGAAAGTCCAAACAGACACAGACCCACCACGTGGGAACTGTCCACTTGGATTTTGGAAACAACGGTGCAAGTGTGACAGAACCCAAAAAGGGGAAGAAGGAAACTAGTGGTGATCAAAATACTAATTTAAAACATAGTCAACCTTCTAATTCTATTAGGAGTGGTCCGATTGGAGGTACAAAAATGGCAGAAAATGAGGACCATGCTGAAGGAACTGGCGAGAATCAGGTAAATGAGGAACAATCCACCTTTGGGTTTCCAATCGTGAATTCGAGAATAGTTGTACAAATGAAGAATATTCCACCATCAACTCTTCCTCATTTCCATGGTAAGGTACATGAGGATCTAGATTCTTTTCTATTTGAATTTGATATATTATGCAGAAGCTATGATTACTCTACAGATGCCCAGAAATTAAAATTATTTCCTGCAACTCTCAAGGATTCAGTTTTACGCTAGTTCAAGGGATTAAGAGGAGATACTATAAATTATTGGGACCAAATGAAGAGAGTATTTTTGAACAAATATTAGGAATATTGTAAAACTAGAGAAATGCAGGATTAGATCTTCACTATTATGCAAGGTGATGATGAGACATTGGAAGATTATTTAGAGAGGTTTATATACATCCTCCAAAGGTCAAAACACCAATTTGACATAAGTATTATTAGAACCTTGTTCTTACGTGGTCTTACAGAAGATTCTAGACATAATTTGAATTTATTAGGACAAGGGGATATTTTTTTTTTAACAAGGTCGAATAGTGGATATATTACCAAAAGTTGTGATGGAACAAGCTCCTATTACAATCGGTTGTAGCATAAAAAGAAACTAAGCAATGAGATGGGAGCGCAGTCCCTTATCCTATGCATGATTTCAAGACTTAATATATTTTTGTGACTATTCTTGAGTACTACCTAACATACTAACCTACTAATAAAGAAAATTTACATATCATGGATTCTCTGAGACTTTTTCATGGCTTGTAGACTGATTGCTCTTGAGATGGTTGTTTCTTCTTGTCATAGTTGATCGAGTTCTCTCCTTCATTGCTCATAGTATTGTTTTTATAATATGCCACTGCTTCTTCTAAATTCTTGCATTTAGTTTTTAGCACCATGATCTCTTCTTTCTTCATTTCCATGTTCCTTTTCTGGTAGTTATACTCCATTCTCATTTCGCTTCTGATATCCTTAACTGACTCTTGCAGTCGATGAATCATAAATTTGTTCGCTTTGCATGCTGGACATGCATCATTCCTTGCTTCCTTTTCAATGGGGTTGAATTCCATTTGATTTGTTTTCTTCTTCTGCCTCTTATGCTACTTGCTATTCCTTGTATTGTTATGCTTCCTGTATCTTGTTTTGCCTGAGATAATCCTTCCTCTGCTGTTGATGCCTGCTTGTCTTTTGTCCTGCACTTTACTATTTGATGTAGCTTTGTTATCCTGAATATGACAATCAGGAAGAAGGGAGGCCTAATTATGACAATCAAGGAGAAGGGCTGATGTGGAGGGAGGAGTTAAGAGGCGGGGGTGATCGGGTATGAGGAAGAGCGAATGGCAGTTGAAGATTTGCGCAGCGATGGTGGGTGGTAGATTGAAGGAAATGATAGGATTTGGGATTCGTGGACTAAGAAGAGTAGACATGGAGGAGCTTAGGAAAAGCGAAGATGCTTGGCACAAAACAGGGGATATGAGGAGCATTTCAGGCATATGACTTTGCCTTGAGCTGGAGTTGCATGCTATGTTGAATTTCCAACTGTATTTGTAGAGGTTAGGGGCAGCCCGAGGTCTTACGTCGATGGGATGGATTGCTGCCTGGTTCTTGTGACCAAGATTGCGATCGTCCTTGTTGCAATCACTCATGTGATTTTTTGAGCTACTATGATGTTTCCCTTGAGTTTTCGTGACTTTCTACTTGTCATTGCAGAGATATACCTTTTGTTGATTTCTGATTGCTGCTTTTTTCTTTTCTTTTATAAGAGTGCTTTGTTCCTTGTTTTTTATGGACATCATGCTTATGATCTTTTGATGAAGGTTATGGAACAGAGTTGTGATATTCCTCTTGGTTTTCCCGAACACTCCCTTCATTTCTTTTCACTGCTTGATTTGCAAAATAGTCTGCCTGTTGGTTGTGGGTTCGCAAGACATGTCTGAAGGTTACATCTCCAAAACCTTCTAAATTCTTCCTGATTATCTTATATATTCTGCTCATGAACTCATTGCTTGGATTTTTGTGATGGGCCATTGCCTCTATTATTATGGCTGAGTCTCCTATTATTATAGGATCTTGTATCACTCTTTTTTTTATTATTCTTTTTCCCATCAATAGGCTGTAGGCTTCGGCCTTATTATTTGAGACTTCTCCAAGTCCCCATTCATATGTTACATTTTCTTTCCCATCTGGATCAAGAATAATTCACCCTGCCCCTGCCTTTCCAGGATTATGTTTTGAGGCCCCATCAAAGTATAGGAAATGTCTTTTCTGATTTTTTTTTTCCAATTTGTGAGTTCCTCTTCACTCATTCTCATTTTCAAGTTGTTTCCTGATTTTGTCCTCCTTTGTCCTTTTTGTCCATTGTTGTTTATTATGGATTTGTTGAGTCAATCTCGCTCTTCTTGTTTAAGAGTGTTGTAGTCTGTTGATGTTGTTCCCTTGACATTGAGGATTTCATAAGTTAATCCCCAAGTTTTTGAGAGCGTCTTCCCTGTTCTTGGAGTTTGATTTTTGAAGATGCACTTGTTTCTTGTCAACCAAATTTGCCAACAAAGAACTACTGGAACACATTTCCAAATCCTCTGTATTGTGACTTTCTTCTTTGTTGTATATGGATAGGCCTTCTCCAAAGTTTGGAGAAAATCCAGCAAAGTGACGCAGGCGGAAGCAAAACTTACAAAAACCCAATAATCACCCCACAGTTCACCTTTTAGTTATAACCCGACTATTTTATTTTAAACTGAAATGCTTTGAAAAACAAGTCGAAACAATGAATTTTTACTTTTTTTAATCAGCGCGCTCATTGTATGCCAAAATTCAACGCGTTGATTCTCTATGACCGCCAATCTAGTTCTATGAGATCTGAAGGTTGTCGGAGATTTCGGGCGGGACAATAGACCGGGGTTTAACTGCCCGATAAATAGTTTTCTCCCCCTCCTCCTTTGCTACATGTCGAAGGGTGTATGGGATCAGGCGCCTAACCTTCGAAACAGCTTACAACCCTTGGGTCACCCGAAATAATGTCCACTATAGTGAGACCACTTCCACAATCCAATGGTCGCGGTTGATTGCGATTGAATTGCACGATCGCAATCACAATGTCCTCTTGGCCATACTCCTTATGCTTCAATGTGTTGATCCAATATCGGTCTTACGGACCCAATAAAGTATGGATTCCCATCTATAAATTTTTCAGTTCCGGATTCCAATCCCGACTCCGTTTTGCACCGATTTTTAGTGTAACTTGGGTTTTATATTTGTGGGGCCAAAACTATATAACAAACTCATTGATTATTATTTTAGCTCTATGTTATCTATTGTAAAGCGTGAAAATAGAGCAAGCATCAATATCATCCGAATACAAAGAAAACAAGCACTCAAGGATTTCCATGGTTGTATGTATAATCTTCAACTTAGTCACCGGAGAATCCACAATAAGAACCATTTTCTGCCAACGTTTCGAATCCCAACCGGGATCCATCATCAGGACAACTTGAATGCTTGATAGAAGAAGAGCAGACCATTAGGGTTTAAATAGAAATGAGGAGGGAAAAGAGGGGAAGGTTGGCTCTCAACTTTTTTTTTTTTTTTTTTTGAGAAGTCGGATGCCCCATTTATTTATTTATTATTATTATTTTTAATTGAAATGATTATTATAACTTTTAATTATTATTATTAATATAATAATTAGTAATAAGTACTATTAATTAATATATATTATTATTGAAATTAATTGAAATGATTATAATCATATTTAATTATTATTATTAATATAATAATTAGTAATAGAAATATTAATTGTAATGATCAAAATAACGATTATTATTTCTTCAATTATTATTATTATAATGATTAGTAATTAGTAATATTTGTAATATCAAATCAATAATATAAATTATTATTAAAATTAGTTAAAATGATTATAATTATTTTAATTATTATTATTAATATAATAATTAATTATTAATATAATGATTAATATAATAATTAATTATATTAATATAGTAATTAATTATATTAATTATTTATTATTATTTATTATTAATTATTATTAGTTAATATAATTAATTATTATTAATTAATATAATTAATTATTATTAATTAATATAATTAATTATTATTAATTAATATAATTAATTATTATATTAATATATTAATATAATTGATTATTATATTAAAATAATTAATATAATTATAATTATAATTAAAATAATATAAATTTTTTTTTCTCGATAAAGACTAATTCTATTAATTAAAATATAGTACAATCAGGAGAAGCAAGAGACCGGCAGACCGGAAATGATGGATCCATCAACCTCGGTCCCGGAGGAAAGATTCAAACTCATAGCTACAGCAGATGACTTGAGATCACAGACTGACTAACTGACTTTTACCCCATAGGGGCAGAAACTCCAACACATTGTTTTTTCCCCTTCTTTTTGTTGACTTTTGTCCAGCCATCATGGGGAGAATGAGCTAGGACAACTTGAAGACTGGAATTCTCTATCATCGGGAATTCCTTTTCTGATTCAGAGGAGGTCTCATGGGCGCGTTTCTGGGAGATTGTTGTGTCATGGGTGTGCCCCATATTATCCATGGGCGGATCCATCGGCTGAGGCGCCTGGTCCGGTTCTGAGTCGCTTTCCCCATCCTCTGGACTAGGGGAGCTGGAGCTCCCAGCTGGCAGCGGAGGGCAGGGAGCCCAACGCTTCGGTTTGGTTTTTGCAAAGATTCCCTTTTTCAATCTTGCCGTCAGCGATGGGCAGGAGTTCTGAAGGTGCCCTGTCAGGTGACAATGACGGCATCGGAAGGCAGTATTTTCGTAATCTATAAACTGGGTCCAAACAGTGTCATTGATCTTGAGATTGATTTGCTCTGGCAATCCCTTGCTTAAATCTAGCTCCACACAAACTCTGGCATATGTGTAGAGACCTTGCCGTTCCCTCTCGTAATCTCCCATTAAAAAGCAACCCAAAGTGTTGCCTATTTGCCTGTATACTTCTGTTCTCCACAGGTGTATTGGGAGATTTGGAAGTCTGATCCAGACAGGGGCTTTAGTGATAGCTGCAGAGGCTGGGTCAAAGTCTGGGAACCATGGAGTTAAGAAGAGACCTGCCGAACCCATGAACCAAGGGCCTTCCTCTAAGGCCTTTTCGTAGTGCTCGAGATTATCGAACAACACTATAAAATATCCCTTTGCATAGAAGTAAATCTTGCAACGGTGAGTCCAGTTGTCCTTGATCCAGTCATAAAGATCCTTTGAGCGTGGCCAGAGCCCATTGAATCTGCAGATGATGGCCCTTTCAGCAAATTTTTGGGTGTCGTCTGCCAGGTCAGGGTAAGAGATCTCAACAGAAGGAACCTCCTCCGATTTGTCAACCAAAAAAGGCTTGGGTGAAGCCTGAGCCAGTGGAACTGTCTTTTCAGGCTTCCTAGCATGGACTGCATCTTTATATGAAAATGCCTTAGCTGAGGATGACTCTCCAGCAACTCCTCCTCTCAAACGAAGGGTTAAAATAATAGATGCATCTTTCTTAATGCCATAAAAAGAAATAGGATGGAGATCCTCTAGTTGTTTACCTTCGTGGAGAAGTCGTTGAGCTGCAGAGGGGATCCCCAGCTTGATGTTCAGTGTGTGCTTGAGATTCTGCACTAGATCGGTCTGGCTTACCCATTGTAGCATAGTTTTGCCTGTAATGAGCTTGATTTGTATCTGGAATGAAGAAGAAAAGTCTGAATGCCTCTTTCCCCTGCAGATCTGTGAAGAGAGGAGGCATACGCGTTGATTGATTTTCGTTTCCTGGATTTGCCTCATGGGCAGAAGAGGCGTACAGCCAATCGGTGCAAACCCTTCCTTCCCGAAAGCCGAGCTTCCTTGAGCAGATCTGCTGTGGCTATTTCCCATCCGGGGGAGCGGATCTGCAAGATCTTGGCCGATCTGAAGCATCAGAGACATTGAGTTCTGGCGATCCGTCTTATTCCGAAGAATCGATTCCAAGACTTGATGCTCAACCAGAAGCCGCCGAGAAGCTTCAGCTTCCACCTTGACATCTCGTATAACCCTAAGGTTCTTCAGCGGCGAACCC
Organism: Pinus tabuliformis; assembly: GCA_031772625.1. Lineage (NCBI taxonomy): Eukaryota > Viridiplantae > Streptophyta > Pinopsida > Pinales > Pinaceae > Pinus > Pinus tabuliformis. Next base: position 596,330,557 of record CM062810.1, on the reverse strand, counting down.
TTCCGGGTAGATAATAATCGGAGAAATAAAGGTTCGCGAGAATACTGGGCCGAGATCGGATAAGGCTTTGTCGCCCAGGAGGGAGATGTATTTGAAGATTTGCTCAGAAGAGCTCCGGAACAGCCTTCGCCTTGCACTCTCTCTGTTCGAAACCCTTGAGCCCTTCGCGCGGCAGCCAGAGGAAGGGAGGCGGCATCCAAGAAAAAAGGAATCATCGTTCCAGCCTGCAAATCATAGCTTGAAGTGAAAACCAGCTCCTTGAGGCTGAGGTTTGCTTCGCCGTCCTCATCATGGTCGAGCAGAGACCAGGCGGCGGCCAGAGGAACGGAGGTGGCGATCATGAAGCTAGGGTTCATCGCTCCTGATTTCTCCAACCTATTCCAACCTCCACCAAGTTCAACTATTACCGATTAAAATAATATAATTAATTATTATATTAATTATTATTAATTATTGTTAATTAATATGATTAATTATTATTCATATAATAATTAATATAATAATTAATTAATAATTAATTAATAATTAATCATAATAATATAATAATTATTATGATTAATCATAATAATATAATAATTATTATATTAATATAATAATTAATATAATCATGCACCCAACAAAAATTTATTCATAATAAAAGAGTTATAGAGTCTTGGCTTTGGGGCTGATTACATCAAATTAAAAGACCTTTGTTTCATATGAGATCCACACACTATTCCTTCTCTTGCTCCACTCAATCCTCTCCTCAATCCTCTCTCTTTTCATTACATTTTTCCTTCCTTTTATCAATTGAATATCACTCTAACTCTATCTAACAACTCAATCCCTATTTTAATCAATCTAACAGCAAATCTTCTAGTTTCTAGCTCTATCTCACACCTATGCTAACAACTTATCTTTGAACCTAAAATAAGACAATTTCTAACTTATTACAATAATGAAATACAACTCATTTCTTGAGAGATCAAACCCTCTCAGTAAAACTGATTTTTGACCAATCAGGTCAATGAAATTCAACTTGTTTAGCCACAACATGTGAACAAACTTTCACATTGCTGGCTAAGTCCAGATGCTCCTGCATCAGACTCATGGGGAAGAAAAGAATCATCCTTCAAAATTTCGTACTCCATATTTCTGCAATTATGTTGTTGTCAACCAGCTAGCATCCTCCACTGGTTGTCCTTTCCATTTGACTAAATATTGGAAATAAGTTTGTCGTCTAGTTCTTTTGGATACTCTTTTCTCCAAAACAGCTTCCACTTCCTTCTTAGCTGTCTTTGGCATTTGTTCTTCCCAGTTCACAGTTTGAACTTCATCTCCTGTAGTTTCCTCTTGTATCTATGTCTCTGCCTCTTTGTATGGATACAAATCTGTAACATTGAAAATAGGTGATATTCCAATCCCTTCTGGAAACTCAATTTCATAAGCATTACTTGAAAACTTTCTTTTAATTCTACATGGTCCTATCTTTTTCATTTTCAGTTTATTGTAATTCATAGTAGGAAATCTTTCTTTTCTCAAATACACCATCACTAAATCTCCCACTTGGAATTCTTTCTCTCTTCTTTTCATATCTACCCTCTGTTTGTATTTGCTACTACTTTCCTGCAATCTGCCTTTGACTTCTTCCTATCATCTCTGCATCTGTTTTGCAAACTCTTCAGCTTTTTCACTTCTGGTCTCTTGTTTACCCAAATCCCTGAGCTCATACACACCTCTTGGATTCATTCGAAAAATAATCTGACATGGACTCATTCCAGTACTTCGGTTTGGAGTACCATTATAAGCACACTCATCTTGAGCTAGTGCTAAATCCCACTGCTTAGGATTTTGATACACTAGACTTCTCAATATATTTCCCAAGCTCCTATTTACTACTTCAGTCTGTCCATCTGTTTGAGGATGGTATGCTGAACTAAAACTGAGGTTAGCTCCCAGTTTCTTCCAAAAAGTTCTCCAGAAATTCCCTACAAACTTTTTATCTCGATCAGACACAATACTTATAGGTAACCCATGTAATCTTACAATTTTCTGAAAAGAATAGATTATCTATGTGTGTTACATCACTAGTTTTCCTACATGCAATGAAATGTGCCATTTTGGAAATCTATCTACTACAACATAATCATTCCCTCTCTGGGTTTTTGGTAATCCCAAAACAAAATCTATGCTAACTGCATCCCACGGTCGGTATGGTATTGGCAATGGCTGATACAATCCTGCATTCTGACTCCTTCCTTTTGCATGCTAACATATCCTTCACTTCTCAACAAATTTCTTAACATCAATCTGCATTTTTGGCCAATAATAAAAAGCATTCACCTAAGCAAAGGTTTTATCTTGTCCAAAGTTACCAGATAATCCTCCACTGTGTTTCTTCTTTATTATGTTTTCCCTCATGGAACTTTTGGGAATACACAACTTGTTGCTTTTAAACAATAGGCCTCCTTGAATGAGATAGTCCAACCACTATCTTCTATTATGATTCATTGGATTCTGAACTATTGTATAGATATCTTTGAAATCTGGATCATCCTTGTACATTTCAATCATTTCCTCAAATCCTACAACACCCACTTTGAATTCTTGCACAATAAAACTTACCCTGCTCAATGCATCAGCAACTTTATTTGAGTTACCACTCTTGTGTTTTCTCACAAAAGTAAAGCTTTGCAGAAATTCGGCCCACTTGGCATGTTTCTGGTTCAGCTTCGGCCGATTATTGATGAATTGTAAGGCATGAATGTCTGAATACGATATGAATTCTTTTGGCAACAAATAATGTCTCCATTTTTTCAAGGCCTACACAATAGCATAAAACTCTTTATCATAAGAAGAATATTTCTTCTTTGCATCATTCAATTTCTCACTGAAGTATGCTATTGCTCTTTGCTCCTGACTCAGAACTACGCCAACTGCAACTCCACTAGCATCTGTCTCTACTTGAAAGACTTTTTCAAAATCAAGCAAAGCTAAAATTGGTCCCTCTGTGATTTTCTTCTTCATCAAACTAAAATTTTTGTCTGCTACTTCTGTCCACTTGAATGGCTAATTGATCTCCTTAATCATTTCAAGAATGGGTGCACAAATCTGACTAAAGCCTTTGATAATATTTCTGTAAAAACTCACAAGGCCATGGAAGCTTCTTACCTCAAATATATTTCTGGGAATAGGCTAGTTCCAAATTGCTTGGACTTTCTCTTGATCCATCTTCAAGCCTTCTTTAGAAACTACAAATCCCAAGTAAACCAGTTCTTCCTTCATGAAACTACATTTCTTCACATTTATTAGTAGTTTCTCTTTCTGCAGAGTTCTTAGAACCAACTTAAGATGCTCTAAATGTTCCTCTTTACTTTTACTAAAAGATAGAATATCATCAAGATAAACAATAACAAACTTGCATGCATACTCCTTCAAGACTTCATTCATTAATCTCATGAACGTGCTAGGTGCATTAGTGAGTCCAAAAGGCATCACTAACCAGTCATACAACCCACTATTTGTTTTAAATGCAGTCTTCCACTCATCACCTTCTCGAATTCTTATTTGATGATATCCACTCTTCAAATCTATTTTATTAAAGTATTTTGATCCACTCAAACAGTCCATTAAATCATCCATGAGTGGCAAAGGAAATTTGTACCTGATAGTGATCTTGTTTATGGCTCTAGAATCTGTGCACATACGCCATTCTCCTCCTTTCTTTGGACTGAGTACTATTGGTACAGCACATGGACTAAGACTTTCTCTAATTAACCCCTTATCCATCAACTCCTGCACTTGTCTTCCAACTTCTGCGTTCTCTTGAGGAGTTAATCTGTATGCTGCTTTATTTGGTAAACTTGCTCCTGGTATTAGGTCAATATGATGACTAATACTCCTGATCGGTGGCAATGAATTCGGCAACTCATCCACAATAATATTAGCAAAATCATCTAACAGGATTTTAACTTCTTCAGGAAAATCATCCAAGTTTGTGGAAGTCAAAATTAACTTTGGTCTTCCCACAATAGCAAAATGCAACTCCTTGTTCTTCACTACTTCCTGCAGCAGCTCCTTTCCACTTATCAGCATAATACTACTTCCAGGTGTTCCTTTGTCAACATCATCCTTCAATGGCAGCAATGTATGTTTAGTTCCATCCTTCTCTAGGGTATAAGTGTTTCTCCTTCCATCATGAATAGCTTTTCGATCAAATTTCCACGGTCTTCCCAGCAATACATGGCATACATCCATGGGCATTACATCACATAATATCACATATTTATACGTACCAATTTGTATCTCCACCTTGCATTGTTCTATCACAATAATCTGATGTCCTTTCTATAACCATGACACTTTGTAAGGAGTAGGGTGCATGGTCTTTGCTAGTCCGAGCTTGTCCACCATCTCTGTAGAAACAAGATTGTCAGTGCTTCCACTGTCAATTATTACTTTGCAACACTTACCTTTTGATTTATAGGTAGTTCTAAACAAATTCTTCCTCTATGTTGCTTCTTCAATCTCCTTCTCTACTCTAAGCAAAGTCCTTCTCAATAACAGGGATTCACCTACTTTAGGGGATTCTTCCTTTTCCATAAGTTGAGGTGGTTCTGGCTTTGCCTCAGCCACATTCGCATTCCTCTGACTTGCTGGTTTATTATGAGGACAGTCCCATGACATATGTCCCCATTCTCCACATGTATAACACTGAACATCTCTTCCTCGCCCTCTTCCTCTGGGCACAAATCTTCCTCTATTAAATTCTCCCCTCTGTGGTGGTCTGCTACTTGAGCTTCTTACTTCATGTTGATGTTGTTGTCCCCTTGGTCTGGTAGTTCCCCTACCTCTTACTGAGCTTCTTCCTCTATTCCTCTGACTCTGTTTCCTCAATATCTTCTCTTCTGCCTTCAAACTTGCTTGATAGGCATCTTCAATAGTCTTCAGAATTAACAAGCTAATTTCATCTTGTATGTCATACCTTAAGCCATTGATATATCTAGCTACCTTTTCCATATCATCCTCTACATGTCCTGCCCTAATACTCAATCTATAAAACTCTTCTGTATATTCTTTAACATACATTCCTTTTTGCCTTAAATTTTGCAATTGTTTAAAAAGATTTAACTGATAATCTTTAGGCAAAAACTTGGCTTTCATTTTACTTACCATTTTGTCCCATTGCTTTATCTTGGACTTTCCTTTCCTCATTCTTGATGTCTGTAGCTCATCCCACTAGATAGTTGCATGACCCCTCAATCTGGTAACTGCAAACTTCACCGTCTTCTTGTCTTCAACCTCTTCATAGTCAAAGTATTTGTCTAAGGATCTGATCCAATCCATTAGCTCTTCTGCATTTAGACTCCCTTCATATGTAGGAATTTCCACCTTTGGTTTTCCTCCTACTTTCACCAACATCTTGATGACTTTGGTAGTTTCATTTAATTTGTCTCCTTCCTCCTCAGGAGATTCTTTTGAATAACTATCATCTCCTTCATCAGGTGCTCTTCTCTGGGAAGTCTCAATTGTCTCCATTCTCGTACGCAGACTCTGTACCTCTTCCAGTAGAACTGCATTTGCTTCAGGTCTTCCTCAACCAATGCTAGCTCCTCTTCATGGTGGAATTTTTGCTTTAAACAACCTGATCTTCTGCTCTGATACCACAAATGACGCAGGCAGAAGCAAAACTTACAAAAAGCCAATAATCACCCCACGTCTCACCTTTTAGTTATAATATGATTGTTTTCTTTTAAACTGAAACGCTTTGAAAAACAAGTCAAAAACAATGAATTTTTACTTTTTTTAATCGGCACGCTCGTCGTATGCCAAAAGTCAACACGGTGATTCTCTGTGACCGTTGATCTAGATCTGTGAGATCTGACGGTTGTCGAAGATTTCGGGCGGGACAATAGACCAGGGTTTAACCGCTCGATAAACAGTTTTCTCCCCCTCCTCCTTTGCTACGTGTCGAAGGGTGTGTTAGTGCCTAGATTTACCTTAGGCTGAGGAAGGTAGGATCCAGGGCCAACATCAAACCACGCTTAACCTGGTAGCTAGCCCTACTAGGTCGGGAGAGGGCTCTCTCCGAGTCAATCTCAGCAAATTATGATCGATGAGGGATTGAGATGACTGATAGAAATATTGATCTTAGGCTAGGTATATATGTGAAAAAGTTTGATTGAATAAAATGATGTTTTTGTTGGCTCAGATGGAAAGGTAGATTTTGGGTGTGGGGATCGAGGCTCAGTCTTGCAGAGATCTCAATGGGGCAAGGTAGGCAACTGATTTTGGCACTTCAAATCGAATGAGATGGAGGGATTAGACAGGTGAGGATTTGAAGAGGGCAAGAGCAACCATGGGTCCTCTCCAAACAGCTGAAAACATCAAAAAACTAAAGCAAACCTCAAGTAGAACACTGCAATTTCAATGGATTCTACTTACACTCTTGTTTGTTTAGTTAAAAAGAAACAAGATAGAGAATGGCATATATAACACATAAGAAAATTCACAATTACAAAATAAAGCACTGTACCAAGACAAATTGCCACATGGATCCCAAAGAGTGCTGCAAATCTTGGTCTCAATTCCTTAGCCAAAATGCTGATATGAGTGTACAATGAAGCTCAAGGCTTTCTCAAAAGTCCAACCATCTGCCAAAATCCAACCCCTACACTATGAAATTCATAAAATATATACATTTTCTCATCCTTGTACTAAGGGATTGAGCTCAACCATTTTCTTCAAAATAGAATTAGTTACATTAAACTTGGGCCAAATTTCTGAAAATAGGTGTTGAAGATGAACTCGTATCTCCTAAACCATAGCACCTGTTACAAAACTGAAAGAAATTTTTGTATATAAGGTCGTGTTGGAGAAAAACCTCTCTCAAATTTGGGAAATTCATTTCCAGTAGCTCGCAATATGTTCCACAAAATCATCTCTAAAACAGAAAATCATTAAAAATTTAAATCTGTGAAAATGAGGTGTAAAGATCTAGTCACATATCCCAATACATGACACCTGTGAATAAATGGAAAGAGGTTTTTGTTATATGGCTCATTCTTAACAAACACCTCCTTTGGTTTTGTAAAATTAATTTCCATCTGTTGTAAAATGGCCCCACACTAAAATTACTAAAACAGTAAAAAATATGAAAAAATTGCTTTGTTTTAATGTAGGCTCCAAATATCACTGTATATCTCCCACATAGTAGTACCTGTGCATAAACTAAAGGAGGTTTTTGTTATCTAGTATGTGATGAACAAAAAAATCTTTCACTTTTGAAAAATTCCTTACCAGTATTTCAGAAACGGATTTTGTACTAAACTTGTCATTGTGTGCAGCAACTGACCTCAAAACATGTATAACCAAGAATCACTCATTCATTTCTTCTAATCCAGGAACCAGTTATGGGAGTGTGATATACCGTTGGAAAAAAATTTCCGAGCTTCTTCTGATGGACACACTTGTGACATTTTTTGTGCTGAACATCATGTGTAAAACATCTAACAAAACCAGACATAGTAAGAGCTCATGTTGATCCCTGGTGACAGGCTACGAAGACTGGAACTAACATCGGCTCCAATGGGGATGGTAGCTCCTTGGAGGTGCCAAGAACTACAGATCTCTGGAAAGTAGACAGTGCCTCTTCCATTGGGCATGGATGGTCAAACAACTACAAACCCAAAACAACTCATACCAATCCAAAAACATATACATACTGCAACATGTACATAAACAAATACCGAAAACTGAAATGCTGCCTCAAGCAGCTTATTTATGTACAAATCTAACCCACTTTGCTGCAAAATTGATAGATCAAGTAATGTTGTAATGCCATATCAACCAATCAAGTAACTGTGACAAGGATGCTGCTTGAAAGTGCTTCAACCAAGACACAAATGTAAATGCTGACAGCCATACATGCACATAACGAGTCTGGTTGTGTAAAAGACAATTTGATCTATCATTCAAACTGAAAAAAAAAATCCATGTACATTGCAATAGGATCGAAAAAACCAGACTCTGTTTGCTGCCCCAACTCCTTAATACATGCTTCTAGCTGCAAACTATCAATGCAAATATCCACGGCAGCCTTACCTTCTGTTCCTTCTGCTGAAAAAGATCCCCATAGAGTGGGACTCGATAATCCAGATCCTGGGACTGTATTTGGGTCTCCAATTCAGTTAGATCTCCTTCAATTTTGATGGCAAACTCTTGGAAAAAATTGAGCTTAACTTCATGGCTGCATCGACAGGATTTCAGATAAGAAGAAAGAGATGAAGCAAAGTTCTCATCTACCTCATCATCCGGGCACATATCTTCCCATTCTCTAAAAACTTCAATAGAGGGCACCTCTATTTTGAATTCTTCCTCTTTCTCCATCCATGTTTCAAGAAAGATATGTCAAAAATCTGCAAAGGACTTAATAGATCTAATAGGAAAACCTTCAATCCATTTTCTACATTTTCCTTGAAATGAATCAAAGAACAATCTGATGAAGACATCTTCCTTTTTAACTCTAAGAATTTCCACAAATGTTTTAAAATTTTCTATATGTTCTAGAGTCAAAGTCAGATCTTCCCCATTGAATTTAGGGCCATTACTCAAAATGTATGCATCCTTTGGTAATTGATTAGGAAAACCAGGAAGATTAGAAAAATTGATACATGAATACCTTGAACAAATAGAAGCAACATCTGAGTCCTTCATTTAGCCAGTGGAGCCACCATAAATACTTTGAAACTCGAGACTTCAAATAGTGGAGTCACCAAGTAGATGATTTCAGCCTTCATATGTGTTTAGCTGTTGTCCACCATCAGCAATCAAATCTGAACTTGATTACAAAATTGTACTGGGGCAATTTGCAAGTCAAATGTTCAGTTTATAAACTAGACTGGATATTGACTGAAGTAGCTTTTATCTACTTGCGCTAATGCAAAGCAAAAGCGTTTTGAAGGCTACCTAGCTAATCTTCAGACTCCGTCTGTAGTTTATAAAATGAAGCACACTAACAAACAAACAATTTCTTCCCCAGTGGAGTTGCCACTACGTTAGTGCCTATATTTACCTTAGGCTGAGGAAGGTAGGATCCAGGGCCAACATCAAACCACGCTTAACCTGGTAGCTAGCCCTACCAGGTCAGGAGAGGGCTCTCTTCGAGTCAATCTCAGCAAATTATGATCGATGAGGGATTGAGACGACTAATAGAAATACCAATCTTAGGCTAGGTATATATGTGAAAAATGTTTGATTGAATAAAATGATGTTTTTGTTGGCTCAGATGGAAAGGTAGATTTTGGGTGCGGGGATCGAGGCTCTGTCTTGCAGAGATCTCAATGGGGGCAAGGTAGGCAACTGATTTTGGCACTTCAAATCGAATGAGATGGATGGATTAGACAGGTGAGGAGTTGAAGAGGGCAAGAGCAACCATGGGTCCTCTCCAAACAGCTAAAAACATCAAAAAACTAAAGCAAACCTCAAGTAGAGCACTGCAATTTCAATGGATTCTACTTACACTCTTGTTTGTTTAGTTAAGAAGAAACAAGATATAGAATGGCATACATAACACATAATTCTTGTTTATTTAGTTAATAAGAAATAAGATATAAAATGGCATACATAACACATAAGCAAATTCATAATTATAGAAGAAAGCACTGTACCAAGACAAATTTCCACATGGATCCCAAAGAGTGCTGCAAATCCTGGTCTCAATTCCTTAGCCAAAATGCTGATATGAGTGTACAATGAAGCTCAAGGCTTTCTCAAAAGTCCAACCATCTACCAAAATCCAACTCTTACACTATGAAATTCATAAAATATATACATTTTCTCATCCTTGTACTAAGGGATTGAGCTCAACCATTTTCTTCAAAATAGAATTAGTTACATTAAACTTGGGCCGAATTTCTGAAAATAGGTGTTGAAGATGAACTCATATCTCCTAAACCATAGCACCTGTTGCAAAAATGAAAGAGGTTTTTGTAGATAGGGTTGTGTTAGATAAAAAAATCTCTCAAATTTGGGAAATTCATTTCCAGTAGCTCGCAATCTGTTCCACAAAATCATCTCTAAAACAGAAAATCAATAAAAAGTTAAATCTGTGAAAATGAGGTGTAAAGATCTAGTCACATATTCCAATCCATGACACTTGTGAATAAGATGAAAGAGGTTTTTGTTATATGGCTCGTTCTTAACAAAAAACTCCTTGGGTTTTGAAAAATTACTTTCCATCTGTTGTAAAATGACCCCGCACTAAAATGACTAAAACAGTAAAAAATATGAAAAATTTGCTTTGTTTTAATGTAGGCTCCAAATATCACTGTATATCTCCCACATAGTAGAACCTGTGCATAAAATGAAGGAGGTTTTTGTTATTTAGTATGTGATGAAAAAAAGCCTATTTCACTTTTGAAAAATTCCTTACCATGATTTCAGAAACTGATTTTGTACTAAACTTGTCATTGTGTGTAGCAACTGACCTCAAAACATGTATAACCAAGAATCACTCATTCATTTCTTCTAATCCAGGAACCGGTTACGGGAGTGTGGTATATCGTTGGAAAGATTTTTCCAAGCTTCTTCTTATGGACATACTTGTGACATTTTTTTTGTTGAACGTCATGTGCAAAACATCTAACAAAACCAGACATAGTAAGAGCTCATGTTGATCCCTGGTGACAGGCTGCGAAGACTAGAACTAACAGGGTGTATGGGATTGGGCACCTAACCTTCGAAATAGCTTACAACCCTTGGGTCACCCGAAATTCCTTCCACTATAGCGAGACTGCTTCCATGATCCAACGGTTTGTGGTTGATCACGATCCAACGGTTGCGATTGAATCGCACGATTGCAATCGCAATGTCCTCTTGGCCAGACTCATTATGCTTCAATGCGTCGATCCGATATCAGTCTTATGGACCCGATAAGGTATGGATCCTCATCTATAAATTTTTCACTTCTGGATTCCAATCCTAACTCTGTTTTGCACCAATTTTTAGTGTAACCTGGGTTTTATACTTGTGGCGCCAAAACTATATAATAAACTCGCCGATTATTCTTTTAACTCCGTGTTATCTATTGTAAAGTGTGAAAACAGAGCAAGCATCAATATCATCCGAATACAAAGAAAACAAGCACTCGAGGATTTCCATGGTTGTATGTATAATCATGCACATAACAACAATTTATTCATAATAAAAGAGTTACAGAGTTTTGGCCTTGGGTCAGATTAAAACAAAATAAAAGACATTTGTTTCATATGAAATCCACACACTATTCTTGCTCTCGCTCCACTCAATCCTCTCCTCAATCCTCTCTCTTTTCATTACATTTTTCCTTCCTTTTATCAATCGAATATCACTCTAACTGTATCTAACAACTCAATCCCTATTTTAATCAATCTAACAGCAAATCTTCTAATTCCTAGCTCTCTCTCACACCTATGCTAACAACTTATCTTTGAACCTAAAATAAGACAATTTCTAACTTATTACAATAATGAAATACAATTCATTTCTTGAGAGATCAAACCCTCTAAGTAACAGTGATTTTTTATCAATCAGGTCAATGAAATTCAACTTGTTTAGCCACAACATGTGAACAAACTTTCACATTGCTGGCTAAGTCCGGATGCTTCTGCATCACAAAGGATTTTCAAAATTTATACTAATTTCTAGAGGGCTTATGAGCTGCTACGAGCACTCTTTGCCGAAAATGCATTCTTGAAATAAATGTTGAATGGTTTCTTCAGCCTGCAAGCATATTGGGCATCATGATGGGCCTTGGAAGCCTTTCTTTTTTAAGTTTTCACTGGTCAAGATCTTCCCTTTTAAGAGAGTTCATATGAACATTTTGATCTTAGGCAAGCTTTCTGATTTCCAAACTGTCTTCCAAAAATCCTAGTCTTGTTGGTTTGATTGTTCTTGTAGGATTTTGTATCCAGTCTTGACCGTGTATTTTCCTCCACTTGGGTCCCAGAGGAAGTCATCTTCCTCATCATAGTTTATTGGTGCTGCCTCTTTTAGAAACTGCCTTAATTTGCTCCATTACACCTCCAAATTTGTAGGGATTGTTAAGATTTGCCAATCTTGCCAATCTCTTTGGTTCCAAAGAGAGATTGAGTGAATAGTATTTAGACCTTTTCCTATCATCCATTTTTGAATACCTTCAATTTCTGAGTGAGTCTTCAGTGGTTCTTTTCTCATAATTCTATCCTCCCAAATTGATATTGTTTTTCCATTTCCTAGGATTTTAGAGATGTAGTTGCTCATTAAAGGAATTGTTTTTTTTACTAGCTTCTAGGCTTGAGTATATTGTCTTGAAGGGATATTTCCATTAAGCAATCTTTTCCTAGAGTCGTCCATGTATTTTGAGATGAGTGTTTTTTTCCACCAGCTCTCTTTTCCTCTGATCAGTCTCCATATTATTTTCATTCCCAGGGCTGCATTCATGAGCCCAGGTAACCAGATTGATAAGCCTCCTTGTTCATATGGTAAAACTACTTGCTCCCACCTGACCAAGCTGAATTTTTTGTTTTCTTGCTTCCCCCCCTACCATAAAAAGCTTCTTAAGATTAAATCCATTTGTTTATGGGAACTTGCTGGGGCCAAGATTATTGCATATTGGTAGATAGGCAGTGTTGCTGGAGTGCTTTAATTAATATTACCCTTCCTACCATATTTAGCCACATCATTCCCTGGCTTTGTATTTTATTTTTTATTTTTTCAATCTGTTTGGTCCATATTTCTGCCTTCATGTTCTCTTTTGAGATCTGGAGTCCCAAGTAAAAGAAGTGAGTCCATTTTTCCTATATGGGGATTTCTAAGATTTGTGAAATCCTTTGCATGATTTTGGGAGGGGTGTTCCATCCATATATTCTGCATTTTGTGTTATTTAATAGCCCACCTAAAACCTGTAAGAAATCATCCAAAGTTCTTTTGAACCTTCTTGCGATTATTGTTGATTCCCCTCCCAACAATAGGGTGTCATCAGCAAAATGTGAGTGATTTATTGTCTTTATTCCTTTTGTTATTCTGAGCCTGGTGATGTTTCTTTCTTTTCTTTGTTTTTCCAAGGCTCTGCTTAAAGTTTCCGCCATTATAATATATAGGAAGGGAGAGAGAGGGCATCCTTGCCTGAGGCCTCTTGTGCTTTGAAAAAATTTGTTGGGCCTTCCATTTATGATAGGAACAATCCAAGGAGTAGAGATGCACGCCTTGATGTTTTCTGTTATTTCTCTTGAAAATCCAAGTTTCTTGAGAACTGCCATTAGATATGGGAGGCTGACCCTGTCAAATGCATTTGCCATATCCAATTTGATTATGATTCCTTTTTCTTTTCTTAATATACTGGAATGTACAGCTTCCTGTACAATAATTACATTATCTATGATTTTCCTGTTGGGCACGAATCCTCCTTGATTTTCAGATATGATTATTGGAAGCACTTCCTTGATTCTATTTGCAATTATGATATTATAAGAAGAATTACAAAGATAGATGGGACGAAACCTATGGAAAGTGGAGGGATTAGATTCTTTTGGGACTAGAGCAAGGTAGGAGGATTTTGTATTGCTTCCTATTTTTTTTTTTGAAGACACTCTTCACCATTCTTATGAAGTCCTTTTTTATTGTATGCCAATGGAATCTGTAGAATGCTATTGTAAAACCATTTGGCCCTGGGGCTTTTTCTGGATGTAGGCTCCATATAGCCGCCACTACCTCTTCTTCTGTGATCTCTTTGCACGTTTCTGCATTTTGGTCTTTTTTATTTTATTTTTTGTGTGTTGTAGGAAATTTTCATATTCAACCATTTCTTCTTTGGCTGAAAGTAAATTTTTAAAGTGCTTGTGGGCTGCTTTTTTTAATTCCTCTACACCTTTGACCTCTTGACCGTCACCTTGTATTTTTTCTATCTGATTTCTTTCTCTTCTTATCTTCATAATATTATGGAAAAAGGATGTATTTTTATCCCCTTCCTTGAGCCACAGGCTTCTAGATTTCAGTCTGTCCTCTTCTTCTTCTTTCCTATTTTCCCTGTATATTTCCCAAAATATCTCCTTCTCTCTTAGATAATCATGTTTGTCTTCTTCTTTGCTTTCTTTTTCAATTTGTGTGTTGTCCATTTTCTATTGCAGCTCTTTTTTCTTTTTTTCTTTTTTTTATTTCGTTTGCTCTTGCCCATTCCTTTAGCTTGGCTCTTGAATTTTTTAATTTTTTCTTCCTAATATACTGGGGTGATCCTGATACTCTCGGTGCCCATGCTTCCTTGATTAATTGGCTAATTTATGTATTACTATCCCATATTGAGTTGTATCTAAATGAGAATGGTCCTTGATTTTCCATTTTTCCCGTAATTATTGCCACCAGTTTATGATCAGATGCCTTGGTATGTAAAAAAATTATTTGATGGCGTTGTGCACTGCTGCTATATTTTCTTGGATCAGAATTCTATCCAGCCTTTCTTTAATGTTGCTTTTTCCCACTCTTTTTTGCTCCAGGTATATTTTCCATTGTTTGGGGGGATGTCTATGAAGTTGTGTTGTTCCATTATCTCTTCCAGAGCATCCATGGATGGGTCTGTGTGATATGTCCCTCCAAACTTTTCTTCTATACTTCTTACCAAATTTAAGTCTCCTCCTAGAATTATTTTCTTAGCTTGTGTTTCTTTTAGTGCTTCCTTTATGGTATCCCAACATTGCTCTTTTTACTTGTAGTGGTTGGGAGCATATATGTTTATGACACTATACTTCTTTTTTTTACTTATTTGCATTAGATCCATCTGTATCCAGTGCTAATCTTTTTTTTGTTGTATCAATTCCCAGATTCCTTTCTTCCATATTGTGCAGATTCCTCTTGACGCTCTTGTTGCCTGTATTGCCTCCCCTTCATAATTTTTGAATTTTTTTTAAATATTTTCAGTTTCATGGCTATTTTTTTTGGTATCATGAATCATAAGAATGTCTGGATTTTCTTTTTCCAGAATGTCTCTAGTGGAATTTTCTTTCAAGGATGATCCCATTCCTCAGCAATTCCAGAAGACCACTATCATTATTTGCTTGTTGGGTGGTGCAAGGGTCATTTCCCTCTTTGTTGGTTTTTTTCATTATGTCCTATGCTCCTTCCCAAGAAGGTTTCCATAGGTTGCTTCATTCAGAATGCCATTTCCTTTGCCGTTGCTTCATCCCTCAGCTCTTTGTTTGACTTTCTTCCTGCTCTTTTTTGGTATTCTACATTTGGAAGTGTTTCCTTTGACTAATTTCTTGTTATAATTCTATCTACTAAGGGAGGAGGAGGAGAATGGGTGTTTGAGATCAGAGGGGACGATTGGGGGTTGAGAGAATGGGGGGGTGATCTGGATCTGGATCTGGATCTGTGTCTGGGGGATGGGGAAGTTGACGGGTCCAGTGGCTCAAAAGGATTTAGGCTAGTGAGAGGATTGTTATCTACTTTTGGTGATAAAGAGAGGGGGTCAGAAGATATGGTAGGTTGCGAAGAAGGATGAGTGGGTTGTTTGTTGGTTGTCTTCTTTATTTTAACCTATTCCCATTTGTTTTCCGGATCTTCAATCTTTTCATTTTCATTTTCTTTTTTTTTGTACATCTATTAGCAAAATGGCCATATTCGTGACATACCTTGCATTTGAAGGGGATTTGTTCATAATCCAGTTGTTGTATATGCATCCACTAATCCACTTTGATTTTGATTGCTTCTGGAAGCCCTTTCCCTAGATCCACTTCTAAGCAGATTTTGGCACATGCGTGCATATTTTCCTTTGGCTCACAATTGTCTATGTATTTCCTGATTGCATTTCCTATGGCTTTAACTGAATCATCTCCCCAACAATGGAGGGGAAGATGCGGCAACTTGACCCAGACTGGGACAGCGCTGGGTACATCCATTTCTGGATCAAAGTCTGGTGTCCATCTGTTTAGATACAGTCCCCTTGTATCCATAAAGTATGGGCCATTCCTAAATATCAGATCACGATCCTCCTTGGTTTCAAAGTGGAAGGTGTAGTACCCTCTTCCATAGAACCTGATTGAAATTTTCCCATTTATTGACGCAATCCAGTTCCTTTCTACCCATTTTTGGAAGGTCTTGGGCGAGGGCCATAACCCAGTAAATTTCCCGACTAATCCACGCTCCGCCAGAGACAGACCTGCTTTACGAGGAAGGGCAGGAGGGAGTGAGATTTCAAGGATGTCTTCCAATATTTTAACAAACTTAGTGAATGATGGTCGATTCTTTGCCTAACCCATTACATAAATGAGAGAGGAAAAATCTTTTGTTGTTCCTTCATTTTCTTGCTAGTGATCAGAGAGAGGGTCTCCATCCTCTGGTGAGTCCATCTTGCTCGATCCTCAGTAGCAGGAGGCCACTGAGGGGTAGCTGCATGCTGTGTGTTGCGTTCTCTGGCTAGGGCTGCACAGATCCTTAGTCGCAGTAGCAGCCCGATGACCTTCAATCACTTATAGTTGAATATAGGACAAGGAGATATTGCTCAAAAAGCTTTTGATCAAATTTGTGACTTGTACAGGATGCTCTCACAGAACCAATTTAGTTCTGGTAGAGGAAATCGAAGTAGAACTAACAAACTTGGATCTACAGATGCTATGATTATTGGTTTGTAAAATAAAATGGACAACATGAAAATTGAAATTATGAATACTGTTAGCAAACAAATAGACTCTTTGAAATTTTAGTAGAAATTGGTAGAAGAACAAGAGTCATTGTCTATTTATTGTCCAAAGTGTAGGAAAAAGCATATTTTAAGAGAATGTCTTGCTGATGTTAAAGGTGCTAATAAATGTGTGATTTGTGTAGGAAAACATGCCACCGAGGAGTGCCCTTCTATACTGGGACTGAAAGTAGCATTCGAAGGAGAGCAATCCGAACCTGAGCCATTGCATGCTATGGGAGCACGAAGAAATTGGCCTTAGGTAGGTGCAGGTATGGTTCCTGAACTTCCACCACATTTTTATGGTTATAATGCAGCACCATATTCCTATCATAATGCAAATCACTCTCAACCTTGGCAGCATGGGAATCACTTTCAATATGGACAACCTCCTCAACCTTGGCAACAAGGATGGAGGGGGTCAAATCATTCTCACTATTCCCATCCTACACCTATGCAATCATATCCTACTGCATATACACCTTATCCCATGTCACAACCATATTTACCCTCCTTACCTCAGCAAAGTCAACCAATGCCAACATTACCTTTACCACCACCCTTTCGACCACCCCAACTACCTGCTCAACTGGTACCGAATCCTAATAATAAAGTGGTACAATTGATTCATTCCATTGGACCGCTCCCTTCTCCCATTTATCAAACCTTGTTGGTTGGGATCCATGAGCTTCAATTGAGATCAGGAAGGGTAGTACAACCAGAAAAAAAAAATAATCCATGGTGATTATCGAGGAGAGAAATGAGGAGGAAACTCCTGATTGTTTGAAAGAAGATGTCGTTCAACCCATTCCCACACATTCAGAGTTTCCATCTTCTTCAAAACAACCTCCCTATCCAGAGAGGCTAGTTATGGAGAAAAATGACCCCACTCTCGAGTCTAGTCTGGCTTCCGAGCTTAGGAATATTTGCATAAAGGTCCCTTTGCTACAAGCTATTAAAGAGATCCCCATATGTACAAAAATCATTAGGGAACTCTGTCTTAAGAATCCAGGAAGGAAGAGAGTAGAACCCCAGACCATTCAGTTTGTTGGCAAAGTAGTCGATTTGATGACAGGATGTGCACAAATGGAGAAATATATTGATCCTGGAAACCCGGTTGTTTCTGTCCAAATAGGTGATATCCTTGTCCCCAATGTATTAATAGCCCTGTGGGTGGCCATTAATGTGATGACTAGGTAGACAATTGATCAACTTGGGTTTCTCCATATTCGTCCTACCCCTACTGTGCTTTAACTTGCAGGTAGATCCAAAATCAAGCCAGAAGGTGTGTTGGATGATGTGGTTATTTTTATTGATTCGTGGGAATACCCCGCGGATTTTATTTTGCTTCAACCTAAAAATCCTATGGGTGGACATCCCTTGATTCTAGGACAACCATGGCTTGCCACAGTCGATGCTTATATTGGATGCCACTCTGGTGATATGTACATTTCCCATGGAGACAATACGAAGAAAGTCACCTTGTACCCACCTGCTACATCCATTCAAGAGCTCAAAGACACCTGATGGCTAGATTACGATTGTAGTGATGAGGAGACTCAGTTTGTGTCTTTATCCATCATCATACCAGGTCCACCCAGGAGGATGAGTTACGGGACTTCTTGAACAATCAAGACACAATGCCAAATTTTGACATGCTTCATCAAATATTTAGTCTATATTTTCAAGAAAGTTATAGTTCTCAACCTCCCTCATCACAAACTCTAGCAGCATCTTCCTATACTCTTGAGCCCAAGACCACTCTTGTTGAGATTAGTCCAGGAAAATCTTTACACATCAACTCAGACCTAGATTCATCCCAACAAGAGCAGCTTGTTAGCTTGTTGCGAGATCACCTTGATGCCTTTGCATGGAGTTACGAGGATATGAAAGGCATACCTCCCAAAACCTGTACTCATCATATCTATATTCAGGAGGGGTCCTGACCTGTTCGACAACCCCAAAGGTGCATGAACCCTGTGCTAAGAGAAGTTGTGAAAGAAGAATTACAAAAACTCTTAGACGTTGATTTCATTTATCCTATATCTGATAACCAATGGGTCTCTCCATTGGTGATGGTTCTGAAAAAAGATGGGAGATGGCGCATTTGCATTGATCACAGAGAATTGAATAAAGCCACGCTCAAGGACTATTTTTCCCTTCCTTTTATCGATCAGGTGCTAAATACCCTTGCTAGTAAAAAGTAATTTTAATTTCTAGGTGACTTTAGTGGATATAAAGAAATCCAAATCACACCTGAAGATCAAGACAAAACCACCTTTACATGCCCATGGGGGGACATTCGCCTACCGAGTGCTTCCCTTTAGGATATGTAATGCCCCAGCCACCTTTCAAAGGGCAGTGCTGGCTATTTTTTCTGATCTCGAGTGTGTTAGGATTTACATAGAAGATTTTTCAATGTTTGGTGACTCATTCCAAGAAGGCCTCAAAAACTTAGAAAAAAATACTTTTCTGTTGCCAAGAAGCTCACCTTGCTTTAAGTGATAAAAAATGCAGATTAATGTCCAAAGCATGGATAGTTCTTGGTCATTTGATTTCTGACAAAGATATCCAGGTAGACTTGGCTAAAATAGAAGTTATTTTGCATCTTCTCGCACCCAAAACACAAAGGGAAGTGAGAGGATTCATGGGGCATGCAAGTATTACCGGAGATTCATTGAGAACTTTTCTAGGATATCTACACCCCTTTTTTGATTATTAGCTAAGGATAGTGAGTTCTTGATCCAGGTGGATCTTTAGAAAAGTACCAGTGGCATGAAAAAAGGCTCAAAACTCAAAGTGGAAAAATATGGATAATATTAGCATCGAATTGAAGTGCTCGTCATCCTGATTCCAACGGTGTGAACAACACTCAAATCTGAGTCCAGATGACAAAGTTAGAGCAAGTCAAAGTTTTAGTTTGACTTGTCCAAGTAGTAGGGAGAAGATGAGATGGCATAGTTTCAGTGAATAAGGGAGCGCCAAGTGGCATGATGCCATTGGACCCCACATATCACCTATCGGTGAAAAGGAGGAGCACTTAAGGAAGAATCGTCCCCTAGCGTTCCTGGCTATGAATGTGATATCACATGTCGCAGGCCAAAGGAGTTATGAATCGGCCCCTGCAGGACTTAGTTGTGATATAAATCGCATATCGCAATTGCACGAAAAGGTTGGTGCTTACGATACAGTTAAGGCGAAAAGCATCGATTTTGATACTGCGATAAGAAGCCCAGACCCGAAATGTTATAGTGTGATTAATAAACTCGGCGGGTCCGCAGGTCTTGCAAAGTGCTAACCATTGTGCCAAGGGTTTCATGCCAGTTGTGATAATGCGACGTGAGTGTCGGACGTGAAGGCATTATGTATATGGTGAATATTCCTGTCGGGTTCATAATTATCGCAAGATACTATGTCTGGGTATTGGATTGTCCACGAATAAGGTGGAACCAACGATGAACCTGCGGCCGAGAGTCATGTGCCATTGAAATGGGTTGCTAGATAGTGGCTTATTATTATGGAAGGGTGGTTTTCATGAATCCTTCAGGCCCGCTCCCACCTACTAACCTTGGGTATTATGTTGAAATTACCTCGATTTTGAGGGATGCCACCATGATCTTATATATATGATTATTGTGTCAGAGAAAGGCAAGAGAGGACTAGCCAAATACACAGATTTTACTGCATATAGTGGACCTTGACCCTGGCAGCAGGTCAAAACCTTGAGCAGCAGGGAGTTTCCAAGAAGGTTGTAGAAGGCCCGATTATCCAAATTGAGAGTTTGGATAGGCGTTTTTGCACTATTTTTCACTAAGGAGTTCAGTGATTTTGTCTGTTTTCAAAGTTGTGCTCTCCATTCTCCTCCCATCTAATAGATTGGAGGTATAAGGGTTGAAATTTCTTGTTGTTGTACTTTTATCTCTTTTATGCACTAATAAAAATAAGGCCTCCCCACTAATGAGCAGGGCCCAAAGACGTAGTCCAAATTGGACAAAATCCATAATCAAATCATTATGTTATGGTTTTTGTGTTCTTCTGATTATTTCCGCATTGTTTATGTGCTTTTAAGTTCCATGGTTAATTAAATTTATTATATGTAATTCCAATGCATCTGTAAGTAAAAGATCTTGGATCAATTTTGGTATCAGAGCAAGTCTTTGTAGATGTGAATTGCATGAGTTTATGCTAACCTGAAACAAGCTGCAAAAAGGAGAAGGAACGCTTAACTCCTTTGATCTTGAAGCAGGACGTGCACAGCGAAGAAGAAACATGGCCAATGAAGAAGCTCGTTGGGAAGAGGAACATAATTTCCAAAAGGTATTCTACAATATGGAAGGAAAAGTAGACAAGTTGTTCACAGAGTATGAGAAGGCACTTGGGCATGAGAAGAAGGATGTCGATGATCATGAATCAGAAAATTAGGAAGGTGGTGGAGAAGATCCTCCTCCCTCTCCTTCTTCCAGTGATAGTTCTCATCACTCTCATAGAAATTCCAAACAGACCTCTAAGAAACTGTTCTTCAAGTTAGACATGAAGTTCGATCTACCCATGTACAATGGAGAATGTAGTGCAGAAAAACTCAATAACTAGATCAGACAAATAGAGGTTTACTACTGAATCCAACAGATCAAAGAAGATGAGGTGAAAGTCCAGTTAGCATCTCTTCGGTTGAGCGGAACTGCTCTCGTTTGGTGGGAGAGCAAGTTACAGAAGGGCAGCACAAAGTTAGGTAACCTTTTGTCCTCTTGGTCTAGTTTTATTTCTGCATTAAAAGACCAATTCTACCCTCTGGGTTATAAGAAAAAGGCACTTATGGAATCGCAATATTTAAGGCAAGGTAAGGACCATAATGTACAAATCCTCATGAAAGAACATCAGAAACAAGCATTGAATCTGGGCATCTCATCAGATGCACCTGAAACTGTAACTAAGTACATAGGTGCGCTGCATAATTACATCAGACACTCGTTATTATTGTTCTATCCTACTTCAATTGATATGGCCATCGTTAAAGTTGTACATCTTGAAAGTTGAGGCAAGAATGATCGAGATGACCAAAACAAGAAGATGCCATTAAAACCCCAGCATGGAAAATCCCAGAAGAAAGGAAAAGGGAAGGACAAGAAGACTGTTGCAGCTAAGAAGGGGGATGGAGCAACACCATCGTGCACTCACTACAAGAAGGATGGGCATGACGAGGACCATTGCTGGAAGCTGCATCCGAAACTAAGATTGAAGAGATTCAGTGGAAAGGGGAAGCAGAAGACAGTGGCAACAACGCAGGACCTTGGATAAGATTCCAACGATGAGACATTGATCACATCCATGGGCGCAAGAGGTACTCTTTATATTAATGATAGTTCTGATTCGGTTGCAAGCACTAGTAATTTTAAAGAGCCTGTGAGTCGTGAGCAAAGGAGAATTGAGTTGTTCCAAATTAGAGCTGTCATAAAGCATACAAAGGTGGAAGCTCTATTTGATTCAGGTTTCCAAGCAAACTTGATCTCAGAATCCTTAGTGTAAAGGTTAAGCCTTGAAACTAAACCTCATCTGAGTCCATACCTACTTGTTTAGGTAAGCGATAAAGCCAAATTGCAGGTCACCAAGTAGTGTAGGAACATATTTGTAATTGCTTCTAAATTAATTGATGAGGTAGAGTTAGATGTAGTACCTTTGGACATCTATGGAATAATCTTGGGAAGCCCATATTTATATGACAAAATGGTCATTTTCTTTCGACATGAAAACAAATACCACCTCACAAAGGATGGGGTAGAGTATATAGTCAGAGCTCATCATGCAAAAGTTAGTGCTAACCTTGTCAGTGCAGGACAAATTAAAAGACTGGTAAATTCTAGTAAAGGGTGCATGCTCTGGGTGAAAGAAGACGAGATAGCTAATGCTTTCAGAGGTTGTGATCCTAATCATAAGAAGGAATTATTCGAAATTGTTTCTAACTATGATGAATTGTTTCAGGAACCAAGAGGATTGCCCCTTAAACGAGAAATCCAACATGAGATCCATTTGCAACAAGATGCCCCTTTACCAAATGTTGGAATGTACAGGATGGCTTCTATTGAGATGGAGGAGATCAAGACATAGGTGTAGTAACATTTAAATTAGGGAGTCATCAGACTGAGTTCTTCTCCTTGTAGCTCACCAATCATTTTGGTCCCCAAGAAAGATGGCACATGGAGAATGTGCGTGGATTACGGGACGCTGAATAAGATCACGATGAAGAATCAATACCCTCTCCCTCGCATTAATCAATTGTTAGATCAATTAAAAAATGTTGTTTATTTTCCAAGATGGATTTGCGTAGTGGTTACCACCAGGTGAGAATTACAGAGCACGACGTCTCGAAAACTACATTCAAAACCAAGCAGGTGCTGTTCGAATGGATGGTGATGTCATTCAGGCTATGCAACACTCTAGCCACGTTCATGAGGGTAATGAATGATTTATTTCGGCCATTTCTTTATCATTTTGTTCTTGTGTATCTAGACGATATTCTTGTGTACATTAGGACATGGGAGGAACATATGTGTCACATAAAGAAAGTGCTTGATGTTCTGAAGAAAGAGAAATTATATTTGAAACTGTCAAAGTGTGAGTTTGGAAAGACTTCTCTGATTTATTTAGGCCATATTGTCGGTAATGGGAAATTAAGGATAGATCCCTCTAAAGTGGAGGTGATAATGAAGTGGCCTGAACCCACAAATGTCATAGAAGTTCAAAGTTTTCTGGGCACGGTGCAATATTGGAGAATGTTCATAGCGAACTTCTCCATTATCGCAACCCCCTTGCATGCCTTGACTAGTGTGAAGCAGGCCTTTCAGTGGGGAGGAAAAAAGTAGAAATCCTTCGACACACTGAAAGAGAAGATCAACATGGCACCAATGCTTTCCTTACTAGACCTTCAGCAGCCTTTCAAAATTGAAACAGATGTCAGCAGATATGCCATGGCTGATGTATTGATGCAGCAAAGAAAGTATGCTTGCTACCATTTGGAGACTTTCTCCCAGGATTTTTTGAATTATCCTACGTATGACTGGGAGTTGTATGCCTTGGTCCAGAGTGTAAAGAAGTGGAAACACTATCTGCAAGGAGACCATCATCGACAAGAATCATCAGCCCTTGCAGTATCTTCAGTCACAAACCAAGCTTCAACGAGCCTGTCACTTCAGATGGATAGGATTCCTCCAATAGTTTCATTTGGTAAGAAAATATTAGAAGGGCATTAGCAACAAAGTAGCAGATATGCTTTCTCATCCTCCTATTTCTGCATCTGTAATTTTGTAAAATGTTTCCTTTTCGTTAGAAATTTATGCTGAACAGTATGCTAACGATAATGATTTTAAAGAAATCTCTGCAAAATTGACTCTTGGATCGTAGGTGGACAATTATTACTTGCAGGGAAATCTATTGTACCACCTTGGAAAACTGTGTATACCCAGTAATGAGAGGGTTCATGTAATCCAAGAGGCTCATGCCCCTCTGGTGTCTGGCCATTTTGGAATTGAGAAAACTTTATGTCATTTGCAGAGGTTTTGTTTTTGGCCTCATATGAAAAACATTGTGACTCACTTTGTAAAGGGTTGTGTGTTTTATTATGTTTCAAATCCCTCTAATAGAAAACTTGGGCTCTACACACCAATCCCTATTCCGAGTCGACCATGGGAAAGTGTGACCATGAAATTTGTAGGAGGTTTACTTATGTCTAGGAAAGGTCATGACTATTTGTATCACGTTGTGAATAGGTTTAGTAAAATGTGTATTTTAATGCCTTGTAAAAAGCAGGTCACTGCTGAGCAAACTACTTTTCTTTTCTTTCAACATGTTTGGGTCCATTTTGGGTTGCCCACATCTATTGTGTCAAATCGAGAGTCCCTCTTTCTTGGGGAGTTTTGGACCAGCTTGTGGAGAACGATAGACACTAAGCTGAAAAGAAGTATGACATTTCATCCACAAATCGATGGATAGACAAAGGTTGTCAACTGCACCGTGGTACACTTGTTGCGAGGCTATTGTGGGATGAACAACTTCCTTATGTGCAGAATGCATACAATCGAGTAGCACATTCATCTACACATAGCTCACCGTTTGAGGCGTGTTTTGGCTATCTACCCAGGGATCCCTTGGACATGGTCTTTAGGAAAGAGGAAGATGGAAATGGATGAGATGATAGGGACAAAGCACAGAAGTTCATTCAGTGGATACAAGTAATTCATTAGGCAGTGTAGGAGTAGTTGGAGAAGAGTCAAGATCGGTATAAAGCTCAACATGATAAGCACCAAGTTGACCATCAGTTTCAAGTTGGGGACAAGGTATGGCTCCATATCAGCAAAGATAGAATGAAGGGAGAAGGGAAGAAACTGAGACCCATTAGATATGGTCCCTTCA
This sequence comes from Pinus tabuliformis, assembly GCA_031772625.1. Lineage (NCBI taxonomy): Eukaryota > Viridiplantae > Streptophyta > Pinopsida > Pinales > Pinaceae > Pinus > Pinus tabuliformis. The sequence continues at coordinate 596,305,488 of CM062810.1, read as the reverse complement.
CCATATTGGCAAAGATTGGAGACAATGCTTTTCGTCTTGACTTGCCTGCTTATATGCAAATGTACTCCATGGTAAATGTGGAAAACCTGAAGCTTTATGAACCTCCATTGATTATGGATACCAAGGAGGTTACACAAATTCCTACAGTGGATGATTTTGCACCTGAGTATCTAGATAAGTTGCCCGAAGATATCATACTCGACTGGAGGACTAGACCTTCACAATAGGGAGATGTGGAGTACATCAATGTTGGCTTCAGAGAAATGCATCCAAGCAAAGCTCGATGGATGGAGAAGGAAGAAGTGAGGGAGCAATTTCCTCACTTACCAATTGACTGAAAAGTATTTTGGTGGTCCAAAAGCTCTTAGTGGGGAGGATTGATCCAGGTGGATCTTCATAAAAGTACCAGTGGCATGACAAAAGGCTCAAAAATCAAAGTGGCAGAATCTGGATAAGATTAGCATCAAATTGAAGTGCTCATCATCCTGCTTCCAACGATGTGAACGACACTCAAATCCAAGTCCAGATGAAAAAGTTAGAGCAAGTCCAAGTTTTAGTTAGACTTGTCCAAGTAGCATGTAGAAGATAACATGGCATGGTTTTAGCGAATAAGGGAGTGCCACATGGTAGGATGCAACTAGACCCCACATATCGCCTATCGGCAAAAAGGAGGAGAGTTTAAGGAAGAATTGGCCCTTGGCATTCCTGGATACGATTGCGATATCGCATATCACAGGCCAGAGGAGTTAGAAATCGGCCCCAATTGGGCTTAGTTACGATATACATCACATATTGCAATCCCATGAAAGGGCTAGTGCTTCTGATACGGTTCAGGGGAAAAGCGCCAATTTCAATACTGCGATAAGGGGCCCAGACCCGAAATGTTATACAATGTGATTAATAAACCCAGTGGGTCAGCAAGTGTTGTAGACTGCTAACCATTACGCCAAGAGTTTCATGCCAGTTGCGATAATGTGACGGGAGTGTTGGACGCGAAGACATTATGTATATCGTGAATCTTCCTGTCAGGTGCATAGTAATCACTAGATGTTGTGTCTGGGCAATGGACTATACAACGATAAGATGGAACGGCCAATGAACTCACCACCAAGAGTCATGCGCCATTGAAATGGGTTGCTGGATAGTGACTTACTATTGCAGAAGGGTGGTTGTCGTGAATCCTTCAGGCCCGCTCCCGCCTGCTAATCTTTTGTATTATGTTGAAACTGCCCTGATTTTGAGGGATTCCGCCATGATCTTATATATATTATTGTTCTACCAGAGAAAGGCAGGAGAGTGTTGTGCTACACAACAACCCTCCCCATTTCAAAATTTTCATATAAAACTTTATTAAGAAATGGGTCCCCTTTTAGAATATAAATAAAATCAATAAAAACATTTTAAAATAAATTTTTATCATAGATCATATAAAATTTGCTTTTAGGATAAGTTAAATCACAATCGCAATTGCAAATCTATCAAACCCATGGAAATCCTTTTGATAAGGTCTGATCTGATTTGAAATATAATAAAACTTTATCATAAAGCTTTATTGAAAGAAAACAATTATAAAAAGAATATGTCACATCGTGCAAATCCTTTATTTCAATAATGGACTTAAAGTGTCCCATTGAGAACCTCCGATGCGATAAGCCGATCACAATCGCACATCGCCAAAATCATCAACATGACGCTTCAAGTGTCCCATTGAGAACCTCCAATGCAATAAGCCTATCACAATTGCGCATTGCCAAAATCATCAACACATTTCGAAAAGTTCCATTGAAATCTGCCGATGCGATATTATTATCGTAAAGCGCGCTTTCAATAAAAGGCAAAACACGAAATATCATGAACTATGTTGTTTAAAAGATATAAGTTAATTATAAAGAAAATTTAAATGATTTATTACTTTTAAAAGCATACCGCCTCCCCATGCCAGCTCACCAATGTTCGCAATCGCAAACATGCAAAGGAAACATTTTACCATGGCACTTGTAACTCCTGATCTGCGATATGCAATTATCGCTAATCACTGATCGGGAGGTCACGATACCTATACCATAAAGGACCGTTATAAATTTGTGATGCGACATATTATCATGGCATTAACGTTTCACATTGGAAGTTACGGGGAAATCATTAATAAGCAGTTATGGTTGAATCCTTCGAGAAATTCATCCGTGGGGACTTAACATATCATAGATCCATAACAGCCATTATGCTTAATTGTTGTTAGTCCTCTGTGCTGTATATTAGCTTTGAACAATTTTTTCCACTGTTACCTCTTCCAGTTTCATTTTGCAGAGCGACTCGGAAGTTATTAGTCCAGTAAAAATGTCTAAGAAATCTCAGAAAGCAAAAGCCCCCCATCATAGCGAAGGATGAACCAGCGAAGTTGATATTGATAGTTGATACTACCTGTTTAGGCCTTGGAAAGAATTCATGGGAGGGCATATATAATCTACTCAAGGCCAAGGTTCCATCTGAAATTGAAGAAGAAGAAGCAACAGGCGGTTCAACTGATAAATCAGAAAATACTCTTAATGATTTAGCCAGCTCCTTCCTCCACAAAATAGCAGCCCGCACAAAAGTATTACCATACAATGACCTGGTGAGATGGGTTATAGAAATCAACATAACTGACAGAGCCTTCTATACAGCCGATGGAAGGATGTTCGAGACATTCAGAGCAGAAGATATCAAGAAGATGTATCATTTGCCGAACCCCTAAAAACATTACAACAAAGCATTTTTAGAGGTTTTTGCAAAGGAGAATGATATAGAGTCAAATCCTATCAGGAAATGGAGGCATTTCCCAAACAAGCATAAGCATGAATCTTCTGGTATGTACTCCATAGACTCCTTAGCATCTCCTTATTGCTATGCTGGCGCTATGATATGCAGACTCTTTGGAGTCTCTTATTCAGCTTGGTTTTCAATAGAAATGGTGCCTTTAATGGAAGCAGCAATTAATTCTTATATCAAGGATTGGGAAACCATTTTATCAGATAAAATGGCCAATGAAATCCTTAACTACAAAAGAAACAGGTTTGTAACTACCTGGACAATACCTCCATTTTATATGAGCACATACATCACGGATACCATCTGTTTCAATTCTGACTACCCCATTCTAGGTTGGAAATGGACTCCTCAAGTCCCAACTCCCATTCACATTTATCATAATTATTTGTGGAAGGCCCATTATAAAAATCATATATATAGAACTTGCCATTGTTTTGTTTTACCCGTCCATCAGGCCATATTCAATAGACCTACTCCTAGGTTATCCAATGAGGCCAACATCGACCTACCATCAATCGGCAGTTGGTTTGGTGAAGAAAAGTTCACCTATATCATACTTTTTGGCAGCACTACAGATCCACATGTTCTCCCCCTTATACATTCCTGATAAGCTATTGGCCAGAGAAATAGCTTACTAGATAACAGAAACAGGAATATCCAGGAATCTCAAAGAGTCCAAGAAATAAATGTGGCCTTCATTTCCCCTCCGATGTGGTACTTATTCACTGCATGATTTCAAACATGCAGAGAAAGAAGCACAAAAGATAAAAATTCTTAAGTTGGCAGTCATTCCTAAAAGATAGTATGATCCAAAAGCAGTGGCTTACAACTTTACCACTCAGGTAAAACTTGCTAAATTTGAACGTGACAAAGATGACTATGATGACTTGTTCTCTTCAGCTGAGTCATTTTCAAGGGTAAAACATCTAGCAAAGATCAAATTAGGAGCAGGGGAAGTAAATAAGTTTCTGCAGTTCAGAACACAGAGGTTACAAACACTGCCTCTAGATTTATTGGCCACTACCCCTATGGTGCAGTAAGAGGGCCACACTCAAGAAAAAACTACTGTGAAGACTTTTGAAAAGGAGAAGAGTCTTAAAAAGGAGAACAGTCCCGAAAAGGAGCAGAGTTCTGAAAAGGAGAAGACAAAGGAAAAGACTAGCGAGCTCCTAGACACTGATGTAAATATTGATTCCAGCCTACTCAAGGAATGGGAGTAGTTTGATCAAATGATCAAAAACCAAATTGACTCCCAAAACATCGTTACGCCATAATCAACCACAACACAGGAACCTATTGTTACTAGTACTACAGTTGAAGGAGCAGTCAGAACAGTGAATATTCAACATGATATTCAAATAATCCCAGAGAATCCCTCCCAAGAAATTGTATTGAAGGTTGAGAAAATACCACCCCCGGATGTATTTTACAGTCCAAAGCATAGGGATGTGGTCAAAAGACAGAGAAAAAAAGAAAAATTGACCAGGGACCTCTCTCCATTCCTCAATCTGAACTGATGAATGTGGTATGGAAAGACTCAGAAGTTAATCCTTCTGAGGATTTAACCAAGCTTTCCCAATATGCAGGTGCTTATTCAGCTACCACAATGGAGTGGGCTTCCGAAGTTAGCCAACCAATCAAAGAGAATGATTTAAGGATCACTCAACCTGAAGGGCAAATAGCGGAAGAACAGCAGAAGATCAGTCAGCTTGAGCAACAGCTAGCAAAGCAGAAAAAGCAGAATGAGCAACTAAAAGAACAGCTAAGTCTGCAGAAACAAAAGATTGATCAACAAGCTCTCAAAAAACAACAAAATTTGTCTCAAGAACTGAGTAAGCTTCGAGTGGCAATTCAACAGGAAAACAAAACTAAAGAAGAACAAATTGCACAGCTGCAATTACAGGTAGAGAGGTTCAAGGATTATCCAAAGGTTGATGAATTCAAGAAAGAAGCCCTAGAAGTGACTAAAGCCTTATCTCGGCAACTAAACATCCTTTTCCATAAGATATCATTGGTTGACCCATTGTGTACTATCACTGCATCACTCATTGAACAAGCAGTTGACACTAGGCTGGAATTTGAAAGAGCAGATGATAAAGTAACGAAATTTCTCTCTTGGGAAAGTTTAGAAGAAGGCATGGCTGCAAATCTACCGAAAATCCAAGAATCGCACAAAGAAATCCTGTTTTCGACATGGGAATCATAGCTAATAAAGGCCGAAAGGGCTACTTCCAGAGCTAAGGCTACAAGGAATAGTGTGATCGAGTTGGTAAATGACATCTTATATCTAACTAACTTGATCTCCGATTGCTCTCTAGGAAAGCTCCCTAAGGCAAAAGCGCTAGAAGATCAATGGAAATAGGATCTGGCTAGTAGAGGAACAAATCGGCAAAGTACAAAACTTGACTTGGGATGCATTTTGATTTTTCATAGTAAAGCCACACAGCCAGCAGATGGCCACCAAATTCCTTACCGATGCTTTCAATCTCATGGTTCCCGAACTTTCTGATGCTACGTACACAGCTTAACTACATTCTAGGCTGAGTCACCCTCCAGAAATTCAGCAAATGCTCTCAATTTGTCAATTGTAGGTGCAAGAGGAGAAGTAGATAAAATGGATCAGTTAAAAGGCTATCACACTGATATTTTCATAAATCAAATCCCAGATTTTCATGTTACAGTTTCAACAGCTTAAAGTGATTTTTATTCACAATTAGTTTTTATTTTATTATTTAAACCCTTTCATGTCTTTGAAGAAATGGTCTTCAACTTGTATAAGATTTGACTTGAGAAGTTTCACTTTTGTACTTCTGAACATTTTTTATCAGTAGTGGATCAAGATTCTACAATTTTGTGAAGAAACTTTTTCAAGACCTGCACTTTTGTATTTCCTGGAAGATTTTCTCAAATAAGAAAGTGGAATCAGAATGTCATTGACATCAGAAAGACTCAAATGCATGCGGTATTTTTATCACTGTTATTTTGTCTTGTTTCCTTATGTAATGAAGCATTTCTTTTAAAAGTTGCTATTGTTGATATATGTATGTTGTTCAAATAATTATTTATCATATCATTTTTGAAGATTTAGAATTGTTATATTTGAAAGATATATGTCAGCGATATACATTGTTATGAATGTGATATGTTTGATTAATAGTTACTTTGCTTAATTTCTTAAACAAAGTAATCATTATCTATGAATGCATCTTTCTATCGATTAAGTAATTCATCTATATGATTTTTTGTCCATTCAAAAATAATCAGAAATCGCATTGCTATTACATTACCCAGGTTAGATAAGCATATTTGTATATTTTTAAGTCATAGGTTAAAACATGTATCACCCTTATTATACATTATAAACCAATCACCCATAAAACCATTCATTATATGGGAAACTGGTCCCAAAATATCCAGTCGAAGCCACCACACCAAACGGAAAAGGAATTGTACTAAGGTCCAGACCGGGTGGTTTTCCCTGATGTTGGTGCTAGGATTTTAAAGGCATCAACATTTTTGGCGCTATAAGGAGGGCCTGAACTGTGAATGGTGAACAAATCTAAATCCATAGGCCATTCTAATAGTAGAACTCCCTCACCATTTCCTCCAACTTCTCCTTCACATTCTAAATCTCTTATTTTAAAGCGAGAAGTTGAAAAGGAAAACGCAACACCCACTGCTGAAAACTTAAAAATACCTGACAATTCTTCTCTTGAACCCCCTTAAGTACAGACCTTAATTCATAAACTCCAAGGGTTTTCAATATCCCAAGAACAATCTTAGTTATCCCAGGGCAGTGTGACTCGCAATATATTCCATCTCAGCCTCTTACTAAAGCACAAAGTGAAAAGCTTGGTATACCACTGACTGAATTCCCTCTGCCAAGTAGGAAAAGAGCTAGGAAGACACCTTTAGAATCTGACAGTGAGACTCTTTCTTCATCATCATCCATTCCATCTAAACCATTGCAAAGTCATCCATCCATTCCCCAACTCAAGATCATAGTCCATAAGGGTACAGGCACTCCAACATCCTCCACCCAATCACTTTCAACTGCCTCTTCACCCTCTTCTATTGTTAGTTCGACAATGGCACAACCTCAACCAAGACCATGGACAAATCTAGGAGTTGTCACCATGCCTGCAGCTTTCATTCAATTACCAGCTCATCCTGAAAAATGGTTACCAAAATTTAATCTAGACATTGGCATATTGGCTGAAGAACATATAAACAATTTCATGTTGTCAATAAACTTGAACGGGGTAACAGAAGAAGATTTTGTTGTTAGGCTTTTTCCATACACTCTTCAAGGGACAGCTAGATCATGGTATTTCTCATTACCAACAAGATCCATAAATAGCTAGGATGATTTTCAGGAGCAATTTTTAACTAATTTTGGAGATGATAGGTCCACAGTGACTTTGATTAATGATCTCTCTAATCTAAAATCGGAATCAAAGGAACCTATCGAAGACTTCAACTCCCAATTTAATAAATTGTTGAATAAAATTCCTGCAACATCCAAGCCTAGTGAAGAAGTCCGAAGCGAATGGTATGTCTCTGCTTTACCTTCAAATATAGCTATATTTGTTGATAGGGATGCCAAACCTACATTAACAAAAAATACGAAGGAAGCAATTGCTGTTGAAAAACGTATCATTGCTTTGGAAAAGAAAAACGCCCTTGAAGAAAGAAAATCCAAAAAGGTTACTTTCAAAGATGATTCAAAAAAGAAAGCAGTTAAAGATCCATATGACATGAAAGGTTTACAAAAGGTTTTGAAAACTATGTCCAATGAAACGGTGGAAATAAAAAAGCAAGTAGCTGAAACTTCTACTAAAAAACCATTTAGAAACTTGAGAAGAAATCAGTCAACTGAACCAAAACCACCTAATGCTATATCTAATGCAGAATCAGATCTAGATGATAATGAAGATGAAGACACCGTTTTGTCATCAAAGGAAATGGAAGAAGAGGAAACAATTGAATGTCATGGGATGTGGGACTTTATCTTGCCTAACTCTGATACTAAAAGTGAACAAGAAGCTCTCCCATTAAATACCAGAAGTAAAAATGCAGCAAAGCCTGTTCAAACAAATCCAAAGAAGAAAAATTCAAGCCTTATTACTAAAGACAAATATCCCATGAAGAAAACTCTGGTAGTGCCTACCCAAAATCAACCATCATCCTCCAATCCACCCTCTTCATCTAAAACATTAGTAGTTTCTGACTCTATGGATTACAACATTGTGGAAGACATGAAGAAGACTCAAGCAAATATTTCTTTATATGAACTTAGCAAGCTCAAACATCAACAGAAGTTGTTACTTAAAGAATTAAATGCAGTACCTTCTTCTCCTCTTCCAACTAGTGTAATATCCAAGGCGGCCCAAGGATCAGGTAAACCACCATTGGAAGAAGTAGATGCTACTTATGTTGTTTTGATCAGAGATAGGTCTAATTCTCATACTCCTCATTTTTTCCATGACTTATGAGATCTATAATAGAAATCTGCATAACTTCCTGATAGATTCATGGGCTTCATAGAGCATAATTCTAGCCTCAGTTTGCTCCAAATTAAACATTGAACCCCAAAAATATGCAATTCATATTGGTCAATTAGATCGGACTAAAGTTCAAGTTACTTTTAGGAGAGATTAATTTAGTTACCATTAGGATATTGGTTGATCCCAGATTAGTTCAAAGAATTGATATATTGATTGCTGACATCTCTGAGTTTTATGGTTTAATTTTAAGTAGGGATTGGTCTGAGAAACTCCATGGTTACATTTCCACTGACTGGTCTCACATGTGGCTTCCCTATAAAGGGAAACCAAATCAAATGAAAATAAGTCGGGAAAAACACATGACTCATACAGTAACGGAATTTGAACAAGAAAACCAACCTGTAGCTTTCAATAGCAACATTCTCAGAAATTACTCAGCCGAGTCATTCTTTGGAAATTTAATTCTCAGCAATTGCCTTTTCCTGTTAATAGTATCACATCACAAGTTGAAAATTTCTCTCATACTAATACCTCAAGATGTGTTAGTATTGCTAATAAACTTGTAAATAAATCTGTAGATAAGCTTTTATTTTGGTCTTTACATTTTGATGGATCAAAATCCAATGACGGTGCAGGAGCATGATGTTTTTTAGTTAGTCCAGAAGGAGAAAAAACTATGCTATCATGCAGGCTAGAATTTGAATGTACCAATAACACTACAGAATATGAGGCATTGATCCAAGAGCTCTATAAAGCAATAGGCCTGAATATTCAATACCTGAAAGTATTTGGTGATTCTGAAATTGTCAACAAGCAAGTAAGGAACACTATTCATTGTCTCTCAGGGCATCTCAAACATTATCAATCCCTTGTTCAAGAACTTATAACTCATTTTCTGGTATTTAACATTTACCCAATTCCTAGATCTCAGAATGCAGCAGCTGATTTATTGGCTAATGTTGCTTCTAAGCTCCTTCCATCCATGGATTATAGTCCAGATAGGTTTTCAATTGAATTAGTTTTTCGGCCATCTGTCCTAGACAATGTCACCAATTGGCGGGTATTTAATCATGATGAAGACATTTTAAATATCTTGACTTCTGAAAAATCCTATGATGATCAAATTATTGATGAAAGCAAACATGATCTTCAGCTAAAACAAATACTAAATGAGAATTCTATTCCTAAATCTGTGGTCAAGTTGGAAGATCTCTATGATATCAAAGATAGATTCAAAAAAGTCACTAATGCAAAAATTCAAAGTTCTACATTAAAGTTTGAATTAGTAAATCTTGGCACTGAGGCCAAACCCCAAAATGTCAATATAGGGCTTGAACTCACATCAGAAGAAAGATCAATTTTCATCAGATTATTAAACAAGTAAAAAAATGTTTTTTCTTGGAATTATGAAGATTTGAAAACTTATGATACTTCTTTCATTCAACACACAATTCCAATGATTTCCGATGAGAAACCTGTACAAAAAAATTTAAGGAAAATTCACCCAAATCTGGAAAGTCAAATCAAAGCAGAATTGAATAAACTTTTGAAAGCTAAGATAATTTTCCTGGTCAGACATTCTAAATGGGTTTCAAATTTGGTACCTGTAAGAAAAAAGAATGGTGATATTAGGATTTGCATATATTTTACAAATCTCAATAAGGCATGTCAAAAAGATAATTTCCCATTACCAACAATGGAACAGATACTTCAATCAGTAGTTGGTTCATAGTTAATGTCCTTTCTTGATGGTTTTTTAGGATACAATCAAATACTTGTGCATCTAGATGATAGACTAAAGACTACATTCAGAACTAAATGGGGAACATATGCTTATCAGAAAATGCCTTTTGGTTTGATAAATGTTGGAGCTACTTTCCAACGAGCCATGGATATAGCCTTCAAAGGTTTCATCAATAGGTCAGTTGTTGTTTACTTATACAACATAACTGTCTTTTCCAAGAAAAGGGTCAATCGTCTACATGATTTAAGACAAATATTTGAGCGATGTAAAAGGTATGGGATTTCCCTAAATCCCGGGAAATCATTCTTTGCTCTAAATGAAGGCAAACTCTTAGGGTTTATTGTATCCAAAGATGGCATATATATTGATCTTGACAGGATAAAAGAGATTTCCGATATTCATTTGCCACATAATAAGAAATCAATACAATCATTTTTGGGACAGATAAATTTTGTAAAAAGATTTGTTCCTGATTTTTCTCATATAGTCTTACCTTTACAAACTATGATTAAGAAAAATTCAATTTTCAAATGGGGACATAATGAAAAAGAAGCCTTTGAATCAATCAAATAGGCAATTATTAATGCTCCCGCATTGAATACTCCCAATTTTTCTAATCATTTTATTTTGTATACTTTGGCCACTGAAATTTCTTATGTTGTTGTTTTAACACAAATCAATAATCAGCAAGTAGAAGCACCTATATCATTCTTTAGTTCCAATTTTCAAGGTGTTGAACTCAACTATTCCGAAGTTGAAAAACAAGCTTTTGCTGTGTTTAAATCAATCAAAAACTTTAGACCATTTCTCCTAAAACACACACAAAAGTAATAGTCCCATTCTCCACAGTGAGGCAATTGCTAGTACAAAGGGAAGTAGGAGAAAAGAAAGCTAATTGGGTAACAACTTTACAGGAGTATGATATTGATATTAAACCAGTGAAAATTGTGAGAGGGAAAGGTTTTTGCAGGTTATTAGCAGGAGCTTCTAATATTCCAGAATATGAAGATTCAGATAAGACTCTTCAAGTGAACGAGATAAGTATCATAAATTCTGAATCTCAGTATGTTGATCTGATCTTTTACTTGAAAAATGGATATGCTCCCCCTAATTTCAGTTACAAAAACAAATGTGCCTTAAGATTAAAAGAAAAACACTTCGAAATCATTGATGATGTGTTATTTAGAAGAAATTATGATTTAATTTTATTAAGATGTCTTGAAAAAACTAAAGCGCAAAAGGTTTTGCAGGAATTACATGATGGTCCAGCAAGTGGACATTTTGGAGGAGATACTACAGCTCACAAAATCATACATGTTGGATATTATTGGCCCACTTTATTTAAAGATGCCCATGATTATGTTAGGAAATGAAAGATATGCCAAACTGCTAGTGGGAGACAAAGGAAACCAACCTTTCATTTACAACCAGTAAACATTGAGCAACCATTTGAACAGTGGGGGCTCGATATCATACGAGAGATTGTTCCACATTATTCCAAGCAACACAGATACATCCTTACAGCCACGGACTACTTTACAAAGTGGGTAGAAGCAATTCCATTAAAGGTAGCCAATTCTGATGCAATCATTGAATTCATTGATCAATTCATCATTACTAGGTTTGGTGTGCCCAATGCCCTTATCTTTTATAATCAATCTTATTTTTCTGGGAGTAGTATAGTTGAATTCGCTCTTGAGAGAGGTTTTAAATTAAAATATTATGTTAATTACTATCCTCAAGGTAATGGTTTAGCAGAGTCAACTAATAAGAATCTAATTAAGATTATCAAAAGAATTGTTGATAAAAATCAAAAGAATTGGCATAAATCTTTAATATTTGCATTATGGGCAGATCGCATAACTCAGAAGGCCTCAATAGGTACTCCTTTTAACTTAGTGTATAGGAAAGAAGCTGTAATACCTTTGAATTTAGCACTCCCATCTCTAGCCCTAGTACAATTTATTGAAGAAAATCCTTCTTCCTCTATTCAATTAAGATTTGATCGAATCCTCAAATTGCAAGAAGAAAGAGAGAAGGCCAAGATCACTCATGCTAAACATCAACAAGTCATTAAATCTTCTTTTGATGCAAGTTCTACCGGCTCAAAAACATAACAAATTGGTGATCTCGTGTTGAAATGGGACAAAGCACATGAAGACAAAGGTAAACATACCAAATTTCAAAAAATGTGGCTTGGACCATTTCAAATCATTGAGAAGATAGGCTCATTAACGTTCATACTGCAAGATTTATCAGGAAAGAGAGATTCTCTTCCTGTGAATGGGCTTATCTTAAAGAAATTCTTTTCTTAAGAAGGTAACCCCTTCTTACATGTAAATATTCTTTATGCAAGTGTGTTTATTTTAGAAAATAATGTTGTGAATAGTCTTCCATTGGCCTTTTACTAATTTAAAAGCTCTAAGAAATGATATTGTGAATACTTTCTTTCAAATGCTAGAAACTTGTAAGGAAATGATTACAGTTTTGGAAAGTTGAATAAAACATCAAACTCTAAAGACCTCTTTAAAGTTTGCAAAATCTTCCAAAACCTTGAAAATACTATAAATCATTCTAGGTTTTATAAATTTAAGAGAGGTTATTCATAAAAAGCAAAGAATTTTCCAAACTTAGCATCCTTAACTCTAAAATTGTCATCCATAAACTCTTAAGGAGAAAGTCATTCACTCCATCCACTAAGTTTATCATTTTTTAGATTGTAATTCTAAAATATGTTTGATATAAAATATAAGAGGTCTCAACATTAGCCTGCTTACCATGATCATAGGGAACTAATTAAACTGACATTACCAATACTGCACATCAAAACAGTATAATGACTTATAATCATAATACAAGGGGTCTCATCACGAGCTAGCTTGTTCAATTCAATTATAACCAGTGAATGCCATTGTCATAAGTTGGCTACCAAAGCAGGACAATGGCTTTTTATCTTAAAAATTGAAATAATGTAAAACAAAAAATGTATATGTAAGCATATCTTTATGGATATATCTTTGAGAAGTTATACTCTTAGATGGGTGGGACAATGAATGACTGATGGTTAAAAGGTAACCCTATCAAGACTATAGATGTTTGCTGGCAGCAAAGGCTCTACCTATGACAAAAGAGTAAATTGAAAATCTAAGTTGGAGGAGCACCCTACTTTATCTTTATCGGCCAATCAAAGCTTGAAGAAACTAAAAATGTTTTTATGTTTAAGGGATTGTAAAAGAAACTGCAAAAAAAAAAATTATTCAAAGTAAATTTTTGTTTAGCTATTCTTAGATGGTTTTCTTTATCCTCAATTGTTTTCTAACTAAGAAAGTTTTAGATATTGCATTATTTTTTCAGAGATAATTGTTTCTTCCAGTGAATCGCCAATTGTTGTGCTACACAACAACCCTCCCCATTTCAAAATTTTCATATAAAACTTTAGTAAGAAATGGGTCCCCTTTTAGAATATAAATAAAATCAATATAAACACTTGAAAATAAATTTTTATCATAGATCATATTAAATTTGCTTTTAGGATAAGTTAAATCGCAATCGAAATTTTCAAAACTATCAAACCCATGAAAATCCTTTTGATAAGGTCCAAGCCAATTTGAAATATAACAAAACCTTATCATAAAGCTTTATTGAAAGAAAACAATTATAAAAAGAATATGTCCCATTGCACAAATCCTTTATTTCAATAATGGACTTAAATTGTCCCATTGAGAACCTCTGATGTGATAAGTCGATCGAAATCGCGCATCGCCAAAATCATCAACACATTTCAAAAAGCTCTGTTGAGATCTGCTGATACGATATTATTATCGTAAAGCGCGCTTTCAATAAAAGGAAAAACATGAAACATCACGAACTGTGATGTTTAAAAGTTATAAGTCAATTATAAAGAAAATTTAAATGATTTATTACTTTTAAAAGCATGTCGCCTCCCCATGCCAGCTCACCAATGTTCGCAATCGCAAACATGCAAAGGAAACATTTTACCACTGCACTTGTAACTCCCGATCTGCTATATGAGATTATCGCTAATCGTTGAACAGGAAGTCACGATACCTATACTATAAAGGACCGTTATAAATTTGCGATGCAACATATTATCATGGCATTAAAGTTTCACGTTGGAAGTTACGAGGAAATCATTAATAAGCAGTTATGGTTGAATCCTTCGAGAAATTCAACAGTAGGGACTTAACATATCATAGATCTATAACATCCATTATGCCTAATCGTTGTTAGTCCTCTGCACTGTGTATTAGATTTGAACAATTTTTTCCACTGTTACATCTTCCTATTTCATCTTGCAAAGCGACTCAGAAGTTATCAGAAAGCAAAATCCCATGTCATAACGAAAGATGAACTAGCGAAGTTGGTACTGATAGCTGATACTACCTATTTGGGCCTTGGCAAGACTTCATGGGAGGGCATATATAATCTACTTGAGGCCGAGGATCCATATGAAATTGAAGAAGAAGAAGAAACGGCCAGTTCAACTAATAAATCAGAAAATACTCTTAATGATTTAGCCAGCTCCTTCCTCCACAGAATAGCAGCCCGCGCGAAAATATTACCATACAATGACCTAGTGAGATGGGTTATAGAAAGTATCAACATAACCAACAAATCCTTCTATACGGCCAATGGAAGGATGTTCGAGACATTCAGAGCAGAAGATATCAAGAAGATTTATCATTTGCCATACCCCCAGAAACATTACAACAAAGCATTTTTAGAGGCTTTCGCAAAGGAGAACAATATAGACTTAGATCCTATCAGGAAATGGAGTCATTTCCCAAACTCCATAGACTCCTTAGCATCTCCTTATTGATATGCTGACGCTATGATATTTAGACTCTTTGGAGTCTCTGATTCAGCTAGATTTTCAATAGAAATGGTGCCTTTAATGGAAGCAGCAATTAATTCTTATATCATGGATTGGGCAACCATTTTGTCAAATAAAATGGCCAACCAAATCCCTGACTATAGAAGAAATAGGTTTTTAACTACCCGGACAATACCCCCATTTTATATGAGTGCATACATCATGGATACCATCTGTTTCAATTCTAATTACCCCATTCTAGGTTGGAAATGGACTCCTCAAGACCCAACTCCCATTCAAATTTATCATAAGTATTTGTGGAAGGCCCATTATAAAGATCATATATATAGAATTTGCCATGGTTTTGTTTTACCCGTGCATCAAGCCATATTCAACAGACCTGCTCCTAGGTTATCCAATGAGGCCAACATCAACCTACCATCAATCGGCAGTTGATTTGGTGAAGAAAAGTTCACCTATATCAAACTTTTTGATAGCACTATAGATCCACATGTTCTCCCCTCGTACATTCCTGATAAGCTATTGGCCAGAGAAATAGCTTACAAAATAATAGAAACAGGAATGTCCAGGAATCTCAAAGAGTCCAAGAAATAAATGTGGCCTTCATTTCCCCTCCGATGTGGTACTTATTCACTGCATGATTTCAAACACACAGAGAAAGAATCTTAAGTTGGCATTCATTCCTAAAAGACAATGTAATCCAAAAGCAATGGCTTACAACTTCACCACTCAAGTAAAACTTGTTAAATTTGAACATGAGAAAGATGACTATGATGACTTGTTCTCTTCAACTAAGTCATTTTCAAGGGTAAAACATCTAGCAAAGATCAAATTAGGAGCAGGGGAAGTAGATAATTTTATGCAGTTCAGAACACAGAGGTTACAAACACTGCCTTACAAACACTGCCTCTAGATTTATTGGCCACTACCCCTATGGTGCGACAAGGCCACACTCAAGAACAAACTACTGAGAAGACTCTTGAAAAGGAGAAGACTCCTGAAAAGGAGAAGTCTCCTGAAAAGGAGAAGAGTCCTGAAAAGGAGAATAGTCCAAAAAAGGAGCAGAGTCCCAAAAAGGAGCAGACAAAGGAAAAGACTAGTGAACTCCTAGACACTGATGTAAATATTGATTCCAGCCTACTCAAGGAATGGGAACAGTTTGATCAAATGATCAAGAACCAGAAGGACTCCCAAAACATCGTTACACCAGAATCGACCACAACACAGGAGCCTATTGTTACTAGTACTACAGTTGAAGGAGCAGTCGGCATAGTGAATATTCAACATGATATTGAAAAAATACCAAAGAATCCCTCCCAAGAAATTGTATTGAAGGTTGAGGAAATACCACCCCTAGATGTATTTTACAGTCCAAAGCATAGGGATGTGGTCAAAAGACAGAGAAAAAAAAAATTGACCAGGGACCACTCTCAATTCCTCAATCTGAATTGATGAATGTGGTATGGAAAGACTCAGAAGTTAATCCTTCCTAGGATTTAACCAAGCTTTCCCAATATGCAGGTGCCTATTCAGTAGCCACAATGGATAAGGCTTCCAAAGTTAGCCAACTAATCAAAGAGGAGGATCTAAGGATCACTCAACTTGAAGCGCAAATAGTGGAAGAATAGCAGAGGATCAGTGAGCTTGAGCAACAGCTAGCAGAGCAGAAAAAGCAGAATGAGCAACTAAAAGAACAACTAATTCTAGAGAAACAAAAGATTGATCAACAGGCTCTCTAGAAACAACAAAAGTTGTCTCAAGAATCGAGCAAGCTTCAATAATAGATGAGATAGTTAATTATATGAAAAACTTGGGTGAAGAGATAAAAGAAGCTACTTTGGTTGAAAAGGTTCTAAGATCTTTGCCTTCTAAGTTTGAATCAAAAGTTTCAGCCATAGAAGAAAACCAGAATCTTCAAAGCATTACCATGTCACAGCGGCACGGAATTCTAACTGCTTTTGAAATGAGAAAATGGGGACCATCAGACATGAGAGAATCTACATTCAAAGCCTCAGGAAAAGGATAATACAGTGAGTCAGGACATATGTCAGAAGGAGAGGAAGAATCAAACTTTGTCAAGCACCTTCAATGGGGTTCTGGAAGATTCAGAGGTAAGCTACCTTTTAAATGCTTTGCTTGTGGAAGAGTCGGTCACTATGCAGCCAAATGTCCTCATAAAGATAAGCTTGACAAAGGTAAGGAACCAGTTAGATGGAATAGAAAACAGAATGTAAGTAAGAAGAGCTATTATACACATGAAGACAGTGATGGATTTTCAAATAGTGATGAAGATGAACAAGGTAATGATTATAGACTTTTGATGGCTTTTGAAGATGATGATTTCTTGGATGTTATAGATGAAGAAGGTCTTTATGAATAAATTTCTAAACTTAAAATTTGTTTAGAAGAAAAGAATATGATTATAGATACTCTGACATTCCAACTTGCTAAAAGGGAAAAACACAATGAAAAGTTAGAATGTGAAATTGTGGGACTTAGAAAATGTATTGAGAAAACAAAAGCTCTTAATCTTAGATTTGCTAAAGGATCTGAAACTTTAAATGAGATTATCAAAGTGCAGCGTTCTCCTCTAATCAAGACAAGTCTTGGTTATACTGAAGAAGCATCTCAAGCACAAAAGCCATCTACCTCCAAAAGTTATCTTGAAGTAGCAAGGAGAAGTGAACAGGTTGACAATCGACAGCAAAGGCACAATGCAGATCACTAGGAAAATCAGGGACAATTTACTTCAAAGATGAACAGAGATCACCAAGTAAATCGAGGGCAATCTACTTCAAGGATGAACAGAAGATACAACCAACCACAGGTAAATCATTCTCAATTTGCCTTAAGAATGAATGGTTATGGAAATTACAATCACCTGGATAGAAGGTTTGATAATCGCAGGAATTTCTTCAATGGCCAATGTTTCTCTTGTCATAACTTTGGACACAAAGCAGCTCAATGTGTTGCCTACAAGACCATCATGACCAGAGAAGCACGAAATCAAGGGAGTGTGACTGGAATCATGAAAAGGACCTATAATAACTTTTCTGCTCTTGAAAATGAAATAGAATGTTCTATTTGTAACAACTTTGGTCATGAAGATTCTGAATGCAGGAGTAGGTTTCGTCAAACAACTCAAAAGGAGCAAGCTTCATTGAGTCCCAAAATATGGAGAAAGAAAGAACCACAACCAGAAAGATGTGGTATAGCCTTATATGCGGAAGGACAAGAAAATCAATGGTACATCGACAGTGGATGCTCGAAACATATGACAGGTGATAAAGAAAAACTTCAGCCATATAGTGCCTTAGAAAAGGAAAAGAAGGTCTCATTTGGAAATGACACCCCTGCATTCATAAAAGGTAAAGGTTCTGTTCTTTTGAAAGAAAAGGTCAAAGCTGGAAATGTTATGTATGTTGGTGGCTTAAAGCATAATCTATTGAGTGTTAGTCAAATGTGTCATCAAGGAAATGAGGTAATATTTCGATCAAATGGATGTATTGTTCGTGAGCTTGATACAGGAGAAACAGTGATCAAAGGGATAAGAACTCCAAATAATTTATGCATACTCAAGGGAGGACAACAACAATGTTATCTAAGCAAGAATGATGAAACTGGCTATGGCACAGAAGATTGGGGCATCTAAGCTTCTCTCAAATAAGGAAAGCATGCAAATATCAGGCGGTTCGTGATCTCCCTGACATCAGAATTCCAAACAATAAAATATGCAAATCATGTCATTTTGGTAAGCAAACCAGAACTAATTTCCCTGAGAAGGAAGGATCAGCTAGTAGGCCACTTGAACTTGTCCATACTGATGTATGTGGTCCAACTAGGAAAAGGTCACCTCGAGGAGAAGAATACTTTATATTTTTCATTGACGACTTTTCCAGGATGTGTTGGATAGGAATTCTGAAACATAAAGATGAAGCTTTCGAAAAATTCAAAACATTCAAAGCCTTGGTTGAAAACGAATCAGATTGTAGAATCAAATGCCTCAGGTCTGATCAAGGAGGGGAATTTACCTCAGATGAATTTTCCGATTTTTGTGAAGAACATGGAATAAGAAGGGAATTCTCTACTGCAAGGACTCCTCAGCAAAATGGGGTAGTGGAAAGGATGAACAAAACGGTTCAACAAATGGTTCGTGCTATGCTTGATGAGTCTAGAACTCCTGCAACCTTCTGGGGTGAAGCTGCATTTGCTGCGGTTACTATTCTCAACAAGACAAACATCCGGGTGAACAGCACTCAAACTCCTCATGAACTTTGGTATGGTAAGACTCCCACAGTTAAATACTTCAAAATTTTTGGAAGCAAATGTTACATCAAAAGGACTGATGAAAACCTTGGCAAGTTTGAACCTAGAGCAGATGAAGGCATTCTCCTTGGTTATTCTCCCCACAGCAAAGGATATAAGTGTTACAATAAAAGACTTGGAAAATTTTCTGAAAGTATTGATGTAGTGATTGATAAAGAAGGAAACATTCCTAGGCAGGTAAAATCTGAAGATTTCGAAGATGATGAGGACTATCCTTCAACATCAAATCAGACTTATGATGAAGAAGAAACCCATGAGGCACCAGAAGAACAGATAAGGATAGAAGAAAAGACTCCATCCAGGTACGTTCAGAAGAATCATCCAGAAACTCAAATTTTGGGGCAGAAAGAGGCAGGTGTACAAACAAGAAGAACTATTTCAGAAGCCTCAAGCTATCTAGCATTGCTCTCCTCCACTGAACCACAAAATGTAAGAGAAGCATACAAAGATGAATGATGGGTCAAGGCCATGAATGAAGAACTTGTGTGGATTGAAAAGAATAACACTTGGGAGTTGGTTCGTAGACCAAATGATAAGAATGTCATAGGGACAAAATGGATATTCAAAAACAAGTTGAATGAAAATGGAGATGTTATTAGAAACAATGCCAGACTTGTTTGTAAAGTGTATGCTCAACAAGAAGGTATAGACTTTGAAGAAACTTTTGCACCGGATGCTAGACTTGAAGCCATAAGAATGTTCCTTGCTCTTTCTAGCTTTCAGAAGTTCAAAGTTTTTCAAATGGATGTGAAATCTGCCTTTTTAAATGGAGACTTGGAAGAAGAACTGTATATTGAGCAACCATATGGATTCATTCTTGGAAATGATCCAAAACTTGTATGCAGACTTAAGAAGGCACTCTATGGTCTTAAACAAGCTCCAAGGGCTTGGCATTATCATCTGGACAAATACCTCCATCAACAAGGTTTTTCAAAAGGATCAGCAGATAGTAATCTATATGTAAAAATTGATAATGATAAATTGCTAATACTTGTCGTGTATGTTGATGATATCATCTTTGGTAGCAATGAAGAAGCCATGAGTCAAAACTTTTCTTTGGTGATGCAGAAAGAATTTGAAATGTCCTTGCTTGGTGAGCTGACATACTTTCTTGGTTTACAAGACCAACAAAATAAAGACGGTATCTTTTTATCACAAACCAAGTACCTCAAGGAGATATTGAAGAAATATGGCATGGAAGATTCAAAACCAGTATGTACCCCTATGGTAACAAGATGCAGCCTCAGCGCAAATGATGATTCAGCAGCAGTTCATCAACCAACCTATAGATCCATGATTGGTAGTCTGCTCTACCTGACTGGTACCCCACCAGACATCATGCATGCAGTGGGAATAGTTGGAAGAATCCAGGTAAATCCAAAAGAAGCACACCTTCAGGCGGTTAAAAGAATTTTCAAATATCTTCAAGGGACAAAAAATTATGGCCTATGGTATCCTAGAGATACAGATCTCACACTTCATGCATATACAGATGTAGATTGGGCAGGAAGCGTGGATGACAGAAAAAGCACTAGTGGTGGTGCATTCTTTATGCATTCCAGATTAGTATCTTGGTTCAGCAAGAAACAAAGTTCAATTACTTTATCTATAGCTGAAGCGGAATATGTGGCTGTTGCATCTTGCTGCACATAACTCCTTTGGATGATGCAAATTTTGCAAGATTTTCAAATCACTTGTACTCCACCTATCTCCAATTTATGTGATAATACAAGTGCAATCAGTATTTCAAAAAATCCAGTCATGCATTCAAAGACCAAGCACATACCTATCAAATATCATTTTCTCTGAGAACAAGTGCTTGAACAAAAGGTCAAATTGGAGTATATTCCCTCCAAGGAATAGGTTGCTGATATACTCACCAAACCACTACCCAGGGAGACATTCGAATACCTCAGATAGAAGCTGGGAATAGTTGATGCATCATCTTACTGTTGAAACTTGTCTGTTTCAAATAAAAGTGGTTGTACGCGAGTTTAATGAGGAGAATCCGCGTACATACACCGGTTTATGTGGATATAGTCGCGTATATGTTGGTTTGAAGACAAACAGTGGGCCAGGCTCAAGATGAAAGGAGTCTGATATGGGTCTGACAGAGACCATCTGGCACAGGTTCAGGGGGAGCATACATATTCTTCTAATAATGCATTGTTGGCATTATCCTAGAAGATCTTGGTTCAAGTTCACAGTGTTTTGGTTTCAGGGGGAACAGGTGCAGAAGGAGAACATGGTTGCTGGTCTGAATGATGATTGACAGATGCTGCTGATGATAGTTGTTGATAACTATCATAGTTTGGTTGTAGATATTTCGTCTCTATGTCATGTATTTCTTTTCTTATCAAGGTCATGTAATGGCCTACTTTGATTTCCCCACTATGCCTAGGATGGATAATGTAATGTTCTTGTTTTATCTTGTGTAAACTTTTGGTGTATCCCCACTTGGTTGGGAGATGGATGTATGTATGAGTCTTTGGTGGTAGGAAGGTCATTTATGATGTATAAAGTTATGTATCTTCTTGTAGAACATCTTCTTGCAGACCTTGCCTACAGTCAGGGGGAGCATGGATAACACAACAGAGCAGAGATTTCAGCATGAACGCAAGGGGAGCATAACCCCTTGCCCTTGATGTCAAAGGGGAGAGTGAATTTGAGTGACTTGGGGTTG
This sequence comes from Pinus tabuliformis, assembly GCA_031772625.1. Lineage (NCBI taxonomy): Eukaryota > Viridiplantae > Streptophyta > Pinopsida > Pinales > Pinaceae > Pinus > Pinus tabuliformis. The sequence continues at coordinate 596,283,565 of CM062810.1, read as the reverse complement.
CCATCAAGTCCAAAGGGGGAGATTGTTGGCATTATGACACAGGTTTGGCACTATGACACAGGTGTTGTCCTTGATGGCAACTCACTCAGATGGTAGATCACTGTTCAGGCTCTCAGAATGAAAGAAAAAGAGGTATACGCAGGTTCCCTTTGATGAAGTCGCGTATACACGCGAGATTGCCAACCAAAAGTCACGTATGCGTATGCACGCACTTTCATGGACGAAAAAGCGCGTACGTGTGGGAAAACTTATTTTTGGTCCATGGTATTTATTCCTTGGTATTTGGACCTATGGTTTTGGACCATGGTATCTCATCTGAAGTGTTGAGCCCAGGTATTTGGTCCAAGGTATTGATTCTTTATGGTTTTGGACCATGGTATTGTGTAAGGCCTAAGACTATAAAAGGGGAAGGAGATCATTAGACAAAGGCATTGACTCGAGAATTGAATATCTCATGAAGAACTAGATCTAGAATACTGGTCATTGGGTTATGGTGCATAGCTGGATCTAAATCAAGGAGGAACCTAAGCGCAATAAGAATGATAAGTACTATTGATGATTCAAGATCTTAAGGCTTGAATAGTAGTATCCTTGTGTGATTTTGATCTGTTATTTTGGTGCATGACTTGATCTATAAATCTGATAATCTGGGTATAACTGATGTCTGAATAAGTGAAAAGGATAAATTATCTTTTATAGATCTATACGCAGGTTCAGCGAAGAAAAGGCGCGTATACACGCTAGTTCTGTAATGCAGAATAGCGTATACGCTGGTTGGCCTTAATTCAGAAGCGTATGCACGCAAGTTGTACACATTGAAGTAGTGTACGTCTCTTGAAATAGGTTTTAGCTATTTCTGTTTATTGCTGCAGTGTTCTCGGTTCAGAATTGGTGTCTGGTTACTGTTACTGTTTTCTGGGTACAGCATTCAGAGAGGTGACTATTTGATTCAGTTTTTTTTGGTGAAAAGGAGATTGGTTGATGCAGATATACTTGATGTTTGATTCATGGATCTAGTATGAAAATTTATAAAACGTCGTCCCTGAAAGAAAAGAGAAGGTTGTAGCTTTCTGTAGGTCAGCACCTACGTACTAGTACCTCAGCTAGTACAAAAGCTAAGGGGGTTGTAGCTCCCTTCCAAGAGAAGCTAGAGAATGAGAGAAGGTCGTAGCTTTCTGCATGTAGCAGCCTGTGTACTGGTATAAGACTACACCAGTACAAAATCATTGTAAAAGGAAGTTTCTAATTAAAAGAGGATAGAGACGAATTGCAGCAGGTTGTTTTCACCCACATTGGGTTTCCACCTTATATCTTTGTGTCCATGTGTGTGATGATCTATTCTGTTTTACTGCTCCTATTTATTGTTCTTATGATTAATGAAGTCTTGATGCACTGATTAAATATCAACAATTAATGAATCAGATATACGCTTGTTTCTTTAGTCACAGTAGCATATATACGCAGTTTCTCATAGCTGAAGTAGCGTGTACAAATCTGATTGTGAAATGAAAAATAATTCATTTGATAATACTGATTCACCCCCCCCTCCCCTCAGTATTATTTCCAACAATAAAATCTGGCCAGCAAAGAGGAACAAATCGGCAAAGTACAAAACTTGACTTGGGATGCATTTTGGTTTTTCCTAGTAAAGCCACACAGCCAGCAGATGGCCACCAAATTCCTTGTCGACGCTATCAATCTCATGGTTCCTGAACTTCTCGATGCTACGTACACAGCTCAACTACATTCTAGGCTGAATCACCCTCCGTAAATTCAGCAAATGCTCTCAATTTGTCAGCTGCAGGTGCAAGAGGAGAAGTAGATACAATGGATCAGTTAAAAGGCTATCACACTGATATTTTCATGAATCAAATCCCAGATTTTCATGTTGCAGTTTCAACAGCTTAAAGTGATTTTTATTCACAATTAGTTTATATTTTATTATTTAAACCCTTTCATGTCTTTGAAGAAAGGGTCCTCAACTTGTATAAGATTTGACTTGAGAAGTTGCACTTTTGTATTTCTGAATATTTTTTATCAGTAGTGGATCAAAATTCTACAATTTTGTGAAGAAACTTTTTCAAGACCTGCACTTTTGTATTTTCTGGAAGATTTTCTCAAATAAGAAAGTGGAATTGGAATATCATTTACAACGGAAAGACTCAAATGCATGCGGTTATTTTATCACTGTTATTTTGTCTTGATTCCTTGTGTGATGAAGAATTTCTTTTAAAATTTGTTATCGTTGATATATGTATGTTGTTCAAATAATTCTTTATCGTGTCATTTTTGAAGATTTAGAATTGTTATATTTTAAAGATATATGTCAGCGATATACATTGTTATGAATGAAATATATTTTATTAATAATTACTTTGTTTAATTTCTTAAACAAATTAATCATTATCTATGAATGCATCTTTCTATCGATTAAGTAATTCATTTATATGATTATTTGTCCGTTAGAAATAATCAGAAATCACATTGTTATTACATTATCCGGGTTATATAAACATATTCGTATATTTTTAAGTCATAGGTTAAAACATTTATCACCGTTATTATACATTATAAAACAATCACCCATCAAACCATTCATTATATGGGAAACTGGTCCCAGAATATCCAGTCGGAGCCACCACACCAAACAGAAAAGGAGTTGCACTAAGGTCCGAACCGGGTGGTTTTCCGTGATGTTGGTGCTAGGATTTTAAAGGCATCAACAAAGAGGACTAGCCGAATACACAGATTTTACTGCATACAGTAGACCTTGACCCTGGCAGCAAGCCGAAATCTTGCCTTGAGTAGCAGGGAGGTTCCGAGAAGGTTGGAGAAGCCCCGATTATCCAAATTGAGAGTTTGGATAGGCGTTTTTGCACTATTTTTCGCCATGAGTTTGTGGTTATGTTTGTTTTCAAAGTTTGGCTCTCCATTCTCTGCCCATCTATCAACCTGGAGGTATAAGGGTTGAAATTTCTTATTGTTGTACATTTATCTCCTTTATGCCACTAATAAAAAGAAGGGCTTCGCACTATTGAGCAGGGCCTGGAGACGTAGTCCAAATTGGACAAACTCTGTAATCAAATCATTGTGTCATGGTTTTTGTGTTCTTATGATTATTCCCGCATTGTTTATGTGATTTTAAGTTCCATGGTTAATTAACTCTGTTATATGCAATTCTGATGCATCTGTAAGTAAAAGATCTTGGATCAGTTCCTTGGTCCACAGCTTGCCAACAATGTTTTGAGACATTAAAGGAAAAATTAGTAGAGGCACCAATTTTGCGGGGGCCTAACTGGTCCCTACCATTTTATATTCCCTCTAATGCCTCAGATACTACCATTAGTGTAGCTCTTAGACAAGATGAGACCAAACAATCCTATGTTATTTACTTCATTAGTAAAAACTTGTCACCTACCGAGTTAAATTACACAGTAACTAAGGAAGAGTTTTTAGCCATGATTTTTGCTATAAATAAATTCAAACACTATATTACAGGATATGACGTCTTTGTGCATAATGATCATTCTACTATAAAATATTTAATGAATAAACCATTGACTAGTGGTAGAGTGACTAGGTGGTTACTTTTGTTACAAGAATTTAATGTTACTATTGTTGATAGACCAAGAAAATATAATGTTTTGGCTGAATATCTTTCTAGATTAAATAATCCTGGTGAATTAATTCATGTTCATGATGATTTTCCTAACGAACATCTTTTTGTTGTGTCAACAAAATCCCCATGGTTTGCGGACATCGCCAATTATTTAGTCACTGGAAAAACACCACCTCACTTATCCGCTCGTGAAAAGTGGAATATCATATAGAAAAGTGTTGCATATTCCTAGATTCAGGGAGACCTCTTTTACACCAGACCAGATCTCATTATTCGTAGATGTGTAAGAGAGGAAGAGGTGTTTGACATTTTGAAATATGCCCATGATGAACCTTATGGTGGCCATTTTGCTAATAAGAGAACTACATATAAAATTTTACGAGCTGGTTATTTTTGGCCCTCTTTGTTTAAGGATGCCAAACAATATGTCAAGCGATGTGATAGATGTCAGCAAATGGATCAACCTATCTAAGCCAATGAAATGCATTTATGTCCTCAAGTTATGATTGAGCCCTTTGAAAAATGGGCTATTGATTTTGTAGGACCTATAAACACAACATCTTTGAATAAAAAGCATATTTTGGTTTGTACAGATTTTATTACAAAATGGGTAGAGGCTAAAGTTGTTTCTTTTGCTACTAAAAAAGTTGTTGTTGAATTTTTGTTTAGTGAAATTTTTACTAGATTCGGTGTTCCTAGAGAGATTGTTTCTAACAATGGACTGTAGTTTGTTTCTAATCTGATGTAGGAAGTTATGGATCATTACAAAATTCGGCACATGCAGACCACATCGTATCATCGTATGCTGATTACCTAAAGCCTTATGAGTTTATCGGACGACTTGCAGGAACAACACGGGGCATACACCATATGAGCTAGTATACGGGAAACAAGTCCTTTTGCCGATCGAGCCCCAAATAAGAACTTTCTGAAATGCAGTTCAATTGGGATTAGATCTCTGAGAAGCATAGTAGCAACATCTATTGCAGTTAAATGGGTTAGATGATTTTCGAAGAGACGTTGTTCAAAAAAATGTGTTAGTGCAGTAATAGCGCAGGAAGTGGCATGATAAGTTGATCAGAAATAAGCAGTTCCAACCAAGTGATTGGGTACTTCTTTATGACTCTAGATTTAAAAATTTTAAAGGGAAATTTCATACACGCTGGATGGGACCTTATGAAGTGGTTAAAGTTTTTGAAAATGGGGCTATAGAAATCAAAACTATTGATGGGCGAGAGTTAGTATTCCTTGTGAATGGGCATAGGCTTAAAGTATATTTTTAGCCTCTCACAAAGGAATATTTCATGCAGCAAGTGCAGCAGTAGTATGAACTAAAGATGATAGGTGGTTGTGCCAACCTATTGCAAATATGATTCTTTCTTTTCCATTAAAAAAAAATAAATAAATAAAAATAAAAATAAAAAATAAAAAATTAATTAATTAATTAATTAAAAAAATAAATAAATAAATAAATAAAATTAAATAAAAATTAAATAAATAAATAAATAAAAATAAAAAAATTGACAAAAAATTAAAAGAAAAGAAAAATCTTTTGCCTGTGGTTGTGAAAATCAGTTTACTAACATGATCACAGAAGGATCAGCCTGAAAACTAGCATGTTGGCAGGAGGATCAAATTTTAATAAAATGGGAATGTTGCTTGATCTTTATATGTGCTAACTGTCACTAAGAAGAAGCAGGTTTTTAAGTGTAGGAACCGAGCCCTTATCTAAGTTCGGGACAGCTGACACGAAAATTTTTATGCAAGCAACACTCAATTCCCGCTGCAGTTATTTTTGGTTCAGCACTATTCAGGCATATTTTGAGGTGAAACTCTACCCTTCTTCTATTCCTTTTTCATAAATGTCCCTCTATAATTCTTCTTCTTTTTTCCTATTGAGATTGACCATCCCTTTCTTCAAAAGAGATTGTCCCTATCTGATTTCGTTTTTTTCCCTCTTTTCCCTGAAATTTTTTTCCCTATCCATTTTTCCATATATCCCTCTTGGATTGGTCTCACTCTTGAATTCCATAATTGATCTCCTTCCCATTCTAAAATTTACCCCTTTCCCACTTCTTTCTTTCCTTCATGGACTGTATTGCAGGATCTTATAAGAATTCATGAATCATATCGAAAGGCACATGATAATATCAAGAACTGGCGAATAAAACCTCGTTTGAAAAACTCTGAAAATATTTCAAGATTCAGTCTGTAATTGTATTTTTATTAGAAACCTCTTTCTTTAGATATGTCACAACACTTTCGAGTACAGGAACAACAATATTCCTTAGTACAAGAATGTTTGCTTCAATGCAAGAATTTTGGAATTTTTGGTGCGGGAATACATGCGGATGTGCGCTCCTGGGTGCAAGAACATCTGTTCCGATGTAGGAATGATGGTAGTCCTCGATACATGAATGTGTGTCTTAGTGCAAGAACCAAACGCTCCTGAGTGCAAGAACACGCAATGCAGTACATGAATGTCTAATACATGAATGCATGCTTGGAACAAGAGTTCGGTCCAAGAATAGGGGAAGTTTAACTTCATTAAATATAGGGATCTTGTTCAGGCATAAATGGATGCACTATTTTAAATTATAGCATGCATTAATTTTTCCTACATTCAATTAGACTTTGTTTTATCATTGCTAATTAGGAAATAAAAAGTACAAAGGCATTTAGTTATGAAATCTTATCTCTATATAAGTATCATATGTACCCTATGTGAAATCATGACTTGATTGGGGGTGTGTGTGAAATATTCTCATAATCTAACGTTCACCCTTGAGCCTTGTCGATAATTAATGATGACCTGATCCTATATGACACCTTGCATTGTTTATATAACAAATCTTCTCCATGACCATCGCCCTCTACCAATCATCATTTATGCATGTATGTTGTCGTATTGCATCTTTTTCAAGACTGAAATTTCCATGATGAGAGTGTGACCATTGAAGAATGTCGATATAGTAGCGTATAGCTAATTCGGTAACTGAAAATTCTTTCAGACATAGTCCTAAATATCCTACTACATACTTTTCGGAATTTTGACAAATCAACTAAAGTTTGAACAGTTATGGCACCGGTTCGAATTGAACCGTAGTCTATAGGAGAATTGGAGCAGACAGACGAATACAGGGATAGTTTGTCTTCGCTGCAGGAATCAAGATTTCTCCCCTTCTTGCTCAAGTTTGATGGTTGTGATTCAGTCGTTGCACTTGAATTTGCTCGGACCTTTGATGGAAGAAGAGCTAAGGTGGGGTCCTTGGAGTTCAAAGTAACTGAGAAATCTATTTCACAAGCTACAAGATTAGTGACCACGGGGGAGCAGTGGTTCAAAAAGGAAAAACTCAAGAAAGGAGCTTGGCGTTGATTCGTGGTCAATAAGAATCAAAAGGTGGACTGGAAGGTTTGGTTATAATGAAATGAAATGATAGAGAAGTGGAAGCATTTTCTATATATCTTGCAAAAGTTTCTCACTTGTGAAGGTCGGTATTCATTAACCTTCTTGTACCACATTCGGTTGCTACTGCATTTCGAATCGGGTAAGTTAATTAACTTCCCTTATTTCTTGTTGAAGAGTTTAGAAAAGATGTCTAAAAGTGTCCAGAAAATTTGGGAAAACCAAACTGGGTACAAATTATGTCATTATGGGTTGATTGCAATTCTGGTTAAAAAGGAGTTAGAGGGGAAGAATATGACTTGGGAAGAGTTCCTGAAAGAGTTCCAAGAGGGGAGCACAGTGAAGTCATCAGGAAAGAAGGGCAAGGTCACTAAAGAGAGACCTAATCGAAAGGGTAAACCCTTAACCCCGCAGACTAGTAAGACTAAGGAGAAGAAAACCCTGTCCAAGAAACCAGTACTAGAGGAAAAGCAGGAACCCATAATTGAAACCCCAGGCCCTTCAAAAAGAATAACCAGGAGCTCTGTCAAAAATAGGTTTGCTTCCTCAAAGGGAGGCCATACTGTATCAACCTCTCCAATAAATATAGATGATTCACAACCTAGTTTTCCAAATGAAAATAATCTCTCTCTCCTTGCAGATGCTACAGTTCATTCGGTGTTTAATGCAGGTTATATGGAGGAGGAGGAGGATAACACTCCTCTGTCAGTTTTGGTTGGGAAAATGAAGAAAAGGAAGACTTTGGAGACACCATATACAAGTGCAGGGAAGGAACCAGCGGTGGATCATGGTGACATTGAAACGCAGGGTATTGAAACACAAGGTGACATTGCCCTTGATGACACCAGCAACTGTTATGAGTCAACTGCTGAAGGAATTTCAACACAAGAGGAATTTAATAAGGAAGATCCTACTCTCTACATGCATATCCAGGTCGAGGAACTGAAACAATGTATTTATGGACTTGAAATATTGAACCAGGCTATGAAGGAACAAAGCACAGTGCTACAAAGAAGGAATGTTGAATTAATGGAGGAGGTGCGAGAGTGAAAGTGATAGGAAAAGGTGTGGAAATTTCGAGCATCTAAATGTTATGGTCACCTTAGGAAAGTGATCAAACAACTTAAGAAGGCTCGCAATAAGAAGTCGAAGACAAGGAAGACAAGGAAGACAAGGATCAATATTTAGATATAGGATTAAAGGGAGTTCTCCAGGCCGTTTTTTTGTAGAAGGTAAGGTTGTGTGAGGACACACAACAAGATGGGGATGGGAGGATGTTGGTCAGTAGAATTGTCCTATTTTTAACCTCTATCCTATCTTAAACACACTACCTAAGCCTCTATTTTAACCTTGGAAGCATATTTATTCCTGCACTTCTCTTAAACTTCCACTCATTCCTGCACTTCTTTCATGTTTTTCGTATTAAGGGTTATATATGAACTTAATTGTTAATTAAATAGATTTAATATCTTATTTGCCTTTGCAACTTATATGTTCTCTTTCCTAAGGTAATTCGATAAGGTGAAAGTATTAATCAATGTGGAAGATGGGTTGGTGCAGGAATGATTCTTGTACCGTCCGTCGTTCTTGCACTTCTGAGGCAGTTGTCAACTTCAACTTGGTTCACCACTTACGGCCGAGACAGCTTGACAAACTATGCAGATTCTTTGCCAAAAGATCAATCATCTTTGTTGGGCTCGGAGCATAGAGGAATATGTGGGATGTGAAGACCAAGGTTTCAACTGAGAGCCCTTGTTTAGTCTTTTGTTAACTGCAGAGAAGCCCTAGTTAAACTCTTGTTTTACTTTTCGTTGTGGCCTTGAGATGAGACTGTATATTTAATATGGTTTCTAGAGGAAGTTAGGGAGTGATACGTTGACGAATTTTTGATAGACATAATCTTTTTGTGTCGCCATATTTTCTAAGTCGGATCTGGAATCCACAACGTATATTTGCAACTCTTGAAGTTTAATACAAAGGACTATGCTAGTTATGCATTTTCCTGTTCTAATGTATTTGTAATGTGTTATTTGAGTACCTGAAGTCTCAGATTTCATAGAAGGGAAATGATATAGTTGGTTAGGGCCCAACCAACCCAGCTCATTCTCCCTTTTTCATAAGGTGTGTTAAATTTATGTTTATGCAAGGTTTGAGCATATCATATTTCATTCATTCATAGTTAACATGATTTGACTTCTATGTAAGTTGTGTGATTCAGATCCGAACTGTGCAGGCTTGGTTGTGTTTATTTCCCGCTTTTTTTGTTAACCCTACTTTCCTTTTATGCATGTTTAATTTTCTTCTGCAAAACAAGTGCGTTTTGGTTGCTTGCACCGTTGCGTTTTCATTTCTACAAGTGAAGCTTGGTTAGTTTACTTCTGCAAGATCTTTTATTTCTTGCAAGATTCATTTGGTTTCTTTTGCAAATTGTGTTTTATTTCTAAGTGAGTTTCCAAGCATTCTCAGCATGAAAGTTCAGTTTAAAATGAATTTATATTTATCAACTATAATGAAACATTGTTTGCATCGTATAGATCTGTACTTGAACTTGTTTCCCTTATGGAAGTAACTCAGTTTAAGATTGAAATTATTAAAGGGATCTTTAAGCTAAAACTTTTATTTATAATAAGTGCATATCTAATCTACATAATAGCAGTCATCTCAGGAAGAAGGTTGCTGGCATTTGAATCAGATAGTTATTTTTCACATGAAAGAAGTTCCATGTTCTAGAAAGGATTTTCTCTTTAACTTTCGAAGTACCTTTCATTTCTGAATGCATGATTAGTTTACGGGTCTTTTGCCTATGAGTGTTTACTTTCTTAGATCTATTTCACCTTGCAATTTATTCTTAGTTAACGCCCTTTTCATTTTCTACAAGTGGATTGGAAACCCAGTACATGAACATTGATTTCTTGGTACACGAACCTCTATTTCCGTACAAGAATCGATATCCTGGTACAAGAATCTCTGTTTCAGTACGGGAATCGATATCCTGGTACATGAATAGAGTGATCTGGTATAGGAATCCAGAGCTCTTCTATAAAGGTCAAAATCTTCACTGCAGGCACAATACAGACTTCCAATGCAGGAACATCGCTTTAGTACAGGAACATTGTTGTGGTGCAGGAATGATGGTCCAGTGCAGGAAGGAAAATATTTAATGAAGACAAATGTTCTAAATAATTTAACTATTTCTTTTTCCTACGACTACACTAAACTTAATCTCAGATATTTATCTTTCATTGATCATGATCAATTTGAAGTTCCTTTTATTGAGTTTCTGAAAAATACTTTCTTTTTCATTCCAACACCAGAATTCTCTTGATATTATTTGTCGTGTGATCTTTTTTATTCTAAAAACTATAATTAAGAAAGATAGGAACAGATTTAGTGAAGGTTCATATCATTTCTTGGCATTTCCTGTGCTACGCCTCTAAGCTTACGTAACCCCGGGTTGACAAATTAAGTGTTGGAGTTTGTTGAACTACAATTCCTACACCCAACAAACATTTTCTTCTATTTTACCCTCGAATATAGGGATATTGAAGTTTAGATGTACCTTGAAGGGGATGGTGCCTTCGAAGTGACTACTGGATGAAGATGTGTTGTCGGTGGGCATCCACCAAAGTATTTGGGCAAAGTTGTCCATCATCCCGTTCCTCTACCGCTCGAGGGCTTCGTCGAGCAACAATTTGATAGGTTCTCCTTCTCCCTCGTTTTTCTTTTCTTTCACCATGCAAGGCTGTCAGGGTCAGTGGGGATGGTATTGTAAATTCTCAACCAATTCAAGTCCCAACTCCTTATACCCCGACCTCATTAGGGACATGCACATAAAAACAAAGAAAGAGAAGGCTGCTTTTGTTAGAAAATTATATATTACGGAGCAATGGAACACATAAAATATTACAGAAATATAAACACAGAAAACACATAAAACAAGAGAGACACAGATATACGTGGTTCACCCAGTTTGGGCTACGTCCACGGAGAAACAACCAGTCCTTCCTTTTATATTATCCAGCAAACTGAAGAGATACAACCTACAGCAAATCCGTTGTAACACCCTCTTTGCTCTCAATCTCCTCTCTCTTCCTCACTCAGAATACAGATATGCATAGACGCAATACAATTCCCTCATATATAGTGAGGGGTTGCCTTCTAGGGCAAAAAACCCTAAATTAAACATAACTTCTATCGTCAGATCATCCACCTAATGAACGGCCCAGATTGACTAGAAATTACTAGACTTTTACAAGGCAATTTTACATCTATTTTTAGCTTCGGGGGTGCTGCCCCTGAACCCCCGCCAGGGGACCGCTGGCCCCCGGACCCCCCAACCGGGGGGGATTAGCCCCGCCGCACCCCCCCGCATGGAGGGGTGTACAGTCTTCCTGGGGTATACATCCGGTTGAAACCTTTGAATACAGAAGATAATCAGGCTCCACACCCAACAATCTCCCACTTGGAGACTGATTATAGCAACTCCACCGCTGCTTCATTTTCTAGAAAATAACTCCATTTTGGACCTGGTTGTTTCTCATCTTCTTCATCATACTTGAAGACCAATTGAAACTTAGAAGATTCTCAATTTCTCCCTGGTTACAACTTTTGTTAACATATCTACAGGATTCTGGCTAGCGTGTATCTTTTCCAGCTTCAATTGTCCATCTTCTGATGCTGACGGTATGAAATGGTACTTGAGCTATATATGTTTAGTCTTGGAATGAAATGCAGAGTTCTTTGCAAGATGTATGGCACTCTGGCTATCACCGTATAACCTGCCCAATTCCTGCTTCTTGCCCAATTCATCCATAAACCTTTGTAACCAAATCATTTCTTTACTAGCCTCTATAGCAGCAACATACTCTGCTTCTGTTGTTGAAAGTGCAACAACACTTTGGATTTTTCAAACCCAACTGACAATTGTTCCACCTACAGTAAACACATACCCTATTGTGCGCCTCCTGTTATCTCTATCACCTGCCATATCTGCATCAACATATCCTTGTAGAGCAATATTTGAACCACCAAAGCATAATGCTTGATTTGTGGTACCTCTCAAATACCTGAGAATCCACTTCACTGCCATCCAATGTTCTTTTCCTGGATTGTTCATGTACCTACTTACAACTCCCACTGCATGTGCAATATCAGGCCTTGTATAGACCATTGCATACATTAAGCTTCCAACTGCTGATGCATATGGAACTGTAGACATATGAGCCATTTCTTCCTGAGTCTTGGGACACGCCTCCTTACTTAATTTGAAATGGCTAGCCAAAAGTATACTAACTAGTTTTGCATTCTGCATATTAAACCTTTGCAACACCTTTTCTATGTACTCACTTTGAGACAATGTTAATTTGCGATTCTTCCTGTCTCTAGTTATTCTCATACCAAGGATTTGTTTTGCAGCACCCAAATCCTTCATTGCAAATGAGTTTGCTAATTTCCTTTTGAGCACATTTATTTCCTACATGTTAGAACCTACAACAAGCATGTCATCTACATACAATAACAATATAATATAGCTGCCATCAATTTTCCTTTTGAGATAAACACGATGATCAGAGTGACATCTAGTATAACCTTGTTCAGACATAAACCTGTCAAATTTTAGATACCACTGCCTTGGAGCCTGTTTTAAGCCATACAAGCTCTTCTTCAGCCTGCACACTAGTTTCTCCTTCCCTTTTACCTCATATCCTTGTGGTTGTTGCATATATATCTCTTCCTCCAAATCCCCATGGAGAAAGGTTGTCTTTACATCTAACTGCTCAAGATGCAAATCTTCAGCTACTACTAGACTTAAAATAGTTCTGATTGTAGTCAATTTAGCAACAGGAGAAAAAATTTCATCAAAATCAATACCTTTCTTCTGTGCAAACCCCTTCACCATAAGTCTAGCTTTGTACCTCTGTTTTCCTCCATCTTCTTCCTTCAGCGTGTAAACCCATTTATTCTACAATGTTGTTTTACCTGCAGGCAACCTGACTAAGTCCCAAGTCTAGTTATGTGCTAAGGAGTCCATCTCTTCTTTCATGGCTTGCCCCCACTTCTTCCTGGTGTCTACCTTCACTGCTTCTTCATAACATTCTGGTTCACCAGAATCAGTCAAAAATACATAATATAATGGAGGAGAGTATCGTTCAAGGGGTCTACTTATCCTGGTAGATATTATAACACCAGTTTCAGGTGTTTGAAGTGCTTGTTGTTGTTGTGGTTGTTGTTCTGGCTGTTGATCATTATGATTTTCAGGGACCATCACTTTTCCTGTGATATCATTAAGCACTGTGTATTCTCTATGTTCTTTTTCTTGTTTCTTTTCCTACAACTGATTCTTATACAAGACCTTTTCATTGAATATTACATCTCTACTCCTAATGATTTTGTGATTTTCATAATCATATAAGCGATAACCAAAATCATTAACACCATATCAAATAAAGGTACATTTCTTTGATTTTTCCTCAAGCTTTGTTCTATTTTATTTGTTACTGTGGACAAAAGCTTCACAACCAAAAGTCTTTAAAAATGAGTAGTTTACCTTTTTACCTGTCCATGCCTCCTGTAGAATACCACCATCCAAGGAACTTGAAGGCCCTCTATTTATTAGATAAGAAACAGTATCTACAGCATCTGCCCAAAATTATAAAGGCAATCCTGCATGCAATCTCATGCACCTTGCACGCTCCATGATTGTCCTGTTCATCCTTTCTGACACACCATTTTCTTGTGGTGTTCCTGGAACTGTCTTCTCTTTGCGAATTCCATTCTCTGAACAGTACCTATAAAACTATTTTCTGCAATATTCACCTCCATTATCTAATCTGAGACACTTCAACCTTTTCCCTGCCTCATTTTCAACCAAAGCTTTCCATTTCTTGAAAGTATCAAATACATCAGATTTATTTCGAATACAATAAATCCAGGTTTTTCTGGTTGCATCATCAATAAAAGTAACATAATAATGAGAGCCACCAAGAGATGATACGTGAGCAGGTCCCCATACATCTATATGCACAAGCTCTAATTTTTCAATCTTCTTTTATTTCCCTACTCTAAGGAATCTGACTCTCTTTTGTTTTCCATAAACACAATTCTCACAGAATTTTAAATCAACATGCTTCAAACCTGGTAACAAATTTCTTGAGTGAAGAATTTGCATCCCCTTCTCACTCATGTGCCTGAGCCTATGATGCCACAATGACGTGTCTTCTCCTGTAGAGGTTAAAGCATTAACAGGATTAGAAATACCATTGCATAAATACAATGTACCAACCTTTTCTCCTTTCGCTATTACCAGGGATCCTTTAGTGACCTTCCAGGTTTTATCTGTGAAAGTAGTTACGCAACCTTCACCTCCCAATTGCCCTGTTGAAATCAGATTTTTCTTCAAATCTGGAACATGCCTTACCTTCTTCAATAGCCACTGATTTCCATTTTGTTGTTTTATGAAAATTGTACCCATTCCAACAATTTTATGGGGTTTATCATCACCCAATCGAACTTGTCCAAAATCTCCTTGAACATAATCATGAAAATGTTTCTTATCAGGTGTGGCATGGAATGATTCCCCTGAATCTATCACCCAGGCATCAATAATATTTTCTAATGAAAGAATCAAAGCATCTTGCAACACATCACGTGTCACGTTCGCTTCATGGTTAGTTTCTTGCTGCACATCTCCTTCTTTTCCCTTCCAAGACTTGCACTCTTTCTTCAAGTGTCCTTTCTTCCTGCATTTCCAGCACACTATCCCCGATCTGGACTTGGATCTGCCTTTTCTTGACTTACTGCGACATCCTGGGCTCTTTCCTCTTTCCATTTTTCTTCCCCTAGTCTCTGCAGTCAAAGCATTACCTGATGTCTCACCGGAGCTTTTCTGTCGCATTTCCTCACTAAGGATTTCACCAACAACATCATCAAATTTTAAAGTACTAGATCCAGAGACAGAGTTACTAACGTCCATAACTAAACCATTCCAACTTTCTGGCAATGAGCACAGAAATAACAGAGCCCTAACTTCATCATCAAGATTTACCCTTATAGAACTTAACTGACTTGTAACTGTATTAAAATCATTTAAATGATCTGCAACAGATCCACCTTCTGACATCTTAATATTAAATAAACACTTCATAAGAAATACCTTATTTGAGGCCGAGGGTTTTTCATATAGTTTGGCCAATGCCGACATTAAACCCTGTGTTGTCGTTTCCTTTGAAATATTAAACGCTACTGACGCCACTAGGCACAGCCGTATTGTTCCAAGTGCCTTTCTGTCCAGAATATCCCATTCTGTGTCTGTCATACTCGTCGGCTTCTTTGTCTTTCTGCTCAATGGTAGGTACAGATCTCTCTAATACAGATAATCTTCCATCTGCATCTTCCACAGCTAGTAGTTTTGGCCGTTGAATTTTTCGACCCTAAACCTACCATCTTCCACCATTACTCCCACTCGAACCAGGAACCCTTCTCTCACATGATTTTATC
Source organism: Pinus tabuliformis (assembly GCA_031772625.1). Lineage (NCBI taxonomy): Eukaryota > Viridiplantae > Streptophyta > Pinopsida > Pinales > Pinaceae > Pinus > Pinus tabuliformis. The sequence continues at coordinate 596,268,044 of CM062810.1, read as the reverse complement.
AGCCAAATAGACCTTCGGCTCTCATACCACTCGTTAGAAAATTATATATTACGGAGCAATGGAACACATAAAATATTGCAGAAATATAAACACAGAAAACGCATAAAACAAGAGAGACACAGATATACGCGGTTCACCCAGTTTGGGCTACGTCCACAGAGAAACAACCAGTCCTTCCTTTTATATTATCCAGCAAACTGAAGAGATACAACCTACAGCAGATCCACTGTAACAACCTCTTTGCTCTCAATCTCCTCTCTCTTCCTCACTCAGAATACAGATATGCATAGACACAATACAATTCCCTCATATATACTGAGGGGTTGCCTTCTAGGGCAAAAAACCCTAAATTAAACATAACTTCTACCGTCAGATCATCCGCCTAATGGGGGCCCAAATTGACTAGAAATTACTAGACTTTTACAAGGCAATTTTACATCTATTTTTAGCTTTGGGGGCGTTACCCCCGAAACCCCGCCGAGGGACCGCTGGCCCCCGGACCCCCCAGCCGAGGGGGGATTAGCCCCCCTGCACCCCCCCGCGTGGAGGGGTCTATAGTCTTCCTGGGGTATACATCCGGTTGAAACCTTTGAATACAGAAGATAATCAGGCTCCACACCCAACAACTTTGATACCACTGATTCAAATTTATGAAGGGACAAAATGAAATACAGATATAAAAAGGAACACAAAGATACAATGAAAAAAAAACTTTAATTCATTAATAACAAAGTACTAAAAACCGTTTACATGTAGAATGGAAATAAACTAACTCAGGCGATGGTAGCTTAAATCTCTAAGAAGAGATGTGGCAGCTACATGCATTTTGAACTGTGTTACAATGAGTCTCAGAGGCCTATTTATTATTGAGAAAGAATGGAAAACCCTGGACATCCAAAAAACAAACCCTAGGAGATGAAGCACAAAAAGTATGCGGGCCCCATTTGGGTAAATTGGTAAATCAACTTCTTAGGGTCATAACTTTGGCATAAAATCTTTGTTTGGCTTGTACAATACCTAGTCAGAAATATTTATTCGAGGACTAAAACTTTCACTACAAACTCATGCTACAAACTATGCAAACTCATGATGCAAGCTACGGGTTTGCTCATTTTCCAAAAAAAACATCGTTTAGGGCCTCAAAATGGCTCTGAAAGTTCTGGACCCAAAAAACTGCCAAAACTTGTAAAATGTGTTGCAATCAAGGAAACTGAAAGAAACAATGGTGGGGGTCCAAGTGGAATAGGCCAATGGCCACCAATATCCACCTGGATCAAAAATGTCCCTAGTAAACCTTATTGTGTAGGCTAGTGCACCTAATTCATGGGGATTTTAACTAGGCACATTTTGGCACAAAACTAGCCAGTTACCCAACAACATTGATGACAACTAGTTCAAACAAAAGACGTCCAAGCAATAATTAAAGTATCATCATGAAACCATGTTATTATATGGAATCTACGATTGCAGACAAAAGTATCTTCCCTAGGTCTGGTGGACTGACCTAGAACAAAAAAAAGACAAGGATACTAATGTTTTCCTTAAAGTAAATAGATAACAGGATGAAGCCTACCTAGAATCTATCATATGCTTCACTCCTTCCTTGGCTTGGATGCTCCAATCCTAGCTCTAGTCGCTATAATTAGGACTTTCACGGTCAAATAACACAATCCAACAATCTATGGAATTTATATAGCATCATCTAATTACTTTATTCAATAGATCAACATGGTATTGAAATATATGAAACCATAATATCATATATAGGAAAACAAATAAGTCTTTGCATTAATAAAAATAGAATGAGTTACAACCAAAACTAGTTGTTGATCTTGTAGAAGATCTTCTCCAAGTTGACTTGTCCTTTCCTTGTCACAAAATGCACCTCTAATCACCCTAGTGCATGGAATAATAACCCTCACATTAGCACCATAAGGGTAGAATAACTCTCCAAAATCCAACCCCTTGCCTATGGATGGCAGTAAATATATAGGTGAAGGAGGTAGTTCATGAATTCTTATCCTTTTACTAATTTGGGCTTGACATCCACTCTTGATGGGAGGATAATCTCAATGGATAAGGGATGAAAAATCCAAGATAGGAAAGGATAGGATTCAAGACTTTTATCTAAGCTCAATAGCTACAACAGATCCTAGAAGCTTTTGGAAGAGGAAGCTTCATGATTCTTTTTTGTTTTCCCAAATTTCTAGAATCAACGCACCCCAAACAATGATTAACCTGCTCGTGATCAGTGCACGTGCAGAGTAAGGCAACTTGGTAGTCAACGTTGGTTGGCCAATAAGGGGCCAGGGTGCATTAGTCCTTAAAATGACTAATACAAGGTGCTTTCAGGCAGGAACTCAGGGTTTAGACAGAGTCATTCTTAGGGCTTTGTGTAGGGAGGATGATAAAGAGTTCAAAGGATGTGAATGATCTTGTTTGAAGGCATATTGACCAAATGTAACAAAATGGCCTATAAAAGCGCAAAGTTAGAAATGATAGTTGATGACTAAAGTGCTTTACCTTATGAGAATAAATTTACATCATGGCATATTTGTTGAGGGATGCATAACCATACTCAACACATAATCTAACATTACATGTACAATGATCAAAAGACACTTCCACAGATGACTGATGGTGGAGCCATGATTGGATGATTGTCTGTATGATCATAGCCATCATACATTGTGATCTTGTATAACTCCTGAAATCACAGCCCGGATGGATGAAACTAGATTTGGGGTCTTCTATCTCGTTCACACGATCAACCAATGTATGATTCTAACCATGTGAATCAATGAGTTGGAGTCGAACATGGTAGACAACAGCTAATTATCAGCCAATGATGTAAGTCATTAATAGATGCAAGAGAAACCATCAATCATGTTAATGGTTCTCAAGGTACTCTAGTACAATCTGTATGGTGTGAATAAATGAGTTGATGTTGAACACCACACATAATATTTCGGTCGAAGGCCAATGATGTAAACATGTCGCTAAGAGTGAGGAAACTTGCCATTGATGTATGCAAGCACCAAGGTACCAAGGGATGTTTCTAAGTCAACTTTTTGGATGACGAGTTGATGTCGATAGGAAGTGACCCGTCGCAGGAGAGCCTTGATGTATCCCTCATCAACGACACAAAATGGGTATGATGATTTGATACAAAATGATCAGAATGATGCTAATACAGAACTAGATAAGGAAAGGGTAGACATGGAATGAAAGCTTAAGAGTATTGTAGCAGATATTGACTAAATGAATTCTCTTGAACATAATGGAGACACTGATGGAGTTGGCAGCATTGACCCAAAACCAAAAATGGAGGCTTTGAAAAGGTATGATAAACCAAAAGACAAGTAGGTTTCCCAACCCAACAACCATGAAGATGCATTGGAAGAGTGTTGTGTTTAAGAGCAACTCGCTGCATTAACAAATGCAGTACCTTGTTTTCCCAATTTCCCCAACATACTGGTCAATACTTCTTTATTTTTTAACAAACTTGAGAAGGATAACATATGATTGATCTATAAGTTCATCCTTCGGATGAATACCTCTGAGAATATTTAACGAACCCAGAGAATGAGTGGTTTGGTCTTGTCATGAACGACAAGTCCATCATTGTTTGATGTTTAACGAGTCCAACGAAGGTATAACTCGACATCCTTTTCATGTTTAGAGAGTTTGAAAAAGAGGCAAAAAAAGAAAATTCCAGATGTTCCTTTTCATATATAGTCCCTTAGGTCCGAAAATGAAGAAAATAATACCCAAGATAACCTCTTAGCCATGTTTGACTAAGGTATTCCTTTTTCATAAGTAGTTTATCTCAGTCTGGAAAAGGGTTAAACTTATACTGAGTAGACATCTTTTCATTTACTTTAACGAGTTTGAAAATACAAGTGCTCGACAATATTTTCATATTTTGGGAGTCTGAAAAGAGCTGAAAGAGGACTCTAGGGGGTTCCTTTTTTGTAGGTTTACGAAGCCCAAAAAAGTGATAAAAGTGTGCTCCTCAGTCAAAATAATATGTTCAAAACATGAAAAAATCTATCAAACAACTGTCGACCTGCTTAGAACATCACAAAAAGGATTAAAAATACTTGTTTCATGGTAAAATTGGGTTGTAACTAGGTCAAAACATTAAATATGAATAAAATAATGGAAGAAACAACCATAAATATTCAAAATGACTATTCATCTTTACCATTTCACATTTACCTTCAACAGTGAGAGTTTTGAGTAGTTTTTTCCCTCGATCTTTTGCAGTTGATTGCGCTCAATCATGTGGGTCGTTTCAAGCACCGTCACTTCCAGGTGAGAGATAAGAACTTTCTCTTTCAATTCATGGTCCCATTTTGTGTTTTCATTCAAGTTTTAGGCATTCTTGAGGGCCCTGGGGTTTAAAAATCACCCTAGGACCAACGTAGGCCCAAATGGTCGAAAGGTGTGTTGCACCTAAGTGAGGATATATTGTAGGGGAGGGGTGCAACACATTGTCTCTCCTCATGGGGGTGCGTTGGGTGTAAATCTAAAATATGTTTTCTAGTTTCCCTTCAAAAATTTTGAGTTTTCTTGCATGGAAATTATCATAGTGAGTCTCTTCTTGATGTTTCAGATCTTCATTAACACAAAATTGCCTTTATCTGGAGAGAAAGAGAACATGAAGAACAAGATTTGGATGCAACTAATGACCCTGCTACCATCTAGGCACTAAAAACACTGGACTGTTTAAATTCTTCTGGCTTCATGGTATGAGGCAGCAGATGGAATTACTAGCGTATCTTGTTCATGCATGGGATGTGCAAGCACAAACATTCAGATTTGGGGAACATCTACTTAAGATAACAGTAGAGGACATATATTTTCTGACATGTTTATCCATGAGAGGTACCCCCATATCTCTCCTAGGTGGGAGAAGGGGTGGAGAAACAGTGAAAGATTATATCGCTACTTACTGCAGACCTCGATCCAAGCCAACTAGAGATGGAAAGATTAGCATAAAAGATGTAACCCATTTTCCCTTAAGAATGATCTTATTCATTAATTTCATATTGGTGGGTAGCTCAACACTTCATGTAGCTAGAAGATCATACTTGCAGTATGGTGTGGAGTGTTGGAATAAACAGTCTTCAACTAGAGTGAGGGAGTGTTGGTCAATATGAAAGAACAACTGTCTAAATCAAGAGAGGAAAAATTGAAAAACTTTAGCTACAATTCCATCTTCATCTCTTTTGCTCTAGAGCAGGTTCCATTACTACAACCTCAACAAATTAAACTCAGGCCCATTGATCTGAGGGTTCCACAAATGAGGAGGTGGATAGAGCATATATCCTGACTTGTAGGTCTGTCAGTGATCAGTTTCTCACCAACCTTCTTTGGATGGCTGTGTAGATAGTTCACTATGATAAATGATTATCCGTATGCAAGAATGGATTTTTGTGATGACCCTAAGCTCGTACTTCCTTAGGGTGAGTGATGGGGTGTTACAGGTAAGATATTTCAACCATTTGAATTTTTGAAAGTTTTACAAAAAAAATTGTGTTTTTGATGTTTCCGAGACTAAATTATTTATTTATTCATGTAGATATTGGGCATGTTCAACCGATAGGTTCTTCATATCTTCATCGTGCAAGAGAATAGCCACATGCAGCAGTAGAACCAATACAAGTTGCTGCAATAAGATGGGATGCACTACGAGATCTTAATATAGTCGAGATCCTAACAGAGGTGGAGTGCCAAATGGAGGGATTGACACATGGGATAGATGAGACCGCGATCGACCAAATTCCGATGTGACTTCAACAGCACACTATTGGAGTGCATAGCCGTATTAATCGGATACTGCGCAAAATAGCTCATGCAATGGTATGTTATCATTATCACTTTGATTAGTCTAATTAGATATTTACATGTAGTTTTTTATATGGGTCGTGTGGCCATATGTGTCTTGGGCACAAAATTTGTAAAACCAGACTTTATATATATAGATATATATATCTTCAGTGCTTCTGTGTTCCTAGTATGCTTTCAATTGATGTGATGTGTATTGAAACTTATTTACATTCATTGCAAATGTCTATCTAAAACATGATTAGCAAGCACATATGTCAATGTATTTAGATTTCTAGAAATATTTTCATATTGTATGAAATCAAAATGTATTTCTAGAAGGAAAACCCTTAAAAACATACAAAGGATGGTAGGAATTCTAACCAAATAAACATTAGCGAGTTGTAGTACCATGAGTTGTGACTCAAGTCTGATGACGAAATGACAGATACCATGTGAAATAGCATTAGATTGTAGCTCAACCATTGCGCTATACTCATCGATGTTTTTGGTATAACAACCAATACAAATCCCTTGTAGACTCACTAAATTGCCACTTGGAGCAAAGATAAACCACGCTACGGAGGATAGGTTCCGAGTACTACGACTAGCACATCAGCGTAACCCAAATATGGTTCAAGGGATGTCGAGGTCTGCAAATCAAACGTAAAAGGGATCAACGGAAACTGTAGGAAACTGTAAAGAGACACACTCAACACACTTATACATAGTATGTACACAATGTTACTATGCATGAGATCAAGCATAATATTTCTTTGGGGACAACCCATTTCTAGGCTACCCGAGTGGAATTCCATCAAAATCAACTAACTCATAGGCCCATTTTGTAAGAACACGCTTGACGATATATGGACCTAACCACATAAGTTGGAACTTTCCTGAACCTAACTTATGATATTCTTGGTCATATTATTGATGCAAATTCTCTACAAATGTCGCATTAAGATCATGTAGAAAATCTGACTGTAGATTAACCCGATAATGCAATATAACCAAAGAAAAATATTATAATCTACTTCTACTATCAATTTGCGGAAGCTTAAAAGATCGAGTTGAATTAGAGCTAAATAATATAACCATAAGAAGAAGAATCAATGCACAATACACATGAAAATACTTTGGGGAAAGCCTCGGCTAAAAACCCCACTATCTATATTATCATACAAGGTGGAAATACATAGGAATTAAACAAAGCCTTAGCTCTCACAGCTAGCCAACTCTCAGTACAATCCTCACAAATGCTCACAGGAAATCCTGGCTTCTCACAAGCCTTCTCCTCTACCCTCCAAGCTCCTATTTCCTTGCATTGTTCCTAGTGGATGATTCTCACCTCACCAAGTGGAACATTGATCTAACACATTGTCAAAATTGCGCAATCCTCTAAGGAACCTTAATTCCTTTTGCATGCATGAGTTTTCTTTATAGGAAAACACATGCAACTGATAGTACACTATCCTTGACATTTAGTTCAACTGGGTCTTTCTCAGAATAGACATGCATGAGTTTCTAATGAGGGAATCTTCAGTTAACTACAGTACACTTGTTGAGTGCATGCATGCATCAACGAACTATTAACTCTCTATTAGTTCCTCAAATAGTTTGGAACTAATTTAACTGGACTTAACTCAGTAAACTAGGCTAACTAATTACAACTCAAATATTAGTCAATCTTATCTCCTTAATTAAGGGATAATCTCCTTAATTTAAGGGATAACTATTGCATGACTTCAGAAAGACTTATAACTTGAATTTATCCAACTAATTAATCCATAATGAATTAATTAATTATTTTCAAGCAACTGCTGAGACTAAATTCGATTTTAATTCAAGGAAAAATCAAAATTAGAATATTATGGATTCTATTTTTATCATTTATTGTTGCTATTTTCAACACTCCCTCTCAACAAGAAAGGAATTTAACTCGATCCCGATCGTGAACCTTTGGAATGTTATGCATGCAACACTTCTCTCAAGTGTTGTTGCTCCAGCAATTCCAAAAATTAAAAAAAAAAAAAAACAAAACAAAACAAACAAACAAACAAACAAAAAAACAAACAAAAAAAAACAAACAAAACAAAACAAACAAACAAACAAACAAACAAAACGAACAAAAACAAAAACAAAAAATCAAAAAAATTAAAAAAAACAAAAAAACAAAAAAATCCAACCTAAATCAGTATGATGCATCTGCCATCAAAGTCTCTAACTTTTATTGCCTCTGTCAACTGGAAACTTTGCGCTTCTGTTGACTTTGCCTTTCTGCACTGTTTTCAATCATTCTTTGCGCTCTTCAGTATCTTACTGCTCTAGCCTCTGTCACTTTGATCTCTGACTGCATCAATCCCACTGATTCCTCCCGCTACTATGTACTTTGGGCTCCCGTAGCAAGGTACGATCCATGAGATAAAACCTCTCAATGGACCCTGCCCAATTTCAGCCTTCTTAGGACTATCACTTCACATCGCCCCACCTCACACCTGGAGTTATGGTTGCATGTGATCCCTCTACCCACTTGGATTGAAATTCCCCCCTAATGGAGGTATCTGCATGAGTGGATCTCTTCACTCGGTCTCCTCTCTGCTTCTCCAATTGTGGCTCCTCCACAATTGTCTAAGACTTCTTATGGGGCTGCATGTTGAGAAGTAATTTACTCTCCCTCTCAACCACCAAGTCTCTAAAATTTTCCTTGCTCCTCAAGGCTTTGCATGCATCTTGAACCTCAAGAGCATACAGGTTCTTAACTCATGAAACGATCTGTTTCACCTATCTCGTGGTGATGTGTCTAAGTAACACCTTTCCTTTACTGAAGACAACATCGTAGCCTTTGTCCTCCAACAGCGCGACCGATACCAAGTTCTTCTTTAGTCCAGGCACATACTTCACATCTGTCAAGGTGATAGGAGCTCCAAGCTCCCTCTAAAAAGCAACTGTGCCCACTCCTGAAACACTATACCTTCCATCGTCACCCATCTCTATGTGCATATTGAGGTCTTTCTCCTCCAAGGCACTGAATAAACTTTTATCGTCGGTCATGTGGAATGAAGCTCCACTGTCAAGATACCAAACACAACCCATCATCGATGACACCATGCATGCGATGAGGGAAAAGTCCATTTCGAACTGAGAGGCTAATGCCTTACCTTCCGATCCTTCTAAGGATCCCTTCTTGGACTTCTTCGAAGGGAAATTAGTCGCATAATGTCCCATCTCGTGACAATTAAAGCATCTCACTTTAGACATGTCACCCTTCTTCACTCCATGAGAAGAATTCGATTTGAAATGGGACGCCTTCCCCTTCCCTTTCCTTGCCTTACTTGCTAAGCCAGATTTTCTTCATCATCATTCTTTGATGAAGAACCATCTCGTGTGCTCCTCCTGATCTCCTCCTGCATGAGATCCGACCACAGTCGTTCCCAATACAACAGTTTATCCCTTCATTCACATAGTCCTGGTAGCTATTCCAACTCTTTAGAAGGCCAAGGAGAGTGAGGCTCACCATATCATCATCAACAATAGTTATTCCCACACTGCTAAGCTCATCTCTGCAAGTGGTGAGCTTTTTCAGATATGTGGAAATAATATCGCCATTCTCCATCTTGATTCTTCGAAGCTTATCCTCGAGCGCCAATTTCCTCTGGTCGCTACTGTTCTAGTAGAGGTCCTTCAATGTCTTCCACATTGAAAATGGAGTTTCCTTCCCATGGAGACTCGAGACAATATGGTCTCGAACTCCCTCAAGCATGATCCATCTCTCCTTCGCCACACACTTCTTCCACTCAGCGAATTCTTGTGCATTAGTTGAAGTTGGCTTTTGGATTTCTTGATCAATGAATTCCTTCAAGCCATTGTCTTCTAATACAACCTCCATGCGATCTTTCCATGCTACGTAATTCAAGCTACCATCCAAGGCATACTCAAGTCTCAAGCCATAGAACACCATTGGCCACCCTTGAATTATGATAAGAATTCGATTTGCACCTGCAACACCAAACTTCAAACATCGAATTCTCTTATCCGTATATTGTTCACAGCTCCGATAAACTAGGCTCTGATACCATGTAGAAATTCTGCAAATTCTCTACAAATCTCACATTAAGATCATGTAGAAAATCTAACTGTAGATTAAACTGATAATGCAATATAACCAAAGCAAAATACTATAATCTACTTCTACTATCAATTTGCGGAAGCTTAAAATATCGAGTTGAATCAGAGCTTAACAATATAACCATAAGAAGAAGAATCAATGCACAATACACATGAAAAAACTTTGGGGAAAGCCTCAGCTAAAAACCCCACTATCTGTATTATCATACAAGGTGGAAATACATAGGAATTATACAAATCCTTAGCTCTCACAGCTAGCCAGCTCTCAGTACAATCCTCACAAATGCTCACAGGCAATCATGGCTTCTCACAAGGCTTATCCTCTGCCCTCCAAGCTCCTATTTCCTTGCGCTGTTCCTAGTGGATGATTCTCACCTCACCAAGTGGAACACTGATCTAACACTGTCAGAACTGTGCAATCCTCCAAGGAACCTTAATTCCTTCTGCATGCATGAGTTTTCTTTATAGGAAAACACATGTAACCAATAGTACACTGTCCTTGACATTTAGTTCAACTGGGTCTTTCTCAGAATAGACATGCATGAGTTTCTGATGAGGGAATCTTCAGTTAACTGGAGTACACTTGTTGAGTGCATGCATGCGTCAACTGACTGTTAACTATCTTTTAGTTCCTCAAACAGTTTGTAACTAATTTAACTGGACTTAACTCAGTAAACTGAGATAACTAATTACAAATCAGATATAACTCAATCTTATCTCCTTAATTAAGGGATAATCTCCTTAACTTAAGGATAATTGTTGCATGACTTCATAAATACTTCTAACTTGAATTTCTCCAACTAATTAATCCATAATTAATTAATTAATTATTTCCAAGCAGTTGGTGAGACTAAATTCAATTTTAGTTCACAATTTTAATTCAAGGACAAATTAAAATTGGAATATTATGCATTCTATTTTTATCATTTCTTATTGTTATTTTCAACAGTCTCCTTCCAAGAAGACACGAGGCTTGACACTTTTCTCGAATTGCACCTTGATACATCTTTTATGAGCTTCATTAGATATATCGGCATCGCACCATGTCTAATCTAAATGGGTCATATGTAAAAGACGTTCCTCTTCTATAGAAGTGGCAGGAAGAAGTTCTACAACTAGTTTTAGTGACTGAAACTCACATTCGATTGGAAGGATATCTTCCAGACCATAAACCAACTGAAAGGGTGTAAATCCGGTAGCAGTCCTTATTGAGGTTTGGTATGCCCACAAGGCAGCATAAAGAAGCAAATGTCAATCTGATTTATGGATCCCTACCATACGTTGAAGCATAGTTTTGAGAACTTTATTGATAGCCTCAACTTGTCCATTAGTCTGAGGATAGTAGGAAGTGGAACTTTCATGGGAAATTCCCAGCTTAACAGTTAGTTCAGTCATCATATGATTTTGGAAATTTTTTCCGTGATCTATAAATATGGCTTGCGGAACACCAAACTGTGCGATAACATGATTGAAAAAGAAATATGTATTCATTTCGCAAGTGTTGTTTAATGTAGGCATCACCTCAGCCAATTTAGTAAATAATCTATTGTGACAATGATATAACCATGCCCCCCGGTCGAGTGAGGGTTACATGTCATGAAGTCGATACCCAATTTTGTAAAAGTTCCAATGTAGATAACGGGATGCAATGGAGCAGGTGGAGCACAAGTCTTACAATCATAAATTTGGTATGCATGACACTTCTGGACAGCAATAATATAGTCTCGAAAAAGGGTATGCCAAAAGTAACCAACGCATAGGATCCTCTGCGTGGTAGCATAACTAGACAAATGACCACCACATGCCCTTGAGTGGCATCATTAAGGACTTTCTTGACCTCCTCATAAGTGATGCACCTTTGTAAAATCGTATCAATACTGTGCCGATAAATGGTGTCGACAGTAATGATGTAATATTTGGCTTGGTATTGAATATGTTGTTGCTTGGAGTGAGAGGTATCAGACTGGAAAGTTTGGGTCTGGAGATATATCAGAATGTCTCCAAACCACGGGTTAGATGACAAAATCAGAAACAATGACTCGTCAAGGATAGAATTGATAAATGTCAATTTAAAATCAGGGGAAGGAAGGTCGCACATAAGCTCAACAAAAACTAGGGATTTCTTTGACTTGGATTTGATGAATTCCAGGTCAAACCCTTGTAGGATGAAGATCCATTTAGAGTATTCCCCCCAGCAATTGACATGACAAAATATATGTCAGGGTTGTTAGTGTCTACTAGTCCTTCCAATTGCCAGTGATCAAATGTGCTCTTTCAAAGTTTTTGTGAGGGTCCTAGGTCAAGTTTTTTATGGTTCCAATATGTCTTCAAATAAAAAACTTTGATCATTGGTTGGTGTGTGTAGGTCAGTGCTACTCCCTTAAGCATTCACGGTTATCATTATTCATCATGGTCATGTCATTTTGCAAGTGTTACAGGTCATGGATCAGTCAAATAATCACATAGGTCTTGGTCTAGGTCATCACTTGTAATTGTCATCATTATGTTAGTTTTAAGCTAGAAAAGCCATGTTTAGGGTCTTGATTCAACACATAAGGGACTTAGCATCTTAGGAGGAATATGTAATAAAGGTAAAGGTACTAATTCAGTTCATAAAGGTATTACTGCAAAACACCTCACTTTTGGTTTCAAAATGAAGGATGATGTCATCTCATGACATTCGCAAAAAGTGAATTTAACACTTATAAGAGACCATACAAGCATTTCTTTCACTCATTCCATTTGCATTGAGCACTAATTCACTAGCAAAGGCATTCTTAGTACAACAAGCATCGAAGGACACTCTCAAAACGTGATTGGCACCCACTCCAAAGCTCCACGCTGCATTTTTGGCAGTTTGCTACGTTTTCACTTCTAGATGAAAAGAATACATCTCCATAGGTTTCATGTGGCCAATGAAGGTTCCATAAGCCTATTGATAAGTAAGTTAAATCTCTTGCCACCTCCTATTAGCATTTATTTTATCGTTTCATTGGAGAAACCCTCCTATAGTCCCCATGCTACGTTTTTGGTGGGTAAGCTCCATATTTTGGGTTGAAAGAAAATACACCTAGTTCACTACCTATTCTACCTTTCTCCACACCCAAATACACTTCCCACAGCCTTTCTTACCCTTCCTCCCTCATTTCCCTAACCCCTAGACCTAACCATAGGTTCTACGCTTGTTTTTCAGCAATTTTAGGGTTAGGACTGAGTTTAAATTCCATACATCAATCCCTTCACTATTTTCATCATTTTCCACCTCCCTAAACTTCCTAACATATCTCCCTACCTCCCTAATTTTTCTTACCCACATATTTTCTCCCTAACCCCTTCGTCCCCTCACCTAAATACACTAATCCCAATCCCTTGCTCCCTTTAAAAACTTTGTTTTTCCCATCTCTTACACTAGGGTTTTTCTTTGCAATTGTAAACAATTGAGGGAGGAAAGAAGCCATACAAAAAAGGAGGTTAAGTGTCAAGGTTTGAGCCACTTAACACCAAATAATTTAGGTCTTCAGCATTTGCCAGACAATGTTTCCAAAAGGTGGGTTGTTTAGGGTTTTGTGAGCAAATTCAGCAAGTGGGATACCATGCCAAGTTGACAAGCCTCTTTTCCACCAACTTGAAAAGAGGAAAATCCACAATATCAAGGATAAAATTCATCATATCAGCAGAGGTGATTGGCATAATTTTTATGGTTTTGAGGTCATTTGCCACACATAGGGACAGTCTTACTTCAAAATCAGTTTTTGAAGTAAGGAAGATGAATTTGACAAAAGTGAAAGAGGTTTTTGTCAATAATAGAAAAGGGAACAAAAAAGTTCTTCAGTTTTTACACAAGTATCATATATTGGGAGATATGCAACTTTCTTGGAGACATATTTCAAAAAATCAAAGTTTTCCAAGTTAATTTCCTATTTTAGTCATGATTTTGTGGCACGGATTCCAAGAAAATTAAAATGAATTTCCAAAAAATAAGAGAGGTTTTACTTCAAAATATATCTATATACAAAAACCTCACCCAGTTGTGCACAAAGTTTCATGGTTAGAGAAATAGTTCTCCATCTTTGAGGCCTATTTTTCTAGAAAACCCAGAAATTTTACATAGTTTTTTGTCCAAAAAGGTAGCATGCCCCACGCTACGTTTCTATTGGGGGCCTCCATTTGAAAAAAGGTTTAAATTTTTGGATTCCTTATGACCTTAACATTAAATTTATATAATCATAGATCCATGTCAGCATCTTTTGCTAGGTCAAAAAGCCAAAAAAAGTACCAAAAAAAACCTTTTTGCCATGTTTTTCAGAGGCACGCCATGTTTTTGGAGTAGATGTGGGAGAATTGAGTTTTGGAGGGATAGAATAAGTATTTTGCAGTGCTTGAGGACTCTATGGCATAATAGACAGACAGATATTTCCAATTATCTATCATGAGCTAAATTTGGAGTTCAGGAACCCCTCCGAAAGTCACTTACAAGTAGCACACTGCATTTCTCCAGGCACACTGCGTTTTCAGGAAATTTGCTGTGTTTTTGCATGGAACTCATTTTTCTCAGTTTGCTCAGTCCAGTTCAACTTTTTATGATGTAATTCTTCTTTTATGAGTTGAAATGATGTAATAGGAGTTAAATAATATTGTTAGAGTAATTTTAATGTAATTTTAGGCCTCATTTATGAGGAAGAGTTTAGTCAAAGTTTAAAAGTGTTGGGTTGTGTTATATTATTTCCACGACTAGCCCACGTAGTTAACCGGGGGGTTAGAGGGGGGGTCACAAGGGGTTTGAGGGATACCCGTAACCCCACTTTATGGGGTCCGGGGCAGTTCCCCAGAAAATTTTGGTTTTGGACCCTATGTTAGGTTGGGCGGACCCACCTATGGTTTTGTGCATGATTTTCACAAATGGTTTTGGACGCAATGGTTTTCGGTCCATGGTTTTGGACGTGATGGTTTTCAGTCCATGGTATTGGATGCTTCGGCATGTATAAGTATGTATTATAACATTGAAAGTAAAATAATAAAAAATCAAGCTGGTAGTCCCAGTTTTGGGATCTAGTGGAAAATCTCTGTGTATATGTGTTTTATGTGTTATGCTCTCACATTGTTTATTTTATGTGTTTTAGAATTCGTATGCAGGTAATTTATGTACGGGGTTAAAACCTACATTTGGTATCAGAGTTGTTTTGGCTTCAAGGGGACGCCTTTGTTGCTGAGGGGTTTTGCTCGGGCCTGTGGTAGACCCTGTTTAGTGGGAGATCTGGGAGATCGATTCTAGTGGTGAAAGAAGATGGCGAGCAGTGGAAAGATAGAGATCGAGAAATTTAATGGTCAGAGTTTTGAGTTGTGCAAACTCAAGATGGAGGATCTGTTGGTGGATAAAGATCAGTGGATCGCGGTAGATCCGGGTGCTAAACCAACGGGAGTGTCCGATGAAGAATGGAAGAAGTTGGATCGAAAGGCAAAGAGCACAATATGATTATGTGTCTCAGATTCAGTATTGTTGAATGTATCAGGGGAAGCTATGGTGAAGGCTTTGTGGCACAAGTTAGGGACTTTGGCCCCAACAAATCAACAGTTATGAGGATTTGAATACCGCGGAAAATAAATCTTCATTTAATAGCAAAGCAGATCTCCTAAACCAAACTTCTTCTCCGACTATTTTCAAAAGAACGAACACAATAGATCGCGAAGCTAAGACACCAATGTCCCAAGAAGCAGAAGAGATGAAGGAGATGCAAGACAAAGGAAGTTGGAAGGCCGTAGAGAAAAGAAAGAAAGCTACAACACCAATCTCGCCAAGAAAGACGAGGAGCCAGACAAATAAAAATTAAGAAAATTGTAGGTCCGATAGACCAATTTGGTCTCAGTGGACGTTAACCATCATCATCATCATCATCATCACCAATCTAAGTCTCTGGTGGATAAATCGTTCTTGTGGAAAAGTTGTATAACCTGAGGATGAAAGATGGAGAATCGGTGACAGAGCATCTGAACACATTTAATACTGTGGTAAGTCAATTAGCATCGGTTGATATTAAAATTTCAGATGAAGATAAGCACATCAGTTTATTGTGTTCTCTACCAGATTCGTGGGATAGTCTGGTTATTGCAATAGGTAGCAATGCAACTGCCTTGCAGTTTTATGAAATAATCTCATCCTTGCTGACGGAGGAGATGAGACGGAAAAATATGGAGAGCCAAAATGGCGATGCCTTGTCTGTATGAGGACAGTCCCAGAACAGAAACAAAAATAGGTCATCGAGTGGGAGATCTAAATCTAGAGGGAGATCTAAATCTCCAGGAAAACCTATAAAGGTGGTGTGCTGGAAATGCGGAAAGGAAGGGCACTACAAAAGGGACTGTAAATCTAAAGCTCCTGATAAAGGAAAGGGATCTGATGATGCTCCCTCTGCAAAGGCGAAAACCACCTCAGATGAAGGTGGGGATGTCTACTTGGCTTCTTCAAGTACACATGTAGATCATGAGGCATGGTTGATTGACTCAGGTGCATCCTTTCACTTCACTCACCATAGAGAGTGGTTCTGCGAGTATCAGAAATATGATGGTGGTGATGTCTTCTTAGGGGATGATAGGAAGGCTAGAATCATTGGTCGCGAAAAAGTAAAGTT
Organism: Pinus tabuliformis; assembly: GCA_031772625.1. Lineage (NCBI taxonomy): Eukaryota > Viridiplantae > Streptophyta > Pinopsida > Pinales > Pinaceae > Pinus > Pinus tabuliformis. Next base: position 596,251,458 of record CM062810.1, on the reverse strand, counting down.
GAAGTTGCAAGGTGGAATGGTTAGAACACTTCCAGGTGTTCTACATATTCCTGCATTGGCCAGAAATCTGACTTCTATAAGCAAGTTAGATGAAGCAGGTGTACAAACAGTGTTTGAGAAGGATACCTGCAAAATGGTTTGGGGAGCACTGGTATTGATGCGGGGAGTTCGGATTGGAACTATGTACAAGCTGCAAGGTAGCATTGTTATTGATGGGTGCAACAGTTCTATGGTTCCTGAAAGCAGAGTAGAAAATCTAGTGGTCACTGGAGAGAAGACCATGTTGTGGCATCAAAGGCTTAGACATATTGGAGAGAAGGGCCTTCGAATACTTCATGGTAAAGGTATGGTAGAAGGTATGAGTAATAGCTCTCTGGATTTTTATTTCTGTGAAAATTGTGTATATGGGAAGCAGAATCGGGTGAGTTTCCCCTCTGGTGGTAAGAGGGCGAAATAGATATTAGAGCTTGTGCACAGTGATGTGTTTGGACCTGTGAAGGTTCCATCACTGGGTAAGTCTGTGTACTATGTATCATTTATAGATGACTTCTCAAGGAATACATGGATATATTTCCTTAAGAAGAAATCTGAAGTCTTTGAGAGGTTTAAAGAATTTAAGGCTCTGGTGGAAAACCAGACAGAGAAGAAGATAAAGGTGCTGAGGACAGATAACGGTGGAGAGTTTTGCAGTAAGGAATTTGAAGAATTCTGCAAGAAGAGTCATATAGCATGGCAGAAGACTACTCCATATACACCTCAGCAAAATGGAGTTGCAGAAAGAATGAACAAGACGTTGATGGAAAGGGCAAGAAGCATGCTCAGTGGTGCCGGGTTAGGACGGGAATTCTGGGCAGAGGCAGTGGAGACAGCATGTTACCTAGTCAACAGATCACCTTCACCAGTGTTGGAGGATAAAACTCCACAAGAGGTATGGACTGGTAAGAAACCCTCTCTTTCACATCTGAGGGTATTTGGATGTGATGCATATGTACATGTTCCAAAGGAGAAATAAACCAAGTTGGATAGTAAATCTGAAAAGTGCATCTTTATTGGGTATAAGGATGGTTTAAAGGGTTATAAGCTTTGGAACCCAGTAACAAGGAAGGTTGTGGACAGTTGAGATGTGGTGTTCAGAGAGGTGAAAGATGTTATTAAACACGAAGTCCAACCAAAGGAACCTGAGAAGATAGAGTTTGAGCTAAAGGAGGAAGAATCAGACTCTACAGCAGAGGAGGAATCAGAAGATGAAGAGCCACAAACTCTGGTTGTGAGAAGATCAGTTCGAGAAAGAAGGCAGCCAGAAAGGTATAGTCCATCTATTTTTTGTTCAAATTTTTCTTTGTCTGTTACTGATGATGATCCCAGAACTGTGAAGGCAGCAGTGGATTCAGAGGATGGAAAACTCTGGAAAGAGGACATGGTTGATGAAATGGCATCTTTGCACAAAAATGAGGCTTGGGATCTAATGGAGTTTCGGGCTGGAAAGAAACCCATTGGTAGCAAATTAGTGTTCAAGAAGAAGACAAATGCAGAAGGAAAGGTGGAGAAATACAAAGCTCGGTTGGTAGAAAAAGGTTATTCACAGGTGCCAGGAATTGATTTTGGTGATATTTTTTTCTCCTGTTGCCAAGGTAACTTCTATTAGATTACTTTTATCTGTTGTTGCTACTTTTGAATTTGAGGTAGAACAGATGGATGTGAAGACAACATTTCTTCATGGGGATCTAGAATATGATATCTACATGAAGCAACCTGAAGGCTTTGTGGTGAAGGGTAAAAAAGAACTAGTACGTAAGTTAAAGAAGTCTCTGTGTGGGTTAAAACAGTCACCAAGGATGTGGTATCAAAAATTTGATACATTTATACAGGGACTTAGCTTCACCAGAAGCAAAGCAGATCACTGTGTGTATTTTAAATTAATTGGTGACCGTGTTATTTATCTGGTCTTGTATGTGGATGATATGTTGATGGTTGGAAATGACAAAGAAATTATCCAGGATTTGAAGACCCATTTGTCCTTCAAATTCGACATGAAAGATCTTGGTGCTGCAAACTATATTTTGGGCATGGAAATTAAAAGAGATCAGACAAAGAGGAAGCTCTTGTTAAACTAGAGGAAGTATGTCAAGACAATATTGCAGAGGTTTAATATGCAGGATAGTAAACCGGTGAAGGTTCCTATTCCTGTAGGTGTGAGGTTATCTGTTGAACAGTGTCCCAAGACACAAGAAGAGGAAGAGGACATGTCCCGTGTTCCATATGCAAGTGTAGTCGGTAGCCTGATGTATGTAATGGTTTGTACTAGACCAGACATTGCACATGCAGTGGGAGTATTGAGTAGGTTTATGTCAAAACTAGGGAAGGAGCATTGGACAGCAATGAAGCGGGTTTTCAGGTATTTGCGTGGCACTAGTGATTATGGTTTGTGCTACCAAGAAAGACCAGGATTGGACAGAGTGTTGGATATTCGTGGATTTGTTGATGCAGACTGGGCTGGAGATCTGGATCAGAGAAGATCTACAAGTGGGTATGTGTTTAACCTCTTTGGAGGTGCAGTCAGTTGGATGAGTAAGAAACAATCTCTAGTGGCACTATCAACTATAGAGGCAGAATACATGGCAGCCACTCATGCAAGCAAGGAAGCAGTTTGGTTGCAAAGATTGTGTTCAAGTATGGGGTTAGTACAGGAAGCTATAAGGATAGACTGTGAAAACCAAAGTGCAATTTTCTTGGCAAAGAACCCTGCATATCATTCAAAGACAAAGCACATTGATGTTTAGTATCACTTTGTGAGGGACATGATAGAAGACAAAAAGGTGTTGCTGGTAAAGGTGGACAATTTGAAGAATACTGCAGATGCATTGAAAAAATCTGTGAGCTTTGAGAAGTTCTCTTGGTGTAGAGAAATAATGGTCATTGAAGGGCTGGATAAATGACTAAGCTCTCTTGTGGCCCCCTATGGAAAGAAAACAACAAGTGGGAGAATGTTGGGTTGTGTTATATTCTTTCCACGACTAGCCCACGTAGTTAACTGGGGGGTTAGAAGGGGGGTCATAGGGGGTTTGAGGGGTACCCGTAACCCCACTTTATGGGGTCCAAGGAGGCGCCGCGGAAAATTTTGGTTTTGGACCCTATGTTAGGTTGGGCGGACCCACTTATGGTTTTGTGCATGATTTTCGCACATGGTTTTGGACGCGATGGTTTTCAGTCCATGGTATTGGATGCTTCGGCATGTATAAATATGTATTATAACATTGAAAGGAAAATAATGAAAAATCAAGCTGGTAGTCTCGGTTTTGGGATCCAGGGGAAAATCTCTGTGTATATGTGTTTTATGTGTTATGCTTTCGCATTGTTTATTTTATGTGTTTTAGAATTCGTATGGAGGTAATTTCTGTACGGGGTTAAAACCTACATTTGGTATCAGAGCTGTTTTGGCTTCAAGGGGATGCCTTTGTTGCTGAGGGGTTTCGCTCGGGTCTATGGTAGACCCTGTTCAGTGGAAGATTTGCGAGATCGATTCTGGTGGTGAAAGAAGATGGTGAGCAGTGGAAATATAGAGATCGAGAAATTTAATGGTCAGAGTTTTGAGTTGTGCAAACTCAAGATGGAGGATCTGTTGGTGGATAAAGATTAGTGGATCGCGGTAGATCTGAGTACTAAACCAACAGGAGTGTCTGATGAAGAATGGAAGAAGTTAGATCGAAAGGCAAAGAACACGTTGCATTTCTCCAGGCACACTGCGTTTTCAGGCAATTCGCTGCGTTTTTGCATGGAACTCATTTTTCTTAGTTTGCTCAGTCCAGTTCGACTTTTTATGATGTAATTCTTCTTTTATGAGTTGAAATGATGTAATGGGAGATAAATAATTTTGTTAGAGTGATTTTCATGTGATTTTAGGCCTCATTTATGAGGAACAATTTAGTCGAAGTTTAAAAGGAGGGTTTGTTTTAACCTCCCTAGACATTAGGGTTTGTTGAGCACTTCATGTAATCATTTCCTAAACTGAAGGATTCGACCCTGAGAGAAGGAAAATGGTTATTTGGTCTATATCTATCTAGTTTTCAGTCAGATTAAGGTTTGGACATCAGTGAGTAGAACTCTTGGAGCTTGTACTTCATCACTTTTTACAGGAAATCAAAGGACAGTTGCGGCTATTATCCAAGAATTCTTGTGTTGTGAGTTTGTGATAATTTTTATTCTATGTTATAGTTTTATATGAATGATAATTTCATCCTCTTTTCATATCTATGCTTTCAGTGACTTTCCTAAGAGGTTTTAAACAGAATTCTTAAGTTTTAAGCATTGTTTTGTTAGGAATTTCATGTTTATGTCACCTATCTTCTAATAAATGAATTCATGCTTGCCATGCTCATTTTTTATCTTTTCTTTTCCACCCTACACTACATAGATAAAACCCTAAAGTATCACAAAGGCATACCTACATGCTCCTTTACATCTCTTGTAGTTGAAACCTTTGATCTTTTGACCCAATTCCCTGATTTTCACTCCTGATCCAGCAAAATCATAAATTTCAAAACCCTTGAGCTAAAATAACTAGCCTAACATCTTTTCCCACTTTATTCATCATTAGCTGTGAGCACATAGAGAGCCCTCTCTGGTTTGGCAGGGCTAGTTGCTAAACCCTGAGTGGTCTGAGGTTACCTCCTTCGGTCTCCTTTCTCAGCCTTGGGATATTGTGGAGGATAACAAGAGGGTTACAATATGAAACAACCATAGTTTTCCGGAGCAAGATGTAATGGCAGAACTTTTGAACGACCACCAAAGCCAACTTTTCTACGTTGGTATACTTGATTTTGGTATCACTGATATTCCAACTCAAATAATATATGGGATGTTCAGTCCCTATATCGTCCTCCTTGACCAATACCATTACTATAGCAGAAATGGAAGCAACAAGATATAGGAAATACTCCCGTTGGTAATTAGGGGTATATAAAAGAGATGCCCAAATTAGTACATCTTCCAGGGCATCAAGCACGTTTTGAGTAGCGTTGTCCCAAAGGAAGGGAACCCCTTTCTTAAGCAGGCAAGTGAATCCTTTAGTCAACTTCGTGTAGTTAGGGACAAACCTCCACAGGAAGTTAGCTTTCCCTTGAAGTCGTTGAAGCTGAACGAGCGAAGAAGGGGTAGGAAAATCGATGATTACCTATACTTTTAGAGGATCGTTATGAATTCCATGTTTTGAAATAATAAAAAAAAACCTAAGAAGTCGACCAGAACTAATGCAGAACACACAGTTGTGTGGATTTAGTCAAATATTATAGTGTCTACATTGCAAGAAAATGACTGTAACATGCATTAGGTGATCAACCTGATACTTAGAATAAGCAGGGAGATCATCCAAATAAGGTTGCACGATGTGTTTAATGTCATGAAAAGCATAATCCATTGCCGTTGAAACATGGCCCCAACATTATTTAAACCAAATGGAGTTTCAAGTAGGCAAATGTACCCTAGCAACAAATAAATGTAGTTTTAGGTTGATCCACTGGGAGAATGTTGATTTGATTATATTCAAAGAAACCATCCATGAACTAATAGATTTCACATCCGACACAGTCATCAACAATCTAGTTGATGAATGTGGTCGAGTAGTCATCCTTTGAACAAGCACGAGTTAAATCTCGATAATCGACGCATACACAGATTGTCCATTGTTTCTTCATGACAGGGACAATATTTGACACCCAATCAGTTAAAGGAATGGGGTAGATGAAACCAGCATGAATGATTTTTTCAACTTCACTCTTTATCATGGCAGCCTTCGTTGGATGGATCAGACAGAGGCGCTGCCAGATTGGTTTAGCATCAAGATAATTTTTAATTTCATGCACCATTATATTTGGGTCGATGCCTGGAATTCACTCATAGGTCCAACTAAAGACATCGTGAAACTCCTGAAATAGGGCTTTATAGGTCTCAATCTAAAATGGAGAAAAGATGCGCAAATGTGTAGATTTTTTAAAATACCTGGTTTAACAGAGATATCAAAGCATATAATCTCTTCAATATTCAAGATATTTTTTCCAGAATTGACTTTGTGAATAGAAATGGAATTCGTAAAATACTCTACGATATTGGGTACATACACATCACCAAGATTATCCGCAATGGAATTTGGTAAGGAGGAATGATGGTGATGATCATCCCATGGCGCATCATCTGGAATCATGATCTCCATGATGCTTTCATCAATAGAGAATATATGAGAGAATGGATTGATCTACCAAATTGATCAAAAAGAATATGTGAGTCGCGCAAGCAGAATAGATGGCTTCGTAATCAAGCTCAATGGGGCTAAGCGGCATTCAGTCACCAAAACTATGAATGTTAGTTTCATTTGGTACAATCCATGGATCATTCAGGATAGTAGAAGATGATATCATATTTATATAAGCAACAGATGATGAGTTGTCAGGAAGTGGAGGAGGAGGAAGCAAAAAGGTTCCCATGAGCGAGGAATCCTTCAGCAGCCCAACCTTAACATGTTGATAAGACTGTAGAGTTCCCCTACAAGCAGGACACTTCCAATAACATAATAATTAAAGGCAAAAAAGGTGAGTTGGTCAATGGCCACAATCCCGCCCATATGAGGAAAGGCGATTAGATGGAAATAAGTCAAAAAGACCACGGCCATGGCACAAACCCATGTGCAACCCAATTAAAGATTATAATCAAGAGGTCCCTCAATAAATTCCACTTCTATGGATACAATTTTTTCCCTAATTCTACTTGTAAGGAGTTCAGAATACCACAAGGTTTATATTTCTCCCATCAAAAGCTTTCAATGTGGTGGGTGACTGACTCAGTTGAAGAGAACCAATTTCTTTCTAGAAAGAAATAAACATGATATAGGTCGAGGCTCCCTCGTCCACAATAGAATGATGAATGTTTTTACCGTGGATGATGACCTGAACGATAAATTCCAATTGAGATGTAAGGTGAGGGGCATGGTTTTCATGACTAAAAACAACTAGGTTAGAATCTAGAGGATCCACACATCTGATAGCTGAAAGCAAAGCCTTCTTCTTAGCGAGGCAGTTTTTTAACACCTCGAGGGTCGACATCGCTGATGGAGACAAATCCAAGTCTCCAACTATGTTATAGTTTTGAGTAGCCCTGGCACGAGGGTTGAAAGCATATTTATGAATAACACCCTTTAGAGGCTTAATAGTTAACTCCGTAGGAATTGTGGGCGAGAAGGATCAGATGGAGGTGATGCCAAACTGGTAGGTTGATCAGTAGCCTGACCGTTCAGAGGATTCTCATTACCATAGTCCTTATTCCGAGTAGCCACCATAACATCAGATTTAGGCTTTGTGGAGGAAAGCATTAAAACTGTGTTAGAGGAAGAAGGGTCTCGAGCAACCATGTGGGTCTCCTGATTAGGAAACGGGTCGATCAACACAGCGGGAGAAGTGGAGGATTTCATAAACTAATTCACTTTCGAGCAGTGAGGATAGTGACAAGTAAAGTGCTCCTCATTGCAAATCAAGCAAGACTTTCGTTTCTCATTAGAGGACTGATTTGTCTTTTTATTATCTTGTGGTGAAGAATCTTTCTTATTTTTGCCTTTTCCTTTCTTATTTCTTCCTAGTTGCTGTTGAGATTTGCCTTTATCATATGAAACGATATTTATCTCAGAAGAAGAAGCCGCAGGAGGATTGAATGAAGAGTTTTGGGTAGATGCAATGAGAGCAGCACTAGATGGTTTACTCACTGTCTGTAAACTGGCAGAACCAATGATTCCATCAATAGCATGAGATTATTTACCAAGAGTTGGAGGAACAACGTTCGAAGGTCTTATATCATCTAGTATCTTTTCATATAGCATGCTAGATTTGGTATAAATGAGGTCTAAATATTGAGCATGAGCAATTACTTGTTCTTCAGCCACGACCCCGCCTTTAGCTACGTCCTCTATGATAGATGGAAACGGGTATTTAATGAATTATTCCACTAATAATTGATTCATAACATAGGTCTTAACAAACTGACAAAAGCGCCACCACTCATGAATGTGATCAGGGATGTGAGTAGCTTTATTTTGTTTAAATTTGGTCAAAATTCATGTTCCAGTTTCATATTAGATAGGTAACTGGAAATGTTTGAGGAAGGTAGTAGCTAAGGAATTGAAATCGTGAAACAAATCTCTAGGTAACTCAATGTACCATTTAGCTGTGGTACCTGTAAGAGTAAGTTCGAAAAGACATAATCGTATGGAATCATCATTAAGGGAGTTCGAGGAACACCATAGATGATACATCATGAGATGGGTCGACATGTATTCTCCAGGATTCCAATTGAATTTTGAGATATCATAAGGCAATTTGGTAGGAATTATCATCCACCAAGGCGAATGAGTGATAAGATCATTAGTGAGCCGAGTCAAGTATGTTAATTCGAGAGTTGCCACAAATAGTAACTATCAGTTAAAATCCAGTGGAGGATAACCTAGATAAGAAGGAATAGACTGAGAACCAGGTACTTGCGTTCTCAGATAATGAGGGTTCTGATAAAGAGGAACCTGGGCACCAAAATAACGAGGATTTTGGTAACTAGCATACACATAACCTTGTTGACCAGCTCTAGGATAACTTTGTAAAGGCTGGAACAGTTGGGTTTGGATATGTTGGCCTTGAAAAGGAACTTAAGGAATGCCCTAATAAGGTCCATAATGTTGCCCCACAGGATTTTGCATCATCCAAACAAGGTGGGTTCGATTGAGGTTGTGTCATGTTATACACAGTCTGCCCTACTGGAATTTGAGGAGTACCTTTCCCAAGCGGTTGGGACTATAAGGTACCTTGTAAAGGTTGGGTAAGTGGAATTTGAGAGGTACCAAATACCACTGGAATAGGTTGAGATGGAATAACAACCTGTAAAGGTTGACTTACATGTATTTGAGCTCATTAGTGTACAAAATTGATGGGTATGAATTTGAGATGAAGACGACATGGGTTGAGTACTCAATAACCGGTCCCAAAATGAACCAGGTTGAACAGTAAATGTAGGTTTCCAAAAAATAGCAACCATCCCAGGATAAGGAGGATTGTAATAAGGTTGATTACCAATTTTAGGTATACCAACAACAGGTTTCCCCCTTGCCATAGGAGGAGGAGATGATGGAGGTAACTGCAACCCAGATGGAGGCACCCAACATAAGGAGAGTTAGGTTGTTGAAGATAATGTTGCCCAATAACATAATAGCCAACCTATTGTTCAAATGTAGGTGTAGGCAGAGGAGAAGGAGTAGGCTTAGTAGTTTTCATAAGGGAAGTTCCAGATGGAATTCCTAAAACAGATGACCCGGGAGAAGTCCAAGGACTGGGAGCTGCACTAGAGAAGGTACTAGATAAAGACTGATAGTCGGGTGGGACAGACTGGCCACCATACAGATGTGCCTCTGTTGGTGTTACAAACATGGATGAGGAAGCAACATTTTATGTCTCAACCATAGTGGTGGAGAAGGGTTGGAAAGTTAAATTGGATCCAGTCATGGTTAAAAATCCTAAAGAATATTGCAATGAGAAATCTGCGGGTGAGTTAAAAGAATCAGGTAAAGGAGTTTGTGCTGGAGTTTGAAGAGGAGGAAGAGGATCAGTATGATAAACATGAATTCCACTCCAATAAATAGGATTATAAGGATGAGTTTCTTCTAGCATGATCTCTTCAATACTCACAAGACTGTATGGAAGAGGTTCACCGTTGGATCCAAGATATATGTTTGGAGGTTTTGTCTGAGACAAAGGAAGAGAAGGGGAAGGTCCTAAAGTGACAGGTGAAGATGTCTGCAGTTCCTCAAGTTCAACAACCTCAGGAAATAAAGTTTCTTACTCAAGAAAGACAAGTTTAATAACCTGAGGAAATAAGGTTTCATGGACTTTTGTTTCGAGTGTGTCAGGTTCACAAAAAGAGTAGAGGTGATCTCGGGCTTAGTACTCAAAGGAAAATATGATTCAGGTTCATCAAATTGAGGAGGAGGACCAGAAGTAGTTCCTGAATTCTTGATTTAGTAGTTTGCATCTTCTTATTCTTCTAACGATGGCCAAGAGTAGCCTCTAGTGGAAGAGGAGACTTATTTTTCACTCTACGTGAACGATGGAGTGGGGTGTAACACCCTCCTCCCAAATCTACCCAAGAAATCGACCAGTCAAGGTAAACATGCGACGAGAGGCCACTATGGATAAGATTCAACCTCCTTGGTGACTTTAAGGAAATGGAATCAAAAAATCAATAAACTTAACAAGATCATAACCAAAACCCCATTAGCCATGACAAGCGTTTCGTCAAACATATCATCGATATGTAATCTAGATGTGTAAATAACATAATTAAGTGTAGGGATCTCATACTTATCTGAGAATAACTATGAACCATTGTTCCCTCATGCCATTTTCTGCATTATCCTCCATTTAGTCATAGACACATTATCAATTCACATACAAGTAAAAACATGTTTAGAGCCATACATAATCGTTGTCATAAAATGTGCATATATCCAACATAATAGGAACAGAAACACAATAAACATATCATCCATCAAATCCATAAATACATCAGTACCTTTGCACATGAAAATCAAGGGAATGGGTTTCTCATTAATGAATGCAATGAACCAAATGGAGATGGGACTATCGTGTTCCACACGACCGTAGAATGGTTGAGCCAAATCTCTCTTCATCCATTCACCCCCATGCCATATTCCAAGCATGAATGTGGGATCTTATAGGAAACATCAATCAAAAATAATTCAGGGCTTCCAGAGGCCATCCACCTCAACCCATCAAATAGTGATTCCACTTCACAGTCGAACATCACAAAAGAAATCCATCATTAGATCAGTCTCCATCCAATCCTTCCAGGGCTTCCAAAGTGTTTGTCCAACCAAAGCTTCTAGAACTAGTAACTCAACCCATATCTTATACAGGGCTTCCAGAGCGTTTGTCCAACCAAGGCTTCCAGGACTAGTAACTCAACCCATGAATGGCTTCCAGAGCATTTGTCCAACCAAGGCTTCCATAACTAGTATCTCAACCCAAGTTGTTATAGGGCTTCCAAAGCATTTGTTTAACCAGGGCTTCCAGGACTAATAACTCAACCTAATCTAAGGAAACATGAGAACCAACCAAAACCAAACAATGAAAGTAAACCCACAATCACCATGGCTATCCAGGAAATGGCAAGGATAGGCAATCCATTGTCAATCCAAGAAATCCTCCATGCCAAAGATAGATCACAACCAAGAAACCACTTGAATATGCCATGCATGCCCAAAACTAGTGAAGAAATCATACATGGAACTCGATACCTGCAAGCAAATCTGATGTAGCTACTGATTTTGATGCCTTCTTATGTTTCCTACTCTTCCTTTTCCTTCTTGCTCCAAGAATCCAAGTATGCCACACCCTTCAGAGTGCTCCAAGAAAAATCTAAGTATCCAGGAGTATGAGAGAGAGAGTAATGAGAGGGTTCCAAAACTGAACTGACAAAAAGGTTCACTCTGAAAGGAAGAAGCTTGCCAACTGATCCTTAGAAGTCTTTTTATGTATGAACCCTCTATTTTCTTCAGTTTTCATTATTTTCCTTCATTTTCCTCCTCACATGTAACATGTGACCTTTCACCTCCTTTTCCTCCTAATTTCCATTATTTTCATAAATAAATGTTCCAAAATACCTTTTTTCCTCTTTAATTCCTTAGCCATTGCCTTTGCCAATTTCCTTAACCATAAACAACCAAATGAACACCCACTAGGATGTCCTGCCCACCATTCATCTTGGAATATGTGTCCCCTCATCCATGGTATTTATATATTTTTACATGGAATTTTCACCAGGGTTGTTATAGAATCCTCCCCCTTGGGGGAACACCATCCTCAATGTTCAATGACACCTATAACCAACATGATTGCTGAAAACAAAACATATTGCACATGGAGCTTTATAACACAACTCGTTGCAGTATTTAGAATGAATGACCCGCTCAAAATCAAAACATCATGACAACATGACTAGATAAAAACCATGCCGTATATTGGGGCTTTATAACACATCTCATTACGGTATTTACAATGATATACACATATACAAATTTTCTTAACTAGAAAATAAAGGATACAATGCATGTATCAATCAATAAGGGAATCCAAAGGCTCACACCTCCACCCTCAAAGTAATACCAGGATTCACCTCCTTCCCAAGAAGTCTAGAATCCACTGCAAAGTCAAATCTGCATCCACTGTCCAACGCTATAATCCTGTGCCACTTGTCCTCTCAGCAAACAGTTACCGACTCATTGTTCCAAGGCGCACTCCCAATGTGCATCTAATTCCATCTGGCAATGCTAATGACCAAAACAAATCCATCCATGACCTTCCCTTCTCTACTACACAGTCCCTTGGAATCCGGTCACCCCTTCAATGCAGTGACTCACCTTCCAAGTTCGCTGGCACCCCCATCCTAGGAAGTCCATCCCTTGGCAAGGCTTCCTCCTGTTGGAAGATACAACTACCAAGGCATATCCTTGCCTTAAAACCATCAAATCAGTCATAACATGCTCATGGCAATCAATGGATGCTATTGGGTACCAATGTCCCACAATGGCCTTGCTCCTTAATACTTTACTAGCATGTTGTTGCATGTTCCAATTTCTTTTTTTGTTTCTTCCCATTCTTGCAGTTGATTTCAAACACCCAACTGGGCATTTCATGCATTCCTGTACCAAACACATAAATTCCACTAGATTTGAAATAAATTGAAATATTCACATCATACCTCATTGGTAGCTCGTCAATAAGGTACATTTGCAATCTTGTTTACTTCATGTCACAACAAGTCAAACTAACTGTTTGATCAAAACGTCATGTGTAAACATATCACATATGGTTAGTGCAAAACACAACCATCATAGATCAACATCATAAATCACATGTAACCATCATAAACCAGAATCATAGATCACATATAGTCATCATATATCAGAATCATAAATCACATGCATATTAAAACTGAAATAATATACCGATACTTATCCTTCATCGATCCTTACTTCTGCCTTTATTCTTTGTACACACACTAGATTGGTTTCCACACCCAGCAAACACCTAGTGCCTTCTCCTCCACTAGGTGCACATACACATAGTGTGCATCACACACATACCACCACACACGCCATACAACATCATGCAACGCATTCACCTATACCTAACATACAACACATACACCTACACCCAGTGCATAACACTACAATACACACTCCTAGGTCCGATGTACGACACAGAACAACACATATCCATACACAATGTACATCATAATACATACATCTGCACACAATGTGCGACACCTCAAAATGCATACACATACCCTTAATATACAACACAACTCATACACCTATACCTGATGTACAACGCAACTCATACTCCTACACCTAGTGCATAACACAATGCACATACATAGTACCACATGCCCTCAAAACAACATGTATGACATATACATAATATCACGCATGCACCTGTACCATATATACAATATGTACACAGTACCACCTATACATCGCACCACCTACACAACGTGTGCACAACATCACATGTACATGGCGCCACCTGCACAATGTGTACACAACACCACATGTACACTAAACTATTGTACAACGTGTACACAATACCACATGTACATAGTACCACACGCACGACATGTATGCAAAACCACATGTACACAGTGCCACATTCACGACATGTACATAGCAACACATGCATACATCGCCACTTGTACAACATGTACACAACACCACAGGCGCACGACACCACTTGTACAATCATGCACACCACACCATATGTACTTAGTACCAATGTACCACATGCATGCAACACCACTTGTACATAGCATTGCATATCCAACACGTACATAGCATCATCTATACACAACGTTGCATATCCAACATGCGCATAGCACCATATGGACACAACACCGCATATCCATCATGCACACAGTACAATATGTACATAATACCGCATATCCAACATGTACATAGAACCATCTATACCCAGTATTGAATATGTAACATTCATACAACACTATCTATACCATTTTGTACATAACACTGCATAAACAACATGTACACACACTATATATGCACGACACCACATGTGCACACATCATATATGAAACATGTACAACATATATAGTATATGCACAATAGTAGTACCACACATCCAAAATCACATTGTCATTACCAAGAAACCTTGCTTCCCGTGTCTTATACATGGTCGTCTTAGTGTGCCGCGGACCACACTGCTTTCATTTCGTTGGTGTATCCTTCAGCGTTACCTATCATAACATAAACATAGGCATAATACAAGCATATAAATTCATATTCACATGACACTAACCTCATATATTTGTCATGACTACTCTTCCACTTGATTCCTCGCGAGACCAGGAACCTCTTCATGCCATTCGCTTGCATAAGCAATCATTCCTCCACAATAATGATTCCTGATGACCCTGTTAAACAGTGACATAGATACATATGTACATATAAACATTAACATAAAATAATCATGATTCATGATCACCCTGTCAAATATTACATACATACATACATGTATTCATATATAAAAATCAACATAATCATGATCATAAAATAGTTACCAGATATCAAGGTCAAGGTTAAGAGAACTTCCTTTATTCATGCGCAACATGCACAATATTGAGAAAAATAATTCCTGACATAGCCAAGGCATATGATGCCTTAGATCCATTTACTTTACCTTTTCTAGTTACCTTTCTCATGACTATACTGCCACTGTCCATTTACACCCATGGACCGAACCAATCTAATCTGATTGTCATAGTCTTACCTTCTGCCACGCTTACTAATACACCGAACTTCATTCAGGTCTTGAATTACTTGCATTACCTGTTGGGTACCACACAACTCTCCCCGGGCTCCATTAACTTTCCTCTTTCCCAACCAATTCCCAAGACTCGAAACAATAAAAGGCAAGTCAAGAAACAAACAAGAAGAAGATCATGGAAAACCACAACAATACAACACCAAAAACAAAGTGGCATGGCCACGAACCATACATAATTACAACCGCAAATCAAGCATAAGCAAATTATAAAACACTGAAAGCACAAGATTTCCAAAAAAAACACCATGACTCAACCCCCATGATTTCCTAATACTTCTAACGATTCATGAGTAAAAGCTCAGCTCGAGCCTTCTTCAAGATCTATGACAGTCTCTTTTGTCATTTGATTCCCTACATCGCGCAACGTTAACTCATGCTTTTATTCATGCCTTTACAATATTATAACTCAGCCTCTTATCTCAAACATCAACCTAAGATAACAACCTATCAAATACATATTCATGAATATAACACATATCCACATAACGTCAGTCAAAATTAAGGTTAAGAAAATTTTTGTATTCATGCAAAGCACTCATTCATTTGTAATTGCGGTTTCCAAACATAGCCAAAGGAATTCTCACCCAATTCCTTTATTTTACCTTTTTATCTTGCTGCAATTGAGTCGTGTTATGTGCTATCACATTCACCAAGATGTTAGTTATATAAACAAATCAACCATTACCTTGTTAAGATAATACCAAACACATTGCCTTGCACCCACTCACACATGTTAGCCACATGTTCCAAAAATAAATACATCGTGTCTATTAATTTGAAATCAGCCTTCACCAATACTAACAACCATGTCATAGTCGGCAATCAACTCACAATCATATTCATAATACTAAAACTAGCACCCACTTGCACGTAAGTTCATATCAGTTGTCTCAACACATATTGCATTAGTACAACCGTATTAAATCAAGAGCATTCATTCATACAATTTTATAAGCACAGACACATATCACGCACTTAATCAGACATTCAAACAAGCTATAAACATACCCCCTTACTATCCATGGTCCACACTAAGGTAGAAGGACGAAGCTACTATAATGTCCTGATCTGCAATGTCCAATTATGGAAATGGGATCTCCAAATCTCTACTAAATTTAACCACACTTGAAAAGAAATTGATTTTCATTTCTCATACATTTTGTTTGAGATTAAGTCAAAACATTGCAATTATTCCACTTGTAACATAATAACTAAAAACATGCCACTTTTCCATTTCCTTACATGCAACTTTTCAAATTCCTTGTGTTATGCTCCTATACCAATAGGTGTCACATTTCATGATTGACTTGATGAGCTCTGTAATATGTTCATACCTTTTCTTGTTGCGAAGGTTTTCCATATTTTCAAAAAAATCAAAAAAATTAAAAAATGTAAAGAGGGTATACCCTAAAAGAAAAATCAAAGGGTAAAAAGAATAAAACGGTCAAAAAATGAGAAGAAATGAACCCCAAACAAAATAGACCAGGAAAGTGTGCAAGTCTAAATGCCACTACCTTTTCATTTTCTGTAATATGCAATTGTGTGTAGCTTTTCATTTATGCCACAATTCATGAAGAGTCAAACTGTTTAAACTCGGCTCATTCATTTTTCAATTTCATGTTGTAGATAGAGAATAAATATCTAACCAAACAGTTTAATCTTGGCAGATAAGTAGATAGGTAGAGTAAATAAATGAGCTCAACAGTTTAAACTGAGCCCTTGGATGTAATAAGGTTAGATTTAGATAGATTTCTATATGTAAAAGAAAAAGTGTGATAAGTTTTTGCCAGTCTAAGTGCACCCAAATAAAGAAGAAAAAATGTCAGGCTAAAGTAGGTAGGGTAGGTAGATGATGTTGCAGGATGATACTTGTGATGAAAAATGCTTCTAAATGTGTTGATCTTTAAATTTCTCACCAGTGCAAGGCATACATTACACTTGATGCAGTTCAAGAAAAACAAGGTTAAATAACTAATTTCCATTCACTTTTTTCCTTAAAGATTTCACTAATTCCACCTAAAAGTATTAAGGACTTTGAAAATCTAAGGGGCTCAGAGCATTTCTCTGACTTCTGAAGGGACCGGACCCTCGGCCCAATGATCTAAAGGCCTAAGTACTCAAAATCATCCATCCATCATTCATTTCATTTCATAAAGTTTTTCTAAGTAAAAAACCTATTTTACTTAGGAAATGCATAATATCGTTTGAAAGACCCCTTTTCCACTTTAGCCTAAATTTAACTACAAAGTCAATTGTTTTTACACTTAACGCTTTCATTTTGTTTCATATTAACTTTAACAAGTATTATATAAATCCCAGTAAATTAACCCCTCCCGTATTATGTAATTATATGTAAAACCCCGAAATGTTATATAATTCCCTTCCCAGTTAAATAAACCATAAACGTTGTTTAATAGGGATTAACAAACTTATCTAAAGTTTGTTAATAACCTTTCCCCGCCGCACTAAAGGGATTAATTAACCCCCAGTTAATTAATAACCTATCTATCCAATCGCGATCTACCAGATATGATTTATTACTCGTTAATTATATTGGGCCTGGCTATATAAACTTCGCACCATGTCCCCTATCCATCCACTGTTCGATCAAATCATTCCCATCCAACAGTCAACGGTGATATCGCGACCGCCCTTCCCACCTTGTTTTAACCCGTGATCGCCTGACGGTTTTCCACCCGTACCAAAGCCATGCATCGCCCGCTCCATATGATCGCTCGCCCTCCATTCAAAACCGCCCGACTCCAAAAGCAGTGCGAGCAAACCGCTTACCACCCTTCCGCATAACGACAACACGTCCCATCACGCTGATGTCATCCACCTAATAAATGCCAAAAAGTCCCGCCAAACCGAATTTCGTTAAATAAACGATAAAACATCATTTTCACCATTATCCTCTGCAAACTAACATTGAGTCGACTGTCCGAGCATTCAGCCTACCACCCGACCAAGAAAACTCCAACATCATGCTCTGCAGTCTGCCAACCAACCTGCAATTACACAGTTTACCTACTTAATCCAGGTATTTATCCATTTTTCCCTGCAACCCTGCAATTTCAGTTTTCCACTGAGAATTCTACCAGCGAAAGCCAAAATTCAAGTTAAAGACAGTCTGTAATTACCATAAAAGACCCTAAACTTGTTGTTTAGTCCATTTTTCTTCAGAAAGCCCGAATTCCAGTTTGAATACAAAAGAACCAAATATGGAAACTCCATAGCCCTGAATTTCACGCCCATGAATGCACCCCATAAAGACTTAGATTATCTACCCCTGGCCGACAAAGATTTTCAAATAAAAGATTTATCTGGTGACAGGAACCATCTTCAGGCCTTCTGCCAAGTCAGGGATAGCTATCTAAACAACTCTGATATTTTTGGACTGTGGGAATCTAACCTTCCCATGTATTTCCTCCCCTCAGTCCATGTTTTCCCAGAAATAATTCATCATTGTTGTGCCAACTATGACCCTGTCCATAGAGCAGTTATGTCCCCATCCCAAACTGTCCTTTTTCCCATAACTGCTAAGTCCATTAATGAAATGATACAGTTTCACTCCACTCAGCCCCTTGCTCCTCTTTCCATGGGGTATCTACTTGAAAAATCATCTCAATTGCCCACATCAGAGATAAGCCATATTGCTCAGACCTTCATGCTACCAAAGCACCAGCCTAAAGGCCCACCTCCTTATCTGCAGACTTTTTTCACTGACACTGGCAGACTCATTGTTGAAATGATATCCCTGATCATGGGATTCAATTCTAGTGAATATGTTGATGACATCACCTTAGTTTTACTATCAATCTTTACTCTAGGACAGCCCCCTGCTGTCAGATATGACTATGCCACTTTCATTGCCAACAAAATCCATCATCAATTCATAAATTTGGAGAGGGAAGGAGTCTTCAAATATACATCTTTTATATACCATCTTTTGTTGCATCATTAGCCATACAGCTTTTCTTTCCCCATCAGGAAATTGGGTTCAAAAGGAAATAGAAGGTCTGTGATTTTTTGGAGTTTCATCTTTTATAATACCAGTGAGTCCCCTTATACTTACAATGAGTTCATTGACTGGTTTGTACATCCAGCAACCACTTTATTGATAGGAGTTTCCCCTCCTAGGATCACTGGTGACATGAAGAAGATTTTGCAGCTCTCTAAACAGTACAGGATAGGTGACTGGTACCTGTATCAAAATCACACAGAAATCAGAATGTATGGGTGTGAACTTTGCCCTTTTAAGTTACCTAAATATGTGCCCATGAGATTATTTTCACTAGAATATTTTAGATAGCTTATAAATGCAGACTTAGTCCATTTTTGTAGCACAAAGAAAAAGGCTCAGCTAAGAATCAAGAACCAGTTAGGCCCTTTTGTCATCAATTCTAGGGATGCATGGCAAGAAGCTGAAAAGATTTTAGAAGACCACCTTAGATTGAAGAAAAGTTTTTGGTGGGTGCCATATGACCCAAATAGTTTCATATGTGACAGAAGGACAAAAAATAGGCTATCAGTTTATATACATCATAGGATCCCAGAAATTGAACAGTTTGCAAATCAGGATGATTGGGTAGAAGGGACCCTAATAGAAGAGATTAGTGAGCAGGAAAAGATGGAAATTGCTATGAAAGATCTTGAGAAAGCCCTTGACCTAGACTCTTTTGGATAGGTATCATTCAAGCTGCCTCAACAATCAGAAATTGGTACATCTTCTATCGGAACTTCTCAACAGCCTACACAAGAAACCAACATACCAGTTACAGGAACTTCCAAAGGCAAAGAAGTAGAGACCACAGAGCAGCCTACAATGACTGATCAGCCTGGAAAGACCAAAGAACAGAGTCATGTACAAATTCCTCCAGCCCAAACTAAAGCATCAGAAATTGCAGCATTGCAAACTCTTCAAAATGAGGAAAGAAACAAAAAGAGGGATAGAGAAACCACCACACCTATTAGTGGACCTACAGAACAACCTGGTACCAAGAGACAAAGACTAAACCCTCTGTCAGAAGACGAAATGATGAAAGAGACTATAGATAGCCATAAAGAAGAAAGAGCAGTGAGCCAGCAAATTCCCCCATTGGGAGGAACCTCCCCTAGCTCACAAAGGCAGGAACTAGAAAGACAGCACAATGTAGAAGTATCATCCACCAAGCCACAAAGCAAACAGGCCTCAGACATTAAGAAGACATTTACAGAGATAAAAGCCAGGAATGATCCAGTAAGGCTTCAAATTTATAATCAGTATCTGAAGATGGCCCCCTCAAACCAGCAGAGATTGATGTCAGCTTATGATATTAAAGAAGGCAAAATGTTAATGAGTTATTTTAAGCCAAAGGTGCAACAACCTCAGTCAGCAGCAGATTACATCAGAACAAATTTGGAGGTCTTAGCCAAAGATATTCATCCTATGGACCAAATTGAACTTCACAAGCAAACTAGGGAAATGGTCTATTCCACATTGGCTGACAAAGCAATGATGGCCCACAAGCTACAAAATTCCTTGGATAATACAGTTGCTCAACTTCACTTGGAAAAAGCCTCCTCCCTAGCCAAGGATAACAGAATCAAATCATTAGAAGAGATCATCATTGGATTGGGACATGATCCCAAAGATGCCAAAGGCATACAGGCTCTGATCAAGAAGAAAGAAGAGGACATTGCTGCCCTGAGGAAACAACTGAAGCTACCTCCTTTAAGACATCCTCAGACAGCAGAAGTTATACAATAGAAATCAGAAGAAGATATGATGGACCTACTCCTAAAACTTAATGAAAGATTGAATGATACAGAGCAGGCATTAGAGAAAGCACTAAAGGAAAAGCAGGGAGAGTCGACCTCCCAGCCTCCCGAGGTAATCCCCATAATCTCAACAGCAGTCCCTTCTACACTTGGAACAGCATTAGCTCCAAATGTCCCAGCAGCCACAGCAGAGGTAATCATAGGTACATCAACAGCAGGAACAACATCAGGCAGCAGTGCTAATTTAAGCACAGAAGAATTGATAAAGGCCATGGAAGAACTGAAATTACAAGTTACAGAATTAAAACAAGCAAAAGAACAATTGGCTAATATAGAAAAGAAGTATGATGCCTCAAAAATAAGTGTTGCAGAAAAAACCAGGGAGATTAAAGCCTTAGAAAGGAAAGTTAAAACATTAGAACAAGAGCTCACTTTTGACAAGCCCCTGGCAGAGATCAAGAAAATCCTGTGGACCAACATCATTCAATCTATAAATGATGTGTGGGCATCTATCCAAGTGATTTATGAGCAGATTGATTTAGTGAAAGTAGCACATGGAGAAATTCAACAGACAAGAGCACAGTTAGGACAAATGCCTGAACAAGCCAACAGGCTTATACATTTTTTGAATACCAAAAATAAGGAACAACTAGAAGCACTTGGCATCCTAGACAGGACAGACACTATTTTGGAAATCAAAAGGGTGCTAACTAAAAGAACTTTGATGCAGAATCTAGAGAGAAGATGTCAAGATATGCAGGTGGAAATTAATTCTTTTATGGAGAAATTCACAGTTTTATAGAATAAAGGGCTACCAAGTCCTTTGGTCATCAATGATAGGTTAATGAAGCACATTGATTATGTAGATAAATTGAATAAGTATGTTGGAGATCAAGCTAGTTCATCAACAAGTGCATCAGGAATAAAAACACTTCCCACAGGCTGAGTTCTCTATGATAGCTTGGAGAACTTATTCTATATTGAACATGAGGTAAAGCACTTGTTTCAACTCCAGCCTAATTTTTTCAGATATACAGAAACTGATGAGACTCTGAGGAAACTTCAGAAACACAGATTTCCAGAGCAAAAATGGTGGGAAGACATGTTAAAATTTTGTAAATTTACTTTTGGTAAAATGTAAATTTTGGGCTATTTACTGTGGTAAGATAAATAAAGGTGAACAGAGATAAACAAAGGGCAAACAGGTCGAAGTGTATCAGAACAGGTGAAAAGTATTGGTCAAAACAGGGCAGCCAGCACAGAGTTACTAAAGAGGACAGTAGCAAGCCAAATAAAAGGGCCTGCCTCCAGCACATTCAGCGAGAAAAGGAATAGCACAACATCAGTTCACCTTTCTCCTATCTTCGAGACTAAGTGTCTCTATTTTTCTGTAAAAATAATTAGTCATCACTAGAATATATCTCACTCTGTTATGAGATATTTTTGTAAAGATTTTTTGTATAAATACCCCCTCAATTGGAGTATTGAGTGTGGATTCTTAGACATTGCTGTAATATTGACTATTTTGGAATAAAGTGTTGTTTGGACCAACTTTGTGGCTTGCTGGATGAAGAATTGGAGCTAAGGACTTTTCTCAGAATTCTTGAATCAAACACCGGATCAATAAGTTCATCTATACCTTGTGTTTTAAAGTTTCCTTGTTTAAAATATCATCTATGTTTCACATCTGAATGATAAACAAAAAAGAATAACTCAGAATTTGCTTAATTGCACTCTGTTTTCAATCGTTATTATTCTCAATGTTTTCTTCTGAACTAGTATAAAAAGTGAATTCTTGATTGCTCCTATTTCCTAGTTTGTTCATTTTAATCATTTAAAAATAATTCTTAATTGCTCTTTATTGATGGTTAGTCATGTTTTAATCTTTTAAAGTATGTTAAAGGATTCTTAGTTGCCCTTTAACCCTTTAAGCCCATTCCATCTTTCAGTCTCTAATTGTTCCCTGTTTGACTACCTTGCTCTGTTAAACCATCTTATGTGAAGAAACCAAGTCTAGTTAAGCCATTTTCTTTGACTCCATCAGCCCAATGGACTAAGCTACTCAGTCTTACCCCTTTGCTATCGAATCTCACCACCCAAACTCAAACAAAAACCTTAAACTTCACAACTAGCCTAATATCATTTTAAAAACCAAGCTAAATCATAAAGAGAGAGCCCTCTCTAAGTATGGATTGGCTAGAATTTGTAACTTAAAAGTAGGTTTGTGGTTCCCTCGGACCCCTTTCCTCTTCTCAACAACTTCTAGGGAAATCTGAGTGATAACAACTTGCATGCAACCTTTCAAATTCCTTACATGCAACTCTTCAAATTCTTTGCATGAAAATAGGAATAGATCATCTACATCCATATTATCATACTACAAATACTATTCCATCCAAAAAATAACATTTTCTTCAAACAATTACCATACTTATACATTTTTTTCAAACAACTACTATACTATTACATTTGCATGTAAGCATTTCTTCAAACACTTTACATGCAAACTAATATAGCAAACTATTTGCGTATAAGTAAGCATATATCAACTACAGCAATACTATTACACATCAATACTATCCCCAACCATAAACAACATACTCATTGGGCCATTTTATCAAACAATTTGTATGTAATTAATCATTGAACCATTTAAGCATTTCATCAAACACTTTGCATGCAAACAATTATAGCAAATGATTCAATGCATATATCCTAAACTGTAGTAGTACAAGTTATGGAAACTGAACCATATGATCAGTGGTATTTTCTCTCACTATGGTTCAAGTTTCAACTTTTGATATTTCATAGATTAAAAGCTATAACAAAAATACCAACACAATCCTATTTGGTGCACAATTCTAGGAGTATTCAGAAAGCTCGACTTCCACTGGTCATATATCCTTAAATATAGCGAATAAATGTCTGAAATTTTTATAAAAA
This sequence comes from Pinus tabuliformis, assembly GCA_031772625.1. Lineage (NCBI taxonomy): Eukaryota > Viridiplantae > Streptophyta > Pinopsida > Pinales > Pinaceae > Pinus > Pinus tabuliformis. The sequence goes on along the minus strand of CM062810.1, from coordinate 596,227,816 downwards.
TATTAGTAGTATTTCCCCTCATTGTGGAAAAAAATACAGCTCTTGAGAATCCCCAGAAGAAAATTTATAACAAAAATGTCAGTGTGACTTGTTTGAGGCCTGATTTTAGGAGCATTCAGAAGTCTCGACTCCCTCTACTCATATCTCCTAAAATATTGTGACCCAATATCTGAAAGTTCTACCACATAATCAGTGGTATGTCCCCTCAATGTGAATAATTTTTCAGCGTCTAAAAGCCTACAAAATATAAGTTATTTCAGAAATTCCAACATGACCTATTTAAGGTGCATTCAGGAAGGTCATCTTCCTTAGATCATGATTCTTAAAATATTGTGAAACAATATCTAAAATATTAGCCAGATTATCACTGGAATTTTCCCTCAATGTGGACAAATTTTCAACTTTTCAAACTCTACATAATGAAATATATAACAAAAATAAAATTGAATGTACTCATTAATCCCTTTGTTCTTCATTTCATCTACAATAGAGCCCATCCAATCCAAGTGTCGGAACCCGGAAGCTATGATACCACTCTGTAACACCCTCCTCCCATATCTACCCAAGCAACCGGCTAGTCGAGGTAAACATGTGATGAGAGACCACTATGGATAAGATTCAACCTCCTTGGTGACTTTAAGGAAATGGAATCGAAAAAAGCAATAAACTAAACAAGATCATAACTAGAACCCCATTAGCCATGACAGGTGTTTCATCAAACATATCATCGATATGTAATCTATAGGTGTAAATAACATAATTAAGTGTAGGGACCTCATACTTATTTGAGAATCTCTATGAACCATTGTTCCCTCATGCCATTTGCTGCACTATCCTCCATTAAGTCATAGACACATTATCCATTCACATACAAGTAAAAACATGCTGAGAGCCATAAATAGTAGTTGTCATAAAATGTGCATATAACCAACATAATAGGAACAGAAATAAAATAAACATATCAGCCATCAAATCTATAAATACACCAGTACCTTTGCACATGAAAATCAAGGGAATGGATTTCTCATTAATGAATGCAATGAACCAACTGGAGATGGGACTACCATGTTCCACCCGATCGTAGAATGGCTGAGCCAAATCTCTCTTCAACCATTCACACTCGTGCCATATTCCAAGCATGAATGTGGGATCTTATAGAACACATCAATCAAAACTCGTCGAGGGCTTCTAGAGAACCCATCAAACAATGATTCCACCTCATGGTCAGACATCGCCAAAAAAACCCATCATCAGATTACTCTCCATCCAAGCCTTCCAAGGCTTCCAGAGCATTTGTCCAACCAAGGCTTCCAGAATTAGTAACTCAACCAACAACTTATACAGGGCTTCCAGAGCGTTTGTCCAACCAAGGCTTCTAGGACTAGTAACTCAACCCACCAAGGGCTTCTAGGAATAGTAACTCAACCCAAGATGTTACAGGGCTTCCACAACGTTTATTTAGCCAAGGCTTCCAAGACTAATAACTCAACCCAAGCTATGGAAACATGAGAACCAACCAAAACCAAACAATGAAATTAAACCCACGATCACCATGGCTATCAAGGAAATGGCAAGGCTAGGAAATCCATTATCGATCCAGGCAACCCTCCATGCCAATGACAGATCACAACCAAGAAACCACTTGCATATGCCATGCATGCCCAAAACTAGTGAAGAAATCATACATGCAACTCCATACCTGCAATGAAATTTGATGTATTTTTTGATTTCGATGCCTTATTACGCTTTCCTTCTCTTCCTTTGCCTTCTTGCTCCAAGAATCCAAGTATGCCACACCCTCCAAAAGTGCTCCAAGAAAACAGTAAGTATCCAAGAGTATGAGAGAGAGAGAGAGAATAATAAGAGAGCTCCAAAACTGAACTGACAAAAAGGTTCACTCTGAAAGGAAGAAGCTTGCCAACTAATCCTTAGAAGACTTTTTATGTATGAGACCTCTATTTTCTTCATTTTCCATTATTTTCCTTCATTTTCCTCCTCACATGCAACCTGTGACCTTTCACCTCCTTTTCCTCCTAATTTCCTTTATTTTCATAAATAAATGTGCCAAAATACCTTTTGGCCTCTTTAATGCCTTAGCCATTGTCGTTGCCAATTTCCATAACCATAAACAACCAAATGAACACCCACTAGGATGTCCTGCCCACCATTCATCTTGGAATACATGTCCCCTCATCCGTGGTATTTATATATTTTTACATGGAATTTTCATGAGGGTTGTTACATTGGGGATTTTTTTCTTCCACGTTGGATAATAAATTTTAAAAATTAACACAAAAATAAATCAACAAGAAGGTAATCTAGGCATAAAGGATTATCAAGCAATCTTGAACTGCAATATACACCTTAGCGAACCAAGGACTTAACGTATGTGTAGACAATCTCCCTGAATGTTGTGTTCGATGTATCACGGTACATAAGGTGGCCGACTCAGTTACCTATGGCGAGGATAGAAACCTATAGGGGACTTCCAAAATATACTCGACGGTACATGGAAGTGCATTCCGTAGTAGTGTTGTCTAATGTGTAATCGTACAACGAGAGCATTCCCATATACTTTACGTGCATGGAGCATCGTCTAATATACCAAAGGTACGTGGAGATCGATCCTATACACTCATTTATGTGGAATGATATTTCACCCCCGGATACAACACTGGAAAATAACGACAACTCCTACGTTTAACAATGCCAGAACATATCTCTAGTCTAGACCTCTAAATGTTTGTGTTAATGTTACAAATGCTCCTTAGGTTGATTCAATAAATTTTAATGTTTATCTTCAGTTAAGTTTCAGTTTTTGGGCTCACCGCGAATGTCCCCATAATATCCTAATATGCAAACTAGCACGAGGAAATGAAATCTTTCTCATTCAATGAAAATCTACCTAAGGGAAGAGACAAAGAGTATGCAATAAATAATATGCAACAAACAATGTGCAAATTTCAATTCCCTTTTAAATGGAACTATTCCAATGTTGATGCACATACAAAACCCTAAATGTCAATGAAAAGATTTTTCTTGTCAAGTCACTTAATTTTCGAAAATGAAGAAAACTAAAATGCAAAGTTTAATCATTGATTCAAACAAACTTTTCATAACGATGACTATAACACCAATTCATCTAAGCACTCAATGATCAAAGAAAATTAGTTTTCAAACGACCTAATGATAAGAACAAAGGAAAATATTTAAACAAGTCCTTACCAAAGGCACTAAAAACAAAAGCAAACCAAAATGGAGGCTTCAAAGAGACCACAAGACACTCAAAGGCTCAAGGAAGAACAGTTAGAACAAGGTTGATTAGAGAGAAAATTAAGACAAAAGAAAACTTGTGCATGAATAGGGGCCAACGCAGGTGCAAAGGAGGCATCAGTGTTATGCAATGGAGGCACAAAGAAGGTTCAGTTGGTGTGCAATGCTCTGTCACAATATCATAGGGTGTGTTGTCTAGGGATGGAAATTTCTGACACAAGGATTGCAAATGAGACTTAATTAAAGGTCTTCCTAGGTTTTTTCCTGACTAAATAATACAGTAAAGGTATGAAGAAGAGGTAAGACAAGCACAATGGACAAAGAAACCACCATGGGAATACACCTCTCCCTAGTATGGTCACCATTTTTTTATGCATAATCTGTTATTGCAGACTAAAGTATCTTCCCTAGGCTTGGTGGACTGACCTAAAACAACATAAAGACAAGGAGACTAATGTTTTCCTTAAAGTAAATAGATAACGAAATTAAGCCTACATTGAATATGTCATATGCTTCACTCTTTCCTTGGCTTGAATGCTCCAATCCTAGCTTTGATCGCTATAATTAGTACCTGTAAAGTCAGATAACACAAGCTAACAATCTACGGAATCTATATAGCATCATCTAATCACTTTATTCAATAGATCAAAATGGTATTGAAATATATGAAACCATAACATCATATATAGGAAAACAAATAACTCTTTGCATTAATAGAAATGGAGTGAGTTACAACCAAAAATAGGTGTTGATCTTGTAGAAGATCTCCTCCAAGTTGACTTGTACTTTACTTGTCACAAAGTGCACCTCTAATCACCCTAATGCATGGAATTATATCTCTCACATTAGCAACATAAGGGTAGAATCACTCTCCAAAAGCCAACCCCTTGCCTATGGATGGCAGTAAATATATAGGTGAAGGAGGTAGTTCATGAATTCTTATCCTTTTACCAATATGGGCTTGAGATCCACTCTTGATGGGAGGATTACCTCAAGGGATAAGGGATGAAAAATCCAAGGTAGGATAGGATAAGATTCAAGACTTTTATCCGAGGTGAATAGTTACAACAGATCATGGAAGCTTTTGGAAGAGGAAGTTTTGGGATTCTTTTTTGTTTTCCCGAAATTATAGAATCAACACACCCCCAACACTTAGCAACTTGCTAGTGATCAACGTAGGTGCATAGTAGGGAAACTTGGTAGTCAGCACTGGACAGTAAGGGGCCAGGGTGCGTTGGTCCTTAAAATGACTGAAACAAGGTGCTTTCAGCCAGAAACTCAGGTTTTAGACATAATTGTGCTTAAGACTTTGTGTAGGTAGGATGAAAAAGTGTTCAAATGATATGAATGATCTTGTTTGAATTCTTGTTGACCAGATGTGACAAATTGGCCTATAACACATGCTAAAGTAATAATGCCACCTTTGTTTATCAATGCTATTTTACACATTGACACTTTTCCCTTCGACCTATCGAGAAGCACTACACCACTTTGGTTGGAACCTTGGATACATATGTACATAGGAAATAGATTGGTTCATTAATCCAAAGAAATAAAACATGGATTTCTGGTACTTCTTCACATGTTCAGATCTCAGAAATAAGCATAAAAATAGCAGAGGTCGAGAACTTCAAGATCTTACATCTAATAATCTTTTGCAGAGTGTGTGAAAGAGGAAAAGAGAGAAGAGTAACTCATCACATAGAGCATAAGGCTTCAAGACTTCTATATTTATAACACATAGCTTGAGACATTAAGGATTTCTATGCTTATTTAGGCTACAAACAGAAATAATGAATGAAGGGGGAGCTGAGAGCTATGATTCATGTGCTGTGGATTTAAAGATCTAATGTCAATATTCCTCACAGACATATACATAAACAATGTTCATACAAATGAATTTGTGAAACAGTTACAGGAATTTGCATTAACATATAGATACTAATGAATCTGTGAAGGAGCTTGAAACACATCGAGTAATAATAATTACATGAATTCAGGGAAGAAGCATGGACATAAAAATGAGTTAAACAGAGGGGAACAAATATTGTAATTCTTTGAAGAGGGAATCACAATTGTTTCCTTGATATTCTGATAAGATTTGTATTACAAAGGAGATACAGTTTGAAAATATAACATGTAGTGTTTTCTCTAGAATTTTTGAACCTCAATTAAGTCTTGCTTTCCCCTATTTATCAGATGGGGGAAAGGAGCTACATTACAACAAAAATATCTATCTCTAGACTCAGCTATCAAGTTGACTCGCTGTACCAGTCTTGAACGGATCTGTGGCCCAAAAAATATATTACAAAAAAATAAATGCCTCCTTGAAGGGAAGGCATGTTATAATAAAATAACTCATTCAATAACCAGACAAACAAGTAAATTAAGTATATGTGCCCTGTCCTTTGATCGTAACGGCCTCGGGCTATATTTTGTTCACAGTATGGCCCTTTGTGCTACTCAATTGACCCCATCACTTCTGCCTTTACTGTTGAGGTGCCTTGATCTGTTGAAATGGGGGTTGGGTCGCTTGTGGGTGTTTGCTTTTGCAATCCCGTGTTGTGTAGAGGGACGAGGCTCCATACTAAGCCTTTAATCTTTCTGAGTCCCTAATACCTCCCCCTTGCTTCACTACGCTCCATTAAGGTCCCTAGCTATTGGCTCATCTTTCCATTAAAACTTTGTACTACACTTATTAGTGCATTGATGTGGTAGGTGAGAAGCATTCCATGAAACGACACAGGTGCAGGCTTTTTCTCTGAAACAGGTGAAAGCAGGCGTTTTTTATTTCCCCTTAGCCCCCTTCAACATAGTCCCTTTTATATCTATTTCTTTATATAACTGAGGGCCTAGACCAAGCACTTAGCCTTACGGGCGCTAAGGCTCTCAACTGTCGCGTGGGGGAAGCCTTTTCCTTTATAACCTGAAATGCCATTGTTTTCCCTTTGCACCACAATGGCTGATATCCCGGATGCGAAATCCCTATACAATAAATCACATAACCTATCGCAATCGCAGCCGGGGAGGAAACACAACGAAAGAGAAGTTTTACATTGCATGATCTCCGATTACAATGAATTTGCTGATGTCGTCACTGTGCGTGTCTCCCTATGAGTGGTGACACGTGGCATCTGGAAACGGCCCCATAGGACCCCTAAAAATGCCAAAATGAGTGACATGTGTCTACCCGCCACGTCATTCTCCATACGTGCCACGTCACTGGTGACGTTAGCTTCCATGTCAACTTAGTGGACCAATCAGAGACCGCCAAGTGGCCCCCTAGAGGAGAGAGAAAGTGGCCTGCCCAGCCCTATTTTTGTAGGCATTTCCTTTGTATTTGAAATTAGGCCCTCCCTAACGATTTTTTTTGTATCGCAATATCGACGATTTTCGACAATTTATGACTACAACCTCCACCAATCGTCGATCATCGATGCCAGGTGGAAGAGAGAGAAATTGGAGGCTCGACCGTTGTCTTTTCGACCTTTTCCTTTGTAAACTATTTTCTCAGCTCCCCTGGCGATGTTACACAAAAATCGCAAATCGGCGGTTTGCAGGTCTTTAAATTTTTTAGAACTCGCCGATATGCCGAACTGCGAGACTACCATGATGCGGGGTCGTCGGGATGCAAGATTGCGCCACATGTAGGAGAGAGAAAAGGGGAGGCTTGATCCCTGTTTTTCCATTATTTTCTTTGTTAACACTTTCCAGCACCTCCCCGGTGGTGCAACATAATATCACAGTACCAGACCCCTGCATGTTTTGGAGTATGTTGTAACTGATGGACTTTTCAGACTACGATACACCGATTATGCAATAAAATTTGTGCCCAGACCCTCTGACCACCGATATGCGATATCGGCGATCGGCGGATCATTGTTCCTTCTAGCATTAGTGCTCCTAACCCGCCTAGACCCGCCAATGCTGATATGCAATTGCGATCAGCACTCCGGATCTCCGACTATGCAATTGTGATCGACCCTCTAGATATCGCCGATATGCGATATCGGCGGATCACTTCTTTTCATTCCGTTGTTGTTGCTTTCTTGCTGACTTCCACCAATAGCCGATTTGCGATTGCAATTTGTCTCCACACATAGTCATTTTCTTAGTTTGTTGGGCTTTTCCAAGGTAGACTTCAAAATGACTTAACTTCTGCTCCAAGAGTCCATTTTCAAACTTCTATATATAGTTGGAAAGCTCTTTCTAAGCACTACGCAATGGAGAGGGTCTAATTTGGCTCTAATAGCTTCTATGGCCCAAGACAAAGGCTCCAAACCTCACTGCTCTTGGGAAACCTTAGCGAATTGAAACCAACAAATCAATGAGTGATAACTTTGGCTCCAACTGGGGACAGTACCTTGCTGGCAAGGTGTTGAGGACTTGCAGACCAGTAGCCTTTCCTTCCGTTAGGAATGGAGTCAATCTTAAACAAAATATAATTCTATAACAAAGGACTTTTTGATAATAAAATGAAAAACTCAAATAACAATTTCAACACACACCAGATATTTACAATGAGCAAGAGATAGATATCTCTAATTTTGAAAATAAAATTTTAGGAACTAACCATTTACAGGAAGTTCTATCAGTCCACCATCGAAGTTTTCAAGAATGTAAGTGTTGTTTCCCCTCTCTTCTACAATCTTGTAGGGGCCCAACCATAGTGGATCAAATTTCCCATGCTTGCCTTTGTCTTCTCGCCTGACATCCCATATGAGCACTAAATCTCCTTCCTGAAGATGTCTATTCTTAGCCTTCTTGTCAAACAGAGATTCCATCCTTATTATAGTTTGACAGTTTGGTCCCCACCTGCTCTCTATTCTCGTGAAGCTCCACCAGCTTATTTATTCTTCTAGTCAAGGCATTAGGCTCTTCCTTCGCTTCTTACAGTAACTTAGTGTTGACGGTGCTGGACCCGCCAACAAGTCAAGGGGATCTCCCAGGTATGAATTCCCAATTAGACCTCAGACCATTTGGTGTAGGAGTCCCAGCAGTGGGTCGTAAGGTAATGCCTTGACCATGATGTCGCACAGAGGCAAGTAAGATAACTCTGTCAGTAGAAAGGTTGTGACTGATGCAATGATTCAAGGAATGAGCATGAGAGGTTCCAACACTTCAAAGGGAGACGAAGGTGAAGGTGAGTTCCAGGTTGAAAGGGATCAGTCCCAACTAGGCTAGGAACGCACAACACAAAGGACATTTACAACTTCCAGCAAAGCAGTCGACACGGATGCGACAGTCCAACATACAAGGTAAGATAACCTGAACAGCACTCATAGATCATTCTGAGATGAGTGTGACAGTTGATATAACAAGGTTGAGAGAAAGGTCAGTCTGGTGTCTGGTAGAGTAGTCGACACAGACGGTGACAACATTAATAACATATGCAACGCATTAACAACAAGATTCATATAATTGCAAGTGAATCAATTCATACACAAGTACGTAAGTTAAATAACATATATCATTAAAGCAACCAGAGCAGTCCAACTACAATAAAAACATATGCATGAAAATGTGTTGGCTTTATTATATAAACAAGTGTAAGTCACAATCATACAATACACCATGTAAACCTACTAGCCCTATCAGTAGAACGTTACTGCCACATCCGCCTGCTCCTCCAAAGAGATGTACTAGCTCCGTGCAATGGAGAAGCCAAGGCGCATTACAATACTATCCAAGTCTTCTTCAAGATAGTCTTAGTAGAAGCTTGGCTGACCAAAATCCTATACAATGAGTTATGAGGGACTATTTATAGCAAAGGGCGGGGTGACCCTTAACATTCCCCTTTGTGACTATTCAACTACCCTCATGACTCTTCACCTACTTTATGACTGTTACATTCACTCTTGAGACTTGACTTACACTTGACATGACTCAAAAATACAAAGCACATGTACCAATCTGAAAAGTGGCTTGAACAAGCCAAATTAGACACCACTTTGAAATAGACAACTATAGAAGTCCAACTGCTCGACATCCTCATGTTGATCAATAGTAACATATTGGTGCCAAGATTGGTAGTCTTTGATAGTGTCAATGTGTTTCGCTGTGACATCTGTTTGGAACCTGAACCTTACCTCCATGGCATCCGGATACACTGCTTGGGCTCCTCTGTCCAACTCATCTGAAAGAATGCACAACAATGTCCTCAATGTAGCCAGACTAGTAACATACTTGTGCATGATGTCTGCATTGATAGGAAAGTCTAGATTGGTGGCGACACGCATCAACACGTCGAAGTATGAGCCAAGCTCCTGTTGGACCTACTTCTTGGTCTTCGCTTGGATGAGAGTCGCAAGTGACAAAATCACATATGTGTGCACAACATCTTCCATGCTCTTGAATACTCATGCATGGGAAGCATGTATGTCAGTGATGAATTGCGATAGGTCCTCATAGTTCTGAATCTGACTCCGGATACATGCTTGCAACTCAACCACATTGGCCTTCATCATCTTGGGCAAATGAAGCGAGGCTCCTTTATACTTCATCATCCATGCTTGCATGTTATCAACGACAGCATGTATGTTCTTTAAGATGCAAGCTCTTCTCACACATGGATGCTGCCATCCGTGAAGATGAATGACTGCTTGATGCACGATACTAAACTTGGAGTACAATGCCTGCATAACCATGTCCAAGGACAACACTTCCTCTAGTATCACCTTCTTCAGTTCAGTTCAGTCGGACATTGTCACCAAGTCTCCTCCCTACTTGGCCACTTGTAGTTTCTTCGCCATTCGCTCATTCTCAGCTATGAGGAAGTGAACACTGGAACTAGTGGCTTGGGCATACACTCTAATTTCATCGGCCAAAGCAATTGGGTCCTTGTGCACATCGGTCATGCTCACTTGTTCTTCAACTTGCTCAGGGATGTTTAGTCTTATGGAGTTGGTACTCTTTCAGGTTGCACAACTCTATGTTGAGATTCATCAAAGGAGCTGTCGTGCATCTCTACTTTCGGCTGACCACCAATGATCTCAGTGCATCCTTGGTCATTTGAGACTTGCTCATCATCTGGATGCATTGCAGCTGGCAAGTCAACCTCTCTGTGGTGAGGCATGAGATTAGTGTCATGTTCCAATTCCGGTTGCTCCATGTCTGCATCCAATTGTTCGAAATCCCATTCTATCTCATAAGCAAAGTCTTTCCCCTGCAAGGGCTCACCCTGTTCATCTAATGCCAGCTATTCAGAAGAATCAACTACTTGTATGGGCACTGCTTCGTCTATCTGCATGTGATGCTCCCCCTACTGAATCTATTGTTGTTGGGCTTCCTTATTCTGTTGGCACAACACTTGTTCTTTCCGGAGTTACTCCCTCAGCTCATGCAACTCCTTCTCTATCTCTTCCATTCTCTTCTTATCTCTCTTCCTTTGCGTGATTCTCTTTTCGCGCTGCTACCTATGTTGAATAGCCATAGCTGCTTGTTCTACAAGTGGATTTTCTTTAAACTTGTAGCTTTGTTCCTCCTCCATGCGGTCGACAATCTTTCTCTTTCCTTTGTCGCGCACAGGTATGTTGGGCTCTGCTACCTTGACTGTTGTTGTTACTGATGCTACTGTTGGTGTTTCCTGTGGTGCTGCTTCATGCTGTTGTGCTAACCACTGTATAGAGAAACCGACCTGTTTATTGGGTCTGGAGGAATTATAGCAGTACCTCCAAGAGTCCTCCTCGGACCAATGACATACCCCATGGATTCAACTAAACTGAACTCTCAGGCAATGATCTATCACAATGCAATGTGGGTCATACGGGTTGAAGCTTTGGAGGTCAAATGGGTACTTCTTCATTTGTTATGCTTTGACATCTGCTTGTTTGATGCTCTTGATCTCATATAAACCAATCCGCAACGGAAGAGTGGGCCAAGGTGCCTTCTTCTTCCGTTGCAGTCTTGTTGTCAATCCTGCTGAGATATGATACGTAACTTCCTGCATGATAAGCACATCCAAAGCAAACTTTGGCAGAACATGCAGGGCTTCTCCATGCTAAAAACTCAAATGAACATGTCAGACGATGAGGCATACCAATCTGCAATGTCTAACAATGCCTTCATTGCTTCCTCTAACATGCAAGGCGGATCGTGTTCAAATATCAACCTATACATTGGGGTAACAAAGTGGTTGGATAGCTGTATGATCACTCCTTTGAAGCTACGCTTAGACCATAGCTTGAAGTATGTGTTCACAACAATCTACGCTAGTGACCATGCCCACTCCATGCCCGAGAACTCATGTCAAGCACACACTACATCTAGAATGTAGGGGGACATATAAATCTCTGCATGCATGCCTTCAAGTGACTGTCGAGCCTTCGTGACTTTCTCCTTCAGTTGATGAGCTAGTATGCCAAACCAGTTGCATGGTCTTCCTTCTCTAGCCAATTGGTCCAGCACGACCACCTAAGTTCGAGGGAAGGTCTCAGTGCTTGCTTGCCCACTCAGTCGACTTGTGAATATGACCAAGTATTGGTATTCCTTCCTCAATATCTTCATCTTATAGATTCAGTTAAGGGTCATCTTGAAACGATCTGGCTCCTTTACCCAATCCTTCAGAATATTTCAGGAGCGGCCTCTACCATTGGGAAAGCTAAATAGAGGGGTCATGACAGTCATGGGCTCGTCCATCTTATACATCTCATCGTAGTCTCGTGCCGAGAAGGCTGCAAGCTTTGTCCCACTAACACTACTCAAGGTCATCGTCTCAGGGTCAGTGTGAGAGACAATCCAGTGTATCATATCCACACATGGGAAAGCGAGGTATCTGCATGCAATCCAGTACGAGCCGGACTTATCGATGTTTACGTATACCTGACGGTCTTCAAGGTCTTCACCAAAAGTACCTGTGAATGTTTCATTCACCTCTTGCCACTTCAATTTGATGTCCTTGTCTAGATACAACTTCATATCTTCGTAGATCGGCATGCTAGAGGACACATATTCAACTATTGTTCCAACTGTAACAACATCAATGTCTTGGAATCCTGTTCTCTTGGAAGCCATTGAGACAGATGAACACCTGAAAGATCTAGAAACAAGAAGTCATGCATGGCAAGAAATATGTCAATGAAAACAAAGCAAATCTATGAAGATCACAGCACATACCTGGGGAACTGATGAGAAGGATTGCGCAAATTTCACTGGGAGGCTGAGTGACTGGCTGCCATAACTGTACTAAAGGAAGTCTGGATTGACTAGGGGGCTGAACTGGCTGTTGGATCTAAAAATTGGCAATTCAGTTGGGTAATTGGCAGTTGGAGTTGCACAATGCGCAATCCCAACTGGGGTTACCGCTAGCCCAGGGCAGATTTGCACAAATTTTGGGGCCAAGCAGTCATTGACCTCCAGAAATGTGCAATTCAGTCCAGGAGGTCAGTGTTGGGCCAGATTTCACAAATCTAGAGAGGAAGGTGAGTCTTCCTTCTCCAGATTGCTCAATGTAGCCTTGGTGAAGGCGGAGCCTAGGCCAAGGTTGGCCCAACTCGCCGACGAGCAACTGAAAGCAAGTAAGTCGATGAAATGCATGCCAACACTAAGTGATAGTAGAAGTGATAAACAATGCATGCAAAACATGAATGGAAGATTGAGCAAACAGATCAACATGCATGTGGGTGAGGTCATTCACTGGTTGGGCAAACGTTCGTGCAAAATAGTTTCATGCATGCGAAAACAATGAGATAGCAACCAAAACTGAAACAGATCTAGGACAAGCTAGAATACATGTAAATGACATCAAGCGTTCAAAGAAAACAAGCAAACAATGCTCACACAAGCAAATACACAAAAAGTGACAAAAATGCTGAAAAAGACAAGTTGAGGCCACTTACCCATGAAAAGTTGAGACAGATGTGTCGAAGAGTCCTGGATGTGCTGTGGGATGTGAGAGCTCCAAGATCGATGTGAAAGAATGAGCTCTGATGAGTCGAATAAATAAGTTTGGCCTTATGACGCACATGCCACAAATCTAGGAAAAAACGACACTTGGAAGGAAACTTCTTAAACAACTTTGCATGTAACCCTCGGCTGCTATATATCTGTGAATCATGGGATGCCTTTTGCATGTTGTCTCTTTGTATTCAGGAAGATCAGGTCATGCATGCATGCAAGTCAATTTGCCTTGGTCTTGGGTGGAACTAATCAATCGAACTGTCCATGCATGCCAGTGCTCAATTTCTTGAGAAAAATGTGCATCGCCGAATATAAGCCGGGCAGAGTGCCCAAATGGGATTGCGCAATTTCTGGGCCCAGCAGCTGACTGTTGGCCATATTTGCGCAAATATAGGGTTGAACTGCCTGATGATGGGAAAAATTGTGCAATGCCTGCTGGGAAGGGAGACAGGATTGTGCAATCCTGGAGCCCAATAGCAAAATGTCAGAAGGAATTGCGCAATTCCTAGATGGAAGGGTTGGTTTCCCTCTAGGAATGCACAAATTTCACTGGGAAGCTGCTCAGCCTGCAGCTGGACCAAGTCTGAATGAGCAGCCTATGAAGGAAAATGATCACTTGTGTTGGATAGGTTGCCTTTGTGCAAGGAAAGTACTGAAGCTTGAGTACTTGACAAAGCAAGACAAAGTGTTGTGTAAGGTTGGTAGGGAGGCTCCAAAATAGGCTAAGGAAAAATTTTGGAGGGTGGTTGAAGCCACTACAACACTTGGCGACACACTGGTAGAACTCCATCTCTCTGCATAGACCTTGTTCGTGAAAATCAAGTCTAACACCTCCGGAAGTATTGTTCAGTTCTCAACTCATCTTGGCTTCACACTAGCTTGATTGTAAGATGTAGCATCTACCAGACTCTTGGTCGATTGACACACATTCCAAGCCAAGGCAACACAATTGTTTCGATTGGGGTTGAGGGGTGTATAAGTGCACAAGCAATATAGTCGTCAGAGTCTATGTTTCATCTCTGGTTTTGTTCCACTACCAGTAGGCCTGGACAGTGCCCCAGTGGAGTCACATTTATACACAAGCATGGCTCTGCTGCCAGTGAGCCTGGTCAGTACCCCGGCGGAGTTACTTGCATCACCTCCCTGCGTAGTAAGCCTTTCTCTTCTTTCACCTTATTCATTTTTCATTTTTTCATTTTCAGTGTGCATAGCACTTATTCATTTCAGAGGTAGAAGAGGGATCCTGACTTATTGAGAGCAAAGGATGTTGTTCCAGCAAAGAAGTAGTTTATTATATCTCTAACATGCATGTTAAGGTTTCCCCCCTCACCTTACTCTACTTGACTGAGCTTCCAACGGTTAACCCAAAAACAATCTACTAGAGGAGGTGACACTAGTTAGTGCGCAAGCATTGTGTTCTCACCAAGGTTCACTTCGAACAATACATATTTTCCTTCGATGTATCATGGACTAAGGGTAACAAGTTCATCATACAGAGGCAAGATGACAAATAACCAAGAATTGATAGTTGTACAAGCCCTCTTGTACTTTACCCAACTTGTTTCATGAGCCACACATGGTTTCATGCAACTAACCTATGGACAAAACAAGTGAACGAACTAACAATCAACAAAGAAAAACGAGAGCAAAAGCAAAAGTGAAAGCAAAACAAGTAAACAAACAAGCAAACAAACAAGCAAGCAAACAAAGCAAGCAAACAAAGCATGTAAGCAAACAAGCATGCAATCAAACAACTGAAAGCAAACACTACTCCTACTCCTAAACTAATGGTGCATGGGCTTGATCTCGTGAAGTGATACTTCCAATGCAGCTACCGACGCATTGGTAGACCCATGTGAGTGAAGGCTTGGTTTGCGAGTGACCCATTCATGTGGACTAGCATACAAGAAAGATATAACAATGAAGATACCCACACTTCATGTTTCAAAGTGTCCACGGGACATAAGTGAGTGCATGTGCATGATGGACAGTTTATGGATTTATCATGTTGCTTTGTGACACTATGTGCAACTTTGAAGCACAAGCACACTCTTGACTGTGACATTTAAGCAAACTAAAGAAACAAAGATAACATGCATTGCGCACAAGTGCTTGCAATATAAGACTCCTCCAATGCATGAGCAATGGGATCGTGCAGTTCGAGTGGAAGAAGTGTGATTTGAGTGTTATATTGATCTTGAGTGCATACAGATGAGTGATGAGGAGCCTCGAGTGTTTGAACAATTTCCTGATCAGAAGCGAAATCAATCTTAGGATAGCAAGGGCCTGACATAACCGTCAGCTCAGGCTCAAGTGACTTGATGGTCTATGGGATTTTGACCTCATTGACAGATGGATCTTCGTAGACCAGTGGCTTAGACGGATTGACAATGAGTGAATCAACATCGTGATGGGATGATGAGGTTAAGATATCACGACAACCAAGATCATAAAATTCAGAATGATGGTCGACATCCTCATGATTTGATGAATCACACATAGGGTTAGATGAGAACGAAGGATGTTCACTCTGCATTTCTGGAAAGAGAAAATGAAGGATAAGGTGGATCTTTAATGAATAACTTATCCTCTGTGTTGTCAAATGATGGTTTAGCATCTGGTGAGTCATGCGAGTGATCAACAATGGGTGCATCCGTAGATGATGAAACACATACAAAATCATGGATGGCAAGTTCACCAAAGAAGCTAGGAAGGAACGGAGGGGACTCGGACGGAAGGGAGTCATCCTTCACTGAGTGTTGATGTTCAAGCTCCCACTCACACTCTTGATGAATGACAAAACGTGTTGGTTGTGCAACACCAACTCCGTCAGTGGGTTGTTCCTCATTCACAACAAGTGGAGTGTCTGAAATGGATGAACATAAGACAACATCATCTGGAGGAACACCTGGGTGCAAAGATGGAGGTCAAAAAAAGGAATGCATATGAGAACTCAAAGGAATCACAACCAACTCTGCACAAAAATTGAGTGGAGTGATGTTGGGAGGGTGCAAAGGTTGAACAGGTGTACAAACATGATCCTCAACATCACTGGGTGATGGTGGAACTATTGAATGAGAGGGAGGCGGACAATCTGTTGAGACAGTGCCTGCTCCCACATGAGATTGTGCAGTTCCATTAATGAAGAATGTTGAGCGAGGATTGACATCAAGCCTCCTCTTGGGATGAGCATATTTCTTAAGACAGTACTCGAATCGGTCCTAGAGGTAAGCGAACTTCATCTGGCTCTTCGGAGCTTGAAACTGTAAGTCACAGAAGCATTGCCAAAAATAAATAACAGATCCATGCGGAGCTCTCCATTGTTGTAACAATTTTCGGTCAATATGGTTTGGATCAAAATGATAGAACATGTCTTCAATAAGATCACAAAAGTGCTCAAATGAGTGTACAGTGTCAGCCGATAGGCTAAGCACCAAACGAAATGGAGCTTCACGAAGTGTGAATGCAAGTAGCAAACTAGCCTGTTCGTCAGTAAACTCATCTTCCTCATGAATCATGAAAATAAAGTTTTATAAGTACTCAGGCCAAGCCGCTTCACCTTCGCCATCGTACATGTGAGTAGACAAGAGATCAAAAATCTTCCCCAAGATGGAGAAATCTTCACGATCAAAAAACACCTTGGGGGAAGAAGAATGCAAGATTCCATAAAAGATATGTAAAGGTTCAAAATTGGATGAGGCGACATAGCATGTCATCAAGCCCTCCTTCTAGCGCCAGAAATGTTAATGGTGTTGGACCCTTCAACATGTCAAGGGGATCTCCCCGGTAAGAAGTCCCAATTAGACCTCAGACTGTTTGGTGTAGGAGTCCCAACAGTGGGTCGTAAGGTAATGCCTTGACCATGATGTCGCATAGAGGCAAGTAAGATAAATATGTTAGTAGCAAGGGTGTGAGTGATGTAGTGAGTCAAGGAATTAGTATGAGAGGTTCCAACACTTCAAAGGGAGAGGAAGGTGAAGGTGAGTTCTAGGTTGAAAGGGATCAGTCCCAACTCGGCTAGCAACACACAACACAAGGGACATGCACAGCTTCCAACAGAGCAGTCAACATGGATGCAGCAGTCCAACATACAAGGTAAGATAACCTAAACAACACTCATAGATTAGTTCGAGATGACTGTGACAGTTGATATAACAAGGTTGAGAGAAAGGTATGTATGGTGTCTAGTAGAGCAGTCGACACGGACGGTGACAACATTAACAACATATGCAACACATTAACAACAAGATTCATATAATTGCATGTGAATCAGTTCATACACAAGTACGTAAGTTAAATAACATATATCATTAAAGCAACCATAGCAGCCCAACTACAATAACAACATATGCATGAACATGTGTTGGCTTTATTATATAAAGAATTGTAAGTCACAATCATACAATACACCATTTAAACTTGCTAGCCCTATCAGTAGAACGTTACAGCCACATCTTCCTGCTCCTCCAAAGAGATGTACTAGCTTCGTGCAGTGGAGAAGCCAAAGCGCGTTACAATACTGTCCAAGTCTTCTTCAAAATAGTCATAGTAGAAACTTGGCTGACCAAAAGCCTATACAATGAGTTATGAGGGACTATTTATAGCAAAGGGTGGGGTGACCCTTAACATTCCCCTTTGTGATCGTTCAACTACCTTCATGACTCTTCACCTACTCTATGATTGTTACATTCACTCTTGAGACTTGACTTACACTTGACATGACTCAAAAATACAAAGCACATGTACCCATGTGAACAATGGCTTGAACAAGCCAAACTAGACACCACTCTGACTTATACAACTATAGAAGTCCAACTGCTCGACATCCTCATGCTGATTAACAATAACATATTAGTGCCAAGATTGGTAGTCTCTGATAGTGTCCATGTGTTCTGCTATGAGATCTGTCTGGAACCTGAACCTTGCCTCCATGGCATCCAGGTACACTGCTTGGGCTCCTTTGTCCAACTCATCTGAAAGAATGCGCAACAATGTCCTCAATGTGGTTGGACTAGCAACATACTTGCGCATGATGTCTACATTGATAGACAAGTTTGGACTCGTGGCAACGCGCATCAACTCGTGGAAGTATGAGTCAAGCTCCTATTGGACCTGCTTCTTGGTATTCGCTTGGGTGATAGTCCCAAGTGATGGAATCACATATGTGTGCACAACATCCTCCATGCTCTTGAATACTCATGCATGGGAAGCCTATATGTCAGTGATGAATTGTGGTAGGTCCTCATAGTTCCAGATCTGACTCCAGATATGTGCTTGCAACTTAACTGCATTGGCCTTCATCATCTTGGGCAAATGAAGTGGGGCTCCTTTATACTTCATCGTTGCTGCCTACATGTTATCAACAACAGCATGTATGTTCTTCAAGATGAGAGTTCTCCTCACACATGGATGTTTCCATCCATGAAGATGATGACTGCTTGATGCACAGTACTGAACTTGGAGTACAATGCCCTCATAACCGTGTCCAAGGACAAAACTTCCTCCAGTATTGCCTTCTTCAATTCAGCTCAGGCGAACATTGTCACCAAGTCTCCTCCCTACTTGGCCACCTATAGTTCCTTCGCCATTCACTCATTCTTAGCTATGAGGAAGTGAACATTGGAGCTAGTGGCTTCTACATACACTCTAGTTGCATCGGCCAAAGTAGCTGGGTCCCTGTGCACATTCGTCATGATCACTTGTTCTTCAACTTGCTAATGGGATGTTCAGTCTTCTAGAGTTAGTCCTCTATCAAGATGCACAACTCTATGTTGAGATTCATCAAAGGAGCTATTGTGCATCTCTGCTTCTGGCTGACCACTAAGGATCTCAGTGAATCCTTGGTCATTCGAGACTTGCTCATCATCTGCATGCATTGCAGTGGGCAAGTCGACCTCTCTATGGTGAGGCAAGAGGTCAGTGTCATGTTCCAATTATGGTTGCTCCATGTCTGCATCCAATTGTTCGAAAGCCCATTCTATCTCATAAGCAAAGTCTTTCTCCTGCGAGGGTTCACCCTGTTCACCTGATGCCAGTTGTTCAAAAGAATCAACTACTTGTATGGGCCCTGCTTCATCTGTCTGCACGCAATAAGCCCCCTGCTAAATCTGTTGTTGTTGCGCTTCCTTATTCTGTTGGTTCAGCTCGTGTTCTTTCTGTAGTTTCTCCCTCAGCTCATGCAACTCCTTGCTTGTCTCTTCCATTCTCTTCTTATCTCTCTGCCTTCACAAGATTCGCTTTTCGCGCTGTTGCCTCTTATGTTCAATAGCAATAGTTGCTTGTTATACAAGTGGATCTGCTTTAAACTTGCAACTTTGTTCCTCCTCCATGAAGTCGACAATCTTTCTCTTTCCTTTGTCTCGCACAGGTATGATGGGTTCTGTTGCCTCTGTTGTTGTTGTTACTGCTACTAGTGCTCGTGTTTCTCGTGGTGCTGCTTCATGCTGTTGTGCTAACCACTCTACGATGAAATTGACTTGTTCATTGGGTCTGGAGGAATTGTAGCAGTACCTCCATGAGTCCTCCTTGGCCCAACGATAGACCCCATGGATCCAACTGAACTAAACTCTCATGAAGTGATCTCTCACAATGCAATGTGGGTCATACAGGTTGAAACTTCGGAGGTCAAACGGATACTTCTTCATTTGTTCTACTTCAACATCTGCCTGTTCGATGCTCTTGATCTCATATAACCCAATCCGCAATGGAAGAGTGGGCCAAGGTGCCTTCTTCTTCCACTGCAGTCTTGCTGTCAATCCTGCTGAGATATGATACGCAACTTCCTGCATGATAAGCACGTCCAAAGAAAACTTTGGCAGAACATGCGGAGGCTTCTCTGCGCTAAACACTCGGATGAATGTGTCAGACAGTGAGGCATACCAATATGCAATGTCTAACAATGCCTTCATCGCTTCCTCTGACATGCAGAGTGGATCCTATTCGAATATCAACCTATACATCGGGGTAACAAAGTGGTCGGACAACCGTATGATCACTCCTTTGAAGCTGCACTCGAACCATAACTTGTAGTATGTGTTCACAACAGTCTCCGTCGATGACCATGCCCACTCTATGCTCGGGAACTCATGTTGAGCACAGACTGCATCCAGAATTTAGCTGGACATATAAATCTCTGCATGCATGCCTTCGGGCAACTTCGAGCCTTCGTGACTTGCTCCCTCAGCTGATGAGCCAGTATGCCGGACCAGTTGCGTGGTATTCCTTCTCTAGCCAGTTGGTCCAGCGCAACCACCCAAGTCTGAGGGAAGGTCTCAGTGCTTGCTTGTCCACTCAGTCAACATGCGAATATAATGAAGTATTGGTATGCCTTCCTTAATATCTTTGCCTTATAGATCTAGTTAGGGGTCATCTTGAAACGAGCTGGCTTCTTTACCCAATCCTTCATAATATCTCTGGAGTGACCTCTGCCTTTGGGCAAGCTGAATGGAGGGGTCATGATAGTCATGGGCTCATCCATATTATACATGTCATCGTAGTCTCATGCCCAGAAGGTTGCAAGCTTCATCCCACTGACACTGCTCAAGGTCATCGTCTTAGGGTCAGTGTGAGAGACGATCTAGTGAATCATATCCGCACATGGGAATGCGGGGTATCTGCATGCAATCCGGTACATTCCGGACTTATGGATGTTTACATACACCTAATAGTCTTCACGTTCTTCCCTAAAGTACCTAGGAATGTTTCATTTGCCTCTTTCCACTTCAGTTTGATGTCCTTGTCTAGATACAACTTCGTATCTTCATAGATCGGCATGCTAGAGGACACCTATTCAACTGCTATTCCAACTACAACAACATCAGTGTCCTGGGATCTTGTTCTCTTGGAAGCCATTGAGACAGATGAACACCTGAAAGATCTGGAAACAAGCAACCATGCATGGCAAGAAATATGTCAGTGAAAACAAAACAAATCCGGGAAGGTCACAACACATACCTGGCGAACTGATGAGCAAGATTGCGCAAATTTCACTGGGAGGCTGAGTGACTGGCTACCAGAACTGCACTAAAGGCAGTCTAGACTAATTGGGGGGCTGAAATGGTTGTTGGATCTAAAAATTGTGCAATTCAGTTGAGCAATTGGCAGTTGGGGTTGCATAATGCGCAATCCCAACTTGGGGTTATTGTTGGCCCAGGGCAGATTTGCGTAAATTTTGGGGCCAAGTAGTCACTGACCTCCAGAAATGCACAATTCATTCCAGGAGGTCAGTGTTGGTCTAGATTGCACAAATCTGGAGAGGAAGGTGAGTCTTCCTTCTCCAGATTTCTCAATGCAGCCTTGGTGAAGGCAGAGATCAGGCCAAGGTTGGCTCGACTCGTCGACGGGCAACTGAAAGAAAGTAAGTCAATGAAATGCATGGTGACACTAAGTGATAACAGAAGTGATAAACATTGCATGCAAAACATGAATGGAAGATTGAGAAAACAGATAAACATGCATGTGGGTGAGGTTGTTCACCGGTTGGGCAAATGTTCGTGCAAAACAGTTTCTTGCATGTGACAACAGTGAGATAGCAACCAAAATTGAAACAGTACTAGGACAAGCTATAATACATGTAAATGAGAGCAGACATTCAAATAAAACGAGCAAACAACACTCACACAAGCAAATAGACAAAAAGTGATAGAAATGCTGAAAAATATAAGTTGAGGCCACTTACCTGTGAAAAGCTGAGTCGGATGTGTCGGTGTTACAGATCCATTTGCGCACATCAACCCCAACTTAAAGATTGATACTCTTAGGGCCCATCAACCCCTAATGTAGTTTTTACATGCCCTAAATAAGTTAGTCATCAAAATGCCTCACTTCCCAAGAAGTTCCATCACTGAAAACATCCAAAAACTACCTCTAAGAAGATCAGCGCAGGTAGGCCTTCATTAGGGTGCGCTGCAATGCAAACCATACACTAATAGGGTGCTATGCAGCGCATTTGGTTCCTCTTTGGCCTGTGCTAGGCAAATTTGAGTGAACTTCCGTGAGGGTTTGAAGATTCCTTATCCATTGGATGCCTCTAGAAGTTTCTCAAAACTACCCACTCCTTTGAGTTCACATTTGGATGAGGAAGGGAGTTAAGGAACATCAATCCCCTTATCCCTTCTTCCATGGAACTTATTTCTAAAAATAGGAGGGCATTCATTATCACCATTGATGGCATAACCTCCTTCATTCACCTATAAATAGATCACTAATCTAAGAGATCAGGGATTGGAAATTATTGAATAGGGGGGAGATGTTGTTGATGTGATTTTTGAGTTGATTGCAAGTATTTTAATGATGTCAAAGTGTCTTTCTTGCTGTGAGGAGAGGATGGGATTGAACTGGAGGAATGATGCTGAATCAGGCAAATTGGGTTGTAATTCTTCCTTTTATTAATAAAGTGTTCAAAGCTTTTTCAATATGCTTGTATTATCTTTTGATGCTTTCATATGCTTATCATGTACTTGATTCCATGCTATATTTAATCAATAGATCATTATCATATTCTTTGTTGGGTTCTTGTTTCTATCTGTGTGCAGGTACTTCTCAAGCGGCTTAAGTACGGGAAGGAGCAACATAATCGGTCAAGGGAGAAAAGGAACCAATAAAAGCTACAAGTAGGTTCTCTATTCTCTTATTTTATCTATTGTTTATAGAAAAGGTAGAGAATTCTTTGTGTTGTTGTTTCTAGATTAAGCTACTAGTCTAGAGGGATTAGGTGTTTATCCAAGAATACTAAAACTTCCCAAAACAGTCGGAGAGTCGTGGATGTTTTGTGGGATATTAGAGCTCCAAGATCGATGTGAAAGAATGAGCTTTGATGAGTCAAATAAATAAGTTTGGCCTTGTGATGCACATGCCACAAATCTAGGAAAAAGTGACACTTGGAGAGAAACTTCAAAAACAACTTTGCATGTAACCCCGGCTGCTAAAAATAGCTCCCTGAATCATGGGATGCCTTATGCATGTTGTCTCTTGCTATTTCAGGAAGATCAGGTCATGCATGCATGTAAGTTAAGTTGACTTGGTCCCAGGTGGAACTGGTCAACCCGACTGTCCATGCATGCCAGTGCTCAACTGCTTAGGAAAAATGTGCATTCCTGCCTATAAGTTGGGCTGAGTGCCCAAAGGGGATTGCACAATTTCTGGGCCCAGCAACTGACTACTGGCCAGATTTGTGCAAATCTTGGGTTGAACTCCCTGATGATGGGGAAAATTACGCAATGCCTGCTGGGAGGGCAGACAGGATTGCGCAATCCTGGAGCCCAACAACAGACTGTCAGAAGGAATTGCACAATTCCTGGAGGGAAGGGCTGGTTTCCCTCCAAGAATGCGCAAATTTCACTGGGAAGCTACTTAGCCTGCAGTTGGACCAATTCCGGATGAGCAAGTTTTGAAGGAAAAGGATCACTTGTGTTGGACAAGCTGCCTTTGTGAAAGGAAAGTACTGAAGCTTGAGTACTTGATTAAGTAAGACAAAGTGTTGTGTAAGGTTGGTGCCTCCAAAATAGGCCAAGGAAAAATTTTGGAGGGTGTTGTAGCCACTACAACACTTAGCTACTAGCATTGCTAATTGGATAGGGAAGACAATAGCCTTGCCATATACTAGCTCAAAAGGAGATTTCCCAGTGGATCTTTTGGGTGTTACACAGTTAGCCCACAGAGAAAACTTTAGTTGAGAGTCCTAGTTCCTTTGATTTTTAGTGATGGTCTTCTTTAGAACTCTCACCATAGTTTTATTAGAAGACTCAACCAAGCCATTCACTTGAGGGTAGTATGTAGTGGAGTGTCCAATAACAATGTTGAATTTGTGGCAGAAGTTGGTGAACTTGGCATATTTGAAGACATGTGCATTATTAGTGATGATTTTAAAAGGACACCCAAAGCAGGACAATATGTTCTCCTCCATGAATTTTATCGCCACTGAATCAATAGAATTCCTGGCTAGGATAGCCACTACCCACTTGGTAAAATGGTCATTGGTTGTTAAAATCCACTTGTGTTGGCCGCTAGAAGGTGGGTTGATTTCTCCAATGAAGTCAAATCCCCATTGTCTAAAGGGTTCCTCTACATGCACAGGAATCAGGGGGAGAGAAGCAAGCTTTTGTCTTTCAGCAAACAACTACATTTTTGGCATGATTTGACTTGAGAATAAACATCTCCAAATAGCGTGGGCTAGTAAAATCCTGCCTTGAGGATTTTGTGTGTTGTTGCCTTCCAATTGTAGTGTCCTCCATAGACTCCCCATGGAAAACCTCAATCACTTCACGGGTTTCTCCCTCAACCACACATAGCAACAAAACCCTTTCAAGTCCTTCTAATAGAGTAGTCCATTAGATATAATATATTTATGTGCCTGTAATCTCAGACTCCGGTATCTAGATTTATCTAGTCCCAATGAGCATCTTAGGAATAAGAGGTGATGAAAAATGTTCTTATACTTGGGAGATCCCTCGTATTTGCAATAGATCTTCTGCTCAGCTGTTTTGATTTTGCTATGTTCATCCTCTGGGTTTCCCTCCTCTGTGATTAGTCGTATTCCTAGATCTTGGCAGTTGGATTCAGACAAAATCTTGGCCAACCCCTGTCCTTTGATGAGTTTGGTAGGCTTCATTTCGAGCTCATATTCCTGTATTTTAGTTATCCATCTACCCCTCTTCCCTTCGATGTCTCCTTGCACTAGAATATCTTTGACTGTAGTCGTTGGGACAAACGCTGTGATTTTGGATTGCAACATATGCATACGAAACGACTTCAGCACCTTGACTAGTGCATAAGTGTGTTTCTCCAATATATCATACTTCATCTCAGCATCCCTCAGCACTTGGCTAAAAAAGGAAATAGGCTGCTCGTAACCATCTTTATTTTTTTGTAACAACACAACAACAATGGTATGTCAAGAGGTGAAAGAAAAGATGTAGAAGGACACTGAATAATCGGGGCTGACTAGCACTAGGGCCTCAGCTAAAGCTTCCTTGATCCTAGTGAAAGAATCACGGGGGATAGAGCTCCACTTAACTTCATTCTCCTTCTTGAGCATATCTGTGATACCTTTAACTATCTCAGTGTAGTTGGGTACGAACAGCCTTAAGAAATTTATCCTCCCCAAAAAGGCTTGGACTTCTTTCTTGTTTCTAGGCAAGGGAATGAGGTCGTTGGCTTTGACTCATTCCGAATCAATATTCGCCCCTTCCTGTGATACTATGTGACCAAGCAGCTTCCCCTCATTGAGGGCAAATTGAGATTTCTTCGAATTCAGAGAGAGGCCATACCTTCTGCACTTCTCGAAAGAGAGTTTTAAATGGAGGATATGCTCTTCATTAGTATTAGAAAAGACAGTGATGTTGTCCAAGTAAAATACCACAAATTTATCTTGCTTTCCCACGAAATCTATGTCCATAGATCTCTAGAAGGTGGATCTTGCATTTATTAACCCAAATGGCATGCAAGCGTACATGAAGGTCCCCCACGGGGTGGTGAAAGCAGTCTTTTTCTGGTCCTCGGGGTGGACCGCTACTTGGTTATATCCTAAGAATCCGTCCATCATGGATATTCTAGCCACACCCACTACCTTTTGCAATATATTATCCATCTTGGGTAGAGGGAATTTGTCTTTTAGGGATGCCCTGTTTAAATTTTGGAAGTCCACGCACAGCCTTATCTCCTCGTTCTTCTTCCGGACATGGACCAAATTAGCCACCCACTCAGAGTATCCTAGAGGAACTATGATTTTGGCCTGAAGCAACTTCCTTGCCGCCTTTTCAATGGAGGGGAGTAAGAGTGGGTTTATTTGTCTGAGTTTATGTTTACATGGCTTTATCCCACTCTTTAGAGGAATATTATGTTGAATAATATTTGTGTCAAATGATTTCAAACCATCATAAGACCAAGAAAATACATCTTTGTAAGTTTTGAACATATCTAAATCCCTCTGTCTGTATTGCAGGGGACTCCTTTTAACAGCTTGATCGTCTGGGGTTCCTCCTCTGATATGATGTTGCAGTCTCTGACTTTCTCATCCTTCTATGGGGCCATTGGTTTGGACATTATGTCGTCTTTATTGAAAAGTATTTCTAGTGGAACAAATCCACGAGAGATGGTGTTCCCTTTTAGTTGCAAATTTTTTGCCCAGCCACTCTGTCTTTCCACGGAGTGGCTTCTTGTTCTGCTTCTTCTTATTCTTGATTGATGGTGGAGTGGGCAAACTCCCCAATGACTTCTATGAATCTTTTTACTTGCTCGTCATCTTCGAATACCTACTAGTGTTTGACATTATCAGTTATTGATGGCGTGTGTATGACTTCTATCTCATATCTAAAGAGTGGATTCTGTGGGGACCTAAAAGTGCTTGCAGCTACCACAAGAGAGTTAGCCATCATGTTTTCTTCCCTGGGCAGAAACTGGATGTTAAACGCCAGGAAGAAATTTTCGATTAAGTCCCACACTTCATTTCAATACGTCCTTAGCCTGGGGTGTTTGGCTTGACATTGGTCTCGGATTTGCTTCACGACCAACTCAAAATCTCCATAGACCAATAGGCATTCAATGTTCATATTTCTCGTCATTTGTAACCCCAGGAGCAGTGCTTCGTACTTCGCTACATTGTTGGTTGCCTCAAATTCGAGCTTGAAAGAGAGGGGTATCATGCTGCCTTCTAGAGATACCAACAATGTTCCAGCTCCGTTCCCATATTTTGAGTTTGCTCCATCGAAGTATAACTTCCATACCTCGTTTTCATTTAAATGCTAGTATTTCAACTACCTTGTCAAGTGTACTAATGTTTCTTCTAAGAGGTTCTCATATTATTCTAAGAATAAGCAGGAGATGTCACTGTTTTTCCCATGCACTGGGAAGTTCTATGAGCCTTTAGCTGGGGTCATGGTTTTCACAAATGGGATTCTCTGTACAACCTTCTTTGCTCACCTCCAAAAGTGGGAATGGTGGCATAAGTAAGATCTAGCTTGATAGAGCCACCCACCTTGGAACCCCAAGATCTAGATAAGAGCATTCCAAAGCAAGGAGGTATGTCTACCACCACTATATCCATGACCACACTCTTCACTGGGATCTGAGCCAAGTTTACCACCAAATCCTTTATCATGCCTGAGCACTTGACTCTCTTGGAATCAAAGGAGTACAAGTCTTTGTATGGTCTGGTGATCTCCAAACCCAATTGTTCCATTACTGATAATGGCATGAGGTTGTGTGAAGCTCCTGAATCCAGCATGCAGTTATGCAGCAAAAGGTTATGGATCACCAAAGTCACATAAAAAGGTGCAGTAGAGGGATCTAACTCTTCCACATGCGGCCCACAAACAACCATTAGCCTTTCCTCCTAAAGGTTTAAACTATCATGGGATGGTGCTGAGCCAGTTGGGTGCATGAATTGGGAGGCTTGAGCTTTGTAATGAGGTTTCTTTAAGAGCTCAGTCAAAGGAACAAGAATTTTTACCTTTTCCAGCTCCTTTTGGAGATTGAACGTATGTTGGGCCTTTTCTACATCTCCATGCTCTGTTATTTCTCCCTTCCCGATGGTAGTTGTCATCGGAACAGGTGCCTCTTTTTTTGTGTGTCCCTGAAGACCATTGCTTTCTTTATTTTCTGAGACTCTGTCTTGGGTGGGTCAGGATGTAACTTACCCTTCCCTTTGTCTAGGGCTAGAGGAACCACTTTGGGAGCAGTTTCCCCTTGCTGTTCTGGTTCTCTTGTCCTCTTCTTCGAAGATATTAGATTATACTTACATTGTGACTGTGTTTTCATGAACTCTGCAAACTTTCTACAATAATAATCCATATCTTCTTCCTCTGTCATTGCTTCTATGTGATGACTAGCCTCCTGGTGAGCCATATTCTCATGTTCCTCTTCAGCAAAACCAACATATATATTGCCCTGCATCTCTTGAGTATCCGATGATTGTTCGTCGGGCTATCTTCCAAGTATAAGGGGTGAGGAATCTAATCCAGTTGTTCCTTTCTTTCCCTTGGAAGTAGTTGTTGTGGTGGCCTTCTATATTGCTGGTTATAGCCCTGGTTGTTGACTTGATAATTCTGCCTAGAGAGGTTCTTGTTCTCGATTTCGAGCTTCCCAACCTTTTGTGATAAACTCTTGATGAGTTTATCTAGATCATCCCACTTTGTGTATGATGATTCCGCAACTCGACCAGAGGAGGATGCCTCTTCTTTTCCTCTTTTGGGTTCAACAAATTCTTGCTTTTCCCTCAACATCCCTTCCAAGGCTATATTTTCTTCCACTTCGAGAGCATTGATCTAAAGTTGGTCCAAAGTGGTAGATTTCCTTTCTCTCAGGGTAAAACCAACATCAGAGTCAAAGGCTCCCAAGAAAACCACTTGAGCTACAGCTGGGGGAGGCTTTATGTTAGCTGGTAGGTTATTGAACTACTTACTAAATCTTTTGATAAATTTTGTAGTATCCTCTTTCGGATTTTTCCTTATTGCATTGAACTCAGTAAGGAGGTACTCATGGTTCCTATTTTATCCCCATTTATGGGTGAAAGAGTTTTCAAGTTGCTCCAATGTAGTGATGGAGGCATTACGCAAGGATTTGAACCATTTTCTAGCCTCTCCATTGAGGGATTGTACAAACAATCTCATAACCACATCTAATTGTTCCACATTTATGTTCTCGGAAAAAGCACTAAAGGTTTCAATGTGACTTTCTGTCGTGTTATCATCTTCCCCATTGAACCTAGGTAGATGCTTTAGGTATTCTTGGCGCATTGCACTCAGAGGTTGAGGAAGGTCAAGAGGTGCATATTTATTGAGCAAAAAGTCTGGGAGAGCCATCTGGACTAGTGGAGGGAGATTCCAATTTGCTTGAGGGATTGAGGTTAAGACCACAGGGACTGTAGGGGAAGGAGGGTATGTCAGGGCATTATGAGTAAGTCCTGAATACTGAGCAGCAACAAAATGAGAGCTGGAAGAGGGAACTTCGAAGGCCGGGGAGATGGTAGCACAGTTTGGGGGAGTTTTCTCTTTCTAGACTTTCTTAAAAATCAAATTTTCAGGGTTAGATACAAATGGAGCTTTCTGCTGGGATGTATATGAGCGAGTATGAGGCCTTTTAAAAGCAAGGGTTATGAATGATAATGAGAGGTTTGTGGAGTTTCCAAGGTGATGAACACAATCATAACAGACTTTCATCACCTATTCAAAGAGTGTTTCAGCTTGTCGTATCCCAAGGGAAAGAATCCTTCAATAAGCTCCCCGGCAACGACACCAAAAGATGTTGTATTTCCCAGAGACAACCTTGGATTGCTTCAAGGCCAATGCCTGGGCACATATAAAATGGTGTGATGATTTACAGGATACTGGAGACAACACTTATGATCTATAGATACATATGTACATAGGAAATAGATTGGTTCATTAATCCAAAGAAATAAAACATGGATTTCTGGTACTTCTTCACACGTTCAGATCTCAGAAATAAGCATAAAAATAGTGGAGGCTAAGAGCTTCAAGGTATTACAGCTAATAATATTTTGCAGAGTGTGTGAGAGAGGAAAATAGAGAAGAGTAACTCATCACATAGAGCATAAGGCTTCAAGACTTC
Source organism: Pinus tabuliformis (assembly GCA_031772625.1). Classification (NCBI taxonomy): domain Eukaryota; kingdom Viridiplantae; phylum Streptophyta; class Pinopsida; order Pinales; family Pinaceae; genus Pinus; species Pinus tabuliformis. Next base: position 596,198,080 of record CM062810.1, on the reverse strand, counting down.
TATATTTAACACACAAAGCTTGAGACATTAAGGATTTCTATGCTTATTTGGGCTACAAGCAGAAATAATGAATGAAAGGGGAGCTGAGAGCTATGATTCATGTGCTGCAGATTTAAATATCTAATCTCAATATTCCTCACAGGAATATACATAAACAATGTTCAGACAAATGAATCTGTGAAACAATTATAGGAATTTGCATTAACATATAGATACTAATGAATATGTGAAGGAGCTTGAAACACATCTAGCAACAATAATTACATGAATTCAGGGAAGAAGCATGGACATAAAAATGAGTTAAACAAAGGGGAACACATACTGTAATCCTTTGAAGAGGGAATCACCATTGTTTCCTTGATATTCTGAAAAGATCTGTATTACAAAGGAGATACAGTTTGAAAATATAACATGTAGTGTTTTCTCTAGAATTTTTGAACCTCAATTAAGTCTTGCTTTCCCCTATTTATCATAGGGGAGTAAGAAGCTACATTACAGCAAAAATATCTATCTCTAGACTCAATTGTCAAGTTGATTAGCTATATCAGTCCTGAACAACTCTGTGGCCCAAAAAAAAGATTACAAAAAAAATAAATGCCTCCTTGAAGGAAAGGCGTGTTATAATAACACAACTCAGTCAATAACAAGATAGACAAGTAAATGTAAGTCTCTGTGCCCCGTCCTATGATCGCATCAGGCTATAGTTTGTTCATGGTATGGCCCTTTGTGCTGCTCGACTGACCCCGTCGCTTTTGCCTTTACTGCTGAGGTGCCTTGATCTGTTGAGATGGGGGTTGGGTCGTCTGTGGGTGTTTTTTGTTGCAGTCTCATTCTATGTAGAGGGACGAGGCTCCATACTGAGCCTTTAACCTTTCTGAGTCCCTAATACCTCCCCCTTGCTTTTCCATGCTCCATTAAGGTCCCTAGTTGCCGGCTCATCTGCCCATTTAAACTTTGTATTGCGCTTATCAGTGCATTAATGTGGTAGGTGATAATCATTCCATGAAACGACATAGGCGCAAGATTTTTCTCTGAAACAAGTGAAAACAGGCGTTTTCGATTTCCCCTTAGCCCCATTCATCATAGTCCCTTTTATATGGATTTATTTATATAACTAAGAGACTGGACCAAGCGCTTAGCCTTAAGGGCGCTAAGGCTCTCAATTGTTGTGCGAGGGAGCCTTTTCCTTTATAACCTGAAATGCCATTGTTTTCACTTTGCACCACATTGGATGATATCCTGGATGTGAAATATCTATACAATAAAACACATAACCTATCGCATCCGGGGGGTCCCTTTCCTTATCACAACCGCAGCCGACGAGGAAACACAGTGGAAGTGAAGCTTTACATCGTGCGATCACCGATTGCGATGAACTTGCTAATGTCATCACTGCCATGTGTCTCTCTGCGAGTGGTGACACGTGGCATCCAAAAACAGCCCCATAGGACCCCTAAAAATGCCAAAAACAAGTGACACGTGTCCAACCGCCACATCATTCTCCGTACGCGCCACATCGCTGGTGACATCAGCTTCCATGTCAGCTCGGTGGACTAATCAGAGGCTGCCAAGTGGCCCCTTGGAGGAGAGAGAAAGTGGCCTGCCCAACCCTATTTTTGCAGGAATTTCCTTTGTATTTGAAATTCTGCCCTCCTCGGTGATTTTGTTCTATATCGCAATATCGACGATTTTCAACAATTTGTGACTACAACCTCTACCAATTGTCGATGCCACGTGGAAGAGAGAGAAAGGGGAGGCCTGACCCTCGTTTTGTCAGCATTTTCCTTTGTAAATTGTTTTCTCGACCCCCCCCCCCCCAATGATGTTACACAAAAATCACAAATCGACGGTTTGTAGGTCTTTAAAGTTTTTAGAACCCGCTAATATGCCAAACCGCGGGACTACCATGATGTGGGGTCGTTGGGATGTGGAATTGTGCCACGTGGAGGAGAGAGAAAAGGGGAGGCCCGACCCCTGTTTTCCCATGATTTTATTTGTTAACACTTTCCATCCCCTCCCCGACGGTGCAACATAATATCGCAGTATCAACCCCCTGCATGTTTTGGAGTATGTCATAACTAATGAACTGTTGGGATTGGGATACGCCGATTATGTGATAAAAGTTGTGCTCAGACTCGCTGACCATCGATATGTGATATCAGTGATTAGCGGATCGTTGTTCCTTCCAGAATCAGTGCTCCTAACCCGCCTGGACCCGTCGACGCTAATATGCGATTATGATCGGCCCTCCGGACCTCTGATTGCGATTTGCTTCCACACTTAGTCATTTTCTGGGTTTGCTTGACTTTTCCAAGGTAGACTTAAAAATGCCTTAACTTTTGCTCCAGGAGTCCATTTTTGGACTTCCATATATCGTTGGAATGCTCTTTCTGAGCACTATGCAATTGAGAGGGTCTAATTTGGCTCTGATAGCTTATGTGGCCTAGGACAGAGGCTCCAAAATTCACTGCTCTTGGGAAACCTTGGCCAATTGAAACCCACAATGCAGTGAGTGACAACACTAGTGATAATGGAAGCAAGCATTAACATGCTTTTTAAAGGCATAAGAGGAAGTCTCGAAAAAAAAATATTTATTTTTTTGCAACAAATACTATCCTTACTAATAGTGGGATGAGGCAAGACAATGAAACTAGTATCTAATTCTCCCTCACAACTTCACATTTTAAGTTGCAAAATGGCATCTTCAACTACATGTTCTTGTTTAAGTAACTATTCAATTGCATATGGGCATGGATATTACACTAGAATTGTGGCAAGTTTATCAATTTCCAATATTGTCCTCTTGATGCTTATCTCTAGCTTCTGCTCCTCCATGTGGGGCACAATTTATGGAAATAACCTATATTTTTCATGCACAAAGAATGTCTTCATCCTCTTTTCACACTATGAATCTACATAACCTTAATGAATTAAAGAATTAGTTTTTCTCCAATTACTGCACATGTTGGTCAAATTTTCTCAATTGTAATCCATTTACTGGGATATAATTTTTTGAATAAAAAAAGGTAGAAAAATTATTTTATAAAAGGTTGTAGGTGAGGCTAAACAACAAAGTTACAAAATTTGATGGCCTTAACTTTCAGATAAAAATCCAACTCATTATCTGCTACATTTATAAACTTCTTTAGGAATTACATCCTAGATATTCTCACTAGTATATTTTCTCAAAAAAATCCTACTATACAAACTACTTTGCAATATATAATATTTTCATGAGAAAAATGATAATGTTATGCCTCTTCCAACCCCAGATTAGTTGGTTTTGATTCCTAGTTGCCAATGTCCATGTCATCAAGCATATGGTATATATTGTTATTCTCTTAATATATAGATGTATAGAATTGGTGAACATCTTCAAATTTGAGGTCGTTGATTGATTACTTTTGCTCAAATTGTGGACCAGGTTGTTGAGCATCGTACACTCTACTTCGAGAGAGTTGATTTGCAGTTTATGTTGTGCCAAGGTTGTCATAATTATGAATTCTAAGTTGAACACTAATGTTCATTCTCATGAAGCTTTGTTGTGATTGAGAAAATGGAGGTCTTGTTACAATGGATGGACTCTTTGTCCCTATGAAGTGCTCTCCAAATGTTTTAGGCCTCCCTATAATCAATAAAACTAGTAAATGTGTGGGCCTGCTAAATTTTCTTAGAAAAGCAATTAGACTCAGACACAAGAAACACCATGTTGCTTGCCCAATCAACTAAGGGAAAACCTAGACTAAAGGACCTAAAAAAAATAGGGGCACTAGAACCCCCAAAAAATAAATATCACTTACAAATAAGAAAATCATCCACATTATTGATGACACATGAATAGAGTGGACCTTTAACCTCAAAGATGCAACCAACTCTCATAATCCAATAGGAGAATTCAACACACAAGAGCTAATATCCAATAACCAAAACATGTAACCCTAAGTTAGAATCCTCTGAGCTTAAGTTCCAAAGAATATACATCAAGCTCAAAGGTATGCTAGAGTTAAGAGCATGCATGTGAAAGGGTTATACACAAGTCTTGTTCAATCCCTTCACCTCAAATTCAACCCATCTATCTTGATTGTGCATCGAGTGGTTACTTAATGTGAGGGTACCAATCATGATTTCATAATGAGATAGACTAAGGGATGGGGTGATAATATAACATCCCTCTTTTCTTTAGCACCCTTTCTCAAAGTTGTGAGGCTTGATTAGCTTGATTATCTACTTGAAAAATTTTGATCTCAAGGAACCTAAAAGAATGGGATCTCTTTGAGATGATTATCTTCCTCACGAGATCAAGCTATAATGGAGACAATCCTGTTATTAGAAGGGAGGGATTTCAAAACCATTGTATGATTATTAAACTTGTATCCTAGATAGCTATTAAACTTCTTATTCCCAATTCAGATGCAAGAAGTAGGCCCTAAAGAAGAGTGCAAGCTTTAGTTTGTTATTTGAAGATTCCCTAAGACCCCATGCAAAGTTTGTTTATTGGTTTCCTCTAGCATCAAGAATGATCCCTCTTACATCTATGACCCCTCCATCTCTTAGTATGGTTAATGACCTATGTACAAGCATTTTGGCAAGTGTTAAGATCTAATGAATAAGCCATATGCGCCTTGATGTTTTGAAATCAAGGTTCAAGAGAAAGCATATTTTATAGCGAGTTTATTTGTTGTTTAAGGATTATCAAAGATTTTGTAAAAGTAAGCTAATCTTATAGGGAAGAGACTATTTCTTACCATAAGTTTGATAGGAATTGTGATAGCCCCAGTCACCTTTCACATTTATCGATGTTGTAAATATTTTGAAAGAAAAACATAGACACATGGGCAGGGCAAAGGGACAATTGATTCCAGGCTTGGGAAGATTTTTCTACATGAACATATTTTGTTTGTTGTAGCACAGGCCTTGGAGGCTAACAAATGGAAGGCTAGGGGACAAAAAGGCTAAGTGGCATTAAGTTGATCGCCCTACAAGACTGGGTTGGTAGACACAAAAACCAACCAGTGATGACATAGCCAATCACCACAAAAATCTAGAGACATAGGATAGATGGGACACTTTTGATTGGTCAAGAGGGTCTAGGCCAAATTGGGCACTAACTACGAGCAGGCAAAATTCAGACATGAGAAATTGGGGGAATCGAGTTGGAAAGAACACATAAAGAGACAAGGAGAAAGAAATGAGGGAGATAGAGCAGGAATCAAGGAAATATCATTAAAGGAGGAGGGTCAAAATATACGGGTTATGGAGTTTGTAGGGTGGGTATTTAATCAAGATATTGACCTTGTACATCAGGAGGAGCAACACAAATGTGCCTAGAAACAAGAAGCAAATCGTGGCAAAGAGAATCAGGCAAGCAAAGTTGAGGTATAGTTGTAGCATCAATGCAGACTTATACAATGACTAAGATTTCCTAGCTGAAAGGGGATGAGTGCAAGGTAATCCAAGAATGCAATGAGAATCATACATGCAGAGTTGAGGTGTAGTTGTAGCACTAGTGCAACCTTATACAATGATTGGAGACTTCCTTGTTGATAATCACAGAGTAATCCAAGAGGCTAACTTACTAACACAAGAGATGGACTCTGTCATCAAAAGCACTCGTTAGTGATTGGTGGAGTAGCCAGTTGATGCCCAGGAAGTTAGTGTCCAACTCTTAATTACTAGTAGAAATGCATTATGGAACATCAAGGTCAGTGAAATCATCTACTTATTGTGAACTACTGTGACAACAAATTGGGGTGGAGGTTAAATCTTTTGAGTCCTTGCATTATTTGAGGGTGGAGGCCATTACCTTTGGAGTCCCTCATGAGCTAGTGGGTAGAGGTAGCATACCTCTGGAGCCTTAGACTAGTATGTGCTTGAGCATTCTTATGCCTAAAGGATGGAGGTAGATTAGACCTCTGGATTCCTTCATTGGCTGGTGGGTGGAGGTAGCATACCTTTGGAGCCTTGGACTAGCCTATGCTTGAGCATTCTTATGGCTAAAGGATGGAGGTAGATTAGACCTCTCGCTCCTTCATTGGTTGGTGGGTGGAGGTAGCATACCTTTGGACCCCTGGATTAGCCTGTGCTTGAGCATTCTTATGCCTAAAGGATGGAGGTAGATTAGACCTTTGGATTCCTTCATTGGCTGGTGGGCGAAGGTAGCATACCTTTGGAGCCCTAGACTAGCCTGTGCTTGAGCATTCTTATGCCTACAAGGCGGAGGTAGATTAGACCTCTGGAATCCCTGGTTTATTTGGCAGCTTGGTCCTTGAACAATCTTTTCAAGCTTGGAATCAAGTTCAGGGGTGACAATTACACAAGAAATTAGGTTGCAACAAGTCTATAGTTGGGAGGTGAGTATTGTCCCAAACTCAATTGCCCATCTGTGTTCATGACAATGTGTACAATAAGTTTCCTTGCTAAATGAAATCACCTTGGTCCATTATGAATAATGGGTTGCTCATGTTGTGTGTGTGTCATGGTCATATGTAACTATGATATATCATGTTTGTTATGCATGCTTGGAATGTGGTTACTGGGTTAAGTAATGTTATGTTGAAATAACATGGTGCATACGTTATAATGTTTTGTATGTAGTTTATGCTACGTCCATGAAACCATGTATGATATGTGTTATGGATTATGGTGAAGAATATGAGTTAGAAATAAGCTTGTGGGTCTAGTCCTGCCTTGAGGGAGTAACACATTCCTAAGTTAAGAATATAGAACTTACAACATTAGGACATAACTCATAAGATAGTTGTTTGTACCCTCTTTGTTACAGGGAAAAATTTGTAAAACAAAGTCCAGTAAGGCGACTGTACCATCCTATGTACACTTTAGTTCTTCATTTTCTTAATGAAATGAAATTCCTCAAGGAACATGAATAATCTCATAATGGTGTATCTTAGGCCTCACACTCTCTTCTGGTGGACATATATCCCTAAATCCACACTATATATAATGGTGCAATTTTTTGCAACAAAATATGTTGAAAATAACAATAAGAAATGCTAAAAATAACATCAAGAAAAATCCTAATTTAATTTGTCCTTGAATTAAATTGGGAATAAAATTGTAATTTCACATCTCATGACAACTTGTAATAGTTAACTATGTTAATTTGACTTAGTTGGCTTAGTTAATTCGATTTGAGGGTCTAACTAGAGTCATGTAGAGTGTCTCCTACAATTAGGAGCCCTGGTTGAGTTTATTTTGAGTTGTAATTAATTAATCCAGTCCATTTGAGTTAAAGTCAGTTAAACTAGTTCCAATTGTTGGAGGAACTAGTGGGAGGTATAGTAGTGTGGTGTTGTCTGCAGTCCAGTGTGGTGCTGCTTGAAGTGCAGTGTGGTGTTGCCTATAGTGTAATGTGGTGATACCTGCAATGATCAACCAGTAAATTGAAGATTCACTCATAATTAACTCATGCATGTCAAATCTGAGAAAGATCCAGTTGAGATTAGAGTTCAGGGGCAGTGTACTATCAATTGTATAATCATCTTAATTGTATAGACGATGCATGTAGTCAGAGGAAGAGCCTAAAGGAACTACGTAATCCAATGGATGAAAATTCCTATTAAATATGGGCCTAATTCCTATTAAATATGGGCATAATTCCTCATTGAACAATGCAAGGAAATATGGACTTAAGCAAGCAAGAATTTGGCTAAGTATTGGCTTGAGCTTGTATGGGAAGCAGTGAGATAGTGCAGAGGTTGCTCGAGCTTAAGAAAAGCATTGGAATATTCTCATATTTTCTGATTAATGCAATATACATATAACAAGGGTTTTTAGCTGTGGCTTTCCCCAGAAAATCATTTTGTAATGTGTGATTGAATTCTTTCTCTTATATGCTTTGTGATTTCATCGATCGTTTATTGTTTCCACTAGTTAGTAGAGTAGATTCAGGTCAATATTTTTAGCATATTACAATTTTAAGTTTAAATCTACAAGGAAATTCTACATGGTATCAGAGAAGAAATCACTCTAGAAGAGAAGAATTCGAAGTTGTCATTGCAAATTAATGGAGCTTTAGTTCAAAGCAGATCTAGAAGACTCTATGTGCAAACTTCTTAATGGAGCAAGAAGGTTACTAGTGGGCATATCAATGAGCCAATGTTTAGTGACACAAAAAGGAGTTTTGATCATTGATATTGGTGTCACACGGAATATGTCGATCTTGTGGACAAGATAGAGCTTCCTAGAATCTAAAGAAGACCTAATGACAAGCAAACCAACCAGAAACTATCTTTCTCTAAATATGCTTTTATAAACAATGGCAAACAAGTGTTTTTAGATCCTACCTTAGGTCCAACGCAAGTTTGTGGATGCCCTCACTCCTTTGTCCAAATGAGCTCCTTTGTCACGAATCTGCAAACACAAACAAGGCAAAAAAATTAAATAGCACCTGAAAAGCCAATATCATAAAACATATTTAACATGAAAGTCAAGGAGTCCATGAAACAAATAACATGAGATACTTGTTGAGAAAAATGAGTTCGATTGTATTAATTCAAAAGAAGAAGAACTTTACAACCTGTGCCTTGACGCTGTACAAGCTCCTCCCAGGGTCCAGCAAGAAGTCTCCTCTACTTTGACAAGTTTCACTCTCTTCCCAATGAAGCCAAAAAGGTATGTGATCTCTCCTCTTAAGCTCAAATAGGAAGTATTAATTTCACCAGCATTTACCCTCAAAAATATTCAGCTTCTAACCTCTCCAGCAACCAGCCCAATGCCTGTATTTATAGTGCAATGGAGGGAGGTTACTAGGTCCTCCTTCAAAGGGATAAAACCCTCCTTCAAAGGGATAGCTCCTCTCATCAAGGGATTAGCTCCTTCTCTTTTGGGATGCATGAACCACCTAAGAGCGAACAATCCACATCAAAATTCCTTCTAGAATCCTCTAGAATTAGCCCAAAGTGAGTTTTTTAAGATAAAACTTGCGCCTTTTGACTTTCATAGGGGTCCGCACCCACACCGTTAGGGACAAAGCGGGCAGGTCCACAGTTTTTGTAAACAGAAGGTGCGGGACCGCGGGTGACAGTGAGAGAAAGTGCAAAACCAGAGTTACATTGATTTTTAATGTCTTTCTCCCATTTTCAAATCTTGACTTAAAGAGCTGAGGTCTGAGACTTGCTTAGGAGGATAGTACAAGTGATGATAGACCCATACTGACTGCAAATAATCATGGTGACAATATTTTTGTGTAACAGATTGCCCCCTAAAGTGCAAAGTCTATAGTAGATGAGGATTTCATTTCATTTAGGAAGAGTGAAGTACTTTATCATTTCGAGGATCATCTTGTGGAGAGCCCGGTTGGAACCTGTAAAAACATTCAATGCAAGATATATATATGAGATCATATCATCGCTGAGGTAGGCATTCCCATACTCAGATCAAAACTGACTAGAAAACTAACTACTGCTCTGATACAGGAATGATCTTGTAAAACATCACAAGTATAGACTCATGTGGACACAGTATGGACGCAGCCATCTGTTTATGAATAGTCCATTATATAATGAATACAAAATTCCTCGCAGCCTGGATTGTGGAAACTAGATCCAGGGTCTTCATTTCTACTTCCCGAAACAGTACGATTCTATCCATGTGAATGAATGTGTTGATGTCGAACATGGTAGAAACCACTTGATTACTAGTCAATGATGTAAACTGTTAACAAGTGTGAGAGAAACCACCAGTGATGTCAATGGCTCTCAAAGTACCCAGTACAATCCATGAGATGCAAATAAATGTGTTGATGTCGAACATGTCACGGAATCCTTTGATCGAAGGTCAATGATGCAACCTGTCGTCAAAGGCGAGAAACCTGCCATTGAGGCATGCAGATCTCAAGGTACTGATGATTTCTAGATCATCTTTCTAGATAATGAGCTGAAGTTGATAGAAAGTGATCCGTCGTAGGCAAGCCCACAACACGAAATCATAGATCAATTTGAAGAAATTTAGTTGTAAGGACTGACTCAGGGATGGTCAAGATGGATGACAGATATTTTGCAGATGAATGGCTTATTGGCAGTGACCTCTTGAACACATAATGACACGACAAATGGTTTGGTGACAATTGACCCAAAGTTAATACCCAGAAACCGGCTGAAGACTTTCAATGTGGTTTTATCAACTGTTAGGCAAAGGATTTCCCAACCCAGGTGAATAAAAGTGTCGTGTTCAAGAGTGGTTACAAAGTATGACAAGCAGGCTCATTTTTCTCCCTTTTCCCCCACCATTTCTGGCAAGTACCTCTTTATTTTTGACAAGCTTGAGGAGGATAACATTTGCTTGATTATAAGCTCATCCTTCGAATGAGTCCAGCTTAGTTTAGATTCGAACCCTAAGAAGGAGTGGTCCGTTCCTATTTGTAATTGAACAGGTCCTTTACTGTGAAATTTTAACGAGTCCAGTAGAGGAGAAACTCGGCGTTTTTCAATTTTAGAGAGTCTGAAAAAACTTAAGAAGACTCCAGGGTTGACATTTTTCGTAAATTTGTGTCTCCCAAGCCCGAAAAAGTATAAAATAATACTTGAGAGAACCGCTTGATCTTTTACGACCAAGGAGTACTTTTTGTCATTAGTGCCCTTGATCCGAAAAAGTAAAAAAGCGATCAACGACACGTCGTTTTATAACCAATATCGAATTTGAAACGACAAAAATCCGGCAATCTTTTCATGTTTTTACGGTCGGAAAAGAGCTATAAGTGGACCATCTTTTAATTTCGTTTTAACGAGTTTAAAAGAAAAACTCGGCAATCTTTTCATGTTTCAGGAGTCAGAAAAGAGCTTAAAGGTGACTCTAAATGTTTTTTCGTTGAAAATGATAGATTTCGCCTGAATAATCCGTTATCCTGAATAAAAACGCAAACATTACTCATACCTATTTAAAATGGATAAAAATGTCGCAAAATACCTTTCCAAAGTGAAACATAAACAAATTTGCAATTTATTTACTCAAAAAACTTATAAAAAGGGCCTTCGTCAATTCATTTTTACCGTTTGAGTTTTGGGTGAGAAAATAGTGCTTTCGCTCAGAAAACTTCCCGTGAAGATTGCGGAAAATCCAACCGTCGGAATCGAATGCCATCTTCTCCAGGTAATCCACATCATCCTACTCTTCATTTTTTACCGTTTCATTTTTTGTCTTAGTCATTCATTTCATTTTTGGAGGGTTTTTAGGCTTAAAACCCGCGCGCGGGGGCCCGCAGTTTTACCACTGCTGGCCTGTGGACCCCGACTTTTTCTCCATTGGGAAAAGGTCAGGGGTCCGCACCTTCCATGTAGACAAAGTGCGGTCCCACGCACTATGTTTAACCCCGGGGGGTGCGGTCCCCATCGCAAGGGTTTTTAACCCAAAAATTCTCAAAATTGGACCAAACAAAATAATTTCTAGCAATTTAATTTATCCTTATACTTGATGCAGAGAGTACATCATGCTAGATTAGCGTGAACGAGAGCATGAGGACGTGGATGCTGCCGCATGGAATCATCAGCCTTCACTTGATGCTTTGAGGGCGTGCAGCTTGTACAAATTCTGGGCCATTCCTGGCATGAGGGCTCAGGTGGATTACTTACAGTGGCTGGTTGACAGATGGAGCATACAAGACCAGTGCTTCTTCATTGGTGGCCACCAGCTCGAAATCGAGCCAGCAGACATATATTTCTTGACTGGTTTGCCTAAGAGAGGCGAAGACTTGACTCTGTTCGAGGCTAGGCCAGGTGGCCAGGTGGCCAGTCTGTCGATAGCCTCCGGCTAGAGTTCTGCAACAGCCAGGCTAGAGACAAAGGGATAGACATAAAGACCATATCTCGTCCTGAATTCATGGTGTTTGCGTTTACTGTCACCAGACTTTGTGGGGCTGTTGCATTACATATTGCCACCGGATCCCAGATGCGTATGGCAGTTGATTGCTTTCGAGGCACCATCTTCAACTGGTGCAATGCTGTGTTGGCCAATCTAAAAGGCCAACTGACCAGGGCCAAAAACAGACAACTAAAGACCTTTGGTTATGCGGCTTTGGTTGTGAGTTTTGGCCTGGAGAGGGTTCCTATGTTAATCCCGCAGCACCTTACTATTGGAGTTGGGCTTCCTTGAGAGCCCAAACTGATGCGATGGGTCGCAGTTATGGCTCGTCACCCGGACGAGAGGACAAAGGTTGCTCGATTCAAACCTGAGTATTTCCAATGGCTAGAAAACCAGGTCTTTTCTATTCAGGACTTCCCTTACGCTGGGATAGATTTCGTGGTGACCCAGACATGGCTCTTCCACCAGGAGAGCAGTGGGATGATTCAGGTAAAATCATTTTCAACATTTTCATATTTTAATTTTTTTATTATTTTCCATCGTCTCAAAACTGATAGCAAAAGTTTCAAATGCAGATGTGGGTCCACAGCGACCTGCCGCTCTCTGGCCTTACGAACTGAAACAACCAGTTGCACCCGCGCCAGCCCCACAGGACGAATCAGCAGAGGTTTTGGCCGAGTTGGAGGGTCACCTCGAGCGCTTGACAGGAGATATTCCAGATACCACTATAGATGACATTCCTCATCGACTTCAGCGCTATGTGATTGGAGTCCCGGGACCTTTTAGGAGGTTCCTTTGCAAGGTGGCCCATGCAGTGGTTTCTTATAGAGATCATCACCAGTGATAGGATGATCGCCTATTGTGGGCACATGTGACATTTTTGTTTTTTGTACTTATCATTTTTGCCGATCATAAGGTATTTTTCAACCTATGATCGAGGACGATGTATTTTTTGACACACTCCTATATATATCACTATTACCAGCTTATCTTGTAAATCATGTTATGGAATGGTTTTAAATTTACATGTATGATTATTGCAAATGTCTATTTAACATTCGAGAAGCAATTGCATCTGCTAATGTATTTAAAGATATTGGAATATGTTGATATTCAATATAATCAAATTCACGTTCCAAGAGACGCACTCTCAAAAATAATCTTAATAACACTGGATTTCTAATGGCATACACTCTATTAAGTTGTAATACAATGAGTTCAGAATCTAACCTCACTATCAAACTCCGAATCCCAAATGAAATAGATTCAGATAATAACTTAATCACTGCACTATACTCGGCAATGTTGTTCATTGTTTGACCGAGGCTTACCCCATGCATAGATACTAACTCGTCAGAGGGCGAATAGATAACCCAAGCTGCGGAAGAAATGTTCTGTGTATTACGACAAGCACCATCAGTGAAACCAATGTATGTTTGGAGAGGCATCGACATCTGCAATATCAAGAGTAAAACCAAGATAAGCAGGAATAATGACGAAAAAACACTCTCTAAGCTAAGCACACTGTTTAAACTAAAACACACCAACTAGAAAGAAAAAATATCCTAACTAAAAATCTCCATACCCATTCTTTAAGCATAATACCTCTTTAAGTAAAGACCATTTCTGGGTTTACCCAAAGAGTCCCCATCAAAGTCTACCAATTCATAGGCCCCTTTTGCTAGCTTTCGCTTGACAACATAGGGACCATGCCACATAGGAACGAATTTTCCAGCGCCTAATTTATCATTAGCTTGATCGTAAACTAAGACTAGATCTCCTTCCGAAAAATTTCGAGGGGTCACATTTCGATCATACTGAGCTTTCATTCGTTTTGCGTGAGTCTCGATCGCCAATGCAACATCACGTCGATTCTCATCTAATTGAGCCAAGTATAACAAACGTTTTTCCTCTTCGGAAGTGGCTGGAAGTAACTCGATGGCCATTTGCAGTGACGGGATTTTGAATTCAATGGGTAACACAGCTTCCAAACCATAGACTAGTTGGAAAGGAGTGAACCTTGTTGATGTTTTTACTGAAGTTCGGTATGCCCAAAGCGCTGAAAATAGAATTTTATGCCAATTCGACCGATGAATCCCAATGATTCGTCGGATCATGATAACTAGAACTTTGTTGATGGATTCAACCAGACCATTAGCTTGTGGATAATAAGGGGTTGAACTATCGTGACGTAAACCAAGCTGGCCTGTAAGTTCGGTCATCATAACGTTTCGAAAATGACACCCATGATCAGTGATTATCACTTACGGGACACCAAACCTAGCAATTATATGATTGAACATGAAAATTGCAGCTTTCTTTCCGTCTGCCTCAAATGTAGGCATCGCCTCGGCCCACTTGGTAAAATAATCTACCGCAAGGATGATATACGCATGCCCCCCGGCCAAGTGAGGGTTACATGTAATAAAATCGATACCCCATTTGGCAAAAGGACCAACGGCAATTATAGGGTGGAGAGGAGCAGGTGGTGCGCGCATCTTTCGATCAAAAATTTGGCAGTTGTGGCATTTTCGGACCGCCGTAATACAATCTTTAAATAAAGACGGCCAGAAGTAGCCAGCACGCAATATCTTTTGGGCTGTGGCATACCCAGACATATGACCGCCACACGCTCCAGAGTGACAGTCATTTATAACCCTTTCAACTTCCTTGTGAGTTAAGCAACGTCGAAAAAAAGAGTCCACCCCACGACGATAAATAGTATCTCCAATAATCTTGAATTGTTGGGACTGGAATCGAATTTTTCAACGTTCTGACCTTGAAATTTCTGGCTGAAAGGATTGGGTCTGGAGATAAACGATGATATCCCCATACCACGGATCTAAAGTGTTGATTAGAAACAAGGATTCGTCCGCAATGGGCTCCTCCGCCACAGTTTCCGTGTCAGCACGCGGGAAGTCACACATTAACTCCGCAAAGACTAAAGATTTCTTAGACTTAGATTTCTCAAATTCCAAGTCGAACTCCTGCAGGATAACAATCCATTTAGAGTACTTTCCCCCTAGCAATTGCTTGGTCAAAATGTAGATCATAGGGTTGCAATCCGAAATTACTGTAGTTTTACGTAGTAAAATGTAGTGACGAAAACGTTGGACAGCTTGAACAGCTGCCAATGCCAGTATTTTAGCTCAGTTGGATTTAAAGTTCGACTAAGGTAATATATCACATGTTCAGTTCCGAATTCATCTTCCTGAACTAAGACCATTCCAATGGTGGAATGAGAGGCGGCGAGATACAAGAAGTAATCCTGGTTGTAGTTGGTAGGATGCAATAACGGTGCATGGGTCAACGCGTGTTTGAGTGCATCAAAAGATTTCTGAGCTATCTCATCCCAATAGAATGAAGTATTCTGTTTCAACAACCGGGTAAAACCCTTTGTAACCTCGGCGAAGTTAGGAATGAATTGTCGTAAAAAGTTTGCTTTCCCTTGCAAACTTTGGAGTTGGCGAAGACTCGAAGGAGGAGGAAATTTGATGATAGCTTCGACCTTCGAGGGATTGACGCGAATGCCGGCTTTCGAAACTACAAACCCCAGCAATCGATCCATTTCTATACAGAAGACACATTTGTGTTGTTCAACCAAATCCGATAATGCCTACACCTCATAAAGATTGCTCGTAAATGGACGAGGTGATCAGCTTGATGTAATGAATGAGTAGGCAAGTCATCGAGACAGGGTTGCACAATGTGCTTGATGTCATGAAACGCATAAGACATCGCCCTTTGAAAAGTTGCTCCAGCATTCTTGAGCCCAAAAGGTAACTTGCAATAAGCAAATGTCCCCCATGGACAAATGAAAGCTGTTTTTAGTTGATCGGCAGGCAGAATGTTGATTTGATTGTATCCGGAAAAACCATCCATGAAGGAAAATATTTCGCTGCCGGCACAATCATCAATAATTTGATCGATATAGGGAGTTGGGTAATTGTCCTTTGGATAGGCTCGATTAATGTCCCTATAATCGATGCATATTCTTATTGTTCCCTGCTTTTTGTTAACCGGAACAATATTCGATACCCAATCCGTTAACGGGATCGGATAAATGAAACCTGCTTTCAATAATTTTTCAACTTCTGCTTTAATTGCAGCAGCTTTTCGTCGGTGAATCTGATGCAAACATTGCCGGACGGGTTTAGCGTCCGGGTAAGTCTTGATCTCATGAACAACAATTTCGGGATCAATTCTTGGCATTTCCTCATAGGACCAGGCAAACACGTCGCGGAATTCTTGAAATAGGGCCTTATATAGCTGAATTTCGTCATCTGTACACGAGGCACCTATATGAATGTTCTCAACAATTCCGGGCTTAACCGAAATGTTAATAGGAGTAGTTCAAGAGATGTTTCCCAAATTTAACTCTGAATCAGGATGTTTCATTGGATTCTAAGGTTCCTTAACATATTCAGTTGTAAAAATTGATGAGAAATCATTTTCTAAACGATCAGTCTCGGGTAAAAATGAAGATCTTTGATGGAGATCTTCCCATGGTAAATCATCTAAACATAGGATTTCATGAATTTGCTCATCAGAGTGAACAAGTTCAGAAAACGTGATTAAGTCCGAGCTTGATGTGAAAAGTGATTCCTCATGGACCACATTCATGAAGTCATTTTCGGTTCAAAATGGGTCGACAAATGACTGCACGGCTTCATAGGAAATTTCATATGGACTCAAAGGCATGGCATCACCAAATGAGTCTATCTCAGATTCAGAAGGAATGATCCAAGGATCATCATAAACAATGGTGTCTGATGTAATCATATGAATGGTTGCAAATGAAGACGATGCGTTGATCGGAGGAAAAGGAAAAGTTCCCAGTAAACCGGCATCTTTAACTAATCCTACTCCAACATCCTTATAAGGGATAGTTGTTTTACCGACATGCTGAATACTCTCAGAAGAGGCTGGGTCGGATGAAAAGTAAGCCAGCTGGTCTATTCTTACGATCTTCCCATTATGTGGAAACTTTATTACTCGAAAGACCGATGAAACGACCGCTGTCATAGTGTAAGACCAACTTCGACCCAAGAGAAGGTTGTAATCTAGAGGGGCATCAACCACCTCCACATCTAGACTAATGGTTTTTCCTTCAAACCCTATAGGCAAATCCTGTAGAATGCGAAAAGGATGAAACCCACGACCATCAAAGGCCTTTAGAATTGTCGGGGATTGATTTAGCGAAGGAGAACCAAGCGATCTCCAACACTGTATCGACATAATACACGTTGAGGCTCCCTCATCAATTACAGTTCGATGAATAGGCCTGTTTTTTACTATCACTGGAATCTGGAAAGCCATTTGATGGGCAAACGCGGTGTACTATTTTCTAGATCAAAAATTATTAGGTTCGAGTCCTGAACGTCAACAGCTCCTATAGCCGACAAAAGTAATTTACGTTGTGCTGGACATGATTGCAGCACTTCCAAAGTCGACATTGCTGAGGGTGAAACAGCTAAATCCTCAACAATGTTATAATTCTGAGCTGCTCTCGCATGTGGATTGAAAGCTAACTTTCGAAGTATACCCTTGACGGGCGGTTTGATTACCAAGTCTGGATTAGGTCTCTCGATCTATAGTGGATCGGAACCGGGAGCTGAGGTTGATGGATTAGAATGAGAAGATTCTGCTTCTTTACCATCAACAGGACTTTTACTACCATAATCTTGCGATCGAGTCGCAATCCTAACATGGGACATCATCAGTATGGGTTCTTCATTGGCACTCGAGGACGAACCTATCATCTTACTGCCTTGAGCTGGAAAAGGATCCTTCAAAACAGCAGGAGTTTGGGAACCTTTGACAATCTTCGCAACCTCTGCACGATGAGGGTAGTCTCTTGTAAAATGTTCATCGTCACAAATGAGACAAGGATAACGAGGTTTGCGCTTTTCATCATTGGATTCCGATTTTTCAGGTTTCTCCTTTGAACTTTTGTCCGTTTTATTTTTCTTCTTTCCTTTCTTCTTCCCACCGGATTTTTATTTGGCTGTAGATGACTCTACAACGTGAATATCGGCGGAAATCTCTGTAGAAGAATCTCCTGTTGCGGAATCAGGCAAGGTTATGATAGGAGAAGAATTCTTGGAAGATTTCTTCTTACTGTTAGTGTTAACCGTGCCAATCATACCATCGGCAGCATGAGATCCCGAAGGAGCTGCAGCGATTTGATTTTGCTTGGGAAGATCGGGGATTTTCTCATGTAACGTACCTGACTAAGTATAGACCAAGTCAAGGTACTGTGCTTGAGCAATTACTTGCTCCTCAGTAACAACTCCGACTTTAGCTACATCTTCAGTGATCTTTGGCAACAAATATTTTACAAACCACTCAGCCAAAATCTGATCCTGAATAAAAACCTTCACTAAACGTCGTCGATGCCTCCACTCATGAATATGATCTGAAATGTAAGTGGATGTCGATTGTTTTAACGAAGTTAACAATTCCGTGCCATTTTCATATCGGACTGGCAACTGAAAATGAGTTAAAAACGAGGTAGCTAACTGAAAAATTATAAAAAGTGCCTCATGGTAACTCAATTTACCACTTGGCCGCGAGACCAATTAGAGTGCGTTAGAAAAGTCTAAGACGGATTGAATCATCTGAAATGGAGTTAGACGCACACCAGAGGTGGTAAGTCATCACATGGCTTGACGGGTCCTCTCCTGATTTACCTTCGAACTTAGGAATGTCACTGGGAAACTTATTCGGCATTGGCGGCCAAAACGGAAGATAATTAATGGGATCGTTCGTTAGGCGCGACAAATCAGGCAAGTCCAAAGTTGCGATAAACGGTAACTGCCGATTAGGATCCCTAAAACTCTGGGTCATGAGACCAGCCCCAGGAGGAGGATATCCAGGATAACTAGGAATAGGAATTGCGTTTGGGATATTGTATCCTCCCGGAAACCAGTATTAACCGGACCGTACTAGGGTTGTTGAGGTTGTTGATAAGTGTACCCAGGGTACGGTTAATACTGATAGACTGGCTGCTGCACAGCAGGGCCGAATTGGTACTGTCCCTGGTACGTTTGATAAGTAAATTGTGGTTGACTTGTGACAACCGTACTTGAACCAGGTTGTCCTACAGGCATATGAACCGAAGTTTGAATCATGGATCCAGACAGTGGTAAAGATGTCTGAGGAGTAGATACAGGAACAGTAGAAACCAGAGTTGTCGATACTCCAGAAGTAGGTGGGTAGATTGAACAGATGTTGCGGAAGTTGCAGTAGTCGTTTGAGGCGGAGTACGAGGTGTACTAGGCCCAGGTTGAGAAACTACCGAAGGTACAGAAGTTTGAATGTTAGACTGGACTGGTTGCTAGGGTGTACCAGAAACTAAGGGTTGTCTAGTTTGAGATGACAACTGTACACTTGGCTGCAACACATGTTGAGTTTGCGATGGATCCCACACTATATTCATTCCGGGGTACTGACCCGTAACAGGTTGAGAATATTGAGGACCATAACCGGGTTGAGGGTAGGATTGATAATTGAAAGGTACATTTCCTGTTCCTTGAACATACGTTTGACTGAAGGGTGGTTGGAAACCTTGGTTCGAGTACTGAACTTGGGGTTGATACCCTTAAGGCACGTACTGATACTGGGGTTGACCTTGAGGTATAAATTGATACTGGGGTTGACCTTGGGGTACATATTGAGTCTGGGGTTGACCTTGAGGAACGTACTGTCCCGTAGGTATGTACTGTCCTTGAGGTTGCCCCCCAGATACAAATTGGGTACCTTGAGGTTTCCCCCGAGGCGATAATTGAGGCTGCCCCCCAGGCGGTAACTGGCCACCTTGAGGTTGAGGATTGGGAATAGAACCTGACATCATAAGAATGTCTTCTACGCTCAACGGCTTAGTACCATTGCTTCCAGTTAATAACCCTTGCTCAATGGGTTGAGGAGATGCTCCCGAAAAAGTACCAGAAAGTGACTGATACCCGAAGGGAACAGAAGGATCGCTGTACAAAAAGGATTCGGGCGATTGAGTAAACATGGATGACTGTCCTGACATATTTACGGGAGTATAATAACCTCTAGGTGTTGGGTGATAAGGAGTGCGGGGTGGTGAAAAACTTAACCCTGAGTTTTCTAAAAAATTAGTCAAAGAAAGATACCAAGAACTGTTCCTAGGTGGACTATAAAAAATTGATTCACGCTCCCTTAGCTCAATAACAGGTTGATTTTCAGGGATAGGGATGCCTGCTTCTTCTTCCGGAGTAGCAAGTTCTTCAATAGCAATAAGTCCAGAAGGAATATCTTGGGTGATTACTCTTTCTACCCTAGGTGAACCAGGACCACTAGAAGCTGGAGAAACAAACCCCGATGTCGGAGTAGTAGCAAATTCACTTTCAGGCTCGAATATTTCAGGTTCCTCACCTATATCACTAGTAGATGAAAAGCTACGAGTAACTTCGGAAACAGACACTGACTGTGGATTATAATCTGCCACTAACGGTTGAAAATTAGGATGTACTATCAAAGAAGATTCTCCTTCTTCAGGTGACCCAACTCTACTGTCTCTAGGAGTTACGAGGACTTTCAAGCCTTCAAGCTACCTTGGTACTTCCTTAGGAGGTTGGCCTCGAAGTCTACGGGACTTCCTCAGTAACTCAGCCACGTTTACAAACTCAGGAGGTTGGCCCCGAAGTCTACAGGACTACCTTGGTAATTCAGCCATAGTTAAAAACTTTTAACTACTTCACACGCAAACAAAGTAAAATCTCAATGAAAACCACCTAAAGTCTCTAAAGAACCTAACAAATTTGAATCACACGCCTAAAGAATCTAGGAGATCAAACACACACAAATAGTAACTTTCCATACTGAAAACACTAATTGGTGATGAAATCCAACGTCGCAGAGTTCAATACAGAAATGGCAGTTGGAACAATTACCCTGACAACCTGCTTAATGAATAGACTCGCACAAGTTCCTCCACTTAACCGTCTCGAGTGAAGAGAACCCCCCAGAAAATCCAAGTGAGTCTAGCCGACGTCTGCTCCAGGTATAGTGGGATCTTCCCACCACTGTCACCTTAGGAAGAATCCTAAAGAATATGGCCACTAAGGTTACCAACTGAGACAAATATACCTGGGGGAACAGTCTACGATCCGATACGCACGCAAGAGTAGAGTAGCAAGCTCAATCCCCTTGAAGGCTCCTTGACATAATCCAAGGTTTACCAACAAGTGACCCCAGGCTCCTTGACAATGGTTACTCCGAGGTTTACCGTTTTTAATACACGAATATCTGGCGTTGTTCCCAATGAGGAAGGATTGATTCCCACACTGGTTCGGACACGATCTCGTGCTTCTCCTTTAAGAGGAGCTTTCCCAGAGCATAAATGCAACAATTGGATTTCTTCCCTACCACAAGATACAGCTACTTGTTTGTTTTTACTGTCTTGGAGAGTTAATTACTCTCCTACTCTAAGACACTAGCCTAAGCTAAGTTGGTGTATCAGAGCCCTAGAAATCAAAATGTTACTAGATGAATTTTACTTTAAGCGTTATTTTTTATTGGTTTTTGTTTAAGTCAAAAGGTGCGGAGATGAAACTCGTGGTATGAAGACTCAACTCAAAATCACTAAAAATGCACCTAAGATGATTTAAACAATCTTTTTCTCTTTGATGAACTTCTAACTAAGAAATAGTTTGAGAATGCAAATACTTTGTAAACACAAATCCTTCTTAAGAAACAAATTAAAAGAAGAGCCTTTTCCTTTCCAATGCACTCAAAACGAGACAACTAGTTATTTCACAAAAATTTCCTTTTTCGTTTCAAAGCACTCAACCACTACAAAAAACAAACTTTTTTCCAAAAGAGATTTTTTATATTTTTTATAAAACACTCAAAACTATGGAAATGACTAACTTTGAGATCTATAAATTATAAAAACCTATTTGAAGTCAAAGCCTACTAGATGTCTTTTTTAAGGATGTTTTACTTAGCTAGATGTAAGCTAAGGACTAATTTATGCAAAATCACAAATCAGTCAAGAACAACCAATTTTGTTTTCTTTTTGAAAATGAAAATCCAAACTTTTAAACACAAGCTTTTCGAAGTTTTGTAAAGAGAAAACTCAAAGCGGATTCCTCAACAAGGGGAGATTTCATAAATGGTCAGACTCATAAGAAGGCTGGTAGACACTAAGGTGATCTGAAGTCTCTACAGCTTCTAAGCTCAGAGCCACTACACAACCAAAATGAAAAACAAGCCCAACAAGCAAAACTCCTAGGAATTTCACCTAAAACCCTAACACTAATGAAATCAACCTAATGAAAGCTTATGACAGGTTATATGTAGGTCTGGGCAGTAGATAACAATTTCTAAACAAAAACTAAGCTGACTAACAGAGGAAATCATAGGTTTTTCAAAATTTTGACAGGGTCCGCAGGCCCATAGTTAACACAGGTGCGGTCCAGCTCTGTGCTAAAAGCAAAGGTGCGGATAGGTACGCACTGTGTCAAAAGGCTAGGGTGCGGTCCTCTCCCAAAGCTATGAAAAACGAAAAAATAACCCTGGATCTACAAACTCTACCCAATTTTACACACAACAAGCCAAAAACAGAAACAAAAACACAGTTTCTCAAGTCAAAGTAAAAACAAGGAAACACAATCAAGTCCCCAGTATGGTCGCCATTTTGTCACACGGAATATGTCGATCTTGCGGACAAGATAGACCTTCCTAGAGTCTAAAGAAGACCTAATGACAAGAAAACCAACCAGACACTATCTTTCTCTAAATATGCTTTTATAAACAATGGCAAACAAGTGTTTTTAGGGCCTACCTTAGGTCCAACACAAGTTTGTGGATGCCCTCGCTCCTTTGTCCAAATGAACTCCTTTGTCGCGAATCTGCAAAGACAAACAAGGCAAACAAATTAAATAGCACCTGAAAAGCCAATATCATAAAACATATTTAACATGAAAGTCAAGGAGTCCATGAAACAAATAACATGAGATACTTGTTGAGAAAAATGAGTTTGATTGTATTAATTCAAAAGAAGAAGAACTTTACAACCTGTGCCTTGACGCTGTACAAGCTCCTCCCAAGGTCCAGCAAGAAGTCTCCTCTACTTTGACAAGTTTCACTCTCTTCCCAATGAAGCCAAAAAGGTATGTGATCTCTCCTCTTAAGCTCAACTAGGAAGTATTAATTTCACCAGCATTTACCCTCAAAAATATTCAGCTTCTAACCTCTCCAGCAACCAGCCCAATGCCTGTATTTATAGTGCAATGGAGGGAGGTTACTAGGTCCTCCTTCAAAGGGATAAAGCCCTCCTTCAAAGGGATAGCTCCTCTCATCAAGGGATTAGCTCCTTCTCTTTTGGGATGCATGAACCACCTCAGAGCGAACAATCCACGTCAAAATTCCTTCTAGAATCCTCTAGAATTAACCCAAAGTGAGTTTTTTAAGATAAAACTTGCGCCTTTTGACTTTCACAGGGGTCCGCACCCACACCGTTAGGGACAGAGCGAGTAGGTCCGCATTTTTTGTAAACAGAAGGTGCGGGACCACAGGTGACAGTGAGAGAAAGTGTGGAACCAGAGTTACATTGATTTTTAATGTCTTTCTCCCATTTTCAAAGCTTGACTTGAAGAGCTGAGGTCTGAGACTTGCTTAGGAGGTCAGTACAAGTGATGATAGACCCATACTGACTGCAAATAATCATGGTGACGATATTTTTGTGTAACAATTGGTAAAATGAGGAGCAAAGAGATTTCCCACAAGGAGATCGAGATTCAAAGGGAGTCTAGTTTCAGAGGGAGCAACCCTATGGAAGCTAGTACTTCAGGATCTGGGAAGATCAGACTCATTATTGTAGTAGTTACAACAACAATGCGGAAATAGTAGCGACAACAGTATGAGTAAATCAGATTTAGCTCATGCATGCAAAGCCTTGAGGAGCAAGGAAAATGTTAGAGACTTGGTGGTTGAGAGGGAGCATGAATTACCTCTCAACATGCAAACTCAACAAGTTTTGGAGCAATCATGTTTGGAGAAGCAAAGAAGAGGCAGAGAGGAGACATCCACTCAATTAGAGACCTCTAGTAGGGGGAAAATTTGAGCCAAGTGGGCAAAGGGAGCACATGCATCCATACCTCTAGGTGAGAGGTGGGGCGATATGAAACCTTAGTCCAAGAGTTTCAGAAATTGGGTAGGATCCATTGAGGTGTTTTTTGTCTCATGGATCATTACCTTGCTACGGGGGCCCACATTATTTAGTAGCAAGAGGATCAATGTTAGTCAGATACTGAGAAGTGAAGAGTAGTGTTGATAGCAAAGTAGGAGCCTTAGTAGCAGAGT
Organism: Pinus tabuliformis; assembly: GCA_031772625.1. Lineage (NCBI taxonomy): Eukaryota > Viridiplantae > Streptophyta > Pinopsida > Pinales > Pinaceae > Pinus > Pinus tabuliformis. The sequence goes on along the minus strand of CM062810.1, from coordinate 596,173,930 downwards.
CAATAATAACACATTTTACCTAGTAGACAATTGCAGACATAGTTTATTTTGTTTATTTTGTTTGAATGCTTTTTGGTTGCAAATGTTGCAATAGAAACAACAATAGTGACAAGAGTTGGATGCAGAACATTCCAAAGGCACTAGATTGGGATAGATGTGAATCCCTTTTTTGTTGAGAGGGAGTGTTGAAAATAACAACAAGAAATGTTAAAAATAACACCAAGAAAAATCCTAATTTAATTTGTCCTTGAATTAAATTGGGAATAAAATTGTAATTCCATGTCTCATGACAACTTGTAATAGATAACTAAATTAATTTGACATAGTTGGCTTAGTTAATTCGAGTTGAGGGTCTAATTAGAGTCATGTAGAGTGTCTCCTACAATTAGGAGCCTTGGTTGATTTTATTTTGAGTTGTAATTAATTAATTTAGTCTATCTGAGTTAAAGTCAGTTAAACTAGTTCCAATTGTTGGAGGAACTAGTGGGAGGTCTAGCAGTGTGGTGTTGCTTGTAGTTCGGTGTGGTAATGCCTAAAGTGCAGCGTGGTGCTACCTGCAGTGATCAACCAATGAACTAAATATTCACTCATAATTAACTCATGCATGTCAGGTTTGAGAAAGACCCAATTGAGATTGGAGTTCAAGGACAATGTATTATCAGTTGTATAATCATCTGAATTGTATAGATGGTGCATGCACTCAGAGGAAGAGCCTAAAGGAACTGCACAATCCAATGGAGGAAAATTCCTATTAAATATGGGCCTAATTCCTCATTGAACAATGCAAGGAAATAGGGACTTGGGCAAGCAAGAATTTTGCTAAGTATTGACTTGAGCTTGTTTGGGAAGCAGTGAGATAGTGTAGACATTGCTCGGGCTTGAGAAAAGCATTACAATCTTCTCATATTTTCTAATTAATGCAATATACAAATAGAAGAGTTTTTTATATGTGGCTTTCCCCAGAAAATCATTGTGTAATGTGTGATTGAATTCTTTCTCTTATATGCTTTGTGATTTCATCGATCGTTTATTATTTCTGCTGTTGAGTAGAGTAGATTCAAGTCAATTGTTTTAGCATATTACAATCTGTAGTTTGAATTTCTACAAGGATTATGGTGAAGAATATGAATCAGAAATAAGCTTGTGGGTCTAGTCCTGTCTTGAGGGAGTTACACATCCCTAAGTTAAGAATATAGAACTCGTTGTCCTCTGAGATAACTCTAGGTTAGGTAATTATGCCAGAGAATCTAAAATATTTTTTTGTTTTGAATTTATGGATGACCAATGTTTTAAGCTTATGTAAACATGTACTGCATCCTAAATTATCTGAATACAATAAAAGGGCTGATTCTTTACCTCTAAACAATAATTTAGATTTCAAGAGATTTGGAAGGAAGAATTCTAAGAAGTTATGAACTTGAATCATTCAAACATAATATTTCAAAGTTATCATAAAGAAAGATGCTAGTAAACCATGTTCACTGCCCAACAAAATGTATTTAAGTTTATGAAGAAGTGACAATTAATTAATGTAGAGGAGTTTAATTTGGACAAACAGTCAAATAAACTAATCTCTATAATATATTATAACTTCACGGGGATTTAAGATAGGCTGAAACTCAGTCCTATCTTACCCAAATTTCTTCAGTGAAAATAAATACATGCAAAAACAACAAGATGTAATGAATAACTTAAGAAGAACTCACAAAGATGACAAGTTGTTTGAAGCAAATCCAAAATCCTTTTATTGATATCAAAAAACTTCAGATACATGCAATTCTGCTAAAGAAAAACTTATCCCAAGGGTTCAACCCTTCATAATTCGATTTTGGAAGTATTTATACAAATTTGTTCCAAAATATCTAAAAACTATTTCCAAAATATCTTAAAATTGCTTTTACAATAATAGTGCAAAAAGATAGAGAAATAAAACAGTTGCTTGTTGCTGTCACTATTTTCGAGGAAGGGGGACAATGGAATTTTGAACTGATGAGTTATCAAAACTATTGATGTCATCTATAATCAGAGGGCGAGTGTCTTCAGGTTCCTAATCATCAATCATTAGTGGAGGTTGAATTTGTTGATCAATATTAGGTCTTTGCAAAATTTGAGGTTGGGTAGTTCTTCTGTATGGAGCTTGAGGTCTATTTGTTGTTTGTTGAACTGTTCTAGGTTGAGCCTCCATTTTCAAAATCCTATTTGAAAGATTTCTAAGAAGTGAAGTGATTTCATCTATCTTTTGATCTTCCTTTGAACATTTTGATGAAGAACTTTCTTCCCTAACTTTTATTTTTCCTTTGGCCTTTTCTATTTTATTTTTTTATATCCCTTTTTATCAACATTTTTTGTTTGTTTGAAAACATCTAGCTTACCAAAACAATCAATGTTACAACATAACTTATAACATTGGGACATAACTAATAATATAGTTGTTTGTACCCTCTTTGTTACAAGGAAAATTTTGTAAAAGGAAGTCCGGTAAGGTGGTTGTACCATCCTATGTGCACTTTTAGTTCTTCATTTTCTTAATGAAATTAAATTCCTCAGGGAACATGAATAACCTCATAATGGTGTATCCCATGCCTCACACTCTCTTCTAGTGGACATATATCCCTAGATCCACACTATATACAATGGTGCAATTTTTTGCAACATAATGGACAATATATTTGACATTATTCAAAGACTGGTTGAATTGACCAGTTATCCCAGGACAACTAGGAAAGTTTCTAACAACAACTCCCTCCCAACATGGCATTTTCCTGGAAGTCTTTAAATAACACAACTCTCAATCTATTGGCTGAAATCATGAGGGAATTAAATGATGACCTATATTGCAGTGGCCCTCTAACATAGTTTTTTCACCTTCCAAAAATATGAGGCATTTATCTGTAGTCATCCAACTATTCATGTGCTAATGGGGTAATCACAACCAAGACAAAAGGATGCTACATTTGTTGAAAGGCATGTCACTGCCACTATTCTTCATAAAAGAATACCTTGCCTCTATTGTATGAGTCTACATCTCAAATAGTCATTAGGCACAAGAATTGAATAAATGAAATGACATTACCCTCGAGAATCATACATTGAGCTAAAATATAAAAATGCTTGACATTGAGTTGAACATGGTTGATATTAGCATGCCCAAAGAATCATTTGCATGTTAGAAGTTATATGTTATATATATAACAATTCACGTTCTGACGAGTACTCGAGGATTTCATCTTGCACTCTAAACTTGCTTATGTTTAACATCTAACACTTCCACGAATGCCCTTTTGTTCGACATGCTTAGGAGAGGATAATTGAAGCATTGTGCAGATAAAAGTTTTTTCTCCCAACTTCTAATTATGCCTTTATAGTGGAGACTTGGATTCCTTCCCTCCATTCACTATGCTCTATAACTCTTGGGTTTACTTACAACTTGGAATTTTTTAAAAGCCTTTGTTCTTTTATGGCTTGGGAGGTCCAAACATTAATGATATCATGTGATGTAGTCTAGGAAACAAGTCTCAAGTTTTGTAATAACTAACATGAAAAGAGTTAAAGAAAGGAAAGAGAGGCAACTCTTCTCTTTGTTTTAATGGCATGTTCTTTCCACTGAGAAGTAGAGCATTCTTTGCAGATGCAAAAATCCTATGGATTGTCCTTGAACACTTAGACCTCAAAAGTCATAAAAATAGTCACCTAGCATAAGTGACCATTTCTTCAATCATCTTTAAAAAACCTAATTTAACTAACAAATCGAAAATTAAAATAAATCTAAACTCATCACATAAATATACTTTATATAAACAATTTCTATAATATTAATTCTCACAAATTTAATTAATAAAAAATATGTTATTAATCCAAACATCTATTCAATCCCATAATTGTTAATGTGTAATAAGTGAGAAACACTCTTCAAAATATTTTTTAAAGACTTAAAATGCCATAATTTTAATCCATCAAATCAAATGTGTTTATGTTCTTTGCATTTTAACTCAAATGAAATGTGTTGTTTATGTTTTTTGCATTTTAACTTAATTATTCATTTTAAAATAAAATAAAGTCGGTTTGTTGCGTTTTAGTGGTCGGTGGCAGGCTTTAAATTTGACACCTGTTTTTCCGCTTTTTAAGCGTAAAATACAGTGAATTCTAAAATATACACATCAACGTTAACTTGCAAATAATTTTGAAAAAAAGGTCAAAATGACGAGTATATTAAAGAATGAAAAGTTTTAAATTATATATATATTTATTTATAAAATATATATTTCGCTGACACTGGGATATGTCTGAATCACAAAATGACACTTGGAAAAATACAAACGTGAAGATCCTCCATAAACTCTTCAGATACAAAAAAAAAAACCAGCGCTCAAGGCATTAAAGTACTCCCACATAAATGGTAAAATCTCAGATGATCAGTGCCATCAATGAAGACACGGACCCCGGCTAGGAAGTAGGTAAATTTAAATTACCATCACAAACGCGGCCCATGCACCCACAAAATTTGTGTCGTGGTTAAATTTATTTCCTTTTACTTTATTTAACCATTATTTATAAATAGATAATTTTAAAATCTACACAATTTTTACTTAATCCTCAAAACTATTAAACTGATACGTGAATTATAAAATTTATTCCTATTTAATTTTATATAGTCATTGAACAATATTGAAAAATTATTTAGACCACAAGTTCCATATTATCTCCATTACAATGGTATTGGATTATAGGTTCCAAATTACTTGTGTTAAATATAATTAAATCTCAATATGTAAATTTTTTTGAATATTATCTAGTGATATTGTTTTAAGTTAGAGAAAGAATTTCGGCGAAAATCACATGGAATCTCATTTGTCGACGCGTTTCGAACCAACCAGTGTGGTTCATCGTCAGGATTAGCGAGCACGCAGCTGATCTGAAGCATAGGAGATCTAAGTCTTCCGCTTTGGCTGAACATGCTGAGAAAACCAATCATCATGTTTGTATTGAAGAAGCCCCTGTCATTGCTAAGGTTTCGCATTTCCATCATCCAAAATTCAGGGAAGCCCTTGAGATCGAAAAGAGACCAAGCAATCTCAATAGAGAGGATGGTTGGAAAGTCAGTAGGTGTTGGGTCCCAACCCTCTCTTCCTAGTCGTTTTGTCGGTCCTCTTTGGTTTTTTGGTGTTCTTTTATCTTTATTTTCACTTATTTATTTATTTTATTTATTTAGTGTGTATATAGCAACCCATTTCTTCTGATGCTTTTTTCCATTCCTATTATTTTATTGATCACTTTCCTTTCTAATTCTTTACTGCTTACATTTTTAACTAATTTCCAATCTATCTTATCATCCTTTGATTTTCTTTATTACCTTTATTAACACACAATTTTTATAATATTTTTAATAAAATTAATTTTATACATTACTCTGTACATCTAATTTTTCCTTTATTATTTTTATTTTATTTATTTATTGTTATTTATTTTATTATTTTATCTATTTTTATTTTATTTTTATTTATTTATTTATTTTATTTTTATTTTTATTTAATTTATTTATTTATTTTTATTTTTATTTTATTTTATTTGTATTCATTTTATTCATTTATTTATTTATTTCAGTGTTATTTATTTTGTTTTTATTTTTATTATTATTTATTATTTTTATTTTTATTCATTTAGTTATTTTTATTCCCATTTTACTCGTATTCACATTTTATTTTATCTTTTTATTTTATTTTGATTTTTATTTATTTTATTTTATATTTTTATTTTCATTTTATTGTTATTTATTTTGTTATTATTTTTATTTATTTATTATTTTTATTATTATTTTATTCATTTAGTTATTTTTACAACCATTTTAGCTCGTATTCACATTTAATTTGTTCTTAGAAGCGGTCCTCTGCATCTAATTTATTTTTATTCATTTAGTTATTTATTTATTTTATTGTTATTTATTTTGTTATTATTTTTATTATTATTTATTATTATTTTATTCATTTAGTTATTTTTATTCCCATTTAACCCGTATTCACTTTTCATTTTATCGTTTTATTTTATTTTTATTTTTATTTATTTATTTATTTTATATATATATATATATATTTTTTTTTTATTCATTTAGTTATTTATTTATTTTATTGTTATTGATTTTGGTTTTATTATTATTTATTTATTTTATTCATTTAGTTATTTTTACTCCCATTTAGCTTGTATTTACATTGAATTTATTCATAGAAGCGGTCCTCTGCATTTAATTTTCCTTTAAAAATATTTAACCTATAATTTTTAACTATTTATTAATAAACTATTATCACCAATTTAAATGATTTATTGGTCTCCTATATAACTTATCTCCTTTTTTTATTAGAAATGTTTTGATCCCGGTCCATTGGTCAATATTTACGGTTGGTCAAAGCCTGACGATGAACCACACTGGTTGGTTCGAAACGCGTCGACAAATGAGATTCCATGTGATTTTCGCCGAAATTCTTTCTCTAACTTGATATGGATCACAGAAGCCTAAACTCGATATTGTTTTAGTTTAAATGATAAACAAATCATAACTATTGACAACACTCATTAGGATCGAATTAATAAAGATTATTAAACTTATTTATAAATTTATAGTAAATTATTTATTAAATAATAAATCAGGTGTAAATATGCACAGAATTTAAAGTTATCTCTCAGACCGACGAGACAACACATGAGTTTTTGTGTCGCATTTAAATTCATTTATTTAATACTCCAACTACTTTTAACGCGTTTTAGACTACTCTCTAAAAGATTTGGCGCAGAAATGGGCGAGACAACACATGAGTTTTTGCGTCGCATTTAAATTCATTTATTTAATACTCCAACTACTTTTAACGCGTTTCAGACTACCCTCTAAAAGATTTGGCGCAGAAATGGGCAGAGGTAGATCGATTTTACCATTTTTTAACTATCTATTAAAAATTGCAGCATGGCGAAGAAGGAAGGGTGGATGAGAATGTTGGGGATTCGACATTTTAGCCATAGTGAGCATGCGCTGTGCTACATGTATGGTTCCAACTACACATGCGATGGTTGTGGAGAAGGCGGTAATAGTTTCAGATACCAGTGTCGCCCGTGGAGCTTCGACTTGCGCGAATCCTGTGCGCGAGCTCCCAAGTCCACGAGGCATTCCTATCATCCCCAACATCTTCTAAAGTTCAGGAAGAAGCCATTTTCACCCCATATCAAATGCGACTTTTGTAGAGAGAAAATATCAGGGTTTGTTTTTTAGTGTCGAGAGTGTGACATTGACCTTCATCCTCGTGGGTAAAGTAGCCACATTCGATGTGGCATGCTTTGCATCCACACCACATGCTTCAACTCGCGCCTTCTCACAGTACTCGACATGCACCACATGCTTCAACTCACGCCTTCTCACAGTACTCGACATGTATGTGGAAGAGCGATTACTTCTTACAGGATGCACTATCATTGTTGCGAGGGTTTTATGCCTTGTGACTTCATGTTACACCTTTCATGTGCTGTCGATACGCTAGAAGAGATGATAACACAGTGGATGTGTTGGCGATACGCTAGAAGAGATGATAATGTAGTCGATGTGATGTCGATACACTAGAAGAGATGAAAACACTTGAGTAACCCGTGCTGGCATGTCCACTTCATTTGTCAATTTTTTATTTTGCTTTATAAATTTTAAGAATAAAAAATGATGAATTATTGTTAATTATGTAAAAAATATTATACAGAGTAAAAATAAATATTAGAAATCATATGAACGGCAATTTAAATATAAAACCGTCATAAAAAAATTCCGAGACGGGTAAGAGGACCCGCCGAATTTAACCCCTGGTCGGTGGCGTCATTTTCAAAATTTGAATTCATGTCATCATTAGAAGGCATGGTTAGAAAAGCCAAACGGTTGTTTTGAAAAAAGCATAAATCAGAAAAGCATAAATAAAAAAACAAATAATGAAACAAAATAATCACCGCCCTCATTAAATGCGATTCGAGTTTGGACGCCTGGCGGGAGAGGAGTGATGTGTCCCTGGTCGGCCTGGACACAAAGCAGAGGCTGATGTCGTGGTAGTTTTTTCACAGGACTTCTAAGCCGAGAAGAAACAACAGGGCATTCCTCTGGCATTTACTACAGAGCTCCGGACAGGGTATTCCTCTGGCATTTACTACAGAGCTCCAGCTCTGGGAAGAATCCCTTTCAATTGAGAAGCCGAGCCGGGCAAAGCTAAGACGGTGGGAAGCTGTTATATGAAAGAGGAATTGGTTGATCATGAGATAATTCCGCCCTTGAGTCCACCACCGTTCCTTCCAGCCAAAAATAATGGCAATTCACGCCGTTTTTCTTGTGGAAAAAGGAGGACGGGGTTACTGCACAAGATCATGTACTTCCTGCAACAACACAAAACTCAAATGAAAGCAAAGGTGAGCTGGATGACGCCAAGATGACACTAAGCGACGCAGAGAAAATTAGAGTTGAGATGATGATCAAGAATGGTGGCATTCACATTGTAGCATTAAGTTCAGATTCAGAATGCGAATGTGAGGTTAATTACGCAGCAGGGAGTTCGGATGCATAGGGAGTTCATGTAATGTGATGGTCTCTTCGGTGGCCATGGACGCAGAACAGAGCAGAGTTGGACTTGAGAGTTCAGGCGATGTGATGGCGGCCTTCTTGATTGTTTGTGGCGTCTGCTGTGTTGTTGATGGCGGCCTTCTTGGTTGTTTATGGTGTCTGCTGTGTTGTTTTTGTTTTTTATAATTTTATGGTGTCTGCTGTGTTGTTTTTGTTTTTTATAATTTTATTTTTGGCTTACTGTTTCCATCGATTTTGGTATTGTTGGCTCTCTGGTTATTCTCTTCTGAATTTTAAGCATGGCCATGGTTCGATATCTCTCCGCTTGGCTTCGCTGTTACCAGTGGTTTTCATAATTTTATCCATTGGGGTTAATGAATGGGAAATGAAGACGGTCCAACCCAGACCCAAAAAAGCAGACGAGCGGGATGGAGGTGCTGATGGGCATCTGAGCTAGTGGCAACTTCCCCTACCTTTTCCATAAGCAGGAGAAGCACCGATTGCACGTGAAAGGAGCATTCGCAAGTATAGTTTCCTCATCGAGATGTGCGAGCCGAGTCCCAAGCAAGGATCAATGATGCCATCGCCTTTTCGTCTGATTCGTATTATTTCGGTCACTAGCCAGGTATCTAAGTGCATAAAGCCCTAAGGAATAGCCAGAATCTCACGCCTGGGCTTGGCACTCCGATCTGAATCGAAACAGCCGATGCAGATTCCACTGATGCAATGGGCACAGGTGAAGATACAAATTATAATGTGATTTGTTTTAAAGTTTAGAAATCTTCAAATTATAATGTGATTTGTTTTAAAGTTTAGAATCGATGCAGATTCCACTGATGCAATGGGCACTGCTTCATTTCTCTCATTTTTAGACACAAATTATAATGTGATTTTTTAAATGAAATTATAATGTGATTTCTTTTAAAGTTTAGAACCAGCAATGTGAAGGAGCCATTTAATATTTTGGTGGTCTGAGAAGGAAAGAGAAAGGTCCATCAGCTTTTGGTCCAAAACCTATGGATCATCCTCATTTCAAGCACAAGCACAGTTAATCTCTTCCTGCCCTCAGGTTGTTTTGGTCTCTTTTTAATACATTTTTATAATATGTTACTGGCTCTTTAATTTTTTTTTAGATATTTTTGTTATTTTTTTAATATTTGTTTTACATGATTTTTTGGTTTTATTTTTGTTAGGTTCAATGCGTGGGAAATTATCTCTAGCCCTAGCAGTGGGGCCAGGAGAAGGTGAAGGAGGAGGTGCAGTGGAGGCAGGGGAAGGCGAAGGAGGAAGTGCAGTGGAGGCAGGGGAAGGCGAAGGAGAAGGAGGAGGTATTTTCGGTTAAATTTAACTCCCATTCTTCTACATAATTATATCAGAAGCATTTTTAAGAATTTATTTCATGTGCCTTGTAATGCAGGTAAATAAAGGTGGATGTGCACTGTTGAATCTCTCTCTGCCTCTCACAGAGAGGCAAAGGGTGGAGTGCGAGTCCTCTTTGGGATCAAAACCCTGTAAGCCTCGTCATTTTCTCCTGACATATGTAGGGTGTACGAGTTTCTGTTTTTGCATAGGATGGACTTACTTCTACCTGTAATTTGTGTTAAATATTTTCTTGTAATTTACAATTTATGGTTAATATCTCATTTTTTTCAGAAAATTTCTTTTAGGCCTTCGACTCCTTTGGGGTGGTGGGAGCAAAAGCGAATTGATAGGTGGATGCAATAAATGCTGCTATCTCGCCGAACACATTCGGCATTAGTAATCATTCGGGAAACACACGGGTATCAGAGGGTTAGTAAGGAAAGAACACCTTCGATCGACGGAAACACATTCCAACACATCGATCGGGAAAGCATCGAAGGAAGGGTAAGCTCCCAATTTCTCATGAGTTTTTGTTTTCTTGGTGTTTTTTAAATATTTCTCATTATATTTTTCTGGTTTTGTTTTTGTTGTGTTCAATGGGCCAGGAAATTAAGGCTTAACCCAAACAATTCAACTAATGAAAGTTCCAATGCTCCATGGGTGTAGTGGGTGCAATGTGTGTTTTGAAATTCAAAGGGGCTATTCAAGGTTTATGATTTCTGGTTTTTGCAAAATGTACTTATTTCTACTTAAAGTCTTTGGTCTCTCTTTCTTTCCCTATATATATTCCATGAAGTCAAGTGCATATTTGATATTTTAGGAAGAAATCAAAATATAGATATATAGATTCCTTCCATCACTCCCAATATACTTTGCCACTTTTGTTTGTTCCTCAGATTTTACCACTCCAAACAGACTTAAACAACTAAATTTACACTAATTAAAATGGCCCATGTAAATAGTCTTCCAAAGGCAAAAGACAATTGTTGGCATGAATACAAATAATACTCAAAACATTAAAAACCAACTATCTTCTAGGAAGTTTCAACTTTCTTTAATAAGAAAACTATTTCTTCATACAATAAATTCTTCCACCAGATTTGCAAATTAGTCCAAAAGGATTTTGACTAGTTTCAACATCGTTGCTTGCAATGGCAGTTTTCTTTTGAGAGATCAGTCCCCTATAAACATGCAGAAAGGAGAATTACAGATTTAGATCTCACCTCTGTAATTATTTCCATGATTGTAATTTAGCTTAAGCCTAGTGTAAGGGGCTCATTGAACTTCATCCCAAGGATTCTCCACCAATAATAATCAAGTCATCTCCAACTACATTAACAATAGTTCTTACCAAAGATTAACAAATGCTCAACCCTCTTTCTATTTGACTCCATTTGACTCCATTTTGCCATTTGCAAGATTAACAAGAAATCTGACATAGTCCCTATGCATGAACATCTGTCCCTTATAGGCACTTCCATCCTTATATATAGTTGCATCTATAGGTTAAGGCCATGTATAACCTATATGTTCAACTCTGCCTACCCACGACTCTGTTACACATAGCCACAATAAATGCTTCATTTTTGTTGGGTATGGTCCAAGACCCTTTATGCTTACCCAACAAAATGATGGGTAACTTCTGGTTCCAACTTGGGGACTAGTGGTCCTCTCGAGAACACTTGGGAACCCCAAAATATCATCCTTGCTTCAACATGTGGTTTCTAAAATGAATTTTGTATTCCAGCTTGGGACTAGTGGTCCTCTCGAGAACACTTGGGAATCCCAAAATATCATCCTTGCTTCAACATGTGGTTGCTAAAATGAATTTTGTAATCCAGTGAAGCCACCTCAAGATCTCCAAGGTGTAATGACCTTTTCCCCTGTGTTCTTGATTGCTAAAGAAAACAAAGCCATGTCAAAATGTGATTGCTTGCATGAAAATCTTTCATTTTACTTCTAATCCAATCCTCCATTGACTCAAGAGCTATAATCACTTTTCTCCACAAGCCTTCATTCCTTTTCATTCTCCATAAACTTTTTGTTGCTAAATCTTGTTCAAATAGATGAATATTCTTTAATTCCTCTATACTCTTTATGGTTTTGCAATCTTTTTCCTCTTAAAATATGGTATTCCTTCCCTTTATATTTTTCTTGTCCACTGGAAGCTAAAGCACGTTTGGTATTCCTTCCCTTTATCTTTTTCTTGTCCATAGGAAGCTAAAGCACCTTTTTCTATTTTTTCCCAACATTCCTTTTGGTATCTAAAGCTAAAAAATGCCAATAAATAGGTATCCCCTCCAAAACTAATTTGACCAAAGTTAGCTTGCCTTGGATAACATCGGTAGCAAGAATTAGTCATCCTCTCTTCAATTTTTTTCATAGAGCCAACTCCAATCCTTGAATCTGTAGTTAGTAGGCTTGAGGAAAAACCTTAGATATTTTAACCTTGCATCAATATTTGAGCAAACTGTCTCTCTACCTTCCTTTAGGCTATTGAACAACACTAAGGATTTATGAACATTCACATACATCCATTTTGCATACTCAAGGATCTCTTTATACTTTTCTACTTCCACAATTGTTCACATGCCGAACAAATTTTCTTCATTTACAAATAGTAAATAGGACAAGGAGAAATAGGTTCTCATTTTAATACCCTTTATAGTACCTTCCCTTTTAGATGCATTCACCATTCTAATAAATAAGGAGGCATAGGGCATCAAACAAATTTTCTTCATTTACAAATAGTAAATAGGACAAGGAGAAATAGGTTCTCATTTTAATACCCTTCCCTTTTAGATGCATTCACCATTCTAATAAATAAGGAGACATAGGGCATCCCCACATTAGACCCCTAGGAAGTTGAGAAAATGCACCCCATAATCTAATTTACTACTTAAGATCTCATCCCAATTTGAATCAAAATAATCCCATGATCTAACTAGCTCACCTTGTAATAAGCCTTAGCTAAGTCTAATTTCATCATAATAGTTGAAATTTTTTACTTTTTCTTATATGTAGTCCTCGTTGTGCTATTCCTCACCACATTGTGAAGAAAACCAAACAACTCTTTTGAGACAAAGTCAGGGGGAATTCTTTCTTTTAAGCCTATTTGTTGTAATTATTGTTGAAATTTTGTACACAAAATTGCATAGTGAGATAGGGCTATAATCATCAAAATTTTATGGATCATTTTGCTTTGGAAGAGCTATAAATGTTTCATTCAATGCAATAATACTTCACTCTAAACTCTAGATTTTTTTATCACTCTCAGCTACTCCTATTCTAGGAGGTCACAAAAACACAAAATTTTATTGTCCAACTATGTGGACTTAGTCTATTTGGTTTCTTAAAAGATTGTAGAATTGATTTGAGTCCCTCTTTGGTTACTTTAGCTTCAAGTTCTTCATTTTGTTGTTCTTCAATCACTATTATGTTTGCCTTAGGAGGTTCTTGGAATAAACTTTTGAAGTGCTTTACTCCTCTTAATGCCATCTTTGAGAATTTTATTAGCTTCCTCCCATCTTTCTTACTTATCTCCCATGTATTTTTTGATGTTCTTTTGATGTTTCATGTAGTTTTGGAAGAATTTAGTATTTTTGTTGCCCTCTATAAACCAAGTAGCCCTATTCTTTAGTCTCCACTCTACTTCTTCCTGCTCCAATAGATTCATTTTTATTTCTTCTAAATTTTTTAGATTAATATTCTCCTTTTTTGTAATGATTCGTTCCTTTTATGTTTCAAACAATTTCTTGATCTATTCCTTGGTCTCAGTAAGCTTTTGTTGAGCATTCTAGGAGTTTTTCTTTTCCCACTATGTTGTTGAGCATTCTAAGAGTCTTTCTTTTCCCACTATGCTATTATGTTTTAAACTTTCATCAAATTTATTCACGATAGATAAATAGTTGTCTCCCTTGTACAAGGTTCATATTTCTTCCAATTCTAGGTGATCAAATTTCTATAACCTTCTTTTAGCAACTTATGGTTAAATTTGAAGGGTTTAAGGTGCTTCTCATCTTTTTCAAATTGTAACAATATGGCTAGATGGTCTAAATGTCTCCTTAACCTTACCCATGACTCAAGTCATTCAACATGCTCCAAAATATATTTTGCTACCAAAACCCTTTCTAATCTGCTTGATACCTGCTCCCTTCCTTTTCTAAAGTTCCTCTATGTTGGAACCAAGTTAATAGGCTCCACATCACAAAGCCCCGAATCTTCAAACCTCTAAGGTAAGTAATGTATCAACGAGTTGTTAGAATTTTGGGTACTAGACTTAGTGCACACACACACACTAGATCTGATAACTTCTTATTAACTTTACACACCTAATGAAATTAACACATTGATGTGTTTAACTAGAAACAAATGTAGCACAACAAAACTTATAAAACCAACAATTAGATCATGCACAATAAACACACAATTTTAGCCCCAAATCATAATTCTTATTAGTCCTTCAACAAGAACCTAGGGTTCCCATACCAAGGAAAATGACCCTTTTATAGTGCTTAATAAAATGCCAAGTACAAGGGAAAACTTACATATAAAAACCCTTATTTTGACCCATAGAAAATTACTCAAAAAAATAATAGTTGAAGGGGAACTTGTAACTTGCTCCCCTGGAGATTATGGTTGCCTAGAAACTCAAATGTTGAACTGGAATCAACCCCAAGACAAGCTTGGCCTCCTTGAGTGCTTTCTACCCTCTCTCCCTGCTCATGACCTCTCTGGCAATTGTATGGCCTATGCACTTGTCAAATTGGCCCAAGGAAATAACTCGGTCTCCACAACAAATCGACCCCTCAGCTCGGTCCTTCTCTTCTTGTTCGACTTCCCTTGAATTTCTCTATAAATCTCCCCTAGCAATTTCTCCTCAATCTTCTTTTTTCAACTAGAGCCTCTTCGCCCTCCGTAGGCCCTCTTGGCCCTCTATAGGCCCTCTCGGCCTCCACAGGTTCGAGGCCTACTCGACCTTCTCCTCCACAAGATGCTATCTTGCCAACCTGCCACAGGCCCTCTCGACCTTCCATAGGTCTGAGGCCTACTCGATCTTCTCCTCTGCAAGATGCTCTCTTGCCAAACACCTTCCATAGGCCCTCTCGACCCTGAAAGGTCCGAGTCCTACTCAACATCCTCCTCCACAAGATGCTCTCTTGCTAACCACCTTCCATAGGCCCTCTTCGCCCTCAAAGGGGTTTGAGTCCTAGTGGGCCTTCTCCTCCATAGGCCCTCATAGCCCTCCAAAGCTATGAAGCCTACTTAGCATTCTCCACAATATGCGCTCTTGTTAGCCACCTTCCACAAACCCTCTTGGCCCTTAAGGGGTTTGAGGCCTACTCAACCTTCTCCTCCACAAGATGCTCTCTTGTCGACCACAGGCCCCCTCCATAGGTTTGAGGCCTACTTGGCCTTCTCCTCTATAAGAGGCTCTCTTGTTGACAACAAGAATGAATCACTCACCCTTGTACTTATACTTTTCCAAAGGGTGCAATACCATGGGTCATCGGAATACCGTGGGTCTATGGGTGTAAAGCCCCATCACTTAGCTCACTTTCCCCACATGTGAGAATACTCCTGATGCTACCCAAAACATCAACATTGGTCTTGTTTATCATGCACCCCACCCTTGCCTAAAAAAAATAAATAAACTTTTCCAACCTTCATTGCCATATTTAGATCATCCCCTATGATGACATTTTTTTACCATTGCCTACAATTTAAAATTGTCCTAAAACACTTTTCTATCTCCATATGGGTCGTAAATATCGATGAAGGAAAAGGCTTTCTACAATTCCTTGGACCCTTGTTGAGTTTGGATACCTGTAGGTATAAGTGATTATGCTCTATAGAATTATTCCATTCGGTTAGTGTGGAAATTTCCAATGCAAACTAACTTAATGCAAAACATAATTTTTTTTTTGTTTTGTTTTTGAATTAAAATACTTTATATTACTTCAAAAAACTGGATCCTTCCAAGTCTGAGGCCTAGCCTACTTTCTCCTCCACAAGATGCTCTCTTGCCAACCACCTTCCACAAGCCCTCTCGACCTTGAAACATCTGAGGCCTACTCGACATCCTCTGCCACAAGATGCTCTCTTGCTGACCACTTTCCATAGGCCCTCTTTGCCCTCAAAGGGGTCTGAGTCCTACTGGACCTTCTCCTCCAAAGGCCCTCTCAACCCTCCAAAGGTATGAGGCCTACTCAACCTTCTCCTCCACAAGATGCTCTCTTGTCATTCACCTTCCATAGGCCCTCTTGGTCTTAAGGGGTTTGAGGCTTACTCGGCCTTCTCCTCCACTTCACAAGCTCTCTTGCTGACAACATGAATGAATCACTCACCCTTGTACTTATACTTTTCCAAAGGGTGCAATACCATGGGTTTATCGGTGCAAAGCCCCATCACTTTGCCTACTTTCCCCACATGTGAGAATACTCCCGATGCTACCCAAAACATCAACATTGGTCTTGTTTGGTATTTGCCCCACACTCCCCTAAAGAAAAATAAAACCTTTCCAACCTTCATTGCCATATTTAGATCACCCCCTATGATGACACTTTTTGACCACTGTCTTCAATATGAAATTGTCTTAAAACACCTTTCAATCTCCATATGGCTTGTAAATATCGATGAAGGAAAATACTTTCTACAATTCCTTGGACCCTTGTTGAGTTTGGATACCCATGGGTATAAATGATTATTCTCTATAAATTTATTCCATTTAGTTAGTGTGGAAATTTCCAATGCAAACTAACTTAATGCAAAGCATTTTTTTTGGGGTGAATTAAAATACTTTATATTACTTCAAAAAGCCTAGATTACATTGAAGACAACTGATACCCAAAGGGAGAAATAGAACACAAAGCTTGACCTCTGTTGCCATGAAGATCTACAAATACTATCAAGAATAAAAAACATATACACTACTGCCATAACAGGCTTGGAAGCCACCACATACAAGTTAAAACCAGATACAAGAGACCAAGTTACAAGAGAGAACCTAAAACTAATGCCTGCCCTCGTAGTCACCTAGGAACACAAATAAATGGCCAAAACACCATGACAGGAGAGACTATTATCATTGGCCCAACAACCAGCCATTTTACCAAAAAATCATAGCATATGCATTGCACCATACACTTAAAGCCAAAGATAACAAAGAAAACATCAAAGCCTGAAACTGGAAACCATAAGTAAACCTCAGGAACACACGACTGCGAATCAACTATATCGCTCTCATCAATAGAGAAATAGACCACCAATGGAGACAACCAAAAGGTTCAAGAGAGACCGAGAACTTGCCACCCACTCGCCCTGCTCACTGTTCATTGTCTGAGGAGGAAATATTGGCCAAAATCCTTGCGCTAAAGCCACAAGGATCCAACTGTGAAAAGTTTTGAACTTAACACATCAAAAATCCCTACTGCTATTTTTGGTTTATTATCTCCTACTTGTTCTTTACATTAACAAGTTATTTAATCATATAAAATCGAAATAAACACAATAGAAGCCTTCACAAATACACAAATCAACAACTGAAATAAACCAAGACAACACAAGGGACACTGTTATTTTTGGACAATTGTCTCCGAAAAAACTCAATGCGGGAAAATTGGTGTAGCAGATATCACGGTTTTATTATTATGCAGATTTCTGAATACAACTAGGGTGCCAGAAATGGCTCACCCTTTAGAGATTTTCCTTGGTAGAAGTACCTTGCTTCGGAGACAAATATTTTGGCTAATTTAGCAATCGGATGATTGGCCCCACAATGAATTCCATTGTTCCTTAGTTGGATAGCGAAAGTTGCTCCAAGCTAACTTTCGGAAGTGCGTCACCCTCCAAGGACTGTGTCTGCCTCTCAGCTCTCAGTCTGCCCCACAGAAACACCACATCGCAACTCCTTTAGCCCAACGTCAGCTGGCAAAAGTACCTTACTTTGAAGGCAAATATTTTGGCTAATTCAGCAACCAGATGATTGGCCCCACAGTGACTTCGATTGTTCCTTAGATGGACAACGAAAGCTGCTCCAAGCTAACTTCCGGAACTGTGTCACCCTCTACGACTCTGTGTCTGTCTCTCAGCTCTCAGTCTGCCCCACAGAAACACCACAACACAACTCCTTCAGCCCAGCGTCAGCTCTGCTAGCCTCTACGTTTGCCTGCATCAGCTTCTCAGCCTCCTGCCAAACTCAGCCCAGGCTGCCTCTGCGACAGCCCAGGCTTCCTCTGCGACAGCCTAGGCTGCCTTTGCGTCAGCCCAAGTTGCCTCTGCGTCAGCCCAGGCTGTGTCTGCGTCATCTCTCTGACACTTTCTCTGCCTCCTGCTGAAGTGCCCTTCGCTGCGACAGACAATTTGTTTGATTTCTTCAGCAAACCTCGCCCCAAAAAATTGAACTGACTGATCAACTTGGTGTGTCTCCAACTACCCCTCAAACCTTCTCTTATACTTTTACCGTCTACAATCAACGACCAAGATTAAGTCCCTAATCAACGATTAAGATTAGATCTGGCTTGACCCTCATTATTTAGAAATTTCTCACCCATATTATATTAACACATTAATATTTTAATTTTCCCAAGTTTCGACTTTAGGAACTCTAGTAAAAATATTAATTATTTTAATATCTCTTCATCCGAGTGGAATCTCCACAAACGATTTCTGGGTTTTGGAGATCTCACGTGCCTTAGCCTCTCCACCAAATTTCATGGCTAGAGCACATCTGATGCCACCAAAAATCAACACTCCCTCTTAGCGAGCAATGTGCTTTAGTAAAGCTTCACCATAGAAACATCACACTGACCTCCACATTGGTACCTGTGTTGATGCTTGGCCTGCTACCTCACATCCTCTGCACTGCTGCTTCCTGTACTGCTACCCATGCCACTGCCACTGCTACATCTATACTGCAACTCCCTCTCAACACGCTGCATCATGCTGCCCATAGCACTGCCACTACTAACTGTTGCACTGCAACTCAGTTACCGAGAAGTAGGTAACTGATTTCCCCCAAACACTGAAATCCCGGTTAGTCTATAAGCCTCGTGATGCTGAAGCTACCTCTCCTGCTATCCTATGCTCCCTCTGCTTCCACTGCGATACTGCAGACACCTCTGTGCCTCTCGCATTGCTGCAACCTCTACTACGCTACTACAGACTTCTGCACTCTAGCCATGTTGCTCCACCACACTTTGCTCCACCTGACTCCTGTCATCATGCTACTGTCATTAAGGGCTCCCGTAACTGGATGTGATACAAGAGTTTGGGCACCTCAAGGATCTTGCCCCTGTTCTGTAGTCCTTTTGAACTATAGCTCTAGATCACCCCACCTCCCTCCTAGAGATGTGGCTTCCATCTCTGCCAAAATGAATGCCAAACTAGTTCTCTTCTCACTCTTTCGCTGCTGCCCCAACAAAACTCAGATCTGGATTTCCTTTGGCGCAAGAAACCCTCTAAGGAACAAGCTCCTCTAGACTCCCTCTGAGTCCTAATTTCCTTCACGGAAATCCTCCGTCCAAATGTCGAATCACTCCTCTCCAGTCATCTTTTGCCGTTGCAACTCGGATCTAGATTTCTTAGCTAGAAATCTATCGAGGTAGTGCTTCCCTCTACCTTGGTTCAGTCTCATTAGACACTGTTATGCATCGATAGGAATAGCGTCCCACCAGCTGCTCAAATCACAATCTGCATAGCTCCCTTAGTCCTGGCAAATGAAGAATCTAAGCCCTTCAGGTTCTGCGCAATCATGGCTTGGGCTGAATCTTCTCCTCCTGGCCACAACGTCGATCCCTCTTGGCTGAGAAAGATGACCGGGCATTGCATAGGCCCGATCTGCCCCTCTTTGCCTTTGCACTAGCCCCTTTCCTGGCTCGAAATGCTAAAGCAAACTCTGCTGAGCCTCTGCGTCACCCTCTAAGCACTACATCACCTCTCCTCTTGCCTCTTCAACTTTGGAACAACGCTATCTCTTGGGACAGCTGCTTCTGCTGCAAATTTTTCAGATTTCTCCCACTGATGTCTTCAGTTCTCTTGTGATCTGCAATCCCTCTGATACCACGTGAAAATTTCTGAACTTAACACATCAGAAATCCCTAATGTTATTTCTGGTTTATTATCTCCTACTTGTTCTTTACATAACAAGTTATTTAATCATATAAATATCAAAATAAACACAATAGAAGCCTTCACAAATATACAAATCAACAACTGAAATAAACTGAGATGACACAAGGGACACTGTTATTTTTGGACAATCGTCCCTGGAAAAACCCAATGCAGGAAAACCGGTGCAATAGATACGAGGGTTTTATTATTATGTAGATTTTTGAATATAACTAGGGTGCTAGAAATGGCTCACCCTTCAGAGATTTTCCTTGGCAGAAGTACCTTGCTTCGGAGACAAATATTCCGACTAATTCAACAACCGAATGATTGGCCCCACGGTGACTTTGATTGTTCCTTTGCTTTGCTGGACAACGAAAGCTGCTCCAAGCTAACTTCCAGAAGTGTGTCACCCTCTATGGCTCTGTGTCTACCTCTCACTTGTCAGTCTGCCCCACAGAAACACCAAAATGCAGCTCCTTCAGCCCAACATCAGCTCTGCTAGCCTCTGTGTCAACTCTGCATCAACTTCTCGGCCTCTTGCATCCTCTGCGCTGGCCCTCTAAGCCTCTGCATCAGCTTTGGCTACCTCTGTGTCAACCCAGCCTGCCTTTGCACTGTCTCTCTGACACTTTCTCTGCCTCTTTGTTATGTGTTCTCAGCCTCTTGCTAAACTGCCCCTCACTGCAACAAATCACTTGTTCGTTTTCCTCAACAAACCTTGCCCCAGAAAATCAATCTAACTGATCAACTTGGTGTGTCTCCAACTAACCCTCAAGCCTCCTCTTATACTTTTCCTGTTGACGATTCAATGACCGAGATTAAGTCAACTTGGCGTGTCTCCAAATGACCCTCAAGCCTCCTCGTATACTTTTTCTATTGACGATTCAACGACCGAGATTAAGTCCCTAATCAACGACTAAGATTAGATTTGGACTGGTCCTCGTTATTTAGAGCTTTCTCACCCATATTATATTAATACACATTAATATTTTAATTTTCCTAAGTTTAGACTTAGGAACTCCATTAAAAATATTAATTATTTTAATATCTCTTCATCCGGGTGGAATTTCCCCAAACGATTTCTGGGACTTGGAGATTTCCACCAAATTTCATGGAGAGGCGACCAAAAAATCAACACGAACTGCCAACTACTCCCCACCATCTGAGTCACATGCTATGTGACTCACCACATGCATTAGTCAAGCGTCAATTTTGTCCACTTCAAACCTCAGGCTCCTTAGCATTCGTTTCATGTCCTCCAAGGAGGTGGAAATATTGTATTTTTCCACCTCCTTATCTCTCAAGACTAAACCTAGTAACGTCTTCATTTGCTAATGGAGCGCTATCGAATTTAGATATTGTTTATGGCGTATGCCTTCCCCTAGTGTGCCCAACGTCTAGCACCCAGCCAGACATGTCTTCTAGCAGTTTCGAGTTCGACAAGGATTGTCTCTCTTCCCCAACTTTTATCTCAAGCTCATGGATCTCTTGACAAGTCTTAGGCGGAATAACATTAAAATAAGTTGCCACAGAGTCATGGGCAAAGAGCTTCACCCCATGCTACCTAGGTTGGGATCTGCTACCTCCTCCCCTCTTGCTTTTTCCTCTTGCCTTAGCGACATTGTAGAGTCATAGGATGGTTCCTGAATCTCTCTACGGGGGCTGCGTTGTAAGAGGACACAAGGACTGACTTGACCCTTCCATGGACCACAACAAAACCAAGATACCAACAAATAACCTCGTCCCAAAAGCACTAGATAAATGACTCGACTTTTGACAAAGAACCACCAGAGAGGGCCGAGGACAACACCTCCTTTGTTAGAGACTCTATCCCCTTAACCATTGAGCACACACGATGCCACCTTAGATCCCAAAAGCTTCCTCATCCTAGAGCCTGTAGGCAATTAACCAAACCCAACACACTTCACTTGACCAACCCCACAATTAAAACTAACTAGGCCACACTTTGCAAAGAAATCCAACTACCACTCCCAAGAGAAGAGACTGACCCAATGCTCGATGCCAAACCACTTTCGCAGACCCAACAATTTCCCCAGCCCCAAGGACACAACCCACACCCAGAGACTAAGACATTGAACCCATAAAACAAACACTCTAAAAAAAACTAGGCAAGAAATTCAAATGTAACCAAGACGAGACCAACAAGAGTTCCTGGAGCTTACCAACTTCAGACGCAACAAATACCTTCGATTGAAAGCCACTGCCTTCCAGAAAGACCATGCCAAGCATAAAACTTTCACTAATGGTTCCCAAATTGGAGCAGCTCAAGGAATTCCCTTACCCTCAGGCCAATCCAGGTTAAACCCCCCTCCCTCCCAAAAAAAATAGGGGTCTTACACTCACCCTATCTCCCCCACACAATTCAAGGTCCTCCCTCTACACCCACCCTCTCCACACCCTCTACACATTGAAGGAAGTCTTTCTAAAAAAATAAAAGGCTAGGAAAGATGTTGTGAGTTTAAACGAAGGAAAGTGGGTAGGGGTTACATGGAAAGGAAGCCATATTGCAGATTCCGTAGTGCGTATCCAATCTTCCGTAGTGCATATCCAAAGACTCCTACTTAGGTCTGGGAAGGTTTTTTATCGGCTAGAACAAATCCAGTTGGTGTTGTAGGAATTTACAGGGTAAGTTCCTCAGACAGAACACCAAAGGACACCGCTTACAAACAGATCACAGATCAATACAATAGTATTTTTGACGTGGTTAAAACCCTCAAAGAGGGAAACAGTCCACAGCCTGAGCCAATGCGGCCACTTCAGGCAATTTATTAATAAAAGAATGAAAATTTACATAAGCATCTCTCATGGACGGTTACCCTACAAATGACCCTCCATGCTCTTTAAATAGAGATCATGGACCAATCGAGTGTTAAGCCATGGATCAAGTGTCGGTAATACCGAGGAGAGAATGAATCGTCGGATCACTACATATCATGACCGTCGGATTGTAAGTTACAAAATGTACATAGTAAAGAAACACACTTTACCTAACTCTATACTAGACCAAGTTATGCTTAACTATTTCCTATGTGTCAGAATATCCTAACATCCCCCCTTAAGAACAACTTGGGATAGGATTGAAGGATTTACAAATATGACACAATAGGAGACGGAAGAAGGCACCAGAGCCTATCCCCCCCTAGTGACAAAATCCTGAACTCCAACCATAAATCGAAGTTTAGTAAACTTTGCCTCTGTGAGAGCCTTTGTAAATATGTCTGCAACTTGATCATCTATTGAACAATATTGCACTTCAAGAACATGGTCGTGAATGAGCTTTCTGATGAAGTGCATGTGCAGTTCAATGTGTTTGCTGCGCTGATGTTGGACTGGATCTTTGCATAATTGAATGGCACTTTGATTATCACACCAAAGTGTAGTCGGATGTTGCAGCTAAAAGCCAAACTCTGACAGGATCTGATGAAGCCACAAAGCTTCCTTACTAGCTTCTATGGCACCACGATACTCTGCTTCTGCTGAAGAAAGAGAAATGGCACCTTGTTTCTTGCGAGCCCATGTAATAGGTCCTGAACCAAGAGTGAACACATAACCTGAAGTAGACTTCCGATCATCAGGGTCACCAGCCCAATCAGAATCAATGAAACCAACCAATAGAGGAGATGCTTCAACACTATAATAAATCCCAAACTGAATTGTACCTCGAACATAACGAAGTATTCTTTTAGTTGCTTTCCAATGACTTTCATGTGGGTTTTGCATAAACCGAGCAACAAGGCCAACGACAAAGGAAAGGTCAGGACGAGTATGGGTTAGATACAAAAGTTTTCCTACAAGTTGACGGTATAAGGTAGCATCAATTTCACGGGAAGTGCAAGTGGCTGAAAGTTTGACTCCAGACTGAAAGGGAGAAGGGGCTGGCTTACAGTCTTCCATGTGAAAATGGCGTAGAAGATCACAGGCATACTTGGACTGGGAAAGGGAAATACCTTCCTTGGATTGCAAGACTTGAAGACCAAGAAAATAATGCAAGTGTCCTAAGTCTGTCATTTCAAAATTCTTTTTAAGGTTGGACTTCACATGGTTTATAAGGTTGGGATCACTACCAGTGAGGATAAGATCATCAACATAAAGAACAAGAATGATAAGAGACTTGCCCACTTTCTTGGTGTAGACAGTATTGTCAGAATGACACCTAGAAAAGCCAAATTCTAAAAGAAAGCTATCCATTTTGGCATACCAAGCCCAAGGAGCTTGCTTGAGACCATAAAGGGATTTCTTAAGCCGACATACAAGGCTGGAGTCTGTTTGTATAAAGCTAATAGGTTGTTCCATATAGATTTCTTCATGCAAGTCCCCATGCAAGAAGGGAGATTTAACATCCATCTGATGGACTTCCCATTTGAAAGAAGCAGCAAGGGAAAGAACAAGGCGGATAGAGTTCATTTTGGAAACAGGGGAGAAGGTTTCGGTATAGTCAATGCCTTCAACTTGTGAAAAACCCTTAGCAACAAGACGAGCTTTATGTTTATCAGCGTTCCCATCTGGTCCATACTTGGTTCTGTAAACCCATTTGCATCTAACAAGTTTTTGTCCCTTTGGTAGAGGATCAAGATCCCATGTATCATTTGCCAATAATGAACGATATTCTTCATTCATAGCTGCGTCCCAATCTGGATGTCCTGAAGCTTCTGCAAAGGTGTCAGGATCATAATTCGCTGAAGCTTGAGCCAGTAAAGAAGAGGCTCTATCGAACTGAGAACGTGTACGTCGTTGATCTGTAGGATCACCGAAAAGATCACCTGCTGCATCCCGAGTAGCATGGACCCATTTTGGAAGCTGAGGCGCTGAAGGAGGATCCTAAGAAGGTGGGGGAGGATTGTCATCCTCGCTTTCATCATCTAAAGAAGAAATATTTTCAAAAGCAGAAGAGAAGGGGAGAGGTGGCACATCCGCCGAACTAGGCTCGTAGGCCGATATATTTTCAACAAACTTTGCATCTCTTCTAATGATAACATTTTTGGACTTAAGTGGAATAAGTCTATATCCTTTGACATCTTCAGAATATCCAACAAAAATACATTTTTCACTCTTAGGTTCTAAAGCTTTATGTTTCTCATCTGGAATATGGGCCCATGCTTCACTTCCAAAAACATGAAAGTGACTTACATCTGGTTTAATTGAGCTCCATGCTTCTTCTGGAGTGATATTCTTTAAAACCTTAGTAGGAGTGCGATTTATTATGTAATTTGCACAATTAATTTCTTCTGCCCAAAAATTAAGACCAAGTCCTTTAGATTGAAGCATACAATTAGCCATTTCCTTTAAGGTGTGATTCTTCCTTTCAGCTACACCATTTTGTTGTGGAGTATATGGAACAGTATGTTGCATTTGAATTCCATTCTCAGTGCAAAAGTTGATGAATTTTTTGTTAACAGTTTCTCCGCCATTATCAGATCTTAGCTTAAGAATTTGATGTCCAGATTGTTTTTCAACAAAGGCCTTAAAGGCCAAGAACATGTTAAATACTTCACTCTTGAGTTTTAAGAAGTATACCCAAGCGCGTCTGGAGAAATCATCAATGAAAGTTAAGAAATACTTGTAGCCAGAGATTGAAACAACTGGAAGTGGACCACATAAATCACTATGCACAAGCTGTAAAGGGGCTGAGGCGTGCCAAGAGGCATGTTTTTCAAAACTATCCCGATGATGTTTTCTGAGTACACATCCGGAACAAACACCATCTCTGCAAGATACCATTGGAAGACCTGTCACCATATTTTCTTTACATAGATTCTGAAGGGAGCGATAGTTTAAGTGACCAAATCGCTCATGCCAAAGTTTGCTCACTTCATTGTTATGAGCAATTTGATGACCCAAAGTTGTGAAACTTATACAACCTTGTAGAATCATTAGCAATGCCAGTAGCTAAAATCTGTCTAGGATCTCTTAGGTCCTTAATTACAACATCGTGAGGGGAAAATTCAACGATTTTACCTTCACCTGAATGAGTTATCTGATATACAGATAGAAGGTTGCAGGATAAGGTTGGAACACATAATACATCATTAAATTGACCATTGTCTATATGAACAGTTTCAGTCCCTACAACACTAAGAGATCTATCATCACCAACATATATATTTTTGGTGTTACAATCATTTAAAGAAGAAAACATGGCTTTGTTTTTGGCCATGTGATAAGAAGCTCCAGAATCAATGAGCCACTCATGAGAATGAGAAGAAGAAGATACATTTAGTGCATAGCCAGACCGAGATGCTTGACAACCACATGCAGAAAGTGCTATTCCTGAAGATGAAGTTGAAGTTGAAGAGTGCTCCAAATGGATGTCATGCTTCTTCATTGTTGCTTCCAAGGCTTCCATCTTCTTAAAGCATTTGGATTCTAAGTGGCCATCTCGATTACAAAAGTTGCAATGTCTATCAGTTTTCTTCCCTTTGTTTTTATTTGTCTTATCATTTTGTTGAAATGATTTTTCATTTTGAGGCTGAAATTGCTTAGGACCCTTGTTTGGTTTAGGACCATTCCTTTTAGGATACAACTTCTTAGGATTCTTTGAATTTGGTTGCTGCTGGGCGGCTAACGCTTTCTTAGAAGAGTTTCCAAGATTAAGAAGACCAAGGTGTAAGAGTTTTTCTTGTTCTCTTATTAAAGAATCACAAAAGGAATCAAAGGAATGGGACTTGTAGGCTTTTCCTTGAGAAATGAAGGCTCCTATTGTAGAATGGAAGGTGGAAACAAACACAGAATAGGCTGGTCCCAACTTAGTAAGAATGTAATAGATAAGGTTACTATCTTCTTTCTTAACCTTAACACCTTCCAAGAGAAGTCTAAGGGTCTTGAACTTGGACAAAAAATCTTCAATGCAAGAAAAATTATTGGGGTCCAATGTAAGCAACTCATTTTCGAGTTGATGGGCTTTAAGTTCATTTTTAATTCCAAAAACTTTAGTGATCTGTTTCATTGCTTCCTCAAGAGTATCAAGTTCTGCAATATGGAATCTAAGATTTGGAGAAATAAACATCCCTATCAACCCTCATGCTTGATCTTGCCTATTTTCCCATTAGCTGCATTATCTTCATCTTTCGGTTTGGTTTCTTGGCCTGAGGCTATTCTATAGAGACCTTTACTTCTAAGTAAATCCATAATGTAGGACCACCATTGGAAGTAGTTGGTGTTGTCAAGAATAACTTGGCATGGACTTTCCATTTTAACGGAAACTGAAGCTACAGATGCTGAAACTAAGTGTTCCAATGGAAAGATCTTGAAAAATTAGGCTGGTTAAAAAAGACGGCTTCCGGATGAAGAAGTTATGGCTTTTTGAAGAAAATTTGATGAAGACGCCGACGAAGTGCGGGAATGTGTGGAAATGAATGATAATGTTATAAAAAAAATCGGCCCCTTTTCCAAACTTAATCTAATTAGCTCAACAAAAAGAAGACTTGAACTCAAGACCTCTACTCTCATAAAGTAGCTTTGGACCAAGTGAGCTAAACTAAAAGTTTAGTAATTTTTGGAAAAGAGGAAGGGTGGGTTTTTTTTTTTTAGACGTTGAAGCTTTGGGCTGCGTGCTTACTTTGAGAAAGCTCTTTCTCCCTACAAAACAAAAAACACTAAACCCAACACGGACATACAAAAAATGAACCTTACGGCTCGAAGTTAGCTTTAGCTGGAAACTAAATATTTTCCTCAATGTTTCTGATTTCCCGAGATCACACTAAGGCGCAGTGGAAAAGAGAATACACATGAGAAAAATCCTTCCTTTCTGTTTCTGATTTGCCAGATCGCACAGAGTCGCGGGGCAAAGAGCATACGCAAAAATGAAAGGTATAGATCCGGTAATTAAAAAAAAGCTAAATAAACCGAAATAAATAGAGAGAAAATAACTGTAAACTGCAAATAAACACTGTATACCTCCAGATCTTAAAAATGACGTAGCTAGGGCTACCGGAAACCTTTTCGCGTGAAACGAAAGGGGTTCTTCACTGGAACAGATGCTCCTAACACAATAGAGCAGTCATCTCGGCCCAAAAGTAGTCAGAAACAGTAGATCTAGGAAACGACAGTCGGATGCAGTTCTACCGACTTCAAATTTGGATCACCAACGGACGCGGCCCTCAAATAGCTCTGATACCATGTAGGAATTTATAGGGTAAGTTCCTCAGACAGAACACCAAAAGACACCGCTCACAAACAGATCACAGATCAATACACCAGTATTTTTGACGTGGTTAAAACCCTCAAAGAGGGAAACAGTCCACGGCCTGAGCCAACGCGGCCACTTCAGGCAATTTATTAATAAAATAATGAAAATTTATATAAACTTCTCTCATGGATGGTTACCTTACAAGTGACCCTCCATGCTCTTTAAATAGAGATCATGGACCAATCGGGTGTTAAGCCACGGATCAAGTGTCGGTAATACCGAGGAGAGAATGAACCGTCGGATCACTACATATCGTGACCGTCGGATTGTAAGTTACAAAATGTACATAGTAAAGAAACACACTTTACCTAACTCTATACTAGACCAAGTTATACTTAACTATTTCCTATGTGTCGGAATATCCTAACAGGTGTGGTGTCAACCTCCAACCTGATACTTGTTTCAGGTGGGAATCCTATGAGTGCCCACCTTCTTATGCATAGTCTTGATACCCTATCCTTGTTTATTTGATTTTATCTGGGATCCTAAGTATTTCTTTTTCTTCAGAATCTTCAGTTTCTTTTTGAGCAACTCACCTCACATTGAGTTTTATAGCTAGCTTACGGGACTATTATGAAGATCCTTATGCCATAACGATGCATCCCACTGCATTAGAACCTCACCAAAAGTATTCCTTGAATTCAAACAATTCCATGGCATCGTGGGACTTGCCTCTCTCCAAACCCAACCTTCGCAAAAGACTTTGCCACCCATCCCCTCCAATACATAGCACCTCCGCCAACTGAAGGACTGCATGCTCATGCATGTGAGATGCCAAGTGCGTCCTTTCCTCATCAATGCACAATTACTAACTCAAGGGTAGTGGGCACATTGCCCCAAACCCTGCTCCCTCAGTCATAACACCCCCATTCCCCATCGGGGGAATGCAAAGCATAAATTTCACCCATATCTTAATCCCTTGAATTTTTAGCTTCAGGGTCATTATGGTATATAGAACAAAACAAAGACTTTGCCACCCATCCCCTCCAATACATCATGTTGAAATTTTGCAAACAGGTTGCCACCCATTCTTTGCTGTGGCACCTGTTTGCAAAATTTCAACATGATGTGCAGTTACTTTCTTTCTATTATGCTCGTGCTCCTGCTCTAAAAGTCTCAATTAGCTTAAGCCTAGTGTAAGGGGCTCATTGAACTTCGTCCCAAGGATCCTCCACCAATAATAATCAAGTCATCTCCAACTACATTAACAATAGTTCGTATCAAAGAAACTCATTGATTGATGAAATAGAAACATGCCTCCAAACTAGCTGCTTAAGGTCCAACATCAATGTGTCATTTTTATATGATGGAAACTCTAAAAATTGCTCATCCCTCTTTCCATTTGACTCCATTTTGCCATTTGCAAGATTAACAAGAAATCTGACATAGTCCCTATGCATGAACATCTGTCCCTTATCTACTATAGGCACTTCCATCCTTATATATAGTTGCATCTATAGTTTGAGGCCATGTATAACATATATGTTCAAGTCTGCCTACCCACGGCTCTGTTACACATAGCCACAATAAATGTTTCATTTTTGTTGGGTATGGTCCAAGACCAAAATGATGGGTAACATCTGGTTCCAACTTTTAGGGACTAGTGGTCCTTTCGAGAACACTTGGGAACCCCAAAATCTCATCCTTGCTTCAACATGTGGTTGCTAAAATGAATTGTGTAATCCAGTGAAGCCACCTCAAGATCTCCAAGGTGTAATGACCATTTTCCCCGTGTTTGATTGCTAAAGAAAACAAAGCCATGTCAAAATGTGATTGCTTGTATGCTGGCTTCTCTCTCAAAGAGGCATTTGTATTTGTTTTTTTAGGGACAACTAAATATTTGTCTAAAATAATGATGACATCATCAAAGAATACAAATTGCTTCCTTGACATGTTTGGCTTATACCAATAGCTTGCTTTAATCAGCTAAAGGTCAAAATTTGGTAGGGATCAGTCTCCTTGAGTAGTTTGAATGGACTGTTTAGCCTTCAAGATACTATTATCTAGTGCATTGAACTCTTCTAAACTTGATGAGATCAACTTGAAGTGCAATGCTTAAAGGCAATTAGAGAACATAGAATCATTTTTCAGATGACTTTTGCAGCCTGGAGTAGGGCAAATGGTATCATCTGACTAAGATGATCTAATATGTGCTGATTGCAAAATACATGGATGAAAACAGTGATATCAACTTTTTCAAGAATGTCATTAGAGATGACACAAAGAGCCAATGAACCTTCCGAACAATTTATGAGATCCATTTGTTTTTATTTTTTGGGTAGTTTCCTTGTTGCTTTTGCAGAAGATCTCCAAGTAGAAATGAATATGCAACTTTAAAAAAGAATAGGATGAACTTCATGCTTAACGAAAACATAAGAGCATCCATAATATATTCACATTCATCCATGTTTAACAAAAACAGAAGAGCATGCATAATATATTCACATAGTTCTTTTTTAAAGTTCCTGCAGTGGCACAGACCTTGAACTGAGCTCGTGAATGAGCTTCATCACAACCATCATTAGCCTGGAATGTGTTAAGATTTGACAAAAAGGTTCCTATGTTGGTGATTGAGCTGCAAATCTGATGTTTTGAATAAATTCTCATGAAAGCCCATAACTTCATCATAATGAGGACTAATTTGATCCTCTATACCCCTAATGGCTCCCTTGTAGTAGAACCACAGTCGGTCACAACAGAGGCAGTGCCAATTGTTACAAGCAAAGTGCTGGAATATAATGGATGCCCAAACTCTGCCCCATGCACTCGCTCTATCGAGTGAATCTTATTATCTTCTTCTCCATCCAATTGGGAAAAGGAATCCTTTTCAACAGGTGTAGCCTTTTTAATTTCATCGAGAATGAAGTTATAATCCTCATTACTACTACCATATTCCTGCAACAAAATTTTTTCAATGATGCCAGCAGGGCTTCAGGTTTATAGCACATTTCTCAGTGGTTTCCAGCTCATCTCTTACCCTAGTTCTGTCCTCATCACAATTTTCAGGGATTTGCTTACTTTGTGGCCCACCATTATGGTTGGAATTTTTCCTTTCAACCTCAAAGATCGGCTCTAGTTTTAGCACATTTCTCAGCGGTTTCCAACTTCATCTCTCACGCTAGTTCTGTCCTCATCACAATTTTAAGGGATCTGCTTAATTTGTGGTGGCTCACCATTATGGTTGGAATTTGCCCTTTCAAGCTCAGAGATCTGTTCTAGTTTTACTTCACCAATGTTGTTATTAGCATGTTTTTCCCATGTTATAGGTTGCCTTTTCTCAACCTACCTTTTCTGTAACCTCGAGGTATTGGCTTTAAAAGTGTGTAGAATCAACAACCTACAAATTGCTTGATACCACTTGAAAAGGATGGGCATTCCTTTCATTATGACATGGGCTACCATAATTTGGCCAAAAATTTCTTTCATACTGGTTATGTTGCTAGTTACATTTCATATTGTTATGGTTGTCACATGGACTGTCCTTATGGGCAGCGAATAAAATTTCCCTATAAAAGAAATCTTTTTCCAGATTTGTGGTACTCCCACTTGAGAACTATTATTAACATGATGCTCTTACACATCAAAATTAGTGATAGCCTCAGTATCACCAAAAGTTTGTGCAGCGCTATCACTACAGCACCCAGGGTTGTCCACGTTTAGGCCATGATTAATCTATTTTCCTTCACATTTAGGACTCTTATTAGCTTGTTGCTTCTTATTTTCTGCCTAGGGAAATTGGCAAATGGATAGTCTTCACAAGGATGCTTAGCCCACAAAGATCTGGAATTTTCCCTTTCAACCTCAGAGATCTGTTCTAGTTTTAGCACATTTCTCAGTGGTTTCCAGCTCATCTCTTACCCTAGTTCTGTCCTCATCACAATTTACAGGGATATGCTTGATTTGTGGTGGCTCACCATTATGGTTGGCATTTTCCCTTTCAGCCTCAGAGATCTGTTCTAGTTTTTCTTTACAAATTTTTTTATTAGCATGATTTTCCCATGTTATAAGTTACCTTTTCTCAACCTACCTTTTTTGTAGCCTCTAGGTATTAGCTTTAAAAGTGTGCAGAATCAACAACCTACAAATTCCTTGATACCACTTGAAAAGGATGGGAATCCTACCATAATTTAGCCAAAATTTTTTGTCATACTGGTTATGTTGCTAGTTACATTTCAGACTGTTATGGTTGTCACATAGACTGTCCTTAGGGGCAGCAAATAAAATTTCCCTATAAAAGAAATCTTCTTCCAAATTTGTGGTACTCCCATTAGAGAACTATTATTAACATCACCCTCTTACACATCAAAATTAGTAATAGCCTCGGTATCACCAAAAGTTTGTGCAGCACTATCACTACAGCACCCAGGGTTGTCCACGTTTAGGCCATGATTAATCTATTTTCCTTCACATTTAGGACTCTTATTAGCTTGTTGCTTCTTATCTCCTGCCTAGGGAAATTGACAAATGGATAGTCTTCACAAGGATGCTTAGTCCACAGACTAGTATATTCACCATGACCTTCACTATCTTTATCACAATCAGGGTCCTCATTAAAGAATACATTAATCTATTTTCCTTCACATTTAAGACTCTTATTAGCTTGTTGCTTCTTATTTTCTGCCTAGGGAAATTGACAAATGGATAGTCTTCACAAGGATGTTTAGGCCATCATTAATCTATTTTCCTTCACATGTAGGACTCTTATTAGCTTGTTTCTTCTTATCTCCTGCCTACTGTAACGAATAAAATATATATAAATAATGTAAAATAATATAAATGATAATAAGCATAAATAATTATTAGTTAAGTAGTAATTAGGTTGAAGAGGCATGTCTAATTGAGACATGACTCTTCATGAAGAGACACTTGCATGGTATATAAGCAAGCCTTTCGTTCTCATTTGTAAATCATTCATTCATTATCATTATTATTCACACATTTAATATATATTATTTGTATCCTCGTGGATATATTTATATTCCAAGTCTTTTGGAGTAATTAATTTGTAGAAGGAACTTTGTTCGCTTCATTTGGTATCAGAGGAGTTCGCTCCTCTAGATTGTTTGACCTGTGCACAAAGCTCGTTCTCCGATCCAAGTCTTTGGATATCGAAATTCGTCAACCTTGTTGCCGTATAATTGAAGCATTTTGTTTAGAATTTGTGAGTTTCTCCTTTTCTCCGTTTTTCTAGGCCTTTGGCCATTAAAATTAAAATTAAAAGAAAATTTGCTAGTTGGAGGGTCTCCAATTCGCTAGTTGACCTTTGGCCATAAAAAAAAATTAACCAAAAAAAATATAAGTAAAAAAAATAAAAAAAAAGTAGAAGAAAAAACAAAACAGATACAAAATCTCATACCAAGTATATTTTAAACTTTTTACATGGAGAAGCCCGTGGTTTTAAAAACAACCCATGGTATTTTAAAAGTTAAAGATAAAACAAGGATACAAAAGCTCTTACGTGAAAGATAAATAATACTTTTTACTTAAAAAGTAATGTGAACATCGTGACCGTGTCATATGAAAAGACGTGACCTTTATATTTATTAAGTGGGGTGACATTAAAAGCTATCAAGGAAGTAATTAAGTATATAAAAAAAGGGACCAATTTATTATAAAAAAAAGGTGAAACTATTATTATCATAAGATAATAAAGTTATTTTGAAAAGGGGTCTTAATATAAAGAAATACATACATATATAGAGGGCAACAATATAAAGGACTATTTTTTTTTTAAAGGGTATTCAAGTTTTAACAATCCACATTAAAGGAGAATATTTGAAAAATATATATAGAAGAAATACAATCCACATTAAAGGATAATATTTGAAAAATATGTATAGAAGAAGTAAGTGATATTTTATAATAAAAATATCTCCAGTTGACATATTGTTTACGTAAAAACATCAAGGCAAAAGTGGAGACTAGTAATGAAAGGTTTCCTGAAACCCGTAGTACATGTGTTTGCACACTATTTAACATCAAAGGATCATTCGCAGGAAGAGACATCATAATCTCTATCAGTCCTACTGAAAGAAGTAATTATGTTGGTCCTAAATGTGCTAATCAATTGGTGATTCTTGAATCAAATATAGTTGAAACAAATATTTTTGGCAAACAATACGATATAAGCAATCTACACCTAAATATTGGAGATTATACTTTTACCTCACAATTCACCGTGCAAACATTATCTTTTAACGGTAGTGACATTGTTTTGGGATCACCATGGATGAAAACTCTAGGGTCCTTTATTTTAAATACTAAGAAAAAGTTTTTAACATTTTATTACAAGAAGAAGAAAATAACGCTCCAAGATTTTATACTAAAACCAAATTCAGTAACACCAGAAGATATCTCAGATATTTCAAAAGTAATGTCTCAAGAAGGTAAAAGGGTATTACAAAATATGCAAAAAGAAATTGACAAAATCAATGTTGACAAAAATGAAGAAGTTTCTCGATTTAAAAACCATAGCGAAAAATTACTGTTGCAAATTAAGAAACTTAAGAAGGATAATAAGTCATTAGAAAACAAGGTACAACAACTTATCGAGAAAGAAGCATCAAATGTAGGAATTCAAGTTGATGACAAAACAAAAAATACTGATCGAGTGAATATGACAACTCAAGAAGACAAGTTAGTTAAAGAAACGACACACTTAGATGTTGTAGTTCAGACAATGAACATCCCAAGTGAATGTTCCATAACCATCTCAACAACATCTTTGCCAGAAGAAAATATAAAAATTGGCACATGCCCAGTAAGGAGAAATCAAACCAAAAAAGTTCCATATCGGCATCTGAATCATGAGAATAGACGAATCAACCATGCTACGTATCGGGACTATTCAGACCAGAAACAACAAATTGATGTTTCAGAGAATAATGACGTAAAATCAATCCAGTCTTATGCTAACAAGTCGTTATAAAATTCCAGTGATCAAAATACTATACAGAAGATTAATCTCGGATGGTCTGATCCTTTCTTAGTGTGATAATTATGTTTGTCACTAAGAAGATCATATCAACTTGTATCAACGAGGATGACTATTCCAAGAGAGAAAGACGTTTGAAGCCAAAAAAGAGATCAAGCCTTTTTTCATCGACAAGCTTTGAGGACAAAGCTCTTTGAGGAGGAGGCAATGTAATGAATAAAATATATATAAATAATGTAAAATAATATAAATGATAATAAGCATAAATAATTATTAGTTAAATAGTAATTAGGTTGAAGAGGCATGTCTAATTGAGACATGACTCTTCATGAAAAAACACTTGCGTGGTATATAAGCAAGCCTTTCGTTCTCATTTGTAACCTGAAGCTTTGCAAAGGAAAACAATGAAAACCTTGGCTTAACCAAGGAGTTCAAATAGGTCCTTCAAAGTGAGATGTCTTCTCTTCTTCTTCTTGATGAAATACGCCTAGGGTTTCATCACAAAACCCTAATCTCTATCCTTGAAGGGATGAAACCTTAACACTAGATTTCAAGATGCTTCAAGAAGATCACAAAACCCTAGCAACTTAAAGCAAGAGAGAGACCAAGTATAAATGAATAGGTACGAGAGAGGAGATGACTAGTGTGCTCCTGCTCTAGATCACATATCTACACAACAATGAAATAGGAGTGAACATAATAATTGTCTCCAACATCTTCTTCACAAGTGCAATCTCCAATAAAGATTTCTTTCTCCCATGTATCACTTGTCCTAGGGTTTCTTCGTGAACTCTATTGAACCACTCCCCTTGCTTGAACATTGTCGTAACTTGAGCATCCTTGAGTCAATTCTTGTGACATCCCGACCCTCCTGATAGTCAAAACTACTCACACATATATCAACAAAGACATAACTGAAAAAAGTTGCATAATTTAACTAGAACATTTCACCATATGCATAGTGAAGCCATAATAACAAAAATTATATAAGAACATAGCAAAAGACATGCCACAATAATTCATAAAAAACACAACATGTTTCAAGAACTTATCTGTTAACTTTGTGGGCTAGTTATGGACCTCAGACGATCCTCCTAGCCGTAGACCATGTTGCTCCAATTCTCTCAATAGCCAGTCACCCCCGAGTTGGGGCCATGGCTACACTTGGCGTTGGCTTCTCGAGCTAGGTACATGCCTCATACCAAACATAACAGGGCCAAGGTACCAAACTCGATGACCTCCAACTAACAGACTCACATCCCCCATCAGCCCCACACCTAATTTGGGCACCCCTTCATTGCACCTGTAGTCCCTTAGCTGTGCCACCACCTCCAGGGTGTCTATCTCAGTTGGACATGGATGTCTAGAGTCCTGTGGCTCCAAGAGTTCCTGCTGCCCTCACGGGTCTCCAGGTACCCTCCAAGCCCTCACATAACCAAGGTACCAAACTCGCAAGGGGGCTTCACTCAATGAACGTCTGACATATCACGTGCATTTGTGGCATACTAAACAATACCTTTAATTTGACTACATATTGGAAAATATCTCTAAAAATCACATTATCTAACCGCCTACCAATACAAACCTAATACACCTTCCCAATTTAAAAAACCCCTACTTTCACTAGATATTGTAGGTATTCATTTTTTTCATTAACATTTTTTATAGCCCTTTGAGCTTCATTTTTTATACTTTCCAATATAAAAACCCTCTACCCCCTATTATATGTTCAATATATTATTTCATTTTTCCTCAATATATATTCCCCAATATGAATGCACATGAATGTACGTGGTATGGTATCACTCCCCCAGTGAAGCCCTCGTGCAAACTCGATAGCCTCCAACCAATACGTTTACATCCCCCATTAGCCCTTATCTTTAATGGCTAGGGATGTCCAAAGCTTTGTGGCTCTAGGTGTTCCCGTTGGCCTCACGAGTCTCTAGGTACCCTCCACGTTCTTACTTAGGGACACATGTCCCTTCATTGATTCATGATCAACTGAATAGGGGAACCATCTTTTAATAAGCATGGTGTCCCCTTACTTTTTATTATAATAATGTATTATATGTTATAATATACTTTCATATTAGGATGCTTTTCTTGTTGTGGAATCTCAACTACCCATACTCTTTTTGTCCCTCAATCCACAACAATATTCTACGACAACAATAAGTCTTTGGAATCTCAACTGTCCATACTCTTTTTGTCCCTCGATCCACAACAATAATCTACAACAAGAATAAGACTGCTAGGCCTATTGATCTTTTACCACACAAGCTCTTTGGCCTAATCACATAGGCACTATGTTGATTTTTCATAACTTTTAAATTTGATAATTACCTTCCAATGAAATCTTAATTTATTCATCTTATGTCACATTCATCATTAAGCAATTATATATAGAAAATCTCAACTACAATGCAATATGAAAACAGGCTCATGGAGAGAGAACCAAACACAAGAGAGACAATTTTTACCCTAGGAAAACCCTAACTATGGAAAAACCCAACAATCTTTTCTTAGGAGAAATTATTCAATTCATCAAAAGTATAATTTGCTTTTTCCCAATCAAAATATGTTAATAGGTCAAACCTTGTTAAATAGACCATTTTTTTCGGCCTCTTGCATCTC
The DNA here is from genome assembly GCA_031772625.1 of Pinus tabuliformis. Lineage (NCBI taxonomy): Eukaryota > Viridiplantae > Streptophyta > Pinopsida > Pinales > Pinaceae > Pinus > Pinus tabuliformis. The sequence goes on along the minus strand of CM062810.1, from coordinate 596,136,115 downwards.
CTTAGAAACATTTTGACCACAAAATTCAATAGGTCAAACCTGGTCAAATAGACCACTTTTTCGGCCTCTTGCAACTCCTTAGAAATTTGGTCAACACAGCAAAATTTTGGCCTCTAGCAATTGCCTCAAAAACCATAGTCCACTGTAGTCAAATTGCCCAAAAACAAATTCGGTCAACTTCCCAAAATCTCGGTCAAATAGAACATAAATAGTCTTAGTCAATGCAGGTCAAACTTCTACATTCTTCTCCTCTCTCTCTTTCGCATGTGTGAACAGAGAACAAATGCTTTTTGGTGAGATCTGAATTGCTTTAAGTGAGGGAGGTCAAGTGCCAATATATAGCAGTTTAGGGTGCTCGAATAGGTGTGTCTTTAAAATTTAAATTTCTTCTTTTCATTTTTCTCTAGTGCCCACATGTAAGGAATATTGATTGCAACTACCAAATTTCAACACTCTCGACTTCCTTGTATTCTCTCGACTTCCTCAGATGTACATTTTGATGAAACAATTTCCCCATCCCAAGAAAAAAGATTGAAAGAGCCAGCTATGTTGATGTATCCATCCACTACATGTGGAAAGCATCCAACATCAACATCGTGCAAAGGGATCTTGTCACCCACTAGTCACATCTCCTCTGCAAAGGATCTAGTCACCCACAAGCCAACTACCCATTGGCTGGTCAGGTACCCTGAGACACAAGACTAGTCCTTGTTTCACCAACCCACCAAATTGTCACTTGGAACCATGTCAGGTGCCTCTTGAAAAATGGTGAAACCTTGGGCCCATTTACCATTCCCACATGTCGTCACATGCTATTGAATGGTAAAACACTCGCTCGATGCTATAAGGCACTCACTCAAGCAACTGGGCCAATCTCCTTAACCACATTACATGGCTCCTGATCACTACCCATGACTTGGTCAATACCCTTGACCTAGGGAGAATCTATGCCACTTGATGATACAACATCAACACTCCCTTTAACCAAGGGAAGCATTCTCAACCACTCCAAGCTTTTCCCTGAAGTATACAAACTTCATCCTGTGATAGAGGCTTTGTGAGAATGTCAACAACTTGCCTATCCATAGAAATGCATTGGAGCCTCACCGCTCCCTTCCGTACAATGTACTGGATGTGGTGGTACCATGATTTCGATGTGCTTCGACTTGTCATCACGATCATCTCTTGCACCTGATCAAATAATTCTAAATCCAAACACTGTACCAAAGCCACACTGCTTCTCAACTCGCCAAACAAGCTGCAGTATGCTCAACTTTAGCAGTGTTGAGTGCGACAAATGTTTGCTTCCTGCCCATCCAGGATATCATAGTAGAACCCAAACTGAAACAACATCCCCATGTGCTCTTCTTGTCTTTAGTACTTCTTGCCCAATCAAAATCTGTGAATGCCTGCATCTGTACTTCACTATTTGAGACATATCTTAATCCATATCCAACTGTACCATGTCGGTACCTCAACACATGTTGTGCCATAACTACTTTCTGGTCACCTTGACTGGGTGCTCCCTCTAACATTAAAACAGATCTTGTTGTGGCAATTTTGGTTGCTCCCTCTGCCACTCAGCTTCTTCATATTAGTTACCATGGGAGTGGCCATGGATTGGCTATCCATCATCCCAAATTTCTAAAGGATCATAATAATATGCTTCCTTTGACCAAGGAAGATCTCTCTCGGCTTTTGCCACACTTCTAGTCCTAAGAAGTAATGTATCCAACCAAGATCCTTCATCTCGAACTTAGAGGTCAACTCCCTCTGACATTGAAGTTGGTCTTGATTTCTCCCTGTTAATTCTAGTTAACAATGGTATGTTCTATGCTTAGCACAATTTACTTCAATGTTCCTTTAGCAGCCCAATAACAATATCCAATTATTTCCAGGAGAAATCACATCAACCATTATTCACATTAATAGTAAATGCAGATAGAACATAAAATCAAATGAAGATTACAAGAGGACACTAGATTTGGCGGATGCCAGGGAAAAACCCCAATATGGAGAAAACCCCTTGATCAAATCTTCTTATTATTATTCAATAGTTCAACAGAGAGAGAGAGTACAAAATTCAAATAGACTAGCCCAATACAAAGTCAAATCAACCTTGTCAAATTCTGCAGTCAATTGCAGTCAAACTTGAACAGTGACCAAAAAGTCAATGTCGGTCAAGGTAGTAGCAAAACACTCCAAAACACCCCCTTTGAAGCTTGGTTAAAGGCAATCCAATTCGGCTTCCAACAAAGGTCAAAGTCAACCCAAAACAATCCCAACAACTCTGGTCAAACTCTGTCAAACAACAGTTAGCCTTGTGGTAAAACAACCCCAAACTCCTCGATTTTTGTGCCAGAGAATGCGACCTAGTGAAACCGAAATTTTGCTTCCAAAACTGCAGTCAAATTCGGTCAAAACAGCCTTGGTTAATGCTGGTCAAACAGTCTGAAATTCGGTTATGTTTTAGCCCAAAAATTTTGTCGTCCTTGCCGCACATGTGAGAGAGAGAGAAGATGCTGAAGCTGTACGAAGCAATCTGATGAAGAGAGAGAAGAATGTGTGAGTGAATGATGTCCAAATGAGGTGTGAGGTCTCTTCTATTTTATACACTTTGTTGTGGGTGAATAGACACATCTATTGGGATTCTTGAGCCTACATTACGCTGAGGCTGCCCTGAACAATTTGTACATGTGAGAGAATAAATTTAAAATCACACTTCTACTTGTCTAAATGAGATGATCTTTATATCAATCTTGGACCTCTCGAAAAGAGGAATCTGTTGAGAAATGGCAATAAGAAATTCCAGTTTAATTTGTCCTTGAATTAAATTGTGAATTAAAATCGAATTCTATTCTCATAGCAACTTGTAAATAGTTAATTAAGTTTAATTGACTTAATTAACTTAGGAATTTCGAGTTGGAAGTCTTTTTGTAGTCATGTATGTGTGATCCCTAAATTTTAGGGGTCCAAGATGAGTTTATTTGAGTTGTAATTAGATAACTCAATTTGACTGAGTTATGGTCAGTTAAACTAGTTCTAAATGTTGGAGGAACTAATAGAGGTCTAGTAGTGAGTTGGTGCATCCTCAGTGCCACTCCAACTAACTTGAGATTCACTCAAGAGAAACTTATGCACGTCAATTAGTGAAAGTCCCAATTGAGTCTAGAGTGCAGGGACAATGTACTATCAGTTGTATGATTTTCTGAGGTGTACAAATCATGCATGCAATCAATTATGGACCTAAGTTTGGATTGTGCAGTTTTGGAAGAAGGATATCCCTTGGCAGGTGTTGTGGCCAGCAACAACCCCCCTTGTTATTTAGTTTTATTTCTAATACTAAATAAGTGGGGACCCTTATCCATAAAATTCAAAAAAATAAATTAGGACTTGTATTTCCTTTTTGAATACATCTTACTATCATAAAACCTAGGAGAATACCCGAAAATCCCAAAAAGACTTGAGTTTTATGATAAGTTTGAACAAAACCGTTCCCTTAATAAGAAGCGTCACATCGCAAAAAGGTAATGGATGTCTTCCTACAAGCGGAATCCTAAGATTGCGAAATCATGATGCGAGATCACGCATCAAAAGCCCCTCATCGCATCGCATGCCTCAAATATCACTTAAAGCTGAAATGCCTCAAACCGTCAATATGCGATGGCACATCTCGCAAATCGCATTTCACAGAAAACACATTGTAACGGATGTTTGCCCCACACAACAAATTTGCGATATTGCGAAGCAGAAAGCAGAATCGCCTTATCGCAGATCTGCAGGGTTCGTTGTTCGAGAAAGTTTTTTCCATAAACCAATGCCCAGTTATGCACGCTAATGTTAATTAATGAGTTAGTTGGCAATCATTAATGAAATATGGTTTTGATTTGATCGAGGAGCCATTTCACGTAAGGTGATATGTTTTATATGTTTTCTGCATTTAAAGATTTCCCGTCACCTTTTTCCTTATCATTATTCTTGCCTCATTTGGAAACTGCAAGAGCGAAAAGCAGAGAAGTGCACATAGCGGTGTTCAGAATATTATGGGAAAGAAGGGTAAAGCTCCGAGTTCTGAAGATAAAGAGATGACGCCCTTATACACAGGTACCACCTGTAACAAAGATGTCGGTATTACTACTTGGGAAGGCATGTACAGTCTACTTGAGGAAGAAAATCCCAGGGTAATGGAGGTTACAGCTACTGCTGGCTCACACGGGTCATTTGAAGCATCTATTACAGAACTAGCATGTTCTTTCTTGCACCGGATAGCGGCGAGGCCCAAAATTCTTCCATACATGGACATGGTCAAATGGGTACTGGATAGTGTTGATATCATGAATAGACAGTTTAAGACTCAGAGCCAAGAACGTACGAAGTCGTTCTTTCCACAAAATTTAAGGTTTATATTAAAAGGTGCACAAGAGGCAAAAAATAGCATCAAGGAAGCCCAGATCAAGAAACCGAGGTAGTTTCGCGCATCGCCAGGCAAAACCTCTTAAAATCAAAAGCCTCTAATCACTCAGTCACCTATAAGCTCAGAAATTTGTAGGAAAAAAGTGCTAAAGGCGGAAGGTAAAAATTGAACTCAAAAACCAGTGGCATTTATCTTCAAATAGTATGTAAATATCTACCAAATGTACAGCATCTACAGACAAGCTGGAGACAGAAGGCTCAAGAAAAAGCAGAATCCATCAAAAGGTTAACCAAGTTGAATTGCGATTCTTACTGGACGTACTTGGTAAAACCACACAGCCAGTACATGACTCTCAAATGTATCATTAATTCTGCCGAGAAGATGGCGCTAGCTCTTGTCGATTCCGTTTTCGCAGGACAACGAAAGTCGGAAGTTGGCCAGCCAACTCTCCTCAAGCAAATGCTGAACGCTTGCAAATACAAGGAATAGATACATAGATAGTTAGTTATTAGTTTTAGTTTTAGATTCAGTTTTAGTTTTAGTTTTTCTTTATTTTTGCCTAAAATGAGGATGGTCATTTAAACCGTATCCTACATTTTTGTAATAAATTGTTTTTAGATTTAGCTAGTAGTATTTAAAACTTTCTCATGCATTTAGAGAGGGGTCCTGAAATTTATCAAAAACTTGTCCTCAGAACATGCACTTTTGCACCCTCCGAGGAGGTTTTGATGAATGAATGGAATAGGATTTATTGATATCTGCGTTTAATATCTAATACTGATGTTGCACTTTTGTACTCTTAGTGGATGTTGGATTAAGAAGAGATAGATCATTATTGCTGGAGCTCATGAGTAGAACTAGCTATAAATGGTACTTTTATATCTTAATTGTTTCTGCTTATGTGTTATGGTGATATTCATATTTAATTATTTATGTATGAATGCTTAAATGCTTGAGTTATCATTTGGCACTTTTGTACAGTGATAGCTATTTATTTATGCTTAATATATGAGTGACTTATTATGCGATATGTTTTTCACAACTGTTCGGCTAACTTTTTATACGAAACAGTTCATCTTTATTGAATTCTTTTTTTATATCAATTGAATGATATTTATTACCAATTGCTGTAGAAACTATTTTAGATCGCATAATTGAAAGATCAAATCGCAGGGTAGTTTTAGAATTAGATATTTCTGTTCATTAGAATACAATTGCATGTCGTTAAATTGGATTTAGAATAAAAAAACATTTTACTTAGAAGTTATTAGAAAGGAAATATCAATTCTCAACACACACACACATAAATTGGGAAACCGGTCCCATTATCGCTAGTTGGACCCACTACACCAAATGAAAAAGGAGTTGCTAACCAAGGTCCGGACTGGGTGGGTATCCCCCTTGTTTTAGACCCAATTTTCAGGGTTTCAACAGCAGGCAACAGAATTGGCTAAGTGTTGGCTAGAGTGGGCTTGTGAGGCAGAGAGTTGATTATACTTGTGCAGGGACTGTTCTCGTGAGAACAAGCATTGTATTTTCTTCTTGGATTTTTGATTAATGCAATATAGATAATCGAGGTTTTGAGAAATTTCTTTCCCCAGTGTTATGTGCAATTGATATTCTTCTTATGGCTGATTATTGTTTTCATCGATCATTATTGGTTTTCGTTGTTGAAAGTAGAGTATATTCTTGTCTTGTGTTTTAGAAAATTACATGAGCTGTTGAATCTACAGAAAAATCTACATGGTATCAGAGAGTTTGGTTGTGCAACTGAAATTCGAATTTGCAGTTCATACTTCAAAGTCGGCAAATGGATTTCTACGGTTTGAGACTTGAGTATGCCTTGGAAGGAAGCTCGAATTACATAGTCTAGAAGGATAGGATGGAAGTAGTGTTGGAAGAAAATGGCCTCAAGGAATTCACTGATCAAGACATTCCTAAGCCACCAACAACGGATGCTAATGATCTGGTTGAATGGAGAAAGTGTGTGGCAAAGGCGAGGTGGATTATTCTTGAGGGAGTTCGAGACCACATTGTCTCGAGTCTCCATGGCAAGGAAACTCCATATGCTATGTGGAAGTTATTGACGAACCTGTTTCAGAATAGTAGTGACCATAGGAAGTTGGCACTGAAGGACAAACTTAGAAAGATCAAAATGGAGAAGGGTGACTCAATTCCGAAATACTTGACCAAGTTCACTCATTGTCGAGATGAGCTTGGAAGTGTTGGGATTACTATTGCCGAGGATGATATGGTGAGCCTAGCTCTTCTAAGACTCCCCAAGAGTTGGCACAGTTATCAAGACTCGTCAATGGGAGGGAGAAGCTGCCAGATTGGGAACGACTGTGGTCGGATTTGGTATAGAAAAGATTCAGGGAAGCACCAAGGATGTATCCTCATCAAAGATTGTTGATGACGAAAATTGTGCCTTAGCGAGTAAAGAAAAGAAAAGAAAGGGGAAGGCATCCCATTCCAAATCGGATTCTTGTCATGGAGGCAAGAAGGAGGACATGTCAAAAGTCAAGTGCTTTCATTGTCACGAGTTGGGACATTTTGCTACAAATTGTCTGCTCAAGAAGTCCAAGAAGAAGTCTCAGGAGGAGCGGCAGGTGAGGCTCTTGCCTCACAATTCGAATTGGACTTTACCGTCGTTGCATGCATGGTATCATCAATGATGAGTAGTGTTTGATACCTAGATAGTGGAGCTTCTTTCCACATGAATGGTAACAAGGAGCTTTTCAGTGACTTGGAGGAGAAGGATCTCCAGATGCATATCGAGATGGGTGATGACAGGAGGTATAGTGCTATCGGGTTGGGTACAGTTACCTTTCAGAGGGAGTCAGGTGCTCCCCTCACTTTACGAGATGTTATGTATGTTCCTGGTTTGAAGAAGAACTTGGTATCTGTTTCCATGTTGGAGGATAGAGGCTATGATGTAATCTTTAGTAAGGGAAATGTGTTCCTTCGTCACATAGCCATGGGACAGGTAAAGAGGATAGGGATTCGGGTGAAGAATCTCTACAAGTTGGAGGTAGAATATTGTGTTTCCTTGAGCACGAAAGCAGAGAAGGTGCAGAGCCGAGACATCGGTGAGTTGTGGCACAGGCGATTGGGTCACTTGCATCATGGCGCTTTGAAAATCATGCAACAAATTTCTACCGGTCTTCCCAAAGGTACACTAGAGCAAGTTGACACATGAAAAGGGTGTACTTTGGGAAAATACACCAAAGCTTCCTTTCACGACAAAGACAACCAAGCACAGACAATTCTAGATCGAGTCCATTTAGATGTGTGTGGACCATTCTCGACAACATCCACGACCAAACACAGGTATTATCTTATATTTGTTGACAATTTGTCTCGTAAATGTTGGATCTTTTTCATGCAAAAGAAAGATCAAACTTTTGCAAACTTTTGTGAATTTAAAGCATTGGTTGAGAAAAATACTGGTAGGAAGATTAAAGCTCTCAGAAGTGATAACGATGGAGAGTATGTGTCAAATGAGTTTAAAAGCTTCTATGCCGCAAAAGGGATTAAACAAGAGTTGACAACACCCCATAACCTGCAACAAAATGGGGTGACTGAAAGGAAGAATAGAAGCATTGTAGGGGCAACACGGGTGATGTTGCATGATCAAGGCCTACCACTACACTTGTAGGCCAAGGCATGCAACACAACTGTTTATTTGCAGAACAGAAGCTATTTATTTGCAAAATAGAAGCCCTCATCAAATTCTTGGGATGAGTACACCAGAGGAGGCTTTCTAAGGGAAGAGACCAAATGTGGGTCACTTCAAGATTTTTGGCTCATCAGTATATTGCCATGTGACCAAAGATGCATGGAAGAAGCTTGAGCCGACAACAGAGTTGGGGATATTTGTGGGGTACACTGATACACTTCACAACTATTGGGTGTATCTGATGACCAGCAGGATGACAATGGTTCGCAGGGATATCAAATTTGATGAAGAGAAGGCCATGCAATGTTCCCTTGAGAGGGAGCTCCAACTACATGCGGTTGAGGAGCTTTTTTTCTCCTAAGGAGGAGCCTAAGATTGATGTGGAGTAGCCACATGCAGAGGATTTGGGAGTGGAGACATCCACTCAGGCAGAGTCTCCCAGAGATGGGAGAAAGCACACTAGAGAGACTGACATATTATTGTAGGATGTGAGAGAGAATGTGGGAGCACCCACATCACATTGTAGGCAGAGGAGGTCACCTGAGAGGTACACTGAATACATGGCTCTTATGAGCGGATGTGTTGAGACAGAGCCAGGTCACCTGAGAGGTACACTAGATACATGGCTCTTATGAGCGGATGTGTTGAGACAGAGGCATCTTCCTTTGAGGAGGCAGTGCAGCAACTAGTTTGGGTTGATGCCATGGTGGAGTAGTATGACTCCATTGTTCTAACAATGTTTGTGTTGTGGTCCCAAGACTGACAAACAAGTCAGTGGTGAGCTCCTGATGGCTTTACAAATTAAAGCAAGCAGCGATGGTAGTGTGGAGAAACATAAGGCTAGGTTCATGGCCCGAGGCTTTCCTTAGGTATAGGGGATTGATTACGATGAGACCTTTGCTTCTGTTGTAAGGTACTTATCACTTAGATCCATTTTGGCACTATCAGTGCAGACGGGTTGGAAGATACATCAGATGGATGTAAAGACAACCTTCGTTAGTGGCAAGATTGAGGAAGAGGTGTATATTGAGTAGATTGAAGGTTTTGAGACCTTTGACTGTGAGTCGCATGTGTGCCAACTCAAGCAAGCATTGTATGGGCTGAAGCAAGCACCCTGTGCTTGGTACACCAGGATTGATATCTACTTCACCGGGTTGGGCTTCACCAAAAGTGAAGCGGATGAAAACCTGTACCATATTGTGGTGGAAGGTAAATTGTTGATTGTTGTTTTATATGTCGACGATTCGATTCCAACAGGTGATGATAAGTTGATCAAGTCTTGTAAGGAGGATCTTGCAAGAGAGTTCAAAATGTTGAAGAATCTAGGGCAAGTGGGATTAATGTGATTCTTCTTGTCTTGATAACTATTTGTGAGGTATTTTCATTTTCTTGTTAGCATAATCTTCTTCTTTACATTATTAGAGTGTGTGTTTCATATTTCATCAAATAGCCATAAAAAGAAAAGAGACAAGAATACAATAAGTTGGCATTCTACGCGGGCCAAAGCCTCTTCTTCTTATAGAGATTCCAATTCTTCTTATAGAGATTCCAATTGATGAACACCAAGACCATGACCCTTGAATTACTATGCCATTCCAAGACCAAGACACCAATCCCCTCTTTTTTCATTGCTGAGTTCTTCATCATTACTGCTGCTTCACGGAGGAAGTCGTTGTTGCACACCATTGCTGCCCCTTCGTTGATATCCTTGCTGCTTCTTTCCTGAGATGGAGATCATGATTGAGTTCAGTATGCTAAGAAAGCATTATTATGTGATCACTGAGCTTCTTCTTGTCACAGTGAGATCACTGTAATCCTTCTTGTCAAGATAGTGACTCCATTCAGTATGCTGAGACAATGATATCATTACTATGAGATCATTTTACCATGATCATGTTGAGGATGTGTGTACTACTGTGTAGTATGCCGAGACGGTGATATCATTACTATGAGATCATTTTACCATGATCATGTTGAGGCTGTGTGTACTACTGTGTAATCTAAGATCATCTTCATTATCGAAATCATGATTGTCTTCATCCTATGCTAAGACTTTGTGATTGCGTTCTCCTTGCACCGAGAGCTTTATTATCATATTTAAGCTGAGACTGATATCACCGAGAAGGTTACATTGTCCACTGAGATATCCGAGACTCTGTTCTTCCTGCACCCATCCGAAGTTGCAGACTGTGCTGTCTGAAGTTTCAGAGTGATCCAAAGTTGTATTTCCTGCGGTGACCCCAGCGGAGTATTTATAGTAGTCACGTCTCCATAAATAAGCCGACATTAGATTGTGAAGAATTTTGTCTATTTATTGAGCCAACATGAGTGAATCTAATTATTTTTGCGTCGACATGACTATCTTTTAATTTTATTTCCAAGCCGACGTGATAGAGAGGATGGTGCATGTCATTTGGAGGGCTGCTAGAGACTAGATTGAGTCATTTTTCTTACATAGATGCTCAAGTAGAGCTCTTCAATATAATTTTGACTCTTTGACTTTACTAGACCTATGGAATGAGCAAGAAACTCATTCATATTATTTATAAAAATAATAATTCTTTTTCTTGATAAGTACAAAGATCAAAATTACATTGACAAATACCGAACCTGGTTACCCTTTTCTTCAACACTCCCTCTTAACTAGGGAGGTATTTACAATGGTACTCGGTTATTCTCAATCTGAAGCATTTCTCATAAGACGAATCGGATTGGTAATCACATTTGTATAGCATCATATCAATCAACATTGTCATAGTGCAAGGCCTTGACTAACAACTCCATCTCTTTATGAGATCATGAGCTACAATGCTGACAAGACCAATGATTTATAGACACTTTCATCATTGTCTCTCAAGGTACATACCCACCCGAGTGTTCGCTGAGTATGACCTTTTAAGATTATTCTTATCTTGGGTTCCCAGCCCTCAAAAAATATCACTCCTCTTGCCTACTCTTAACTTGGATGCCCTACACATCCTCAAAGAGTATCAGATGCTAGATGATTACCCAAACCTCCATTCTTTCTTCCCAGATGAAGACAAGAATGATGTGTCTATCATGTGTCTACATTTCCATTCATGGCCTTCATCTAGACTTACAACTGCTAGTCTTGGTCTAGTGCATGACACATGACATAGAAAAACACAATTACCACTCCTTTGTAATCAGGGGTGATCTTAATTCAAACTCCCTCTTGATTAGGGACCTATCAGAGCTCCCTCTTAGCTAAGGGCTCTTCTATATATCAACAAATTTTTCTTTGTGGGTCCTTTCGCTGCTTGATCAACTTCTCTCCTTGATGTCATGAAATTTAGTTGAGTTTCTTCTTTGTAGGGAAATAACCATCAATCACTTTCTTTCTTATTCCGTCATGTCATTCATTTCTTCACGAAAAGTGGCCTTCTTGATACATATCTGGAACCTTCTTCATATGGCTACTTCTTTTCTCTCCATGCTTCTTTCAGTAGTTTCCATCCATCGCATGAATGTTGGTTGCACTTGTACTTACAAGTCTTGTTCAAGTAACCTTGCATTATCCATATGTTATTCCAGAAATCAAAACCATTGTTTTAAGAAACGGTCGTTTCGAAACCGAAACGGCCGGGTTGATCTGAGCCGTTGCCTCCACCCATGACCCGGCCTTTGGAACAGTTCGACTGGCTGAGTCAGCCACGACTCGGCCGAGTCATGGCTGACTCGGCCAACTCGGTCGTTTCCGTTATGACTCGGCTGAGTCACAAAAAACAGCCCAGCAACACGTATTACAACGATTTTATAAAATTTTAATGGATTTTTAAATTGTTTTTTGGTTGGTTTGGACTCCAAATAGTTATATGAATTTGCTAAATGATTTTTGGGGTCCATTCCCCCCCCCCAAACCCTATTTAACACACCCAAGTGCTCTCATTCACTCACAGCAATCTTATGCATTTGAGTGAGGGTCTTCTTTGAGAGTTAGTGAGCAGTTCTTGAGCTTGTTTTGGAGCAGCAGTGAGGAGTCTTGGAGGAGCATTGTAGCTGGAGTGAGGAGCTTCTTGGGCAGCCATTTGGAGCAGCATTGAGGTGCTGATTCTTGGAGCAAGCTTGAGGAGGCAGTTTGTGCCTGGAGGTATTTTTTTTCACCTCTATAAATCTGTTTTTTCTTAGTAAATTTTAGGTGCATGTCTAGAAATCTTAGAGAGTGTTTTTTGTCAAATAAATGAACATTGAATCAAGGTTTTATTTTTTTTCATTTTCAGATTGTTTTCTTTCATTTCCTAGTCAAAAAATGGCACCTAGAGCAAGAGATCCTGCTTGGGCATATGTTGAAATGGTTGATAGTCAAATGCAATGCAAATTTTGCCATAGGAAAATTAAGGAGGGTCCTGGGGGCATTAATAGGCTGAAACAACACTTGGCAAGGATTAGAGGCCAAATTACCCCATGTACCTCACCAGAAATTGGGGAGATTAGGAAGAATTTGTTGGCCAGCTTTGAGAAATTTAAAGAAGATAAGGCTAGGCAAAGAGACATGCAGGTTGAAATTGGGAGGAAGAGGGAGATACAAAAAATGATGGCTGCTAGTGCCAACCCCCATTATGATTTTGAGGGTTCTTCCTCTATCCCTCAAACTGATACATCCAACCCTTTCCAATATGTTCCTCCCTCTTTTGGTTCTGTTCAAGATAAGGGAAAGGGTAGAATGAAAAAGGGTGATATGACTATCAAAAGTTATTTCACTCCCTCCTCTCCATCAGATACACATGGTCCTGAAGTTAGTAAAACTCAAATGAAGCCCACTTTAGATGACCATTGGAAGAAAGAATTGAGGGAGACAGCTTGTGAGTACATAGCTAGATGGTGGTATGATACTGATATCCCCTTTAATGCTGCTCGTTCACCATATTATGAGCCTATGTTTGATGCCATACATGATGATGGAAAAGGCTTCAAAGGCCCTACTATGCATGAGCTAAGGGGGTTTCGTTTGCAGAAAGAAATTCAATCCATTAATGAGTATTTTCAAGAGTTCAGGGACTCATGGGCAAGAACAGGGTGTACCATCATGTCAGATGGATGGACTGATCAAAGAAACCGTACCATCATAAACTTTCTTGTCTTCTGCCCACAGGGAACCATGTTTTTAAAATCAGTTGATGCATCTGATAAGGTAAAAGATGGCCACTTGTTGTTTCAGCTATTGGATCAGGTTGTTGAGGAGGTGGGGGTGGCTAATGTTGTTCAAATCATCACAGATAATGCCTCTAACTATGTTCTTGCTGGTAAACTGTTAGAGGAAAAACACAAGACCGTCTTTTGGACCCCATGCGCTGCACATTGCATAGACCTCATGCTTGAGGATATTGGAAAATTAGATTGGGTTAAAAACACTATAGATCATGCCAAAAGCATAACAAAATTTATCTACAATCATACATTGGTTTTGAGCCTCATGAGTAAACACACTGGGGGCAAGGATATTATTAGGCCTGCCATCACTAGATTTGCTACACATTTTTTGACATTGCAATCTATGCTTTCCCAACATAGAAACTTGCAAAAGATGTTTTCCAGTGATGAATGGAATCAAAGCAATTGGTCTAACAAACCAGAAGGCAAAGAATTGAAAAGGAAAGTCCATGAAGAAACTTTTTGGAGAAAGGCAGCAGAGATTGTGAAGCTTGGTGAGCCACTAGTTAAGGTGTTGCGGTTGGTGGATGGGGAAAGGTTGGCTATGGGCTTCATTTATGAGGCTATGGATCAAGCAAAGGAGCAAATAAAGACGGTATACAAGGATAGAGTGGCGAAGTATGGGCCCATTTGGGCAATCATTGATGAAAGATGGAACAATCAACTCCATCGCCCTATACATGCAGCTGGGTATTTTTTGAACCCACGGTATCATTATAAAGCTAAGGAGTCAGGAGCTTTGAGGGGGGAGGTCAGAGATGGACTGGTTGATTGCATTGAACGCATGATCCCATTGGAGTCTGATCAGCTGGAGATACACCGACATGCCAATATCTTCAGCAATGCAGCAGGTACCTTTGGGAAGAACCTAGCAAAGATTGCAAGAGAAGCAGATGAGCCAGGTAAACAAAAATTTCAATTTTCAAATTCTTAATAGTTTTACTTTTTTTTTTTAAAGTTTGTTAAATCGTTTATAATTTGAAATTTTGAAAGTTAGATATCATTTGTAATTTTGTTGAGCTAACTCATTACACTCCTATGTTTTTTGCAGCACAATGGTGGGAGGCCTTTGGTGGCCATTGTCCTGAATTGCAAAGGTTTGCAATTCGTATTTTGAGTCAAACTTGCAGTGCATCTGGGTGTGAGCGCAATTGGTCTGTCTTTGAGAGGATTCACACAAAGAAGAGAAACTGTTTGGATCAAAAATGGTTAAATGATCTAGTTTATGTCCAATACAACCTTCGGCTCAGACGAAACCATTTGCTGAACAAAAGACCTGATTCAGATCCCATTGTGTTGGAAGACATTGATCCAACATCAGATTGGGTAGTGGAGAGTCGTCTAGCAGAGTTTGATCCTGATGAGGATCTTGATGTAGATTTAGATATGGAGACATCAGTTGAACTTGAACATGTTGTTCAAGTTCAGCCTGTTCGGTTGAATGCAGATCCCAATCCACCAGCCTCAGTCTCACAGCCAGCAAGGACTCCAGTTGTAGTTGCTTCCTCATATTAGCCACGATAGAAGCGTAGTCGCATATCTACTCTATCTCAGCTTGCATCTGCTGCAGTTGCACAACCTGCTAGTGGTACCACTTCTATAGTTGCAGTTGGAGATGATGATAATGAGGAGGAGCCATGGGGCCCCCTGTCTGACTTTGATGATGATGATACAGAGATTGATCGACATGATCTTGGCTCCACTGACAGTAGCTACTAGCCAGTAGTACTGTAGTACTAGTACTGGTCCCCGGAGTCTGGTCACCGTCACAGTTTACTTTTGTTGTAGAGGCCATTTCTAAATTCTAGCCTCCTTGGTTATGTGCTTTTTGTTTTGAGTCTTTGATCATGTATGAAAGTTGACTATGTATTGCCATTGGTACCACTTTGATATAATGGATTGGTTCATGAGCCTAATTTGATCATATGTTGTCTTCCATCTATATTATAATGCTGTGTGTTTGGAAACATGAATGAAAATCTTTAAAATTATGTTTTTTTATAAAAGAAATAAATATCTAATGTATTTTTTACAACGACGGAGTCATTGAAATCGAGCCGGCCGAGTCATTACCGTTTCGGAGTCAGAGTCGGAGTCGATCCTCGGCCGAGTCGGAGTCGATCCTTGGCCGAGTCGGAGTCGGAGTCTTAAAACTATGATCAAAACATCATATTACATCAAATCATACCTTACGATATGGCTCTTCATCATAACATCTTTATGTAGGTATCAACATCCATCATACATGTTGACACATCTCCCAAAGATATCCATTATCAAGGGTCTTCATTCTTTTTAGACTTTCATCAATCTTCATATCTTTCTAGGAGATTTCCTAGTCAAATCTTCTTGGTCTTTTGGATGTTGATTGCCTTCATCATGGTTGCATATCTCACAATCTCTTCCTTCCTCACACATTTCATAGCTTTCAATCAGAGTTTCTTTATTGTATTCAATCACCTCATACTTCATATGAGGACATATTATGTTGATTTCATCTAGTGTGACTTATGCCTTCCTGCATCTTTTCAGAGGAAGAGATCCTTTTTCTCTTGATTATGCTTCTTAAGATAGAAACAAAGATCCATATTACCTGCAACCATACAACACGACATTATAATATTAAACACAATCATATATACCTTATTTTCCCTTTAGGTCATCGAGGCTTCTTCCAACAACTTCCTTGATTGAAAATATCTTCAATCCCTTGATTTGCTTCATGTCATATCATCATCTCCTAGATTCCATACGTTGGAGTTCTTGTTGAAACACTTGCTTCCTCTCTAGATTAGTGAACCCTACGATGAGGATTCCATCAGAGAATTTTGAGGATCTTGTATGTCCTGAACTAGCATATGTTTCCTTTTTGACTTGATGTATGACAAGCCTTAGATGACTCCTTTCTTTCCTTCAATGTCTACTGAGGTTCCCAAGAGCTATATATCCTACATGTTGTCTGCCATGGATTTTTGTCCTTCATGATCCTTATGGAGATGTTACGAGCTCTTGTTTCTAATGCTTCCATGATGCCATGATGCATCTTATTATCATTGTCATATCTTATAACACAAGATTTAGAAGCTTATGATAGGACCCTTTTGTGAGGGATATTATTTTACTCATAGAAGAGATTTGTTACTCCCTCCTTCCTTGGCCCTTTTCTTTAGATTCCTCCATCTTTCATTGATATGAGCTTCCAAAATCTTTCTATAGCTAATATGAAAATGGGGCACTTAGGCTTCTTGTCTAACTTACTAGCACCTCTCCCGCTTCCAAAGCTTCAATATTCCCAAGTCTTTATGATTAACCAATGCAGAATTAAATATGTGCTTGAAAATAAGGTGTATGCTTATGTTTGTTTTAAACTGTTTATGTGTTGTAAATTGATTTGTTTAAACTGATATAAAACATATGATAGTGAAACAATGTAGCAATGAGCATCACACATAAGACATCAAGTTTAATATGGAGTTCACCCAAAACTCTTGGGCTACATCTCCTTGAACTCTAGTCAACTCAACTAGGCTCTCTGGGATTATGATCTAAGTTCTTTTACAAGCTCCACGCTCAACTCCACTGGTTTACACAGAACACAATAGGTTCAAAACACCATCTTATCCCTTGGCTATGAAGCTCTCGACTTTCTGGCTCTGGATCTGGCGCTTGGCTCTGGCTCTAGCTCTGGCTTCTTTGGCTTTCTGCAACTTTCAGCTCTCTGGATTTTCACTTGCCCTCTAGGTGACTGCAAAGGCTCCCTCAATTGCTCTCTACATATTAGCCTTTTGCTCGCTCTCCTCTTTCTTTCAATTGAGCTCTCTGCCTCCTTTGAGGTACTTTTCCTGGCTTTTCGGCCACCCTAGCCGTTTCTCTGTGTATCATCATCTCTCTGCGCCTCTGCGACTTCCCTGCTCCTTGTCAGTTCGACTGGCCATCTGGTTCTGCGGCTCTGTGGCTTCAAAATGCATCATTACCTGTAAAAACGCTTGCTTGCAGCGTGGCATGATGATTAGGAGCGGTTACAAAGGTTTTGGGGTGTTTTCATAGGCAAAAACCCAAAAATTGAGAAAATCCCATTACAGAGAGAATGTCTGCAAAATACATTATCGGGCGTGATTTTCAGACTTGAAATCCCATTCAATCACCCCTAAAATCCCTATCGGGTCCGCCATTAGGTGTTATATCGCATCGCATTAACGTATTGGGCGAGATCCCAAATACACGGGAAAACATTCAAAAACCCGACAAAATCCTTTTTATCAGACTTCAAATTATATTGAAATCGCCCTAATATCACATCGGGTCCGCCTTGGGTCGCTTTCACAAGCTCCACTGTCGATCTGGGCGATCTCCGATCCAACGGTCAACTTGTGGTTTCTGGCGGCTTAAGGGTACGGAGGTTACCCGCCCGAAAAGGCAGTTTATGTGCTCTTTTTCCAAGCCATGCATCGTTCATTATATGGGATCAGGCAGAGCCGGCCCAATACCGCTTACCGCCTGAGGCCCGCCTGAAATCCCGCTTTGTCGGAACTCAAATAACATGGCGCTGTGTTTATAATTCCCTTTCGGGTCCGCTTTATTGCTTCGGGCAATTTCCTTTTTATTTCGCTTTTTACACTGAAATGCACTTATACACAGGAAAGTCCCTTTTACTAGAACTCAAAACTGATCGAATTGCGCCTATAAAGTCCATCGGGTTCGGCGTTATTATCCCTTTTACATCGCTGCAAGGCAACGTTGCGATGCGATATATCGCAATCGCAAGTCGTGTTGGCCCAGGGTTCGTCCTTTGCCTTGTGGCATCGTCGACGCTGATCCGCCGATATCGGTGATCGCAATATCGCATCGGCCCGGGGTCCTTACCTTAGGTTATATGCACAAGCCTGCCTCTGACCCGATATGTCGGGGATTGGCAATCGAGGGTTTCTCCCCTTTCTGCTTAAGTCCGCCTTTTGGACCTCCTCCGATGTGATTTCCCTTTATAAGGGTTTTTTTGCCCATTTTAGGGGATTTTGCCTCTTTTTCCAAAGAACAAAGGGCATCTTCTTTCTGCGATAACTTCTGCATCCTAAGTCCATTTTTGCCCATTCAAGTTGCAGTAGATTCAGAATGAAAAGATCTCTGCCATGGGGCTATTTCCAGGAACTTCCTTGGACTTTCATTTTCCTCTATGAGGAACACTTAGACTTAGGAGTCTATCCAAAATCCATTTTGGATCACGCCTTCCCACTAAAAGAACTTTTGGTCTCCAAAAGACTGATATACTGATATGAACAGTAAATGAGAGTAACAACACCCTCTTCTTTCAGCCTCCATACACTTGCCTTTCATAGTGCCTATGAACCAAAGCCTTTGACCACTTTCCTTCTTGGATATGCTAGTCCTCCTAGGAAGAACTATCTTCCTTCTTGCCTTCCTGCAGAAATCTTGCTGAAATGGTCACAGCAGGTAGTTTGAACTTCTCTGCCTTGATCATTGATCCAAAGCGGCTCAAACAAATGTGGAGTACACTTGCTCCACAAAATTCTCATTTGTACCTGTTTGAAAAGCTGTCAACAACCACTATTAACAATAATAGAAATACAGACAACAACTGGATGGTCTAACTCCTGCTTCAACAAAAGAAACAGATTTCACATCTTGTGAACACCTCCATGTTTTACATCTGCATACAAATGATGGACTAGACAACAAGCCCACAAAACATGCCTTTAAAACAAATGACCCTTCAAGTCAAGCATGTAGAAAAATACCATTAGGACTATTTTTCAAAAGATGAAACACTTCATTATTATCTCCATCTTGGAGAGCAAGTTAACTTCTCCCAAGTCAGCATTACATCACAACATTACATCACATGCATGTCAAAGCAATCAACCTTGCAAGTTAATTACACATATATGTTCAAATACAAGGAAATCATCAACATCCATGTGTTCATGCATCTCATGCTCATGCATGAATTTCATTCTTCAACTTCCACTTAAGCACATTGTACTTTCGAAGCTAAAATGAAATATAATGTTGCGGCAAAAAAGTGAGCCTCCTACTCAACTTCTCCCATTCACCTTCTTGGTAAAGTCCTGCAATTTGCATTCCATTAATAAAGAGATGCAAATAGATGCATCAATAGATATGCAATCTTAATTGGATAAGAACTCTAATTATTTCTCACCAATTCCTTTCAAAGGTACTACCTTTGTCCGCACATCAACATCAACATGTGAATCATCTTGAGGCACATCATTCATGGAATTTTCCTTTCCATTTCTGCCATCTTCTCTTTCCACCTTCTTCAGCTTTTCAGCTTTTGTGGAAGCATTGTTGGATTTAGAGTCCAACATCTTTCAGCATGATGCCCTTGCTTATGGTAGTAAGTGCAACACATGCATCCTCGTGACAACATGATTTGCCTTGTCTAATGGACCTTTGGCTTCTAGGTTCTTTTCCTTCAAAAGTTTCATGTATGCGGCCATTCTCTTCCAACATCTAGAAACATTATGGTTATCCAAACCACAAAAAGAACATGCAATTCTTTCCCCATATCTATGTGGAAATTTATCATGCTTTGAAAAATCAAAAGGAATTGGTTTAGAACCATATTTATACCTTTCTCTTTCATCTTTATTGCCTTTCATGAGGAGGTGAAACAAATGAAGAAGTGGCTCCCTTTGGAACACTATCAATCTCTTCAAGGTTGTCAAAGTTTCCACAACTCTCTGGTTCAAGTGTGTGCTTCTAAACACCTGCATCCTGCAAATGATGTTTCAAGCCATTACATTCCTTTTGAATACAATCTTCACACTCTTCAATGCAACTCTTTCTTGGAGCTGTTTCAATGGCCTTCATGGCAGCTTTGGAACTTTCTCCATAAGACTGTCCATAGCCAAGACCCAAATACTTAGGCCTTTCCTCAACCATTATTGGCTCAACAATACCTTGTGCATGTTTACCCAAGCCTTTTCTTTCATAGCCCATCTTGGACATTAGCTTGGAACCTATGCCTCTGGTATGCTTTTCAAAAGAACTAATATAAGCATTCTTAGAAGAATTTGAAGACAAACTGGAATGGTTTACCTCTTCTTCAAGCTGATACTTGACCAAGGCTTCTTTGACAACAAAGAGTTGTGGCTCCAACTCATGCATCCTTTTCAGGTTCATATTTGCAATATGAAGTTGCCTTTCCATTTCCTATAATTTGTCAAAAAGAAACTGCTTCTCTTCCTCCACGGAATTCAACTGCTCCCTAAGTATGCTGCTCTTCCTTTCAGATCTCATACATTTCTCTCACCATATCCATCATGATGAACAAGTCTTGCTTCATGTCTTGATCAAAGAGTCTTGTGATGAAGGGGGAATTTGAGGACTCACTTGTAGAAGTTGTCATTATACCAATGAAAAAAAGGAACATCAAACAAGATTACTAAAGAGCTTATTTAAGCAACCTTTTGCAACAAACCTCTTGTGCTTCAAGGATTGCTTTGAGGTCCTTTGGGATAGAAGAATGCCTTCAGCCCTTCTTCCTTCTTGTCTTTCCTGGACTGAGCTATCAATAGCTTTCCCTTTACCTCTGCAAACTCAAATAATAGCCAGTCTGCAACAAGCATGCAATCAATTAGACAATCAATCAGTCAAGGATTCGATTGTCAAACACCCTTCAGACAAGCAATCTTTGCTCTGTCAATCAAGAATTCTAAGCTGATACCACTTTCTCTGGTATACCCAGCTTTAATATCGCCTTCTTCAAGGTGAGGTTAACCAATCTTAAGCTATGATATTCCCAAATCTTCAATATTCCCAAGTCTTTATGATTAACCAATGCGGAATTAAATATGTGCTTGAAAATAAGGTGTATGCTTATGGTTGTTTTAAACTATTTATGCGCTGTAAATTGATTTGATTAAATTGATATAAAACATATAACAATGAAACAATGCAGCAATGAGCATTACACAAAGAAAACAAGTTTAATATGGAGTTCACCCAAAACTCTTGGGCTACATCTCCTTGAGCTCTAGTCAAGTCAACTAGGCTCTCTGGGATTATGATTTAAGTTCTTTTACATGCTCCACGCTCAACTCCACTAGTTTACACAGAACACAATGGGTTCAGAACACCATCTTATCCCCCGGCTCTGAAGCTCTTGGATTTCTGGCTCTGGCTCTCGACTCTGGCTCTGGATCTTTGGCTCTGTCTTCTTTGGCTCTAGCTTTGGCTTTCTGCAACTTTTGGCTCTCTAGCTTTTCACTTGACCTCCAAGTGACTCCAAAGACTCCCTTAGCTGCTCTATGTGCATTAGCTTTTCACTCTCTCTGCTCTCCTCTTTTTTTCAATTGAGCTCTCTACATCCTTTGAGGTACTTTTCCCAGATTTTCGGCTACCCCAATCATTTCTCTGTGTATCATCATCTCTCTGCGCTTCTGTGGCTTCCCTGCTCCTTGTCAGTTTGATTGGCCATCTGGCTTTGTGGCTTTGTGGCTTCAAAATGCATCATTGCCTATAAAAACCCCTGCTTGCAGCATGGCATGATGATTAGAAGTGGCTATAGAAGTTTTGGGGCCTTTTCATAGGCAAAAACCCAAAAATTGAGAAAATCCCATTACAAAGAAAATGTCTACAAAATACACCATCGAGCGTGATTTTCGGACCTGAAATCCCATTCATTCGCTCCTAAAATCCCTATCGGGTCCACCATTAGGCGTTATATTGCATCGCATTAACGTATTGGGCAAGATCCCAAATACACGGGAAAACATTTAAAAACCCAAAAAAATCCTTTTTATCAGACTTCAAATTATATTGAAATCGCCCTCGGGTCCGCCTTGGGTCGCTTTCACAAGCTCCACCATCGATTTGGGGGATCTCCGATCCAACGGTCAACATGTGGTTTCGAGAAGCTTAAGGGTACGGAGGTTACTCGCTCGAAAAGGCGGTTTCTCTGCTCCTCCACTAAGCCACGCGTCGTTCATTGTATGGGATCGGGCGGAGCCAGCCCAATACCGCTTATTGCTTGAGGCCCACTCGAAATCCCGCTTTATCGGAACTCAAATAACATGGTGCCGTTTTTATAGTTCTCTTTCGGTCTGCTTTATCGCTTCGAGCAATTTCCTTTGTATTTCGATTTTTACACCGAAACGCACTTATTTACAGGAAAGTCCTGTTTACCGAAATTCAAAACTTATCGAACCGCGCCTATAAAGTCCATCGGGTCCGGCGTTATTATCCCTTTTACATCGTTGCGAGGCGACGTTGCGATGTGATATATTGCAATCGCAAGTCGCATTGGCCCAGGGTCCGTCCTTTGCCTTATGGCATCGCCAACGTCGATCTGCTGATATCGGATATTGCAATCGCAAGTCGCGTTGGCCTGGGGTCCGTCCTTTGCCTCGTGGCATCGCCGACGCCGATCCGTCGATATCGACGATTACAATATCGCATCGGCCCAGAGTTCTTGCCATAGGTTATATGCACAAGCCTGCCTCTGACCCGATATATCAGGGATCGACAATCGGGGGTTTCTCCCCTTTCTGCTTAAGTCCGCCTTTTGGACCTCCTCCAATGCGATTTCCCTTTATAAGGGTTTTTTGCCCATTTTAGGGGATTTTGCCTCTTTTTCCAAAGAATAAAGGGCATCTTCTTTCTGCGATAACTTCTGCATCCTAAGTCCATTTTTGCCATTCAAGTTGCAATAGATTCAGAATGAAAAGATCTCTGCCATGGGGCTATTTCCAAGAACTTCCTTGGACTTTAATTTTCCTCTGTGAGGAACACTTAGACTTAGGAGTTTATCCAAAATCCATTTTTGATCAATAGCATTGAATCTTAACTATACTTATGTTGTCTTTGCTTGAGGACCAACTTTGCCATTACTTTCTACACATGGTTGACTTCTTTTATCCTTTAATGCTATAGACTACAACTTGTCTTTCTCTATATAGCATAGAGACCACAAATTGCGAGGTGAGGTAACCTTCTTTGTTCATTGATATTTTTTACCTTGCTTATCAATGATGACTACATTCTTATTGTCTTTCCTAGAGCTTCATGAAGTTATTCCTTCATTCTTTGATACCTTTACTATTTTATAGGTCTAAGTGACCTTCTTTACTTTAATTTCCGAGAGTATATCTAGCATTTCATATATCTCTCTTTATGTCTCCTCTTTTTCTATTTAGGTATGAGAGGACTTTTGAGTGATATCATATGAATAATCTCTTGATGGATTCAAACAATGATTGACCTTTTCATAGATATCAATGATTTCTCTTTTCTATGAGGATTATGACAACCCTCCTTATTTTATATAAGGACTTTCGATTATCTAACCAATTTATAAATCCCCTTGCAATCATGAAATCATTTAACCAAATTTGATTATAAAATTGAAAGATACTTACTTGGTGTGTGAAGAGGAGATCTTCACCTTGATGCTTCTTTTGCTTGAGCTGCCCATCATTAGTATCATTTCATCACAACTTCCTTGGAGGCCTTCTAGCACCATGACATCAGTGGTCTTGACATCATCGAGACTGCTTCACGACCTTCCCAATTCATTTTAAGGTACTTTTGACTTCAACATATTGTTATCCTTTCATCACAACTTCCTTGGAGGCTTTCTAGCACCATGACATCATCGAGACTGCTTCACGACCTTCCCAATTCATTTTAAGTTACTTTTGACTTCAACATGTTGTTGACATGTTAGTGATACTATGTTCTGATCCGAGCACCATGCTATTGAGATCATAATCATAGGCAAAATTCGAGACCGTGACAAGTATATTGATATGGCATTGCACAGTGATGTCTATGTGCGTTGTGTAGAGAGGCAATGTATTGAGAGCCCAAACTTGTCAATGAATAACATAACTAAATCGTGGGTGGCACTATATAGATGGACTGTCTCATCACTGAAACTGCTTTGATGTAATGACTATACTGAGATAGTGATGTAATCATGGATTGTGAGAGGTATTCCTTGGATTACTTCTGCAATATATATATATATATATCTATATATATATATATATATATATATATATATATATATATATATATATATATATATATATATAATTGAGATCATCTTTTATGGCATGGAGAAAGTTCAGTGATCAAGAAGTGAGGATCATTGATATACTCCATCAAACTGAGCATGAGTTGAGTGCATGACTGTAATTATTGAAGTTGATACTCCATGACTGTTGTAGACCTGCTTGTTGTATAGTGGCTCCTTTAATCCTTTCAACCTGCTTTGATGTCCTTGAAGACAGATCCTTGTATGTCTCTTTTGTTGCCCTTCATTTGACTTCAACACCTTAGCTCTGATACCATGTTGAAGAATCTAGGGCAAGTGGGATTAATGTGATTCTTCTTGTCTTGATAACTATTTGTGAGGCATTTTCATTTTCTTGTTAGCACAATCTTCTTCTTTACATTATTAGAGTGTGTGTTTCATATTTCATCAAATAACTATCAAAAGCAAAGAGATAAGAACACAATAAGTTGGCATTCTACCCGGGCTAAAACCTCTCCCTCTTGGAGAGGAAAACCCACACATAATTCTTCTTATAGAGATTCCAATTGACGAACACCAAGACCATGACCCTTGTCTTACTATGCCATTCCAAGACCAAGACACCAATCCTCTCTTTTATCACTATTGAGTTCTTCATCATTACTGTTGCTTCACGGAGAAATTCATTGTTGCACACCATTGCTGCCCCTTCACTGATTTCCTTGCTGCTTCTTTCCTGAGACCCAGATCATGATTGAGTTCAGTATGCTAAGAAAGCATCACTGTGTGGTCACCGAGCTTCTTCTTGTCACAGTGAGATCACTATAATCCTTCTTGTCAAGACAGTGGGACAATTATGTCATTACTATGAGATCATTTTACCATGATCATGTTTTACCATGATCGTGTTTAGGCTGTGTGTACTACTATGTAATTTGAGATCATCTTCATTATCGAAATCATGACTGTCTTCATCCTGTGCTAAGACTTTGTGACTGTGTTCTCCTTGCACTGAGAGATTTATTATCATATTTGAGTTGAGACTGATATCACCGAGAAGGTTACATTGTCCACTGAGATATCTAAGACTTTGTTCTTCCTGCACCCATCCTGAAGTTGCAGACTGTGCTATCCGAAGTTTCAGAGTGATCCAAAGTTGTATTTCCTGCGATGACCCCAACGAGGTATTTATAGTAGTCACGTCTCCATAAATAAACCGACATTATATTGTGAAGCGTTGTGTCTATTTATTGAGCCGACATGAGTGAATCTAATTCTTTTTAGGCCGACATGACTGTCTTTTAATTTGATTTCCAAGCATATGTGACAGAGAGGATGGTGCTTGTCATTTGGAGGGTTGCTAGAGACTAGGTTGACCCATTTTTATTACATAGATTCTCAAGTAGAGTTCTTCAATATAATTTTAACTCTTTGACTTTCCTAGACCTATGGAATGAGCAAGAAACTAATTCATATTATTCATAAAAATAATAATTCTTTTTCTTGACAAGTACAAAGATCAAAATTAGATTGACAAATACCAAACCTAGTTACCCTTTTATTTAGCACGAAATGAAGGAATTGGGGCTCATGCACTACTTTCTAGGCATGTAAGTATGGCAAGGTGATGGGGAACTTTTTGTCTCTTAGGGAAAGTATGCCAACAAGATACTGAAAAGGTTCCACATGGAGAGCAATAAACCCGTGGAGACTCCTCTAGTAGGTATCTGTAGGAAGGAGGATGCTACTTCAAGTGAAGTAGTGGAAGCTACCATTTACAGGGAACTTGTGGGTTCACACATGTATTTCGTGAACACACAACCGAACATGTGCTATGCAGTTAACCAACTTATTCGAGCGATGGTTAGGCCTACCAAGTTGTATTGGAAGGCGACCAAGCATGTGTTGAGATACCTCATAGGCACTACTCAATATGGATTGTACCATTGTGGTATAGACAGACAGAGGGAGTGAAGCTTCAAGGTTTCACTGATGTAGATTGGGGCAGGGAGTCCATCCGATAGGAATAGCACATGAGGAGGGATCTTCAGTATTGGGTTAGCAACTGTTTCTTGGTATAGCAGTAAGCAAAGATCGGTTGCACTCAGTTCGACAAAGGAAAAGTACATGGATGCAAGTCAAGCAACATGTGAGGCCATCTGGATGAGGAAGATTCTGGTTGGTTTGTTTAGTAAGTAGATGGATCGAACTGTGATTTACAGTGATAATCAGAGTTGTATCAAACTCTCTGAAAATCTAGTATTTCATGATCGGTCCAAGCATATTGATATCCGGTATCATCATCTTCGAGATTGTGTACAGAGGCGGATTATGTTGTTGGAGTACATTCCCACAAAGGCGTAGGATGTTGACATTTTGACAAAGGCATTGTCAAGATGTAAATTCGAGTTTCACAGAGATAGGATCAGGGTCGCTGATAATCCCTTTGTTGTTGAGAGGGAGTGTTGAGAAATGGTAACAAGAAATTCCAGTTTAATTTGTCCTTGAATTAAACTGTGAATTAAAATCAAATTCTATTCTCATAGCAACTTAGCAACTTGTAAATAGTTAATTAAGTTTAATTAACTTAATTAACTTAGGAATTTTGAGTTGGAAGTATTTCTGTAGTCATGTATGTGTGATACCTAAATTTTAGGGGTCCAAGATGAGTTTATTTGAGTTGTAATTAGATAACTCAGTTTGACTGAGTTATGGTCAGTTAAACTAGTTCTAACTGTTGGAGGAACTAGTAGAGGTCTAGTAGTGAGTTGGTGTGTTAGTGCATCCTAAGTGCTACTCCAGCTAACTGGAGATTCACTCAAGAGAAACTCATGCATGTCAAATTAGAGAAAGGCCCAATTGAGTCTAGAGTGCAGGGACAATGTACTATCAATTGTATGATTTTCCGAGGTGTACAGATCATGCATGCAATCAATTATGGACCTAAGTTTGGATTGTGCAATTTTGGAAGAAGGATTTCCCAATTAAATATGGGCTGATCTTCTTAGGAATTGGGCAAGGAAATAGGGGCTTGGTAGGCAGCAGAATTGGCTAAGTGTTGGCTAGAGCGGGCTTGTGAGTTTTAGAGTTGATTATACTTGTGTAGGGATTGTTCTAGTGAGTTCAAGCATTGTATTTTCTTCTTGGATTTCTGATTAATGCAATAAAGATAGTCAGGGTTTTGAGCAGTTTCTTTCCCAAAGAAATATTGTGTTATGTGCGATTAATATTCTTCCTCTTGCTGATTATTGTTTTCATCGACCATTATTGGTTTCTGCTATTGAAATCTTGTCTTGTGTTTTAGAAAATTACATGAGGGGTTGAATCTACAGAAAAATATACAAAATCCAATGCAATAATCATCTCCATCATATGAGTTGTGTCCCAAGGTGGAATTTGGCCTTAGTTGCTAATTTTAACACTTCCTCTCAACTAGGGAGAATTCCACCTGTCATCATCATGACATCTTGTCGTCATGTACCATCTCTGTAATCTCTGCTTTGCTCTGTTGAACCATGAAGTAATAATGAAGAAGAAGTGATCAAAATGGAGTCATAAGACTTTACCACTCTCCATTGAATTTTGTCAGTCCAGAGGTAGAATCTCAAATGATCCCAGATCAAGTTGTTGAACACCATGCATCCTAGTCATAGGGAGTACGACAGTACACGATGCATCCATCGGTAATTCTATAGTCCCTAACCAATTTTCCCAACTCATTGGCCATATGAGAGGTACTTTCCATGTGTCTTGGACTCCATGGGTAGGATGTATGCTGGGGCATTAGCAGGAGAAGTTGAACCACTCATCCTGCTCATATGCCATAGGAGAAGGTGAACCACTCATCCTATGCATATGTTAATTGTAGGGGAAAGTGAACCACTCACCTTACACACATGTCAACCATCATGGGGTATCACAGTGGAAGGTGAGCCACTCACCCTGTACATAGCACACCACTAGGGGAAGGTGAACCACTCACCCTATGATCACTCATAGCTCCAAGAAGTACCCCAAGCCCCCAAGAGCTCCTAGAGCTCAATGTCTAACTCATGCAGGACCCTCATAGGAGGGTCTTTACAAGACTCCAAGTCTTTCTCGGAAGGTTAATAATTTTACCTTCCCCAAAAGCTTCATGAGGATATCTGCGACTTGCTCATCCGTCTTGATGTGTTGGATCCTTATTGATCCCTGTTGTACCATATCCCAGATGAAGTGGTACTTGATATCAATGTGCTTCGAGCGATTGTGGAACACAGGATTCTCTGAAAGGCGAACCCCACTTTGGTTGTCACAAAATATCACAGTGGTATCCAACACGTGCTCAAATAGCTTGCTGAAGAACTTCGTCAACCAAACAGCTTCACATAGGCCATACTAGCAGCAATGTATTTGGCCTCGACAATGCTTAAAGCAACCGATTTCTGCTTCCTTCTCATCCAAGATATTGAAGTAGATCCCAATGAGAACCAACATCTAGACGTGCTCTTACGATCCGCCACACTGCTAGCCCATTCAACATTTGTATATCCATGCAACCTCAAATTCGTGGCAGTGTATCTCAAATGATAATTGATTGTGCCACAGAGATATCTCAAGAGATTCTTGGCAGCAATCGAATGTATGTGATGAGGCTCGACCATAGATTGACTCAATGTGTTCATAACAAAGCATATGTCAGGACAAGAGTTTACCAAGAACATCAGGCCCCCCACAAGTTGTCGATACTTTGAAGGGTTCGCTAATCTGGGCCCAACAACACTTCCACATAGCTTCTTGAAGTTGAGTTCCATCGGAGTAGACACAGACTTGCAATCCACCATCCCACATCTCTCAAGCAACTTCACAATGAATTTTCCTTGAGAAAGGAAAATGTCACCTGGCTTTTGCCAGACCTCCATGCCTAGGAAGTAGTGCATCAGTCCTAGGTCCTTCATCTCGAATTTGGAAGCCAACTCTCTCTCGCATTGATAAATGACAGGGTCATCACCTTTCAGAAAGAGATCATCCACATAAAGGACCAGAATGAGGGGCCTTTCCTTTTCAACCTTGAAGTATAGGTTAAGGTCAACTTCACTCCTTGTAAAACCCAACTTCATAAGATAACTATCAATCCTCTAATACCGAGCCTTAGGGGCTTGCTTTAACCCATAGAGGGCTTTCTTCAACCTGCATACATTGTCTTCCAGTCTTGAACTTTGAAACTCTTGGGTTGTTCTACATAAACTTCCTCCTTAAGTGAGCCATGTAAGAAAGCCGTTTTGACATCCATTTGGTGTAGGCTCCATCCTTGAGAGGCAATAAGAGCTATAATCGAGGAACCAATGCAAATATTTCATCATAGGTTACTCCTTTTGAGTGAAGCCTCGAGCAATGAACCTTGGCTTTGAGCTTTTCAGCACTCCATCAACTCCATTTTTGATTTTGTAAATCCATTTTGAAGTGATCACTAACTTGTCCTTGGGTCTAGGAACCACATCTCAAACATCATTCTTCATGATCGACTCATATTCCTCGTTCATCACATCCTTCCAAACTTGGTGTTTCACGGCTTCTTCGAATGTACATGGCTTAGATTGAACTATGGTACTCATAGCAGCTAAGTACCCTTGGTACCCATGTGACTTCTTGCTTTCATGAAATGTCCCCCTTAGTGTAAGATGTCTCTCAGCATATTTAGGATTATCTTTGAGCTATAATGGTCTTTTTCTTGAAGTAGAGGGCTCACGAGGAGGTGAATCAATGAGATCCCTCATACCTTCAACATTAGGCATCAGATTATCTGTTGGAGATTCATCCTTCTTTCCTACATCATCATCATTGTCCTTCCTAGGGATAGGAAAATCTATGACTTTCCTAAGGGCAGAATCTTCATCGAAGGTGACATCATGACTTATTTCCACTTCTCTTTGACCAGGCACATATATTCTATATGCCTTCGAAGTTTCATTGTAGCCCACAAATGTTCGTTTCTTCCCAAATGCATCTAGAGTTTTTCTTTGCCAAACACGAACCTCCCCATCAATGAATGTCACCTTGAAACCTTTGTCTTCCATCGCAGAAATATATTCAAATTAGGTACATACAATACTTCTTGTAGATGAAGGGTTTGACCTTGATTTAAGTGAAGAGTGACAGTTCCAATCCCTTTAACGGGGTAGGTGGCATTGTCCCCAAGTATAATCTCCAAATTTGTCTTCTTTTCAACCAAGTTTGAGAGGGCCTCCTTGTACAAGGCACCACTATTAATCAACCAAATATTCAATGTATCCGGAGGAGAGGCGGTGGTGAGGGTAGAAATAAGATAAAATTCTTTTTGCTTATCTACAACATTAGTTTTTCTTCATACTTGGAGTTTCTTGACTTTTTGGGAGGACAACCATTTCCATATCGATCCTCTTTCCTTTGTTGATGAACTTATTGTTCCTTTGACTGCCATTGCCTTTGTAGTTGTTGTGGTTGCTCTTGTCATCATCCCTTGGAGTATCCTTCTTGTGAGGACACTCTCTAGCAATGTGGCCAAACCTGTTGCAATTGAAGCATCTTCTTTTTCTTCCTTTTCTTCCTTCTTTGAATCCCAGCTTAAACCTTTGACCTTGTCATCTTGGACCAACATTTTTCTTTCTTTTAGCATGAGTGGAGAAAGCGGTAGGATTATTTCCATTTGATGGCTTATCTCTTTCCATCATCCTTATTTCTTGAGTGCATCTAGCCAATAATTCATCAAATCCTAGAATCTTGTCATTAATTCATCAAATCCCGCAATCTTGTCATTGTTGAGGATGGTAGTGTTAAACACATCCCATTCTCTTGTAAGGCCTCCAAGTGAAATAAGAGTGAGCTCCCTGTCACCAACTTCTCCAATAAATAGGAGATCATTCTTGATTTCGGTAATCCTCATGAAGTAGGATTGGATGGACTCTCCTCTATCCATCTTGATGTCTTTTAACTCTTTTTTGAGAAAGAGAACTTGATTTGCATTATTTACTTTGAACATCCCAACCAGCTTGTCATACATCTCCTTAGATGTTTCCAAATCTTTGATGTCTTTTAACTTGTTCTTGAGAAAGAGAACTTGATTTTCATTATTTACTTTGAACATCCCAACCAGCTTGTCATACATCTCCTTAGATGTTTCCAAATAAAAAATATAGGCAATCAAAGGCTTGTGAATAGAATCAACAATAATTTTCTTAGCTTTGACCTCACCTTTCTTGTACTTTGTTTTTGCAGTAGCGGGTGCATTTGAAGGAGGCTCCACCACTCTTCCTTTGACATAGTCCATAACATCATTTTCTTCCAAAGTCAAATCTAGAGACATCTTCCATGCATGATAGTCGGATTTGTCCTTAAGCTTGTCCTCAGATTTGAAGTATGATGTAGTTATCATTGAGGCTAGCTCAAAATTCTTGTCCAACAACTTCCCTTAGTGATTTCTTTTCTCACTCTTCCCTAGGTTTTGTCTTCACCTGAGCTCTAAAACCATGTTAATTTTAGTTAACAATGGTATGTTCTATGCTTAGCACAATTTACTTCAATGTTCTTTTAGCAACCCAATAACAATATTCAATTATTTCAAGTGGCAATCACATCAACCATTATTCACATTGACAATAAATGCAGATAGAATATAAAAACAAATGTAGAAGACAAGACAAGAGGACACGAGATTTGGCAGATGCCAGGGAAAAACCCTAATGTGGGGAAACCCTTTGATCAAATCTTCCTATTATTATTCAATAATTTAGTAGAGAGAGAGTACGAAAGTCAAATAGAATAGCCCAACACAAAGTCAAATTAGATTTGTCAAATTCTGAAGTCAACTACAGTCAAACTTTAGCCCTAAATTAGCTTTGTCAAATTTTGAAGTCAACTGCAGTCAAACTTTAGCCCTAACCAAAAAGTCAACGCTGGTCAAAGCAACAACAAAACACCCCCTTTGAAGCTTGATTAAAGGCAGTGCAATTCAAATTAGCTCTATCAAATTCTGAAGTCAAATACTGTCAAACTTTAGCCCTAACCAAAAAGTCAACGCTGGTCAAAGCAACAACAAAACACCCCCTTTGAAGCTTGATTAAAGGCAGTCCAATTCAAATTAGCTCTTTCAAATTCTGAAGTCAACTGCAGTCAAACTTTAGCCCTAACCAAAAAGTCAATGCGGGTCAAAGCAACAACAAAACACCCCCTTTGAAGCTTGATTAAAGGAAATGCAATTCAAATTAGCTTTGTCAAATTCTGAAGTCAATTGCAGTCAAACTTTAGCCCTAACCAAAAAGTCAACGCTGGTCAAAGCAACAACAAAACACCCCCTTTTGAAGCTTGGTTAAAGGCAGTGCAATTCAACCTCCAGCAAGGGTCAAAGCTAACCCAAAACAGTGCCAACAACTTTGGTCAAACTCGGTCAAACAATAGTCAACCCTTTGGTCAAAGAGACTTGCGGTTAACGCAGGGCAAACAACCCCAAACTCCTTGATTCTTGTGCCAGAGAATGTGGCCTAGTGAAATCGAAATTTTGTGTCCAAAACCATAGTCAAATTTGGTCAAAACAACCTCAGTCAACTCTGGTCAAACAATCTGAAATTCGGTTATATTTTAGCCTAGAAATTCTGTCTTCCTAGCCATACGTGTGAGAGAGAGAGGATGCCCAAGCTGTACGAACCAATCTGATGAAGAGAGAAGAATGCAAGTGAATGATGTCCAAATGAGGTGTGAGGTCTCTTTTATTTATACACTTTGTTGTGGGTGAAGAGACACATCTATTGGGTTTCTTGAACCTACATTAAGTTGAGGCCAACTTGAATAATTTGTACATGTGAGAGAATAAATTCAAAATCACACTTCTGCTTGTTTGAATGAGATGATATTTATATCAATCTTGGACCTCCCGAAAAGAGGAACCCAATGCAATAATCATCTCCATCATATGAGTTATCCCAAGGTGGAATTTGGTCCCTCTGTCATGAATGCAAATCTTCCCGTTTGTCTAAATGAGATGATATTTATATCAATCTTGGACCTCCTAAAAAGAGGAATCCAATGCAATAATCATCTCCATCATATGAGTTGTCCGAAGGTGGAATTTGGCCCCTCTGTCATGGAAGCAAATCGTTTTTCCAATGCTACTCCCTCTATCACATGATTCCTTCTATTCTTGTCAGAAACAAGTCATATGATACCAAGATCAACCTAGAATCATCAAATATCCATCAATCCAAGAATACCATGCCTGAGGTGCGAACAAAGCTTTCTTTAGTCTGCAGACATGAGATTTCCTTTCATGTACCTTAGAGCCTTGAGCTTTATGTACACTTCTTCTTCCTCAATTACTCCATCAAGGATAGCGATCTCCACATCTACCTAATGTAATTTCCAACCCACAATAGAAGCAATAGAAATAATAGTTTTGATAGAAGTGTACCTAACAACTGGATCAAATGTCTCCTCATAGTCCTCTCCCTCTTTCTGGGAGAATCCTTGAATCTCGCTTTGCACTTCTCTATGTTGGCATCTACGACATACTTGATCTTGTAGATCTATTTGGAAGTCACCACTGAATTCTCTTCAGTGCAATTTTCTCCATCACGACATCCTTCAAACTTGCTAGCCTGCCTACTCCCTCTGAACTAGGAGCTCTTTCAATCATATAGCCTAGTTCTAGATGTCAGTACAATTTCTCCCTCTTGAACAAAAATTACTCTAGCATAGTCCTCTCCCTCTTTTTAGGAGAATCCTCGAATCTCGCTTTGCACTTCTTTATGTTTCCATCTACCGCATACTTGATCTTGTAGATCTATTTGGAAGTCACCACTGAATTCTCTTCGGCACAATTTTCTCCATCATGACATCCTTCAAACTTGTTGGCCTGCCTACTCCCTCTGAACTAGGAGCTCTTTCAATCATCTAGCCTAGTTCTAGATGTTGGTACAATTTCTCCCTCTTGAACAAAAATCACTCTAGCAGCCTAGCTCAATCCTGGGAGAGTCCTCTTGCCA
Source organism: Pinus tabuliformis (assembly GCA_031772625.1). Classification (NCBI taxonomy): domain Eukaryota; kingdom Viridiplantae; phylum Streptophyta; class Pinopsida; order Pinales; family Pinaceae; genus Pinus; species Pinus tabuliformis. The sequence continues at coordinate 596,101,841 of CM062810.1, read as the reverse complement.
CAAACTTTGCTTCGTTTTTCCAGATGCTTCCATCTGCAGCCAGAGCCTTGGTAGCCTTCACGATGTACCTGCAACCCTCATTATGGAGTCATGGAAGAAATGATTATAACCAAGCAAAAGATACAAAGACAAGATGTTGACTAAAAAATGAGCAATAATCAAGGAAGAAAGATATAAAGTACTTATCTTTTAATCTGAGATTGTGGGGAATTGTCCACATCACAAGCACATCCCCACACAACGTGCCCTATAGAGGAGGTGGGTAAGGTCGAGCAATAAAGCATACTGACCCTTCAACCAATCAACTATCGTTATAACATACAACACTATTGCCTTGTGGACCCTAGGATTTTGGGTGTTTAATATGTTTAGATATGCTTAGATTCCTTTTTCTAAAAAAAATTACCTAGCTTATGAAAGCATTATTTGTATTATTTTTAGTAGAAGTACATCTAGTTTAGAAAATTTGTATTATTTTGAGATATAGAATGGAATGTAAATGGACTCGAACTATGTTGCATGACAAGTTCATGCCTTCAAACTCTTTAGTTTAACTTTTATTTGAAATCTAATATTTTATTGTCTTTATTGTAGATGGCTTGTTCTAGAGAGCATGAATACATGAAATACAAAATGGACCCCCCCACCCCTTTTATATAACAGTTTCAAAGAAAGGTGTGTTTCTTATTACGATTAGTTATTGTGTTAAACTCTATAGTTTAACTTTTATAACAATTCTAACATCTTATTTGGTAGTTTAACTTTTATAACAATTCTAATATCTTATTTGGTATCTGTTGTAGATGGATTTTCTGATGAGCACGAGCGAGTGGAATACAAAATCTTATAACTTTTATTTGAAATCTAATATTTTAATGTCTTTATTGTAGATGGCTTGTTCCAGAGAGCATGAATACATGAAATACAAAATGGACCCCCCCCCCTTTTATATAACAGTTTCAAAGAAAGGTGTGTTTCTTATTACGATTAGTTATTGTGTTAAACTTTATAGTTTAACTTTTATAACAATTCTAACATCTTATTTGGTATTTTACCTCTTATAACATTTCTAATATCTTATTTGGTATCTGATGTAGATGGATTTTTTGATGTAGATGGATTTTTTGATGAGCACGAGCGAGTGGAATACAAAATCTTATAAAACAAACTCTAGGGGAGGTGCATTTCCTATTATGAATAAATATTGGTTTTGAAATATGCTTACCATTACTAATTGTGTGTATTTTAAGCTTATTCAACCCATTTATTTCCTTTTAGCGGAGGAGAGCAACACATTGGTGGATAGGAGATGTGCAGAGGGGATGTTTGCAATCTTTTCTTTGTTCTTGTTTACATGTTTTGTTTTGTTGAGTTTGAGCATGGCCATGCTTTGTGTTGTAGTCGTTTTCCTTTGTTTTGCTTTTTTTTCCCTTGTTTTTTGTAGTTTGGTCTTGGTTTCATTTGTTGGGTATGTTGTACTTGTTCTCCTTTGTTTTGCTTTTTCTTTTCATGTTTTTTGTAGCTATGTCTTGGTTTTGTTTCTTGGGTGTGGAAAAAGAAATGGAGGAAGCAAACAGAGAAAATGGAGGTTATTCTTCATAAATGAAGGTGAGTCAACATACCTATATGCAATGCACTTCACTTAAAATTATCTTTTGCTAATTTGTGGTTCCATTTATTTGCTATTCAATTTATTATATGTTTTATCTATGCTCTCATAATCAACTAGATTGATCTTCTTTATGTAGTGAACATACCTATATGCAGTGCACTTCACTTAAAAATATCTTTTGTTAATTTGTGGCTCCATTTATTTGCTATTGAATTTATTATATGTTTTATCTATATTTATTATATGTTTTATCTATGCTCTCATAATCAACTAGATTGATCTTCTTTATGTAGTGAACAAATACAATTGTACAATCTACAATGGTAAGTGGTGATGATGCACTAGACATTCTATCAACATGGCATAGAGGATGGGTGGGCCATACTTTTCTCCTACAAAATACAATTGTCTTTATTCTTCATAAATGAAGGTGAGTCAACATACCTATATGCAATGCACTTCACTTAAAATTATCTTTTGCTAATTTGTGGCTCCATTTATTTGCTATTCAATTTATTATATGTTTTATCTATGCTCTCATAATCAACTAGATTGATCTTCTTTATGTAGTGAACAAATACAATTGTACAGTCTACAATGGTCAAGTGGTGATGATGCACTAGACATTCTACGAACGTGGCATAGAGGATGGGTGAGCCGTACTTTTCTCCTACAAAACACAATTGTCCTTGCATACACTGAAATATTTGTTTCATCCTTTTGTCA